>JAVXUO010001844.1:0-617065 GCA_033065855.1 Escallonia rubra | reverse complement strand
CCGAAAAGGAAAAAAAAAAGACGGAGAAACGGTAAGAAAAAATGGCGCGCAATTGAGAACCTCTGAACCCATTTTGACTATTCCTTCCTCCGTCCTCCGTCCTCCTTCCTTCTTCCTCCTTGCTCCTTTCTTCTCCTCCCTTGCTCCTGTGTCACGGTTCTACACTGTAGCTGGCAATAGGTGAGTTTCTTCTCTCTATGATACTTCTTTCTTCTGTTCTCTTTAAACCGCATTGCTGGGTATCCCAATTCTGGGATTAGAGCAAAATTTCAAGCTCGTTAGCTAATTCACTGTTGGGATTAGGGCAAAGTTTGACAGGCCCAATCAAGCAACATCTACGCTCCAGCCAATTTAGAAACGTGAGTTCTCCTTTCTATTTTTTCGCACCAATTTCATTGATTGTTACTGTCAAGGTTATTTATTGAATTTGAGAAATTGTGTCAAATTTGGTGAGTTGAGGAATGCCTCTTCCATCCTGCCTTCCTTAATGCCCAAGGGCAAAAGAAAGGATTTGTTCTCGAGACGAGCCGTGTTTCGGCTCGCACAACTATTTTTTGTTCTTATTGATGCCTATTCCAGCTCAAGTATATAGCAATGTGTTGCTATCATAAAAGAGAAAGAGTGCTTGTGGGACTAAGGATATTCATGACCAAGCGACCAGTAGGGTACAAAAAATTGACCCAATGACTTGTGAGTTCCCAACTGTGATCTCAAGATGAGGTCCCATGGTGTATTGTTGTAGTTTGGTACCTTAAGAGTGATCTTAAAGGCTGTCCTATTCAAAGATGGTGGGCTAGGGCTCAAGATAATATGATTTGGAATTGAGAAGCTAGGATTATGGTTTAGGAATAACAAAGACCTGTCCTGTCTTTGCCCTGTTTTGAAAAGAAAAAATATTTCTTAACTTGTCTACATTTAAGAGGGATTCGTTAACTTTTTGATGCAAAGTGTGACGAGGTACTCCGGTGTTGACTAAAAAGGAATTCAGGCCTTTAAGAGTCAAGAATGAACGATTGGGTACTAGAGTGAGACTTTTGTGGGGTTTCTGGAACTAAAGGGTGTCAACCCTTATTTTGAGATTTAGAATGGCTTTAAAATGTTCTCTTATGCTCATTAGTGAAGCTAAGGCATTGCTAGAAAAAGGTGTTACTCTAATTTATTGAAGTAATCTCCAATTGTAAGTTGTTTCTTTTCTCGCACATGTTGCTCAGAAGTAGTTAACCAAGTGGCATGTTCTTTCTAATTTTTCAGTTTCTGCTGAAAACAATATTAATCCTACTCTTACATAGCTGAATAATTCAGTTATATGGTTGACGATAAAGTGCTGAGTGATTCCTCCTTCTTTTCTAGACTTGATTTCTTGTCCAAATATATCCAGGTGTAGTTCAACCCTATTACGTAGCTGCTGTGGAAATTTTAAACTTTTTAAAGTTCTCATAGTTTTTGTAGGAAATTTTAAACTTTTTCTGCATTGTAGAGTCTTAACTTTTTAGCTACAAATAGACAATTGGTGATATACAGTTTGTTATCTCAGCAACTATTTAAATTATATGTAAGTTACAGCAAGTTTCTCATGGCCAAGCTGTTAGATTTTCAGAGGTGAGATTCAGCAAACTTTTAACAAAACTATGAAACTTTTCATTTCTTATGAAACCATCAAAAAGTTTGTTGTGAAAGAAGCTCTCAGCTGCCATGACATTGATTTTACTGACTGCAATTTCTTAAAAGGGTTGAGGGATGTGGAATTACACTGGAGTTTCAGTTGCTTATTTAGGTATCGAGTCCTAGTATTAGATTGGTTTTGGTGTCATGATAGCAACTACTGTGAAACTAACTTACTAGAATCCTCGTGCAATAATTCGAAAAAGAGTGTTGATGTGACTAAGGATATTGATGATGAAGCGACTAGAAGTGTACGAAAAATGCACCCAATGACTTGTGAGTTCCCAATTGCGATCTCAATTCGCCAAAGGGGCCAGCTTTTAGCACATATCTCTTAACCTTGGTTGAGGGCGAGCTTACTAAGGAATACCAGGATGAGGTCCCATGGTGTATTGTTGTAGTTAGGTACCTTAAGAGGGATCTTTAAGGCTGTCCTATTCAAAGATGGTGGACTAGGGCTGAAGATAATATGATTTGGAATTGAGAAGCTAGGATTATGGTTTAGGAATAACAAAGAGGAATATTTAATTGGCTGATTTGGGGCTGTTCAGCTTCAAAGTTCTAGTTCAGTGGCCTAAAGCATTAGCTTTGTTTCCCTTCATATGGAGTTGCTGCATATTTATTTTATGGACATGTCTGTTTGATACCAAGTTTTTCTTGCTCGTACTGCAAGAGTATGCTTTGGGAGGACAAGTGAGCAATGTACTCTTGTCTCTTAATAATTTTACATAGACACCAATGAACTCGTATGCGTCATTGACGTGTTGACCAGCTTTAATAGCGTTTGACAGCCAAATAATCGCTTTTCTCCGAAGCTATGCCGTCATTTAAGCACCTGAATAAATTATTGATTGCAAATGAGTTACTGGTTTACTTAAGACATATTGCAGGGTGGTGCTTCTTTTATCACCCTTTTTTTCTCTGATAAACATTGAGATACATTTAAAGCTATGCTGTTTATTAAGGGGACCAATTAACATATCCTGTTTTATATGTAATGATACATGGATTGCATAGAAAAATTAACTATATTTCTATGCGAATGCTGAAGGTTCGTCATGGCTCCTTCTGCAAGGCTGTTGTGTTATTGGGGAGGGAATATAATAGAAGATTCAGATGGTTATTCCTATGATTGTGGACCAAAAAAGTTGATCAAGGTGGAGGGTAACTGGACATTTAATTGCTTGATGGATAAGTTGTATAGTTGCATAAGAGCGGACAAAGAACATGTTAGGTTGAAGTTGAGTTGTAGGTATCCGCGAATGGTTGGAGTCGGTGCAAAGACATGTTATATCAGAGTACCGATTGAGGATGATGGAGACGTAGAAGCCATGTTTGATCTCCAATCTCAGTTCTCGCAGTTGAGTAGCATTGAGTTATTTATTGAGATGGAGGCTATTGTCATTAGATATGGTTCATATACCCAAATCCCTGCATCGAATGGTGACGGGCTATCTCCTCCACGACATGACTTGTCCACACCCATAAGGGATTCTACCTTGTTGGACATTGGTGATCATCCCACACAAAGTTCGATTTCATCACTCGTAGACAACGATATCGGAGCGAGTTACTGTGGTGGGCCTTCGAAAGTCACGCCTCAAGGTGTAGGTGTGACTGGTCGTGTTTCATCTTTGCTTTTCCCACTAGATATCATGATTGATTTGCGGAGTGAGGCATCGGCCATCATTGAACCTGCTATTATAGATAATGAACATGAGAAGACAGATTCGGAGGGCGAAGAAGATGCATTCATGGAGAGGCTGAATGAATATGACGACGGGGAGGATTATGTTAACGGTATAAGCACTGATATGGAAGTTCAGAGACATCTATACGAGCCTAAAGAGCACTTTTTCACGGACATTGATTCGGCACCGGCTGCAGTTATTACAAGTCCTCTAGAAAGTAATGATGCTAGAGTATGGCATCCCGAGCACGATGAGCTACGAGTGGGCCTAATCTTCAAGGATAAAGATGAGTTTGTGAAGGCTATTTTAAGGTACCACGTCAAGCATAATTTGGTTTACAAGGTAAAGAAGTCTATCCCAACTATGGTGGCTTTGAAATGTAAGTTTCCCGATAAGTGTAATTTTCAGCTACGTGCAACATGTAAGAAGAGCCATGGACATTTTGAAATTACACGGTATCAAGGACCTCATATATGTCCATTGCGGAAGGCCTTGAACCAAGACCAACACCATCTAAACTATAGACTGATTACGGATGCAATTCGCAATATAGTTGAAGCCGATCCGATGGTTAGAATTAGCTCCTTAATTGCAGCTGTGAAGGAGAAATTTGAATACACTATTTCATATAAAAAGGCGTGGAAGGCGAAAGTTGCGGTTATTGCAAACTTATTTGGGAATTGGGAAGAGTCATATCGGATATTGCCAAGATTTTTGGCAGCCATCCAAAAGTACAATGCTGGCACCATTGTTGAATACGACCCAAAAGCTTGTGGAGAAATTAATGCAATACGCTTTAAACGAGTTTTTTGGGCATTTAGGCCATGCATCATGGGGTTTAGGTTCTGTCGTCCTGTTATTAGCATTGATGGCACATTTCTTCATGGGAAGTACTTAGGTACTATGTTAATTGCCGTAGCAGCGGATGGAAACAATCAAATCTTGCCGCTTGCATTTGCTATCGTTGAAGGGGAGAACCATGATAGCTGGAGTTGGTTTTTGCAACATGTCAGAGATCACGTTGTCCCTAGCTATAAGGACGTTTGCTTAATCTCAGATCGTCATCCCGGTATATTAAGCACTGTGAGAAAAAATCGATTATGGCAGCCACCTTATGCCCATCACCGATTCTGCCTGAGACATATTCGTAGCAATTTTACAAAGAAATTCAGTAGTGCGGAGCTTAAGAAGCTTCTTTGGGCTGCTGGGAAGGCTACTCAAGTTCGCAAGTTCAACAAGTTGATGGAAGAGATCCGAAAACTTTCTGTAGAAGCAAAGAAGTGGTGTGATGAGATACCCGTTGAACAATGGACACTTGCACATGACGGTGGTAAACGTTTTGGAATGGTAACGACCAATATTTCTGAAGTGTTTAACAGTGTTTTGAAAGGATCTCGAGGCTTACCTATCACAGCATTAGTCCAAACCTCTTTTCATCGCTGTGTTCATTACTTTAACTTGAGAAGAAACCTTGGGGCAGCCTCTGTGGCAGATCAATTGCATTACGTGCCTTCCACCATCCTTGCAATTCAACAAGCGAAAAGGAAAATTGGTTCTATGTTTGTGCAACCTTATAACACAACCGGTGATCGGGGGGATTTTTGGTGAAAAATAGGCGTGGCCAAAATGAACAGATTGTGCGACTTCAAGATAAAACATGCACATGCGGGAAGTTGACGACATACGGCATTCCATGTTCCCATGTTCTAGCATGTTGTGCAGTGGCAAAACTAGATCCTTCTGCCTTTATCAGTCCTTATTTTTCGGTTTGCGAATATAGAAAGATATGGGCTGAAATGTTTCAACCACTAGAGCATCCAGATTTCTGGGAGGAGTGGATTGGCTGTATATTCATGCCCCCTGCTGTAAATAGAGGGAAAGGTCGACCAAGATCAGTCCGTTTGCGTAATGAAATGGATATTCGTCTAGAGCGACAGCCGAAGCGGTGTGGATTATGTAAAAATACTGGCCACGATAGGCGTACATGTCACGCAAAGAAAACAGCTCATGGAGGGAGTGACACTTGACAATAGTGGCTCCCATCCTTTTTGTTGTTATTGTGTATGTTGTATAGTTTTGTCAAACTTTTGTACCAAGAATGTAGTCTTTTGGTTGAAATTATTTTGCCATGCATTTAAATTAAAGTAGTGTTGAAACCTTTGAAAGGTGGAAGTCAAAAAACTCCACATAGACATATCCACATAATGTTGGAATGCAAGTGAAATAGCTTTTCATCACAAGTTGCAGGTTAACATTTCTCTCATTCCATAGCATTTGACTTAGATGTTTACATTCTCCTTGGTTGGTTGCCACTTCAGCAGGCAACTTTGTTTGCAATAATCAATTTCATTTGTTCTTCGAGTGACATTTACTCTTTTCATTTACATTTTTCTTGTCTCCTTCCAAGAGAAGAAAGGGGAAAATGCTGGTGAAGTCATCATACTTGTTTGTTTGTCGAGCACAGCATCATATGTTGGTGAACTCACTTATTCAGTTAGTTTTCTTACTCTGGGTAAGAAGTTTAGTAAGGAAGAAAATGAGAAATTGGAAGATCTTCAACTGAAGTTCTACCTCACTGGTAGAGAATGAGAGAGGAAGTAACAGAATATGCTAATTTTTAGCCATTGGAACCAGCTACCTCAGCAGCCCAGAAGTGTGTGATGATTCACTGAGTAAATGAACAACAACTCACTGAAACGATGAACAAATGCGAAGCAAAAATTTGTATGAGAAGTGAGCTGATGTCTCTAAAGATTTTACGTGACAAAACTTGAATCAAATATGAAGACCTTGTAATCAGTTTATTAATATTTCTTGTATTGATTTTTTTTCAGTTTAATTTATGTAAAATATGCATTGGTTTTCATAGAGATGGAGGGACCAAGACATGAAGATGTTGTGGCTCATTTAGTACATCCAGGGTCTGTCGATCCTCGTGTATTACATTTGCAGCATTGTCATCGTTCCAACCGTGTCTGGGATGGAGAGGTACTTGATTTGCAACGTGGACTGCGTGCCATCATCTTTAATGATTTCTTATTAGTTGAACTAATATAGAAACTGATTGCAGGTTGATAAGCTATTGACATGCCGACGAGCCTTAGGCCCACTACTTCGGGATCACGGTGGCAATCGGAGGATGGAGCCCCACGTGCGTATTATGCAGTACTTGGTGCGAGTTGGTTTTTATGGTCTTTATTGGATCACGGAGGTTAGACTTGACCATGCTTTCATCACAACACTGATTGAGCGATGGCGGCCTGAGACCCATACATTTCACCTTCGTGTTGGGGAGGCTACAATTACATTACAGGATGTGTCGGTGTTATCTGGGCTACCTGTTGATGGTGATGCTGTTACAGGTGTTGACATCGTACGTTCCACAGATGCGTGGCAGGAGTATTGTCAAATATGGTTAGGGGTCAGACCACCTGAAACTGTCATACGTGGTGGGTCACTACAACTTCGCTGGCTAATGGATCAATTCATGGTGTTACCAGAGGGTTCAGACAATGACACTGTAGAACAGCATGCTAGGGCTCTTATATTGGCCTTGATTGGTGGCGTTTTGTTCCCAAACTTATCGGGAAGTAGGGTCCCTCTTATGTACCTAACTTTGCTTCAAGATCTTAGTGTTGCGAGTAGGCGTAGTTGGGGCAGTGCAGCTCTATCTTACTTGTATCGTGAGATGTGTCGAGCAAGCAGGGATTCAGCATATGAGATTGGGGGACCCCTGATTATGTTGCAGGTACGCTAAGCCAACTTGATAATCTCATTCTTTCTCTATATCTACGGTATCCTGTCATTGATCCTTTTCATAAAATAACATGTATAATAGTTATGGGCATGGGAGAGGTTCCCTAACATGCGTCCTGAAAGAGCCCCCTCTGTAAAGGAGCCTGCACAAGCTATTGCTGGTGACATACAACATGGAAACATTGTCGGTGATGTACCTGCTGCTGGTGGAGGCCCTCCCCAGCCAAATGCTGTTGAGCCTTTGCCTCGGGACCCTCTGGGTAGGAGGTAAGCCTTTATTTCTTGTTAACAAGAACAAGCCAACAGTTGAGTAAAAATGGATTACAGAGAAACCACTTTACTTATAATGCACTTGCTTGTACAGAAAATTATGTTTGGCCTGGATGGTTGTCATGGGGATGGACTGCGTGAGTGAAAGAACTTTGAGCAATGAAACATGACTCCTGCTATCATTTAGTATTGCAGTTTCAGCAAGTGAACTAGGCAAATTTGGTTGTTTTCGTATAAGGAATAGTCTTAGTGTCTTCTTGTTCCTGTCCATAGGAATCTTAGTGTATAAATATAGTCTTAGTGCAGTGCTTGTTCCTGTCCATGGGAATCTTTGCTCTTTGCAATTAGGGACATTCATCACACTTATGAGAATAACATGAGTCTATTGGAATGGTATATTTTTATTCATAGCTTCAACCTAAAAATTTTAGTAACCAAACTTGAAAATAACTTCAACAGGTGGCTTGTAGCAATGGAAAGTGACAAGGTAGGATCACAGTGTCTCGGAGGATATAGGGATCAGCTGGACAACTTAAAATCATCAGAGGTTTGTGCTTAAGTGTTTACATGTGTCACATAAGTATATAGTTGTACTGTTGTGACGTTATTTTAAATCGTATGCCTTTTACACCTGCAGTTCATATGGCAACCTTATGATTTAGCTTCACTGCCAGAGTACTGCTTAACTGGAAGGCATATTTGGATGACTCGATCACCGCTTATCTGTTTTGAAAGAGTGGAGTGGCATTTCCCTGATCGTGTTTGCCCGCAATACAACTTGAGTCAAGTGATCCCCCGTGATTGTGACAGTGGTGGTGAGGTCCTTCATAGAATTGACCGTCGGGGCCACCCGGACACTGACTGGGAGCTGAAACATCGTATCTACGTTGACATGTGGAATACTCGTGCAGAGTCTATCTACGCTAGAGAGGATGCAGGAGAGTATGTTGAGGTAGGATACTCTAGTCAGTACATGCTGTGGTACCGCTCGATCACCCGCTTGTTGGTTGGCAAACCAGTGCAAAGTAGACCATTTGGATACCAAAGAGGTCATGCTACTGTTGAGATGTTGGTATGCATCTTAGGCATTCTTTAATTTAAACGCCACCAAATATCTATATATTTTTCTATATACAGCGACCATTCTGACTACTACTATTAGTAATGCTCAGGGATCTTGGTTTACTATTGAGCTTATAATTGCCATAACTGTCATATAGGGGTCCTAAATGATGAAGTGCAAAGCAAATATCCCACTCTTAAAATAAAAAGGTATTTGGGATGTTGTTTGGGCAGCTGAAAACTGAGCCATGTTAATAGTCAAACCATGTTTCCTTTAGGTGGGTTGGGATGCTCCGGGGATGCTTCCTTTAGGTGGGGTTAGAAATTGAGGCATGTCCTATTTTCTGTGAGCTCTGCACTTGTTACTTGATAGAAACTAACAAGTGCAGGGATAGAAAATATGACACACAAGCAAAAATTTAGATTCCTTATATTTCTTTCTTTGTTTACAAGTTATTTCATTAGGGAATAGAGAACTTTGCCTCCTATTATAGTTAGTCTATTTGCTAAACTGAATATAATGCCTGAAATTTTGATGTATTCCACAGTATAATCAGAACTATGATGTGTGTGTTTGGGGGAGGTGAGGGGGGGGGGGGTTAATCTAGGTGGGGTTAAAATTTCTGCATATTTGAAACTTTAGGACATGAACTCACTACAAAATGGCATTTGGAGATGAAAAGAAGAAACTGGCAGGGTCTTTGTAAGGGTTCATAGTTGGTATTTTGCAGGTGCTGTAACATTTGATGGTTGTCATGTTGTTGAGCATAATATCAGCAGGATTAGAAGTGTCAACACGTGTTTCTATCAAGTACAAAGCTGGTACATAGGACACATAGGCAGAAAATTTGTGAAGGCTTTATAACCCTTTCTTTTCTTACAGATTATTTCATTAGGGAAAAACGAGAATTTGCTTTGGAATTTTAATTAGGATATTTGCTCAACTGAATATAATGCTGTAAATTTTAATGTATTCTATGGTATATTCAGAACTATGTTATTGTGTGCTGGGTTGGTGGGTGGGGGGAAGCAACCCCCCTGCAAGACATTTTTCCATATCTGAAGGTTTATGAATGAAATCACTACATAATGGCATCTGGAGATGGAAACAAGAAATTGGCAGGGACTTTGTAAGGGTTCCCAGATGGTATTTTCCAGGTGATCCACCTGGAAGGTCCATTTTTTTTTCACTTTAGAAGAACCAAGACACTGTCCCTTGTGTTTCGATAGAAAACAGAACAACCAAGGGTCCTGCTTCTGTTAACAATAATGTCCTGGCTTTGGATTGTGATCTCAAGTTCCTGTTTAAATTTCCCTTGACATTTTTTACGGTTGCTGATTTTCCTTAATGAGGGTTTTCCTTGTCCTTCTATGTGGTTGCTTTTTATTGGCCTATGTAGAGTGAAATTGCAGGGCATTGCGTAGTTTTTGCTTCATGTCTGTCTATATGAGTCTAGAATGCATTTGTTTCTTACTCTTATATATCACTTGTATTTATTAGTTGGGTTGTCATACTAATAACTTTGTATTACGCACATTTGCTTATTTTGCAGGCGCAACAAATCAAACGCATATACCACTTAGCTGATACTACTGACCCTAATGCAGCCATTGAAACCCTTGCAAGTGTTAAGTTTGTATGTCGAGAAGCATTGTCGGCAATTGGTGAGGCTGAAAGACTCTCAGCTGATGCATTACCCGAGCCACAAATCCAGGACCTCACACAGGTAATTACACAGCAACGACGACCACCACGACCACGACGTGCACGTCGTCAGGGACCAAGATCGACCGTGGAGCCGATCAATGTGGCACCGATAGGTACACTAGGACCAAATACTGCGTCAACATCATTAGTACCCCCATCGGTCCAACCTCATGTGCAGATTCCGTCTTCACCATCCCATTGCACTGTTGAGGCACAACCACCACATGAACCGAATATAGAGAGTGCGACAATGAGCACCACTTTTAACTCTCAAGAACAACCACCTGCCTTATCATTACCATCACATTTAGCAGCTGTAGAGCAAGTGCCTTTGACATCCCATTCCACAATCAGAAGTCCGGTCTCTCATGGACCGTCATCTTCCACATTTGAGAGATCACCAAGGCCTTGTATACCAGAATCAAATGCCCCTCCATCAACTTCATTTGTAGCAGCTGCACAATGCTTGCCATCACCACTGCTTCGTCAATCTGAGATGGAAAGTATAGTCATAGACAGACCTTGTCCTACCCCTACCAAATCTAATGAACTGTTTGCCTCTTATGAGATTATACAAGAACAGTTGGAACCTATTGAGAAAGAGGCACATGTGTCGGTTCCGTATCACAGAGGTAGAGGAGGATGCAATTCGAACCATTTATTCGATGTCATTCCACGAGGTCGAAGAAGTCGACATCGTTATCATCGTAGAGAACCTCATGTCCACATCTTTACCTGTAACACCCCGACACTTTATCGGATTTAATTAGAAATCTTAGATGCGAATATTTTTATAGTTAGCGTATATTTTTATGCAGCCCCTTTCAGCGGCAGTTAATGAAGCGACGTTATATAACAACCCATTAAAAAAAAAAAAACTTCTTAGCACATTAAATTACCGTAACAAATTACGTTGGATCCTTTTGAAATAAAAAGATGTTTTGGGTAAACTTTGAATAACTAATGAAACTTGAAGGGGGCTTTTGGTAATTTTTCTTTTAGGGTTTTATATATATAAGTATAGCTTTGTTGAGCAGGCCACCGACCCTAGATCGGGCAGTAAATGGCATCCTTCAGCCGCCAAGCTCCCATCCCATTTCTGTTACACGACTGAGAAAGAGAGATTCAGAGAGAGAAGGAAGTAGAGAAAGAAAGCTTCAGAGAGATACGGAGAGAAAGAGGAAAGGAAGAGATTGAAGAGTTTTCCGGCGAAGCTTTCCGGTAAGGCTCCTTAAGATCTATGTCTCTTATCTATGTATATGTATGTGTATCTTATGGGTTTTATGGGCTGTGTAAAGGTTCAAGTGAGTGTAGTGTGTGCGATGGTGAGTCTGCGCATGTGAAAGGATGTGAAGGCTGCCCTAGCAGCCGTGAGATGCAGTGTGTGGGTGAATTAAGGAACGAAGGGGGATGTGGGTGTTGTATATGTATTTGCAACGGTGCTTTGAGGTGTTGAATGTGTAGTGTAGAAATGGAGGGTTGGGCAGCCGTGTATGGCTGCCGTAAACCTGTAATTGCGGCGTCGTTATGGTTCGGAGAAAGGGATTTCGCGGCTAGCCAAAGGCAGGTTGAGGTGTGTAGATTAGAGTGTGTATTTGTGGGAGTGCCGTGTATGTGTTTGTGTGAGGGTGAGGGTGAAATGGGTCTTGTGCATGTGTGTATTCATACATAAGCATGTGTGTTTGTGAGTTGTGGTTGTGAGCATGTGTGCAACTGGGTGGATGAGAAGTATGTGCGATTGGTGAGTGCTGGGACAATGTGTGTCTATATACATGGTGTGTATGTATATAAGTGTGTACGTGTGGGTTTTAGAGTGAGATAGAGGCCATGAGCTGTTGGTTTAGATCTCTAGAGAGAGATCATGGACAGTGTTCTCATTTTGGGTTCTTGAAATTAAGCAGGCTTTCTATAATCTTAAGAGTTTGACTGTGATGGGTTAGTTGATGACAGGAGGACTGATTTTTCTTTGTGAGTGCTGTGAGTGAGAGTTTGGGTGTGTGGTGGGTAAACCATGCATGAGTGTGTGGCTGAAGTGCTGTGTGTTTATATGGGTTTAGAGGAAGAGAAGATAGAGAGAGGGAGTGAACTGAAATGGTGCAAAGAGGGAAAGCTATGTGTGTGATTAAGTGTGTTTATGAGTGTATGTGTGTAGGTTTTCTTTATGTTTGGGTGTGTGTAATGGAGGATGAAGTAGCTGCATTGTGAGTGAGTGTATACTGGGCAGTGGGCTGAGAAGGCAGAGCAAGAGGAAGAAGAAGACGGGTGAACAGTAGTGGGTCTGTGCAGTTAAAGTGGTACACTGTGCATGAACAGTGTATCACGTGACTGTTGGGTATCTTGTGATTGTTCAAAAATGCTAAACATTTACAGGATTATTCTTAGGGAAATATTAGAATTACTGTTAAAATTTCAGATTTTTCTGATATCGTATGAAGTTTTAGTATTTTCTGTAATTTCAGATTTGTAAAATTGTTTTGGAGACCTTAAACCCAGAAAATGTTTTAGGAAAAATTATAGTAATGTCTTTATGGTATAATAAAGACTCAGTAAAAGTGTTATGATTTTTGGGGTTGATTTGCTATGGTTTCCGTATCGCATTATTTTTAGCAAAACGAATAATTTAAAAATAGTTTTAATGTCTTTTAAATTCTGATTTCAATTTATATAACTTTTATATATATTTTAAGGTTCGAATAAAAATTATAGGACTTATTTTCCAGCTGGAAGTAATTATGGCAATTATTGGGTTTTTATTGTATTTAAAGAAATTATTTTAATTCGAAAATATTCAAAAATTCAGAAAATTCATATTTTGACTTATTATAATGTTTTAAGCAATACAAGTGTTTTATTTTAATTTATAATAAATTTAGAATACGGTTATGCATTAAAGAGCGTACCGGGTTCTCGGTTAAGTTGGCCGTGTGCGAGACGAGCTTTGAGTTGTGTGATTCCGGGGTTAGAGGCGAGCGCCATTTGGGTAGTTTATATTAGGTTTATAGTATTGTAGTATAGATTATGTTCTAACAAGTGGATTTGCCAATCTAGGTTTATTCAAAGAATTATAATCGAGGTTGGTAGCATCGCATAGCTTGGACCGAGGTAAAGGATTTCTATCCGAACCCCAATTCGTTATTCTATTTTTAAATGTTTTATTATGGAATCTTTACAAAGTTCATTGAGCTCTGTTTTTATGATTGATATGAAAAATACTTTCGAACCGCCCATGAAACCATAGCTTGAACTTTCTAGCGATCGATTGGAATTATTTATTTATTCTCATCTGTTTTATCGATTCAACTATCATAAAAATATTTCGAATTCTATTTATTACTTCTCAATGTTGACATGAGTTAGTAACTTGGGAGCCATAAGGATGGTCTGTATTGTTGGCGTTATAAGGATGGTCTGTTGGATGGGTTTTACTAGTACCTAGATGGACTAGTCAGTGTACATATGCATATGTAAAGCGATCGAGCACTGCCGGGGTGGCTTTGCTTCTGTACTGCTCATGTTCAATGTTTCCTGTCTATGTTTTATTACAGTTGAACTGCTTTGAATGTTATCCATTCGTGCTTTATTATATCCGAAGTGTTTCAAATGCCTATTATTGGATTGAGTTGAATACTCATCCCTGTGTTTATATCGTATTGTAGTGATTTCATTGAAAGCAAAATCCCTCAAAAAGTTTTTATTGTACTTGATTGTAAAAATCGTTCGTTTTGTTCATCTTTGTCTAAGTGTTGTATTTCATTGAAAATACTCTTCAAAAGTTTTATATGAAAAATCGTCCGAATCGTTTTTACTATTTTAACTCTTTGTGCGACCTTACTGGGCTCTCAAAAGCTCACTCCCCTTTGACTCCTTTTCCGCAGGTGATAGCCAGCAGTAGGTTACCTGAATTTGGATTAGAGCCGAGCGAGCGAAAGCAAATGAATTAGATTTTAGGATTGATCGTTAGAACCCCTGCGTGGGTAAATATTAATGTTTGAACTTTCTTAGATTTAAACTTGGTATTTCAATTATGATAATTAATTTGGAGTATAATTTGATTGATGGATAGTTGCTCTGACAGCTTGTTGCATTAGTTATTGAGGTTATGGAAATTACTGTCTTAGCGTTATAGATCGATTTAGCGTTAACGTTCCGGAAAATTCCGGGATGTTACATTACCTGTAGGAGATACAGTTTCACAGGTTACAGAGGAGCCTCTCCCCACGTCTGGATCACAACATGTTGTGATAGAGCATCCTGCAAAGTGCCCTAAACTGAAGACTTATGCCAAGAGGAATCCTCCAAGGTCAAATAAAGGAGTACGAGCACCATGCGGAACTTAGCTTCGCAGATTAGCACACTTATGAAATTTGTACATTAAGCTTGAACAAGTCAACATGGTTACTTCTTATGTTTTGAAAATATGTACGATAATCGTTCAACATTTTTGTGGATGGTATGGAAATGGTATGTCATTGTTTACTCTTTGAAGTGGCAATGGAATATAGCACTTAGTTTAAATTTGTACTATGATACATGTTAAATGTGTCGTGGTTTGCACTCGTAATACTCAATTGAATGTATATAGAGCTAGAAGTACGCTATATATATTTTTAAAGTGGATGAGTAAGAATCACGTGATTAGCACGTGAGCTAGTAATTCAACAAAAATATAATATAATGGAAATAATGCCGATTGCCAATGTTTTAGGCTCCTGTAAGAAACTGAGATATTCTCTTACGAGAAATCGTACACTCTCTTATGATAATTTGTACATTCTCTTATCAGAAACTGTACATTCTCTTACGAGAATTTGTACATTCTCTATGAGAAGTGTGTTGGCGGGGGGGGGGGTTGTATGTGTGTGTGTGTGTGTGTGAGAGAGAGAGAGAGAGATATTTGAATGTTTGGTGGGTGAAAGAGAGATTTGTTGCGCTAAATGAATTTAGGCTCCTGCAAGAAACTGGGATATTCTATTAGGAGAATGAGATACACTCTCTTACAATAATTTGTACATTCTCTTATCAGAAATTGTACATTCTCTATAAGAAGTGTGTTCGGGGGAGGGGGGGGGGGGGGGGTTGTGTGTGTGTGTGTTTGAATGTGTGGTGGGTGAAAGAGAGATTTGTTGCACTTCTAGAATTTAGGCTCCTGCAAGAAACTGAGATATTCTCTTAGGAGAATGAGATACACTCTCTTACGATAATTTGTACATTCTCTTATCAGAAATTGTACATTCTCTTACGAGAATTTGTACATTCTCTTACGAGAATTTGTACATTCTCTTACGAGAATTTTTACATTCTTTATAAGAAGTGTGTTGGGGGGGGGGGGGTTGTGTGTGTGTGTGAGAGAGAGAGAGAGAGAGAGAGATATTTGAATGTGTGGTGGGTGAAAGAGAGATTTGTTGAACTTCCAGAATTTAGGCTTCTGCAAACTGAGATATTCTCTTAGGAGAATGAGATACACTCTCTTACGATAATTTGTACATTCTCTTATCAGAAATTGTACATTCTCTTATGAGAATTTGTACATTCTCTTACGAGAATTTGTACATTCTCTGTTGTCTAACAAAATATCTAAGAATAACAATCAGAACTAAGTAGCATGTTATTGTCAAAGAGCAAATTCCATCACACATAATTATGGTAAACATTCAAGGAGTAATTTTAGAGGCAGCGGGACCGCCACAAAGTGTGTGCCGCGATTTTGGACTTAATGCCATGTTCTTATGCGACACAATTTAAATTTCCACCTTTCAAAGCAACATAAGAAAGTTTGATGTGCTTTGGTATTCGTTTGTGAACGTAATATTGTTTTTTTTTTACTTATAATAAATAGCAAGTATGGTGGTCATTCTGTGTCCATTCAAAAAACTTATTGCATCGTACCTATTATGTTTCTGCCACTTCAGTGCCCATATCTCAACGCAACTAAAACTCACCTCCAGATGGCATTAGGAGCGGAAAATGTTTTGATTGTCAAGTTTGCAGAAGAGGCCACAGGGTGTACAAGTTCGGCAACAAGTTCCTCTAACCACAATGCAGCATTCGTGTTGTAAAATTGCAGTTGCAAGGCACAATCGTTTTGTAAGAACAATTTCTGCTGAAGCTTGGTTTTCACTTCAACGAAAATTGTGTTTGCAAACCACGGCTTCAACTGAAAATGCCTTTTGTAACCACGCTTTCTGTTGAAAACATGGTACGTTTTCATTGGAAGCTTGGTTTTCACTTCAACGAAAATAATGGTTGCAAACCACGGCTTTCATTGATTGTAGCTTTTTGTAACCACCTTTTTGTTGAAAACATGATACTTATCAGTTGAAGCTTGGTTTTCACTTCAACGAAAGTCGGGATACAAAACCACAACATCCAATTAAATCGTGGTTGAGAACCACGATTTCAGTTGAAAACGTGTTCCTCGAGCGCGATTTATATTATTGAACCTGTTTTTATCACTATTCATCATAGTTGTTTCTTTTGTACTTGCAGAGTAATAGAGTTTTTTCCCTAACTAATATTAATTTAAAACTTAATCACCTGTTTACTCCATTTTCAAACTTATTTACCCATATACCAGCTTTTGGGAAATCGCGGTTCAAACCCGTGCCTTTTGACATAAAAACGTGGTTTTCAAATGCGTTTTCATTTTCTGTATATGTTTCCCATTTTATTTGTCTAATTTAAACAAAATTGAAAGAGAAAATTGGAAACAAAAATATATTTTGATAGGAAATTAAAAATCGCATTTTTAAAAGGCGTCTTCCGAATAAATAAAGACCTTTTGGCACGACAAAAGTTGAATAATATAAATTACGCCTTAATGGAAATCGCGGTTTCTAAATGCGCTCTTCTCTTCAAGTCGTGGTTACTAATCACGACTATATATCAAACCAAGTGTGAATGAATCGCGTTTGAGGAACACGTTTTCATTTGAAAGCGTGGTTCTTAACCACGATTTTAATCGAAGTCGTTGTTTCGTACCCCGATTTTCGTCAAAGTGAAAACCAAGCTTCAACTCCACATTTTTAACATTTTTTCGTGGTTGGCAAAGATGTTTTTAGTGAAGCCATGGTTCGCAACGACGATTGTCGTTGAAGTGAAAACCAAGGTTCAAAAATGTCTTTTTTAGAAAAAGCGTGGTTACAGAACGCGTGTTTAGTTTATGGGTTTTGCAACCACAATTTTGGAAGCAAACGAAGCTTGTAGGAAAACGGGGTTATGAAATGCGTTTTTAGTTGAAGTCGTGGTTTCCAACCACGATTTTCTTTGAAGTAGCATAAACATTATAAGAGAAGACCCACAGAAAAGGTCATTGGTGGTAGTAGCGTGCATTTCATCACCCTACCATCTGCACCATCTACATTCGTTCTTCAACAGAAAGAATCCCTCTATGCCGCATATACCTAAAACATGACTTACACCCAATGCACCATAAGTGCGAAGAACTCACATTCTTTAAACCCAAAAACATAGAGAATAGGAAAAAGCATAATGGCAAAAATTGCACTTCTTAAAATCTGAATGGCAGTATGTTATTTTGGTGAAAATAATATTTCTTTAAATCTGAAAAGAGACCCACTAACCAGAGCAAGATCATGCTACACGACCAAGAACAGAAATATGAAATCAAGAGGATAGAACATTGTGGAGAACCAGTTGTACTCTGAGAAGGAGAAAAAGAAACACTCTCGGACAATAAACACCTTCCCATGGGAGAGAAACACACACGCTGACATCACTAAGTGAGCGCACTCAGTATGTTATTTTGAGGAGCCACACAAGCACCCCTTTGCCCATAGAAGCCGTGGTTTGCAACCACGGGTTTTGTTCAAATGAAAACCAAGCTTCAATTGAAATTGCACAACGCATTTATGAGAAATCATTGTTAAAAAAAGCGATTTCCATGGAAGCCATGGTTTTCAACCACAATTTTAATTGAAGTAAAAACCAAGATTCAAATGAAATTGCACAACGTTTTTAACAGAAATTGTCGTTACAAAAGGCATTTTTCCAATGGAAGTTGTGGTTTCCAACAACGATTTTTGTTGCAGTGAAGACCAAGCTTCCAGTGAACACATTTGGAACAAAAAACGTGTTCACTGGACAAGTTTTCACACGTTGAACCCCAGAAAACGTGGTTCGGGAAAACATGGTTACGAAACACGTTTTCGGTTCAACCAGTAACAGTAAACTGTAACGTGTTATGTTCAAACACGTTATCCGTTAAATCGTGGTTTTGAACCATGATTTCTTATAAATCATGGTGTTCAACCACGATTTCTTTTAAAACATATATTGGGAAACATGTTTTCCCTCAAGTCGTGGTTTGCAACCACGTTTTTGGTTCATCACGGTTTTAGAATTCGACTGAAATGTTTTTTATGAAAGGCTTTTTTGCTTCATGTCGTTGTTTACAACCATCACTTCTTTGTTGAAATGAAAACAAAGGTCCAATAGTATAAATCGCTTTTCAAGAAAGGCATTTTTTAGGAAGGACGATTTAACTTGATATTTTAAATCGTGGTTCTTAAACATGTTTTCAAGATAACCGTTTTTTCTTCAAAACTTTATAGGCTTAGAGGCTTATCAACTTTCCACAACCAAGCAGTTTGAGAAAGTAAAAATGGACATGGGTTTAATGGTCTTGCACTGCAACGACTGAAAAGGCTTATGACTAGTATATAGGAGGCTCACGGTCGAAATCCTAATTTTAGTGATTAAATTAGGATTTCGACATGTCAAACAATATAGGCTCACTGCAATTTGTGACCATGTAGATGGTCTAGTGTACTCAGCCATGTTCACATTAATGATGTGCATTGTTGACCATTAATCATTTATAGTCATCTTCATCTGAACAGAAGGAAATACAACATATAAATTTTATTCCAGTAAATTACAAAGAAGCAACATTGTTGACATGACCACGCTGATAAACAGGTTAGTCTCAATACTGACCATATTCAGTCATCTTCATCTGACATTGGAGAATCAGAAACAGATCCAGGTTCAAAGCTCATGTTCCAGTATACTTGTGCTTCATTGTTGTTGCCATCTGCATGTGCATCACGTGCCATACGACGTAGGTTATGCCTACTTTGACGAACCTTCATTCTATTGTTTTCTTCACGTATACGATGAAGTGCCCTTTCAAGCTCCATATGTGTATTCCGAGGCATGTTGATTGCTTTTTGCCGAGGTACGGGTATATTCATGAGTCGTGAATCAGCTACGAGGAACTCATATTCATTCAATCGATAAGACCATTCTGCATGTAATGTATTAACATACCGTGATGAGTAACGCAAACTTGGACGTAACGAATAGTAAAATTCATCTTCGCCCGCCCAGTAACGACCCATTGCTTCAAAAATGTCTCGTGGAGTATATGACATTTCCAGAGTTCTTACACAACAAAGATTATAGCACTCAATGCCCTTTGCCCTTCATCCACTACACATACTTATATAATGCTTGACAAGGGTCCACTTCAATAAATGTTCCGTGCTAAAATAAGCTTGAGATGCCACAAGTCGCTGCAAGATTCGTTAAAGTAGTTGATGAAAAGGACTTGCAGATATGTTAGTTGTTGAAAGGATAATAGCTCATTAAGAGCTTCATCAATCCCTGAACTGTTAAGAACAGATTGAAGGACAATTCACCGTGAAAAGTCTATAACTATAGCAAAATCAAAGCATAGTTGTTGCTCGTCAGATTGATATGGCGTGCCTAGTTTGGAAGTACCTAAGCTTGTCTTTTTAGTGGTTTAGGACATGCCAGGCACGTGACGTTACAACAACAACAACAAAAAAAAAGAACTCTGTGAGATTAGTTGATTCAAAATAAACTTTTGACCCAACTAATAACTCTATGTCAAGTTTTAAAATTATGTAGCTAAAGTACATATGAAACCCATAATCGGTCTTTCACTAAATGCAAAAGCGCAAGAATTATGTAATTGCTTCGCTGGAAAAGCCTTAGAATACCACAACGTAAGAAGTTATGGGTGAGTAGATGCTCATATTCTGGTAATAGATCATGCTTGTGCCTATTTGCTTCTCGCTGATTTAAGACACCGTCCAACTAATTAAATCAGCTGCTTGAACACAAATTTCCCAACGACAAATAACCTCTCTGACAGCCTTGAGAACCTTTAAATGCTAAAGTACAAATGAGAAAAATGAGATTGGAGATTACTTTAGACAAAGTAACGTTGTTGATGTAATATGTCACTGGAAAGGCCGTGGACTACCAACAAACACATGCAGGATGTAAGTGGCCAGTGACTTGTCTTGTCACTCACTTGGCCCTTTCCGGTTCTCACAATAATGTATGCTGTCTACGTGTATATGCTTGGTTATTAGAATTAGTGGTGTTTATGAGGGTGAGAAGTATTGTCTTTTGACCAGTTTAGGGAATGCCAAGCATGTGATGTTACAAAAAAAACAAAAGCCCAGTAAATTAGTTGATTAAAAACGAACTATATGCAAAAGCGCAAGAATGATATAATACTTAGCTGGAAAAGCCTTAGAAACTTTTAAATGAAATAAGTTAAAAATTGAGTAGCGATAGTGAAATTCCGACAGCATATCATACATGTGTCTATTTTCGTCTCGTCGATTTAAGACACGCGGAGCGTAACTATGTGAATTTTTGACACAACAAGCTTTGCCTCCTACTCAAATCAGCTGATTGAACACAAATTTCAGGCCTATCTCAGGTCAATATTTCACAGCCTTGAGAACCTTTAAATGCTAAAGTACAAATGAGAAAAATGAGATTGGAGATTACTTTAGACAAAGTAACGTGGTTGATGTAATATGTCACTGGAAAGGCCCTGGACTACCAACAAACACATGCAGGATGTAAGTGGCCAGTGACTTGTCTTGTCACTCACTTGGCCCTTTCCGGGTCTAACAATAATGTATGTTGTCTACGCGTGTATGCGTGGTTATATAAATTAGTGGTGCTCAAAGGGTGAGAAGTATTGTCTTTTGATGGCAGGAGTTCCTGGTAGTTCAAATTATCAGCGACGTGAGAATGCGTGGTTGTTGTGTGAAAGGAACGACGACTACAAAGAAGTGAAGAATACAGATCCGAAAGAGTATTATTGCGGTTTACGAAGAGAATGGGCACATAGAGTTAAGGAATCAGAAGCACTACACCAAGATCTCATCGCCCTGAGAGCACCCTTGTTGCATCGTCGTTCACTTAGTATGTCACGGCCTAAAGTTAAGGAGTGTAAAAAAGCTGTGAGCCGAATTCGAAAGGAGAATAACCGAATGTTGCTGCGTAGAAAACGATTTTACATGCTTCAACTTGCCGAAGAAATGGCAGAGGCTAATGGGAGGCACCTCACTTCAAACGAGAGAAACAATATTTTAACCAATGATCAGTACTTATCTGATGAATATATGTCTAATGAAGAGTGAAATATCCCTCTTCCCACTATGTGTTAGGATTTTATTCCGTTATCAGTTTTGCACGTCATTGTAATAAGCGAACCTTGCCACTGCATTTGTTATTTTAAAGCATGTGATCTATGTAGCTAGAGTACAAGTGAGGAAAATGATCTCACTTTTCCCTTAGACAAAAGCACGTGATGTATCATTTCACTACAAAAAGACTTCAACTACCAATTAAACAGGGTGTCAGTGACCAGAGACTTGTCCTATCACCAGAGACTTGTCTTGTCACCGAGATGGGTAGGCTCTAAGGGATTATAGCACACCATTATATTGTGTGTGTGTGTGTGTGTGTGCGCTTATATATATGTTAATCATGCTGATCACATTAGATGTACCTAAATAATATTAATTTAAATCTTAATCACATGTTTACTCTATTTTCAAACTTATTTACCCGCATACCACCTTTTTGGAAATCGCGGTTCAAAACCACGACTTTAGAGTTGAAAATGTCCTTTAGATACACATTTTCTAATTTATTTTCCCGTTTTTAGCCTTATTTCTCAAAACCCAACAAAACTTAACAAAATAAAACAAACGGTAAAAAAAAAAGGCGTGCGTTTAGAACTGTGCCTTCTAAACCCGATGGCGTGCGTTTGGAACTCTGCCTTCTGAACCCGATTTCCTCTTTCCCTCCTTCTTCCTTCCTTGTTCCTCCTTCATCAGCCCTTGCTCACGGCTGGGCTACACCAGTAGTGCACCTGTGAGTTCTCTTCTATATCCTTTCTTTATGTTTTCTTCCTTCTTACTTTTTTCTTCTGCGTCTTCCATTACATGGATTGCTGGGTATTCCAATTTTTGGATTAGGGCAAAAGTTCAAGCTCATTGGACAATTAGGGCAAAATTTGGGAGGTCCAGTCAAGCAACATCTGTGGATCCTCCCAATTTAGCAACGTGAGTCCTCCTCTCTGTTTTTCTTTGCACCAATTTCACAGGCTGTTACTATCATGGTTATTGAATTTTGGAAATTGTATTCAACAAGTTCCTGAGCTCGTATGGTGTAGAAAAAGATGGTTTGATAAGCTCTATTGAAACGGGATCAACCTAAATTTTGGTTCTAAGTACAAGACCATGTGTATAGGATTCCTTATATGATATGCCTTGTGTGTGTAAGATGATGGGCAAGTGTGCTTTTTTATATATATAAATATATCGTTTGGTCGTCTCATTTGCTGTTTTAGTGGTAGTGCAGGTGGATGGATGAACAACCATTTATTCGGCATCGTACTTAGAGGTTCTGGGGTGACAATGAGATGCAAGTGCTACAAATGAAATCTTTTATGTGTCTCCAAAATCAAATCAAGGGCAAGGTCTTTTTTTAAGTAAAAGGTCATGTTATTTCAAAGAAAGCATATACATCATTCACTAAAGAGAACTCCCCGCACACTCTTAAGACTACGCGTAATCCAAAAAAAACTAATAAAAAACATGATTGTGTATTCTCCAAGTTGCACACAACTGCAAGCTTATAGCATTTCTGGTTTTCCAACTGAAGACTCTGCATTTCACTAATTGCTCAACTTGTTTCTGAAGTTGCGTTGAGTATACATATTGATGGTTAAATATTAAATATAAAACATGTTTACAAAGCAATTCCAATAGAAAATATGGTTAGAAATTACAAATTAAATTTAAGCAAATCCAGTTTAAATGTTGTTATAAACCATGATTTAATTGATTTCAAACAAAAAAAGGACAAAAACGTGCTTACAAACTAAGATTTTAAAAAGATTTGTCTCTCTATAAGATATCTCGGTTAGAATCCAAGATTTCCATTGAAAACGTATTTACGAACAACAATTTCAAGTGAAATCGCGGTTAGAAACCACGTTTTCTGTTGAAAACGCCATTTACCATGAAATCTCTGTTACAAAGTGAGATTTCCGTTTAACGCCTTTGAAATCGTGGTTAGAAACCCCGTTTTCTGTTGAAAACGTCATTTACCATGAAATCTCTGTTACAAAGTGAGATTTCCGTTTAGGGCTTTGAAATCTTAGTTAGAAACCACGTTTTCTGTTGAAAACGTGATTTTGGAAAACGACTTAAATGTGCCAACTTTCTTTCTCTTAGAAGCCAAGATTTCCATTGAAAACGTATTTATGAACAACGATTTAAAGTGAAATCGTGGTTAGAAATCACGTTTTCTGATGAAAACGCCATTTACCGTGAAATCTCTGTTACAAAGTGAGATTTCTGTTTAGGCCTTTGAAATCTTGGTTAGAAACAACGTTTTCTGTTGAAAACGCCATTTACCATGAAATCTCTGTTACAAAGTGAGATTTCCGTTTAGGGCCTTTGAAATCTTGGTTAGAAACCACGTTTTCTGTTGAAAACGCCATTTACCATGAAATATCTGTTACAAAGTGAGATTTCCGTTTAGGAGCTTTGAAATCTTGGTTAGAAACCACGTTTTCTGTTGTTTTCGGAAAGCGTGCTTAGAAACCACGATTTCATGAAAACGTGCTTTAAAAATGCGATTTCTAATTTCAAAATTTCTTTTTTTCCACGTTCTTTCAATTTTGTTTAAAGTAGACAAATAAAAGTAAACCAAATGAAAACGTGCTTTCAAAGCACGATTTCTCGGTTGAAATCTCACTTTAGAACAGCGATTTCCGAAAAGGGGTTACTCGGGTAAATAAGTCTCAAAATGGGGTAAAACGGTAATTAAGTTCGAAAATTAGGTCATTAAGGGAAAAAACTCTACATATTCATATCTACTTGAATCTCAAAACTAACATCATGGCCTTCCCTACAAAAGTACAGGCAAAAACTACATAATTATTACTTGTTCCGCAAAAGATAAGCTCACTGATTTCTTATCTGATATAAATGTTTTTTCTTTTCTTCTGGCAAGAATTGGTTATTTTGTTTGACAGAGGGACCTGCATGTAGAAAGAACATCTCCTAACAAAGAGCGAATTCACCGGCATCATTGTAATTCTTTTACAAAAACGCAGCCATAGCCAGTATTGTTGTAAAAGAAAACAATGTTGTTAACTATGTCAATGTATTGTAAACTACAGAGGAATTTCACAGTCGCTCTTTGGTTGTAGACCTCTCCGTAGAAGTCGAAAGTGCTCTGTTCTAACAAACAAGGAAAGTTGGGAAAGAGACATGCGATCAAAACTAACCATGTGCAACCCCCAGGCAAGCAACTACTAGTAGTGTTTTAAAAAGAAGATCGAGGAGGTATTGACGCAAGCCTATCAAACTTGAATGTTCCGACTGACAGCTGAAGATATTTTCAGAAATTAGGTTTCCTTCATTTTCTGCCACCATGAGATCTTCAAAAACTCATCAACCCACTTGGCAAGCAATCCATCTACAGCTCAAGGAAATGCCTCCCCCTCACTGTCTCCAGTATCTTGTATATTACTGGTACCGCGAAATATGCTTCCTCTGCAGCCATGTAAATCAGTTAGAACAACTTCAAAGAATACAAAATCCCCAACTACTACTAATGTGTGATTGCACTCAAATGATACAGTTATCCAATCTAAGCTTCCAGGTGATGATGTAAAACTAACTGGGCGGCAAAAGTAGGATGTTCACATGCACAAGTATACAATCTAAAGCTTTGCGTGATATCAGCTAATTGGAGATTGAGATAAAAAGAAATTATCACAATTTAAAAGACAGATCTCGTTAAAAAGTAATTATCTCAGATCAAAAGACAGATCTCATGTCCAAAATCAATTGGTGCTTTTGTTTTCGGATTAAGAAACTGGGACACAAGAACTCTTGCTGCTTTGAAGGATTCTAACCTCTAACTGCAATTAGATGAAGATCTAGATACAACTTAGAGGCAAGAGTTTGGTGGGCTAGAATTAAGAGGTCATTCATTTAGCACGACTGATTACAGTCTGCAGAGCTGAAAAGATAACTCCTAAGGAGTTTTGTACATCACCAGACAAACAAGAATCTTGACTTCTGAGATGTTAGAACAGCACAACCTTAAGAAATCACAATTATTAAGAAATACTGAATAAAAAATTCAGGTCGCTATTAAGGCACACAGAAAATCCAAAAGGTCTCACAGCAAGGTTAAATACCATCAGTTACGACGACAGCACCTCTTTGTAGCGTAATCAGCATAAGCATCCCCTGTTTCTAGTTTCATATATTAAAACATCGAACCTCTTACTAACACATAATAGATGACTAATACGGTACTTAGAAAACGAAAACCCGAATCTGTGGCTACCAATGATATGTGGAATCGCACGAAAATGTTGTACACTCATGTTGCACATTTATGATACTACGATAATGATATAAACAAAATGAGCAACTACAATGCAGAATGAATAACATTTCCAAATTTAGCACAAACTTATCTGTGCAGTCACAGATTCGCTTTTCAGTGAAGGTCCTTCAACTTATTGGAACATGGCTTATCAGTGGACAGAATATCGAACACCACCCCTTAACTCTCTGCATTTGTACAATAGTTAAAAATTTTGTGATCCATATTAAGAACCGACTACACATGCACAAGTATCCACCATAAGCTTTGAAAGCCAAAGTTTCAGGAGCTAATGAAACCCTAACTGGCAGCACATACTCACACACAAGCTTTAACTAGACAGAACTGAGAAGCATATTATCAGGTCAATTGATCTGTTCAAAAGAACACACCAACAACAAAAAAACAGTGACATTAAATCATGTGTGAAATACACTTTAGTACCCTGACACTACCCAAAAGTCTCACTTCATCCAAGTGCTTAATTTTGACACATAAATGCCTGAATTTTATTGGAACGACAAGTCTGTACCTCGTGTGACCTACCATCCACATCGCTAACAAATCAATTTAAGTGGGACACTATCTAGGGGCAAAGTCGTCCAGATGCCATTTATACAAAACCAAGACTCTTCCTTTTCGTATTCTTTATATTGTTTGTTTAGTTTTCATATATCTCTTCCTCGTCAGACCCAACCAAACGACCACCTTCCTTCTTCCTTTTTCTAATTCTTTTACTTTTTTGTTTATTTTCCATCTTTCTCTACCTCGTCAAACCCAATCAAACCACCACCTCCCTTCACCTCCCTTATTGACCACAACGACAAGGACCAGGACCACCAGCTTCCTTTGTGACCAAAGAGACCACAACCACAACTGCTTCCGACCACCAAACTATTACCTCAAACCATCTTCAATCTGCACTTGGGTTCAGTGCCATCACCCATAAATACAACACCCTCTTCATGTACAAAAGCGCTAACATTTTGACGCTATTGACCCAAAATCCGGCAAGCTAGTTCCCCTAGTTCAAAACGAACACCATCCCCCCTTCCTCTACCCCCCCCCCCCCCTCCTTCCACCACTGTTATCTCCCAACAACCCCCAACCCCCCCCCCCCCCCCCCACCCCTGCCCGCGCAACACACACACACACACCCCAAAAAAAAAAGGAAAAAAGATGAGTACATAAAGAAATTCAACACACCTTAACCAAAATTCAGCCAACCTAAAGTAGTCGACTAAGGTCGGAAGCAGTTGTTGGGTTTCGATATGATTCAGTGGTGTTTGATCAGATGGGACCGATTTGAGCAGTGGGGGGCATCAGCATGAAGTGTTTGTAAACATGGAGGCCGAAATCGAAAAAGGTGGGTGCTCATGGTGATAGACCCACCCATTAAAGGTGAGGGTATATCTTTGAGACATTGAGTGGACTAAAAAGTATGCATGAAAGAGAGGTAAGTGTAGGTTTGCATATAGAATGTCAAAGAGGAAGACATGCTGGTGGCCATGGGTAAGGGCAGTCGCCAGGGAAGGGGACATTGACTGATGGTTCTCTTCTGAATAGAGAAGATCGAGAGGAGGTTTGTTATTTTTGGAATTCATTTCCTCATTAGTGTTTGACAAATTTGCCCGAGTAGGGGCAATTAACTGAGCACCATTAAGGATTTGGATGAAGAGTCAGACCAGGTACTTACTTATCCTCTAGATTGTTCCCAGCCTACTTTGGTCGCATCCAAAGGCCCACGAGGAGTCCCATTTTGCACGACACGTCACATAGTCAGCGGTCAATTTTTTAACCCTTCCAACCGGTCAAAATGCGCACGCTCAAGTCACGTGCATTTTCATTAATTTTTTGCAACAATTCATAACCAAATTTATTTTCGTGTCGCCAAGACTTAAAACGTGTAAAAAAGGACTTGGCGCACCTCCCCCCTTAAGGGGGTCGGCCACCTCCCTTAAAGGAGGGGTTGGCCACCTCCCTTAAAGGGGGGTCGGCTACCCTCACCATGGGGGGTCAGCGGCCACATTTTCCTTCGCACTCACTCGAGCACCATGTTGTCCGCAATGCTCAACCATCACCCGCGACCGCACGACACCTGTTTTCACCTCCGTGCCATCGCCGTGACGACCGTCTCTCTCGGCCGCGCACCGTCCCCACGACGCATGTCGTCGCCCGCGCGCTGTCTCCGCGACCGACATCCCCCGCGCCCATGCGCCATTTCCATGACATATGCCCCTGGCACCATGCATTATCTCACGACCAAGGTCGCCGTGCCCATGCGCCATAATCATGTCTTGTGTCGTTGGCACAGCGCCCATGTGCCACACTCATGTTACATGCCCCCGGGCATTACACTCATTCACTACACCATGTTCCCCCGCCATGGACGTGGAACATGCTTCGACCCACTCTCCAGAGTGTACAGCATTCCGAGGGGCTCCGCCCATATTGCTCTGGCGTGAGGTGAGGACCCTTCGCAACGGGATAGGCTCGCTACCACAGAAGCTATCACTTCCTCCATTCCGAGGGACTCCGTTCATAGTGCTCCGGCATGTGGAACCTTCGCAGTGAGATAGGCTCGCTACCACAGAAGCTATCGCCGCCTCCATTCCGAGGGGCTCCGCTCGTAGTGCTCTGGCATGAGGACCCTTCGTAGCAAGATAAGCTCGCTACTACAGAAGCTATCGCCGCCTGGGGTGACTTGCATGACACTAGGCACGTCTGAGCTGCGACCATGTCCACTCACGTGTGACCTACCATCCATATCGCTAACAAATCAATTTAAGTGGGACACTATCTAGGGGCAAAGTTGTCCAGATGCCATTTATACAAAACCAAGACTCTTCCTTTTCGTATTCTTTATAGTGTTTGTTTAGTTTTCATATTTCTCTTCCTCGTCAGACCCAACCAAACGACCACCTTCCTTCTTCCTTTTTCTAATTCTTTTACTTTTTTGTTTATTTTTCATCTTTCTCTACCTCGTCAAACCCAATCAAACCACCACCTCCCTTCACCTCCCTTATTGACCACAACGACAAGGACCAGGACCACCAGCTTCCTTTTTGACCAAAGAGACCACAACCACGACCGCTACCGACCACCAAACTATTACCTCAAACCATCTTCAATCTGCACTTGGGTTCAGTGCCATCACCCATAAATACAACACCCTCTTCATGTACAAAAGCGCTAACATTTTGACGCTATTGACCCAAAATCCGGCAAGCTAGTTCCCCTAGTTCAAAACGAACACCATCCCCCCTTCCCCCCTCCACCACCCCCCCACCCCAAGGGTCTCCCCTCCTGCACAACACACGTACACCAAAAAAAAAAAAAAGGAAAAAAGACAAGTACATAAAGAAATTACCCACCTTAACCAAAATTCAGCCAACCTAAAGATCCTTCCACCACTGTTATCCACAATGCTCAACCATCACCCGCGACCACACGACGCCTGTTTTCGCCCGCGCGCCGTCGCCGTGACGACCGTCACTCTCGGCCGCACACCGTCCCCAGGGCGCATGTCGTCGCCCGCGCGCTGTCTTCGCGACCGACATCGCCCGTGCCCTTGCGCCACTTCCATGACATGTGCCCCCGGCACCATGCATTATCTCGCGACCGAGGTCGCCGTGCCCATGCGCCATAATCATGTCTTGTGTCGTTGGCACAGCCCCCATGTGCCACACTCATGTTAAATGCCCCCGGGCATTACACTCATTCACACACCATGCGCCCCCGCCATGGACGTGAAACATGCTTCGACTCACTCTCCAAAGTGTGCAGCATTCCGAGGGGATCCGCTTGTATTGCTCCGGAGTGAGGACCCTTCGCAACGGGATAGGCTCGCTACCATAGAAGCTATCACCGCCTCCATTCCGAGGGACTCATAGTGCTCCGGCATGAGGATCCTTCGCAGCGGGATAGGCTCGCTACCATAGAAGCTATCGCCGCCTCCATTCCGAGGGGCTCTGCTCGTAGTGCTCCGGCATGAGGACCCTTCGCAGCAAGATAGGCTCGCTACTACAGAAGCTATCGCCGCCTGGGGTGACTTTCATGACACTAGGCACGTCTGAGCTGCGACCATGTCCACTCACGTTACCGGTGATAATCGGCGCCCCCAGGATGATGACCCCCGGGTCACTCCGAGACGGGAGCAGGTCTTCGGAGGGTATCGCGCCTAGTCCGCCTGGCAGTTGGGCACAGGGACTCTCCCTCATTGCTATCAGGTTCTCTCTGCGTCTCTTGACGCACCCTTGTGGGATTCCGTAAGGGCTTGAACCGGTAGCTAGGGCAACAGGCTTACTCTGATCATGCCAACGTTGTGTGGTTAGTCTTCTCAGATAGGTAGAGCGACGCTATGTGGGGCAGGTAGCACAAATTTGGGAACCGGCAGTCCAACAAAAAATCGGTATTTTTGGACCCCCTAGTGACGTGTCACTCCCAGGGAATGACATGTGGCATTTGATGACACATGCATACTTTTGCCTATAAATAGTGGACTTTGGAATTCATTTTGGACAGAATTCTCTCATTTGACAAAATCACTTTCTCACTCTAGAATCCAGAGCTCTCAAATTCTATAGAGAGAAACACCAATGAACTGTGACATTGGACCCTGACGTGGACCTTAGCTTGGACTGTCGACTGTCGGCCCTGTTCGTCTCAGCCATGTCTCCACAGCACTGCCACTCCTCACGGCCCATCTGGGGAGCCTTGCTCTCTACCCTTACTCCACCCTCACTGTCTCTCACTTTGTACATCTGTGAGCTGACTCAGACTCCATCCTTTGTAGCACCTCCACGTAGGTACAAACCCACTTTCCTTGGCATCATAGATTAAGAGTCAGGCTTTCAAGTGTTAATATTAAACAGTTGAGTGGGACTTTGAGGAAGTTTCGAGGTACTAATGTATTTAATACATATATCGTATATCACTTAATCAAATTGATCTGTGTTACTCTAGCCTATGACTGTCATAATGCAGAAGATCTTAACATGCAATTCAAGGAGAAAAGTTTGCTTAACTATCATGCTTTTGGTTCACAGAGTTGAAACCAAAGCAACTCATGAGTTTTATACACGGGAGAATCTCGAGAAGTAACCATTAAGAAAACTTAAAGTCCAGAATCAAACAATCAAAGAAGAACTTCAAATTGCCAATCAACCCACAGTCTGTCACAAAAGGGGTACAAACCATCACCAGTTGTCCATGTATATCTTTATAGCATATTAGAGTTTATGCATACCTCAGTTATAATACTGGAACATCCAACCTTCGTGAATGCATAACTAGTATCACTATATTGAGTCCTTAAAAGGAAAATTGATTAATTATTCCAGTCAAAGCCGTTGAACCTTTCTTTACATCCCCATGGATATGTAAGGTCTCGTTAGCTTCGAGAAAGATGGGGATAAAGAGCAACGACTTTAGCTCATTTAGCTCTGCCAGACAACAGGGCTAGCTCTGTATATTTGTAGAGCTAAAGTTTCTGGTGAAATTCAAACTGGTACTACACTTATTTTACCCGATCCAGGAACTGAAGCATCATTTGAGCTCCTCTAAGTGTTCCGGTCGGCAGAGCGACTCTTCGACAAATTTTCAACTTGCTTCCAATGTAAAATTTTTGAATGGAGCTAGAAGCTTGGGTTGCTTAGGACACCAAAACAGTCCCACTTGCCAACCATGATGAATAATGGTAATGCACCTAGCTTGCGAGAGTCAAAAGACTTCTAGCTCATAACTGATTTTGACATGTACGGTATATTTGTACTCGTAATTACAACCAATTGGCATCTTTATTTTTGCACACAGACCGGTGAAAGAAGCAGAATATCTCATAATTACTGAACTTTGCAGCAGCTGAAGACATAAGCACATTGCTATTTCTATTAAGCCGTAGTAAAGTTGCACCACTATGTAATGATGCAGAAAGATATTTAATTAAGGACATAATGTGAGTATAAATAATCAAAAGCCAAGGAATCAAAATTAATTAGATTGTCAACAACATATAGTTGATTCTTTTCAAGAAAAAGTAGCAACCGTTTGCGAATAGCACAACTACCTCTAAGAGCATGCAAAACAACTAGAATTAAGTGCAAAAGAAGCCTTCTAGCTTGGGCTAGTAGGAAAAAAGCCTTTTGACCACAAGGGAACCAAAAATTATCAACGCCTGACATCTGACATGGAGATTGCTTGCATATATTACTATTATGAAGGTTTGGAAACTGCATAAGCATATATTTTAATACCAAATAACTAAATAATTTATTCCCATAACTACAGGAACTATTAATGATAGGAAATGAAAGGCCTAAGCCACACAATCAGCAGTAACAAAACACTTACAAACTACAAAAGATAACTCAAGGAACATACTATACTACAATAGCTAGACATCCAAAAAACAAAAAAAAATCAAGTTTCTAGACAGAAAAAGAAATGCATCAACATAAGTACAATCTACTAAGCACGCACACGGTTGCGGGTGTGGATATGACACAGGTGCCAATAAGCGGATACGACATTTTTGAAAAGTTTCGGATGCAGGTTAGGCGGGGATACGACAAATTTGGTATATATTTTTTCGATCAAATAGGGACCATTTGAATCTTAACAAAGTGCATAAAAGGATATATAATGCAATTGAATTTAACTATTCTACAATACCATCAAAAACAAACCATCACCAAATACATCATTCTAGAAGTAGTACCAAAGTTTCAAAAGCAGAGAGCAGCAAAGTTCCAAAGTTCAAACCATTGATGATTACATCAGCATAAAAACAAATCCATGACAAATAAAAAGCAGAATACTTCATCAAGTATCTAAGAATTCTATACCAACAACATCTTCATCTTCATCTATCTCTCCGTCACCATCATCCATAAAAAGTACGGCCTCCAACTCTTGAACATTTAAGTGAAAGCTCCGCAGGCGAAAGTACACCAAGTAACAACCGAAAATATTGGGTGGCAGGTGGAAGTGGAGAATTTTGGTTGTCATTTATAGCTCCAAGTCAAAACCACAACAATTGGTAGAGGCGTAGAGCTTGTCCGAAAGCAAAATAAAAAATTAGAGCAAACGAGAGAGAGGAAGACAGAAAGCTTACCTTTCAGAACATGCTGCCGGATGTGGCGGCCAGTCGTAGCTGCTCGTCGCTAGTGGTCTCTCTCGTGCATCGTTGCTTCGCCGCTGCTACTCTCTCTCTCTCCCTCCTCTTCAAAGTTCAATAAGAAGATCTGTCCAATTAGGTTTAGTATATAATTTCTTAATTATGGTTTGACCCCCGAAACTTCTGTTTTATGTTTGACCCCTAAAAATTCTTAACATTTTGTTTTCCCCCACGTATTGGATACGCACCCATGTCGTATCCCAGCCGCACCCGGTATTTAGAAATTAAAAAAATAAATCAGAATTACTGGACATGCACCCAAGGCGAACCCGATGCCAGTGCTTCACCCATGGGGTATTGTGGCGACAAAAGTCAACAAGGCCATAAGTGTAAAATGACTCGATTCAAGGGCGAACGAACAGAAATTATATGACCAAGATATCACAGACGATAGAGTGATCAAGACCTCCTTTCAGCTTATATCCTTAGAACTCCTCAATACTTATTAGAGACGAAAAAAGTTAAGAATTACCATAGCCCGAGTTGAAAGTGAGTGAGAACTAACAGAGAAATTTTCTGCTCCTGACTCCAAATGGCACAATCCTCTCTTTTATAACATAAAATTGCACACTATACGCATATAAGAAACTTAAGCATGTTGAAATGCAATCAAGGAAATTTAATCTGCTAAGCACCATAAATGTCATGCTTTGAACCACCCAAACGCAAAACATTCATGTCACATAGACCACAGAAAAAGAAGAAAAGTTTTTGGCCTGAACATACAACAATGTAGCATGGTCTCATATCAATGCAAACACTAGGATTAAGTAACACAATGAACAGAACGTCTCAATCACAATACCAGATTTTGAGGTAAAGAATTAGCTTTGTGGCCAAAGTTTGTTGCATTCCTCAAACTAAGCAACAGATTGACTTCTACAAAGGTTTCGGGATAGTGATGTGTCGAGGAGTGGGAACAGGACGGATGGAAGGTTATGGAGCAGGGAACTCACCAGTTTTTGGGGTTCGGGGTGGGAGCAGGTGCAAAGTTTGGCAGCGAGATTTTGCGGGGTGTGGGGGTGGGTGGGTGGGGGGGGGGGGGAGGGGGAGGGGGGAACGTCACTAAAATTGGAGAGTCTAGCAACTAAGAGTTGCTAGAGGCGAAAGAAGAGCTTAGAAATTATAATAGCAACAGAATCAAAACTCAGATGAAAAACATCTTAAAATATCACCAGCCACATACCAGATTGAAAGGAAGTGACAATTAACAGAGTACAGTGTTTCTTCGATGAAAATGGCACAATACTCTCTGTTGCAACATTGAATTGCACTAAAAACGTGAAAATATTTATGTTTCGTGTACGACAGAAAAACAATAACCGCTTTTCGCCCGACCACACGAATGAATATGTAGCATGATTTCATATCAAATCATTTATGCGAGCATTATACGTAGGTAACACCATGAAACAGAACAGTAATCCTGATATCAAGTAAGTGTACCGTTTGCTTTGTGCCCACAGTTGTAGCATTGCTCAAACCAAGTAGCAGATTAACTACTACAAAGGAAGGGCAGCTTCGACTTTTCCCCAGGCATCTACAGCAGTTCCTCTAAGCCTCTTCTTCATCAGTTGCACAACCTCCTTAGCCTCGTCAGCCTTGGACAATTTAGCCAACCCCTTAACCAGACCCTCCATTGCCTCAAACGGAGGAACCCATTTCCTCCTAATGATCTCCTTACACATTTCCAATGCCTTATCAAACTCTCCCTCCTCGACCATGTGCTTCATCATGGTATAATAAGCAAAGGACGGTGGGGTAGCGAATCCATCAGCAACCATTTTCTCCAAAACCTTTTTCGCGGACTCTAAATCGCCAACCTTACAAAACCCAAAAATAATGGCATTATAACTCGCCGAATTAGGCTCCACCCCCTTCCCAACCATCTCATCCAACAGCTTTTTTGCCCTAGTACACTCCTTGCTCTTACAATACCTCAAAATCCTGTGATTATAAGTTGTCAGATTCGGCTCCAACCCTTTATCCGAGATCTCCCTCACCACCTCATCAAACCCACCGCTCTTGAACCCTTTCTCCAAATACCCGCCCAACAATATGTTATACGAGTGAATGTCGGGAGCCACGTTGAAGTCGCTCTCCATTCTAGCAACCAATGCCCTAGCCGAATCAACATCTTTCGCCGAACAAAATGCTTTCAACACGAGATTCAACGAATTTACGCCAGGGGACACGCCGAGTTGGGCGGGAAAAGTAGCAAATGCTTGGTGGAACCTGTCATCGTAGATCTTGTTGTGGAGATAGACAGAGAGGATTGCGCAGAGGGATTTCTCGGTGCGAGGGCAGCTATGCTGGGCTTGCATCTGATGTAACGTTTCGATAGCTTGGTCGACCATACCGGCTTCGGAGTAGAGGGTAACGAGGCGGAGCCAGAAGCCTTCGGAGGCGAGCTGGGAGGGGGGTGAGGCGGAGATGGAGTGGGCGAGGATGCGTTGGATCAGGTCGAACCGGTGGGAGCGGGCGAGCTTGCGGACGGAGAGGTGGAAGAGGGGGCGGTGGCGGCGGAAGCGGGCGAAGGCTGCCGATTCCGATTCAAAGAGTTGGGCGAGCTTGTCCGGGTCGGGTTCGTTGGCAATGGCGGATTTCACGGCGGAGAATGAGGTGAGTGGTGGTGGTGTGGAGGAGGAGGAAAGGGTGGACAGGGGGTGGGTGGTTCGTTTGGGGATTGTGAGTCTGGGGAGTCTGAAGAAGAGTGCAGCCATTTGCAAGTGTTTACAAGGTATGCTCTGCCGCTGCTGCTTTAAGTTTCCACTCCGATTTTTCAGACTCTGGGCTTTACTTTGGAACCAGGAACCCTTGAACCCTAGAGTAGAGGGGTAGAGGGTGAAGTTGGTGTGGGTTTTTGAATTTAAGGTGTTATGTTCTATGGAAGCATCTCTAAAACTCGGGGCTGCGTGTCTAATTACCCCGACCCCCCGATTAAAATGGATTTGGATTCCTGCTGTAACCATGGTTTACAGTAGGGGTGGTGTGATAAGAAGTTGAGAGAGAGGGAAGAGAGAGAGAGTGTTAGCTTCCGATCACATCCGAATCTGATTAGAATATGTAAAGATTTACCTGTACTAATTATTAATCAAAAGAAGAGCGAAAGGACCTACGTTATTTAGAAGTATCCCTCCTTGGGAGTTTACCTAGAGATTCACATGAAGTTGTTGGAAAGAAAAACAAATCAAAAACAAAAATCTAGCAATGTTTTAAAAAGATTTAGACGCATGAACTTACCGAATGGAATGTACTGGATGGAAGGAGTCGAAAGTAGGGATTGTATAATATGGACAGATGAAGCGTCGGGTTTTTAAATATCGGCTAGCCCCAAAGAACAACTTGAACACGACTAGCCTCAAAGAATATCTAAACGATGACAAATAAAATCGCTTTCGCATTCTAGAAAAATTTTAAAAAAAGATGGAAGGAAAGGAAAGTGGGTATTGGGAGCCACAGAAATTACGAGGAAATTTTTTTTTTTTTTGGCCATGGGTAACAACCATACCAACAGTTGTACCAAACAAGTAACCGAGAGTTATACATAGCAATCACCAACCAGAACAAATCCAAATAACTTTACAACATGCACAAAGAAGAGATAACAATTAGGAACCCTGCCACTACCATCCCTAGGAGGGACAAAAGACGAACACCTCATCCCAGAATGCATAAAATCTTGCAAACAAGGCATAACCCTATCCATAGACACCGGTATCCGGCTCGGCCCTACAAAGCAGGCAAGTTATCGTGACTCAGCTAGTAGTCATCTATCTAGTCTATACATAGAACAGCACTGTGTATGTCTAACCTAAAGTATAAGTCAAAAAGCGCAGGAGTGCCTGATATGGATAGAGCAACGGCCCTTGATAACTGAATCAACAGAAAAGTATCATCGGTGAGTTAAGGCCTAACGAACAGCTAAACTTTAAGGCCACGTTTGACGCGGTTTTTTTTTCCTCTTTTTTTTCAGTTTTAAAAATTGGAAAAAAAAGTGCATTTGGCAACCATTTTTTTTTTCCTTCTCCAATTTAAAAAATTAGTTTTTAAACTGAAGAGTAAAAAAAAAACTCCAAAAATTGTTTTTTTTCACTTTTGGTTTTTTTTTTGAGACCACCACCACCACTCTCCCACTGCCGGCAGCCACATCAGGCGACCACCGCCGGCAACCACCTCCGGCCGCCGGCCGCCAGCCACCACCACCGTCGACCACCGCTACGCCCCACCACTGCCACCGCAAACCACAAAAAAAAAAAAAAAAAAACAAAATAAAAAGGGTTACCAAACACCCAAAAAAAAAAAAGGTTATCAAACACTGACTTATTTTTGTAAAAAGAAAAAAATTAAGCTGATCTTTAAAAACTGAAAATCAATTTTTTTTTTTTTTGGTCTAACGAACCCTAAGAGTCAAAACAGAGGCTAGGAAACATTCCACGCATAACAAAGAGGACAAGGAAACCAATCTGATGCCTTCCCCACATAAGACGCTTCCACCCCTATACCCATGAATCCAAAGACATAGCGGAATAAATAGAAATAAAAGTAAAATGTAAAGCATGAAGACGGGAAAATGTAAAGTTCCTGGTCTACAGTTCAAAGTTGGTATAGAGAGAGCCAGAGGACTAGAAAGATTTGTCAATGGATGCATTCATAAATGCCCCAACTTGCGAATGTGTCCCGAAGTAGTAGCATGGCAAGTTTATGGAAGATAACCTGATTTCCTCCAAGCCAAATACACCACAAGGTACTAGCTTAGCTATATAACTAAAGGACCCAAAAACTTGATCTTTTCAGTGTAAAGATTTTAATAGCCACTCAAGTAGCCATTCCAAAAAAAAGTGATGCCAAGCTAGCCTTCTAAGTAGATAGGCCGTATAGCTTCACAGCAAATTAGGAGATGCGATGTAGTCTCATTGCAGTAAAGACATAAGGGACAAGTACTAGAGCTATTCACATGACGATGTTGTAACGCAACCCTAGTAGTAACCATGTCCCAAAGACATTGCCAATTAATATACAAACCATGCCCGTTATGAGATTAAGTGTATCAAAAGTTGCTCTTGAGCTTCTGTTACTAAGCTGATCCAACAGAATATTCCTTTTGATTCATAGATGCCCCACTACCATTGTTCAAGATAGCCAATCATTATAAACCATCAATGGGATGAATAATATGCACATGTAAATATTGACTAGCTTAAGCATGTCCTGGTCCAAGTGTGGGTCAATTAGATTTGCTAAGGACCACTTTGCATTTGACAAGCAACACCTTACTGATCAAACTATCAAGTTCCATAAGCATCAAAGTACCAAGCTTACCACCAAGCGCGTAGGTCAGCTGGTAAGGGGTTGTCCTAGCTTAACCAGAGGTCTCGTGTTCGAGCCCTGGGAATGCAGCTGCGTTAAAACTTGGTAGGGAGAGCTTTTCCGCCCATGTGGTCCTGCCCGGCTCGAACCCGGATTAGTCGGCTCCCAATGTGGTGTCCGGAAACCGGGTGGTCTAACCAAAAAAAGTACCAAGCTTGGCCAGGAGAGCCTAATTCAACCACTGAAGATTACAAAAACCCAAACCACCCCAGGAAAATGGTTGGCATTACTGATCCCAATTCACCCAATTTCTACTACAAAGATTGGTAGCCTGACCAAAAGAAATTATCAAAAAGAGAGTGAACTTAATAATAAGATGTTGCGGGCAGGTGAAAGACAGACATGTAATAACTCAGCATTAGCCAAAGGACCAAAGTAATCAACGTCATACACCCCGCGCAATTTAAGTAAATACCCCGTCCAGTCTTTACATTTAATTTGCTTCATCTTATCAAACAGAGGGCTAAGATTTTGTTTCTTCTAATCTACATAGTCCAGAGTTGCACCCCTAGATAATGTCCCCCACCAGAGCTTAAAGGAGTATGGAATTCAGTCTTAGCAAATTTAGCCAGTACTTCTCCCTATTCACCGCTTAACCACATTGAAGACAATACGAGTCAATGAGACAACGAAGAAAATAACAAAAGGCATAGTTGAGATGGAAGAAAAGAAAACTATCATCATCAAAAAAATTGAGAGATATTAGGAGAGCAACGTGAAACAACAATGCTCCGAATGGCTTTACTTTCCATACAGCACTCAAGTTCGCTGAAAATACCTCAGCACAAAGGATGAAAAGAAATGGATACTGACATAATCCAGAATGAGAAATTAAAAGAGGCCCCGTTGAACCAATTAATAAAATATATCATAAGACGATAGGGACATATTGCATGATCAATTGAACCTAGAAAGGAGAGAGTCCAAACGCTGAAAGTGTACATTCTAGAAAACCCCATGTGATCCGACCATGCATATGCTTTACTCTTATCGACACAACCACGTAATGAACTCCAGAATTGTGATGCATGATAAACTCTATGAGTTCCTGAGCAAGAATAATATTGTATTGAACATGCCTACCCCAACAAAATCATTCTTGGTAAGAGAGATAAGGAAAGGCGTAACCAGTCGAAGATGATTGACCAGTACCTTAGACATCACTTCGTCTATAACATTACACAAATTGAACAAGAAAAAATCAATAATAGCTTATGGATGTGATTGATTGGGAAGCATAACAATGAGCGTGTTATTCACCACACAAAGTATTCATTAAGACCATAAGTTAAATGAACAAGCCGAAATAACTGAATGTCCCACAATACATTAAAACTGCTAGAAGAACATTGCTAGCATGCCAACAGGTATAGGTGCCTTAAGGCCTTTGCATAGCCACGTCAACTTCATTAACGTTGCAACCTGAGATGTAGAGAGCCAGTTTTTCAAATGGCTCAGAACTAGATAGAAATGAACTATAGAGCCTGGGGGGGAGGGGGGGGGCTGAGTTGGAGAACAACTCAGTAAAGTAGGCCTAAAACAGATCCTTCATATGTATGCACTTCATCCCTTCTCCAAACCCCTGACGGTGTCATGAGAACGACTACATGATTCCCGTAACGGTGGATATGGCACATAAAATAAAATAAACAGGTATTGATATCCCCCAAGAGCTGCCATCATTCCCCAGTACATTGTGCCTAATGCATTTCTTCACACGTCAAAAGATGATCGAGCTCGTTAAGGAGAGCCCTGTTGAGTTGTTGATCAGCAACATCAGCAATAAGACTTTGAGTAGCCTTGATCATGGAAGCAATATTCCCAATAAAGGATTTATTTCCACACTCTAAGCACCGCCTTAAGTGTGTGTATATACTTCACAAGCTGAAACATCGAAGAACCCATAATAGGAATATACCAAACCTCATGATACCGGCCTTAACCACGTAGCTTTAAACCTGAAAGGTCGTCCCCTCCAAAGGCGAGGTGGTCAAGTTTCGAAGAAAATTGGTGCATGGTTTGAACGGTGAATAGACAGTTGCGAACTAACGCTCCAGCAAACAAAAATTACCATGATGAATCACAAAAACACGAACCAACACCTCGCAAGTACAGGTCTCAAGATCCCTATTATAGTCCAATTATACTTAGGCCCACTAGAAGGTAAGGAAATGAAACCAAGGCCTGAAAATAAATACAATCAGCAAGAGAATTCCGGTGGGGCCCGCACTTATTCACAAAGGAAAGAACATGATTAGGAACTCCAATTAAGAAGGAGGCCCCAAGGATTGGAAAAGAATATATCAAAGTTGTTGCCGAGCCGTAAAGAAAGTGTTGGATTGTTACAAGATATCCATAAACAAAAATTGGCATGCCAAGCACAAAGAAACTTATCCACCAGAATGCATCAAAATAGTGTGTTCGTTCTCATAAATAAGCGTCATTTGAACCTAGTATTTATTTTATTCAACCAATTCCTTAAATCTTGTCTAGACTATCGCCCTAATTATAAATCTTTCTTACTTTTAGACAAGTTCAACACTACCACAAGATATTCTTTCTTCAAAAAACTTACTATGTTACACATAAAATTAGGTTTCAATTTTCTTATTAGTATTACTGAACAAAAAAATAGACGAGATTAGGAAAAGAGGAGAAAGAATTTAGCATAATGGAGAACGAGACGTAGAAAATGAAGTACGAGATGGAACATTTCTCCCAGTTGGACATATTTTCTCCGGCACTATCACTTAGATACCTGGTGGGCAGTTCAAGGTGGGAAGAATAAGAAATTTTACTGCAGGGGTAGGTGGTTAAATTTAGGAGAAAATCCATATCATATTATATATACTAAAGCTGTACTTGGCGCACCTATCACTATACCATTTGACATTCAACCAATCAAATAAATTTCATGTTTCTCTCTTTTCCATGTCAACGTGTCCGACTTAAAAATTAATTCCTGAGATTATGCTGAAACACTCTTTTTCTCTCTTAATTTTTAACATATATCTCTCATTCAAATCTGAAACCAATAAAATAACCCGGGGGGGGGTTATATAGTGTTTTAAGACTACTTTAAAAGATTAAAAAGTAATGACAACAAACTTTGAGAAACTAGGATGAACACTTAGATAGCTCAAATACCAAACCTCAAAAATAATATCTAAAATAAGCAAACTAACCAATCTGAACACAAGTATAAGGCGATAACGTAAAGAGAGAAGGATTTAGAGATACTTGGCGCTTGAGATTTAGATGGTTCAACTCGAGTTACCCTCAAGCCTACGTCCACTCCTTCAAGAAAGTCCCTAGAATCTACTAGAATGATTTTTCTTACGAGTCAAGATCGAACCTCTTACAATCCCTTGATGCTATACCCACATAAAGAACAAGCTTTGACAATCCTAAAGCTTGACAACCACAAGCTTTGATACAAGAAACTTTAGATGAAGTATTGTGTACAAAGATTCACCACTAGAAGAAAAAGCCCTTTTATCGACGGATTTTTAACGACGTACCATAATCTGTCGCTAAAAGGTAAATTTACCGACAGAATAATCCGTCGAAAAAAATCCGTTGCTAAAAACTTTTAGCGGAGGGCCTTCCGTGGGTAAATAGTTTTACCGACGTTGTTTTACCAACGGTTTTTTAACAACGGATGTACTGTCGCTAAAAGGTTTTTAAAAATTTCCTATTTTCGGCCGATTTTTTTAAAATTTTGTAAAAATATTTTAGCGACGAAAATGTTCCGTCACTAAAACTCCCCAAGGTAGCCATTAGCGACGGAATATATCCATCGCTAAAAGTTCTATTATAAAAATAAATAAATAAAACCTCAATTCTTTCTCCCCGTCTTTCTCTCTGATCTTCGGTTCTCACCCCCGATTTCTTCCCCCGGCGACCCCCCCCTGCGACCCCCCATCAGGCGACAACCCCTCTTTCAGTGATGCCCCTCCCCCTAACAGCCCCCCACGACTCCCCCCTCCCCCCGACAGCCCCCCACGACACCATTCATCAGCGATGATTTCTTCCCCCTACAATCCCCCCTCCGGGGATGCCCCATCTCCCCACCCTGCGACAGCCCCCCACGACGCCCTTCATGACTACTACTCATGTGCAAATTAGGGCTCCACTACCGCGCCACCACCACCGTCGCCGCCGCTGGTATGTCCATTTTACCCTAATTTTGGTTTAATGTATGTGTTTAACTGTTAATGAATAATTACATGTACATACATAAGATTATGCACTGGTTTGGGTATTCATGAAGGAATTTTAAGTTGTTGATTGATTGAGGATTTTAGGCTGTTAATTGAGAATTTCATAATGTTATATTGAGCATTTGAGATTGTTGATTGAGATTTGTGACCTAATTGGATTGAAATATGTGACTTAATTTCATTTTTTTATAGTTAATTGCATATCAAATTAGGTAATTAAATATTCATTTTCATTTGAGAAACACCATTATATTGGTGTTCTGCTTGCTTGGAAATTGATTAAATGGGGATTGTTTACAGTCTATTCAGACTCATTTTGGTTTAAACATCAATATGGCACGTAGTGTGCATCTTTCTCAAGTAAACCAAAATTAACTAATTGCACATCACATTAGGTAATTAAAAATTCAATATAGTTGCTTATGAGTTAGGTTACTGTTCAAACTTGCCAATAGAATTCTCCATGTACTTGAGTTTGAGCCTGTTTGGTCATTTAGTTTTAAGATTGGGAGGTTGAAATATTTTTTTAGTTGCTTAGTATCAAATCATGCTGAAATTTTGCTACGTGGTTCTAGAATAACGTTTATAAGTTGTAAAACTAATGTGACCACCTTGATCTTGCAAGTATTTCGAAGTTACTTTTTTTGGCATTTCGTGTCTATTTACTTCATGACTAGGGCCCATTTTTATGAATGTTACTTCAATTCTATGAATGTCGCTTCAATTCAAAGTTTCACATGCTCTAAGTACTTATGTTGTTGCTCTTGTTGTTCATTGTATTAACCCTAATTAAACCTAGTTAACCCCGATCAATCATAATTAACTGTAATTAACTCTGATTCACCTTAATTGACCCTAAGTAACCCTGACTAAACCTAAATAACCCTGGTTAACCCTAAGTAAAAATAATTAACCCCGATTAACCCTAATAAGCCCCGATTAACCCTTCATTAACCCCTAACACATCCCTAAGTAACCATAGTTAACTATAATTAACCCTAATTAATCCTAATTCTCCCTAATTAAACCTAGTTAATCACAATCAACCCTAATTAACTGTAATTAACTTCGATTCACCCTAATTAAACCTAATTAACTATTATTAAACCTAAATAACCCTGATTAACCTTAAGTAAACGTAATTAACCCTTATTAGCCCTAATTAACCCTAACTAAACTCTAATTAAATCCTATTAATATATTCCTAATTATCCTAAATACTATCTAACCGTAACTATATACTTAAACCCTGGACTCAATCACATGTGGGACAATATCAACTCTACGAATGAACTCAACGAATTCTAAAGTGCATCAATCCTAATTAATCCTAACTAATTAGAACATTAACTCTAATTAACCTTAATTAGCTCATACTTAAGCCCTAATTAATAATAAATCAGTCTAATTATACCCAATTAACTTTAGTTAACCCTATTTAGGTCAAATTAGCCCTTATTAGCATTAACCCTATTTAGCTCGAATTAGCCCTTATTAGCCCTAATCGGCCCTAATTAGCCCTAATTAAAACTGATTAACCATAATTTATTGTTAATTTAATCGATAATTAGCCTTAATCACCGATGATTAACCTAATTAAATCCTGATTGTCCTGATAAGTCGTAGATAAAGCCTACTTAAACCCAATTAGGGTAATTAACTGTAATATGTTCTAGGCCGAATTAATCCCTGAATAACACTAATTGAGTCTAATTCAACGCAATAACTGTAATCAACCCTAAATAGCTCGAATTGCCCTAATTGTCCCTAATTAACACATTAACTCGACATCTTTACCTTAATTAGCTATTATCTATTTAGGTTCGGTACAAAATCATTTGGTTATAGTGAACTTGAGCAGAGAAATTAAATCATCATTCCTAAATCCTTTAATATCTTACGATCCACCAAATCGGGATTCTCAAATAAACCCGGTGTTTTTGGTTGGTAAGTTATGGACTCAAAAATTTCCCTTAGCTCGTCATGTTGAACCATCTTGTCTAAGATCTTATCTTTCGAGACTTTAGATAACACTTTCGGCTCGCAACTCTCCATGTCTGCAGAAGAGAAGACTTTTTGAGACAAGAGGTCTTTCTCAGCCTGTCGCAGACATTTCCTGCCACCCATTATTCCTGAGGTAATTCGATGGTATATATACACAATTTTCTTCTGACCAATCCTGTATACCCGACATATGACTTGCCTTTCAACTGATGGGTTCCATTATTAGGGAGTCTGACTTGGTTCTTGTTGCTCGCGCCCAGGAAGAGAATATATTTTTTGGGTCCTTTTGTTATGTTAAGAAATTTTAGAATCCCGATTACAAGGTTGCTCAGATGCTGCTGGAGATTGCCCCGGTTTGTTCAATTAGCAAAGCTGTACAAGTTATTTCTTCTCTCCTTTGAATTTTCTCATGGAGCTCATCTTGTCTTGCATAATGGTTTGTCGACGATAAAAGAACCAATACCGTTTTTGCAACCTTGAACCGAGCATACGATTTATCCTTCAGTGTGTTTCTCCACTATGGATGTTTGGATCCACGTTCATAATATCGGTAATGACTATTTCTCTCTAACCCCAGCTGAGCAGATTGGAAATGTCTTAGGCCAAATCATCAAGATAGAATGGATAGAATCTCGAGTTAAAAATCCAGATTACTTTCGTCTTTCGATTAGTGTTCCGATGGATGAACCGTTATTGACTGGGGTAATCTTGGTTTTTCTCGATCAAACTACCATATGGTTAAATTGCGCCTTGGAAAAGTTGTTCCATAGTTGCTACAAATGTGGCTATTGTGACCATTATGCAAATCGGTGTTGGAAGAATGAAAATATTTTATGAAAGCTTTTAAACAGTAGATCCTTCGTCTCTGTAGTGTAACCCCAAACCCTCTAATGTTTGAGCTAGGTCAACCCTTGTATGGAAAATTTTTGCATGCACTTCCTAACACGGACTCTAACTGTTCGTCCCAAATTCGCACGTTGGATACATTGCTAGGCCCTAAATTACGCCATGTCTTTTAAAGCATTTTTACCTCCAGTGTCTTCGGAATCATCCGAAGATTCTAATTACATGTCAGTGGAATCGTGGGGTGATGACCGTTAGCCAATAATGAGGATCAACCAATGGAAATGGAAACATCAGACGACAACTTCCCTTCTTTAGCTTCATTGACCGATCTTCTTCTGGTAACCATCCAATTTTTCCATTGATTTGTTTGATTCATTAGCGTCGGAGCAATCAACGGCAGACTGGGGATGTATCGTAGAGGAGGAAAAACCTAGTGACTCAGGTGGTCCCCAGAATCACCACCTCTCAAGCTCCAGTGGGTGTCATGTCGTATTCTTTACGAGGTTAAACATTGAACTCGTGCAGGCAAAGAGGTGAAACATAAGGGGTAGGGAGCGCATGTTGGGGACCCATCGAGACACCGCTAGAGCCCAATTATTTAGCTTTGCTAGCCCAACTTAAAGCCAGCTGGACTAGATTCAATAAAGCCAACCCATATGCTTAACTTGATGGGAAGGCCTGTCAATCCCCCCAATTAAGGCCCATCTCCTACAACCACAACTCTTCATAATAATGATCCCTTTTAACTCTTCACAGATATTAAGCCCAACTTTACTACCCATTTATTTGGATCAAGACCTTATAACCCACTAATATCATGTCGTCCTGCACATTAAGCCATTAGAAATTCCTCTCCCCAACCCATTGTTCCTTTCTTCATAACAGACCTTTTTATCCCCAATTCCTTTGGCCACCATTCTCCTCAATGTTCATAATCCTCATAAAAAACTTCAAACGACCAACATCGCAACAAACCTCCACTTTTACTCAACTCAACAGCATGACTTGGCCACAGTAACTAATACCCGATTCACTTAACGACTGCCATCACCACCCATGGAAATAAATAAAGTGGTCTGACGATGAACCTCCAGCGAATGTGGACCCATCTTCACTAAAATTGTTGGCGACTGCGATGAGGGCTAGGAGAATGAATCACTGGGGCTGCAACGCTATAGAAGACACAAGTCGGAGTGGCTTGGTATTAGTTGAAAATATTTCTCTACTCAATGGATGTTTATTGTTGAACTTAGCATCATGGTGGTCGTAGTAGATCTTGTGCAAGAACCGAACCCTTTGAAACAAGAGGTCAAATGAAAACGATCTTATGCTCCTTCGTTTGAGGACTAATGGCCAAAGCCTGGCATGGAAGACAAGGTGGATGAAAACTTGTTCAATTATATAACACATAGAATACTGCAGAGTATATGCTTACAAGATGATATGAAAACAACATAGGTAGGGTACAGGGAGCCCAAACATGGGACTAGTTCTGATCGCAGTGAGACCGTAAATGTATGCACTACCATGGACCTGAATGGATCTATCTCCACTCCTAAAGGAGAAAGGGATTATTCTGAAGATTCAGGTAATGAGCTTGATTCGATAACCAATAACGTAAAAACATTTAGATCAATAGAAATTCCTCCTTTAACTCCGATGGCAGGTTCGTACTTAACTCCCTAGTTTTCCATCTTGTTTAGCCATTTTTAGATTAAGTATTGCTTTCCCTACCCAGCTAGGTGATATTATCTACTACATATAAAGGTTAAACCTTGGATTACATTCTGCAATTCTTTCTTCACCCAAAGAAAATGGGAGAATTTAGTCCTAGATTTTTATGAGAGAGAGAAAGAGAGATTGATGCTACTCTGGGTTTCTTAGCTTCCAACATTTTTTTATGGTAAGAGATTATGATCCAACTACTCGATACAACAATTTATTAGATCGTGTCCTTAGGCATCACGAATTGAAATACTCAACTAAACTGTAAGTATAACAATCATTGATTTCAAGCAGAAAACAAAAATGGCCAGGATTGTTACCTCAAATGCTTAAACCCTAATTAGAAGCCATTCAGAATCCTCTGCTCCTGGATGCTTTTAGGGTTTCGAGTATTGTCCCTGCACAACCCCTTAACCGGAGATGAAAATGCTCAACTGGAGCTGTCGAGGAATGGCTCAGCCTCGTACTGTTAAAATAGCTTGCTGCCTAATTTGAACTCATCAACCTTTGATTAATTTCTTTTAAGGAAAACATGGTTTGTCTGACCAAGTTTTTCCAATATTGATCACGGGGGTATAATAATTACTTTGATATGGATGCCAAGACCGGTAGCAAAAGAGATCTTTGGGTTGGCTGGCTAACTTATCTTGATGGTACTCTCATTTGTAGTATGGAACATCTTCTTTTGGTTCAGTTTGATAGCATTGACACTATGACCTTTACAGCTGGCTTTTTAATGGTGACTCCAAAGTCCACAAAAGGAGATCAACCTGGGGCGATGTCAGCAGCCTTCTTTCTGACATCTCTGGCCCTGTAGTTCTACTGGGAAACTTTAATTAGGTATTCATTCCTAAGGAAAAAATAGGTCATCACTGATTTGAGTACCCGAGCCACCACCACTTAAACCAATTGATTCACGTATTAGGTCTAGCAGATGTCAGTTAGCGTGGTCCCACATTTACTGGCTAAATGGTTCCCACGGTACTCACTGTACCTTTGAGAAGATTGATAGGGGCTATTCAAATATCCATTGGTTTTTGAACTACCCTAAAGCTAGTCTTACAAATATAGGGATCCAACATTTGAACCATGCACCTTTCTTTTTGGATACATACCCTAGACCTACACGATCTGGCAGAACCCAAAATTTGAAGCCATCTAGCTCAAACACCCAGAAGCGATTGCAGTCATTAAAGGTGAACGAAATTATGAGGTAACAGGGTTACCTCATTTCTGCTTAGCAACTTGGGGTCATCGAACAATGGTTAGACTGGGATGGTGGAATGAGAACTGGTTTGGCAATTTGCATACCCATATCGATATTGTGCAACAACTTTTAGTCAACTGGTAGGACTTCTTCCTGATCCATGGCAATTCTTTTAGGATAGAAAACTGAAAGCTCGTCTTAATTGGCTCCTGGAATCTAAGTAACTTTTTTGGGCACTAAAAGCAAAAGAAATCTAGCTTCATTTAGGCAACAAGAATTCAAGATTTTTCCACGCGTCTATCTCCATTGAATATCCAGTATATGCTTTCCAACATATTCATGATAGCACTGGTAAGTGATGCCATGATGATATGAAAAAACTTAAAAAAGAATTTTGTAACACTCACTTCCGTCCTTTGCTATTCACAGTCAAGTACATCTGACTCTCCCGTAATCTCACTACTGTCGGTCTTGATCAATTCACATTTGTGACCAGAACAGTTAGAAGCATTAATAAAAACCTTTACCTCTGGTGAGGTGAGAACACCTGTTTTCTAGCTGGAACCACTAAATCACCCAGACTGAATAGAATCCTGCCAGTCCTATACCAAAAATGATGGAGTCTTTTTGAACCAATCCATCACTGTTGGAGTCTTATCCTTTCTTAGATCGGGTCCCTTACTAGCATAAACAAATTGCACTTTCATTATTCTTATTCCAAAATGCGTTAACCCTTGACCCATGGGACTTTTCAGCCTATCAGTCTGTGTAACACCAATAAAATTATAGCCAAGGTCATGGCTGATAGACTCAGGAGTATTATCCCTTCCCTCATTTTCCCTTATCAGAATGCTTTCACCCGTGGCTAAGAAATAATAGATTATATTTTCATTGCCCAAGAATTTACCAATAAAGCCAGAACCTGTAAATAGGAAAATGAGTTCTTCGCTTAATTATGATGGATATGAGCAAGGTATATGACTGTCTACAGTGGGACTTTATTGAAGTTGTTTTTAATACAATTTGGTTTTCCAAGTTCCTTCATTCACCTGATTATGCGATGCAATGAAATCGTTTTAATACAATTTCGTTTTCCAAACTCATTCCTTCACCTATACAATTTGGTTTTCAAAGTTCCTTCATTCACCTGATTATGTAATGCCTCACTACTATGTCCTACTCAATCTTGATCGACAGTGTCCCTTCGACCATATTCTTCCCTTTTTGTGGCATCCACCAAGGTGATCCCCTATCTCCCTATACTTTTTTTTTGTGCACTGAGGTACTATCTCAATCCTTAATAAAGCTGAAGCCTACGGAGGTATTCGAGGAGTAAAAAACCCCCATGCTCCAAGTATAATGAACCTACTATTTATTGATGACTCAATACTATTCTTCCATCTTGTGTTATTGGGGGTGTGAATTACTCAACATCCTTCTACAAAGTTACCTCCTGAAGCTCGGGACAACATATAAATATCAGGATATCCTAACTAGTAATAAGTCCTAATTGTCACCCAACTCTCATGTGCTACTGTTCAAGCACTTTTTGTTAGCCTTATCCACTATCTTTGGCTTGTATCTGGAGACATCGCTGGATACTGTGGCACATCGAGTAGAGGTCTTCCGAAATTTGGTAGTTTAGCACCGCTGTACAAAGTGGTGCATTGTTTAACTTCACAAAGTTGGTAGGGCAACTCTTATCTCCTTGGTTTTAACATCACTGCTATTTTACCACATGCATGTTACTTTATTTCCCAAAAAGGTGTGCTTGTAGATTGACAGCATCTTAGTAACTTCTGGTCGATTGGGGACTGTTTGGAGGAGCATAAATTAGGTAAATTTGTTATCTCCATGTGGAAGAAGTTCAAAGGAGGACTGAGATTTCGCCATGCTCGATTCTTTAATATTGCCCTACTTGCAAAAACTAGCTGACAGATTTTGACATAACCTGATCAACTAGTTGCATCTTTTTTTCACAGTCAAGTGCTGCCTAACTCTTCCCTTCCTCGTAGTAAATAAGACTTTACAAGCATCCTATGGCTGCAGAGCTATTCTTGCTTGTAGAGATCTAATTCTTCAAGGTTTGTGATGGCAAGTGGGTGATGGCAACCAAATTAGTATATGGAGAGAGAGGTGGATTCCCAATTTGGAAATTTTGGCCTTACTTGCTTTCTACGAGTTTGGCCAAAGGTAGCACAAAGTTTTGGATCTTATTCTACACCGCTCTTGGGACATGTCCCTTCCACGTTGTCTGTATGTTTCCGGATGATATAGTGAAATAGATTTCTAGTATTTATTTTCTTCTGAACGTTTCAAAGTTTCTTATTACTAGGATGCCTCCAAGAATGGGGAATACATAGTCAAATCAACATATAGGATATTTTAGATCAAGCAATGGAAATTTTGAGTCAATCCACACCTAACTACAAACTAGCACTGTGAATCACATACCACATGGTCATCCGCCTAGAATCTCTTGGTTCTCGCCAAAATTCATATGTTTATTTGGCAAGTACTCCTGGACAAATTGCCATTAAAAGAAAATTTATTAGCTCGAAGCATTATTAACAAGGATAGTTGTGTATTTTGCCACAAGGAGATTGAGACATCAACTTATTTGATCTTACAATGCCCAGAGATATGGATGGTATGGCTTGCGACTACGTTTGGTATCTTGTCATCAGTGTCTGTTTCTTCTTTCAAAGAATGATTGATAGCATGGCTCATGAAACCAAGCAAAGCCAGTAATATATCTACCTCCACTCAAAACCTTTTTATCGCAATGGGTGCCTCTTTAGACAACATTCTTTTTCTACCTAACAAATGACACACCAAGCCTGAGTACTCCATACTTCCTTTGACAAAATTTCCTTTAGCAACAGGACCGCCAATCCAGTTTTTACTGTACCGCGGCACATCAATACATGACAGCTCTCTCAACTTTTGCCCTTTCAATCCAATTACACTTTGCAACCACAATAAGTCTTGCTATTGACTCTTATCCTGCTCACTTGTATACAGAAGCATGTTGGCAAGCAGATCGTTCAAGACTGGGACATGGTGCATAGTTTTGGATAATGAAGGGCACCATACATAATCTTTTAGCATTCGTGGATCGGCCTATACTGATTTTATTCCTCATGCTCTTTCTCTTCTATATGCTTGTCGTCGGGCCCATGATCGTAATCTCAAATAAATTAATCTTCATAGTGATGCTATATAACTTTTGTCACATATGCGGGCACTGTGAAGCTGGTCATATATGATATGTGCACTTATTTGCTCCTTTTTTATGAGTGCATCCTATCTGCAGGAGACCTAGACATATTCAGAGAGGCCAAAGCGTTTCCTCAACAAGCAAGTTTAGCAAACCGTTCTAGTAATTAGGAGTGGCTATCCTTTTTATGATGCTAATGGGAGGGCTACCTGTGTTTGCCAGTTGTCCATTTCCCTATGACAGGAGTATTTTGTTCTCCCAATAAGATATTATCGTTCCAGAGCTTCACCTTAGTTTATAGTCGTTTGAATTGTAATCTACAGTGTAATATGACATCTTTTTCATTTGAAACAATGCAATTCTAATCCTTTATGGAAACAATTAAGAAAATAACCTCACGAGATGAGACAAGAGAATATATTAGTAAGCCTAGTGTTCTCTCCATGCTAACTTTATGACATATGTACATATATTGGAAAAGAGAATATGAGAAAGGGGATCCCTGATCCCCATGTAGCGCTAAAAAAACACATTTTTTCTAGCTGCAATCCAACCGTCTGCTGTAAATCACAAACACTGAGACCACACCCACCCGTCCCCCATTCTTGCTCACACAGTGACAGAACACAGAGACACACAATGACTTGGGGCCATGTCTATGTGTTTGAGCACATGAGTGTGCTTGCACGGCGATGGGTGCATGTATGTGGTAGGATTGCGTGTGGAGGATGATGGTGGGGGTTGGAGAAGATGAGAATGAAGAAAGAAAGAAAGAAAAACAAATTCCCTAAACCCCCCCCCCCCCCCCCGCGCACAGAGCATTTTAAGAAAAAAGGACAACACTCATGCAAAAAGCTGGTTGTCGAGATCTTGAAACTAAAGTATGATCTCAGTTGTCCGTTTATCAGACGGCTAGAGAGTATGAGCCCTCAAAACTACATTTCATTAAGTTTTACTATTCCGCAGGCAAGGATTCCTTTGATCCTTCTTTTGTAAATTTACCTCCACTACGAAGTTTCATTAAGTTTACTATTTTGCAACCAAGGATTCGTTGTTCCCTCTTTGGTGCTGTTGCCCCTAATCACCATTACCAGCACTAGGGTTGTAAATAAATGAGTGTTAGGCTCGTCTAGTAGAGCTCGATCTCGTGTTCGTTTATTTTGACAAAGTTCAAGCTTGGCTCGTGTTTGTCACGAGCACTAAATCCATGATCGAACTCGTGTTCAAGAAAGTTACACGAACATGAGCAAACACAGCTCGCTCGTAAAGAATAAAAACAAATTATGAAGTTAATCCAAATTTACAAATTATATGCCCTAATTTTTACTGCTGACCTTGGAAAAATGCCTAAAACAAACAATGTTATGGCTTGATTTTGGTTTTGGCTATCTAGATTGAACTTATAAAATAAATGGATTTAAAATAAATGAGCTGTTAATAAACTTGTTCATGATGATTTTGGTGTACACGTTCAGCTCGTTTGCTAAATGAGCTCAATATTTTTATTCAAGATAGAATAGGTTGTTTAGTAAATCAATACAAATCAATTTTTTGGTGAATGAATCATGAGTTTGTTAAAAAAAAAAAAAAAACTCCATTCATTTGCACCCTAACCAATACCATCGTCACGGCCGTCTTTCCTAACTTTTTTGACTTTGGGAGGACTGCAATTTCTGAGTGTAATACTCACAAACCAAAGGGGGTTTTTAATAAATTTGAGTAGTCCTATTTTCCAGGCACAGTAGCAGAAGAGCCGCGAGCAGAGTTAGGTTTGTGTCTGGCTAAGGCTTTAGAGAGATGACAGCACACCGGAGCCGGAGCCGGAGCGACGACGTGTGTATTTCCATATAATATGCGGGTTTCCACTATCAGGTCAGTTTCTTACCGTAATTTGGTAAAAAGCAGTCAACTTCACCGATTCAACTCGGTTTCTGCACTTCCCTGCTTGTCGGGCTCGAGCTCTGATGAAGACTCTGTACATACCCACAACAATACTAACAAGCTTTTGGAAGTAGACACGTATAAAGTCTGTGAACTGTTGAACAAGTTGAGAAGAGAACCCACTGCTGCCATTTCCCTGTTTACCCAGTTAAAGGAACAAGGATTCCGACACGATGTTTCCACCTATATGGCCTTCATTAGGATATTATGTCAATTTGGCATGGATAGGCGTCTGGATTCCGTTTTATTAGAGGTCATAAATGCGAAAGAGTGGGAGTTGGGTTTTGACATTTCGGATTTGTTCGATCAACTTGTGGAAGGGCTTAAATCCGGGGGCTTGCATTTCCTCAATCGAGCGTTGGATGCATTGATAAAGGTATATGCTAGCAATGGCATGTTTGACCAGGCTATCGACACTTTGTTTCAGACCAAGAGGCGGGGTTTTGTGCCGCATATATTCACTTGCAATTTTCTTATGAACCGGGCGATTGAGAGCGGGAAGTCGGAGATGTCTGTGGCTATTTATAAGCAGTTGAAGAGGCTCGGATTGAACCCAAATGTGTACACTTATGCTATTGTGGTTAAGGCGCTTTGTAGACAGGGTAGTTTGGAGGAAGCGGTTGATGTGCTTTGTGAAATGGAGGAGGCAGGAGTTAACCCTGATGGTTTTACCTACAGTACGTATGTTGAAGGGCTTTGCTCGCATGGAAGGGCCGATTTGGGATATGAGTTACTACGGGAGTGGAGGGCAGCAAAGGTACCTATTAGTGTGTTTTCTTACTCTGCTGTAATTCGTGGGTTTGTTAATGACAGGATGTTAGAGAAAGCGGAGGGCATCCTAGTTGACATGGAAGAAGTCGGGCTTGTCCCTGATACATACTGTTATACTGCCTTGATTCAAGGGTATTGTACGGCTGGGAATATTCTCAAGGCTTTGGCTATCCATAATGACATGGCATCAAAGGGTATCAAATCCAACTGTGTGATTGTCAGCTCAATTCTGCAATGCTTGTGCCAGATGGAAATGGTTTCTGAGGCGGTTGACCAGTTCAAGAACTTTAGGGATCTGGGCATCTTCCTTGATGAGGTTTCATTCAATGTTGTCATTCATGCTTTATGCAAACTGGGGAAATTAGAGGAAGCCATGAGGATGCTTGATGAGATGAAGGGTAAGAAGATGCTCCCAGATGCTGTACACTACACGACTCTGATTAATGGTTACTGTCTCCACGGAAAAGTTTTGGAAGCAGTAAATCTGTTTAAGGAAATGAAGGGGCAGGGCTTAAAACCGGATATCGTTACCTACAATGTGCTTGCTGGTGGTTTTTCAAGAAATGGTCTTGCACAAGAGGCACTTAACCTTTTGGATTATATGAAGTCGCAGGGTTTGGAACCTAGCACTGTCACACATAATGTGATCATCAAAGGCTTATGTATTGCAGGAAATATTGAGCAAGCTGAACTGTTCTTTAGTCGTTTAGAGGATAAGAGCCCAGATAATTATGCTGCTATGATTAATGGGTATTGCGAAGCGAATCATACAGAAGAGGCCTGTCAGATTTTTCTGAGCTTATCCAAGCAAGGAGTTTCGCTGAGGAGGAGTTCTTGTTTAAAACTTTTCAGTGGTCTTTGTATGGAAGGTGAAAGGGACAAAGCTCTTCTAATATTCGAGACAATGTTGGCTTCAGAGGATGGTCCTTGTACTATAATGTACAGTAAACTCATAGCTTTGTTATGTCAAGCTGGAGATATGAGAAAGGCTCAGTGGGTGTTTGATACCATGGCTTGGAGAGGGTTAGTTCCTGACGTCATTACCTACACGATGATGCTGAATGGTTATTGCAGGGTAAATAGCTTGCAGCGTGCGTGTGATCTTTTCAATGATATGAAGGAGAGGGGTATTGAACCTGATGTCATCACTTTCACAGTTTTAATTGACGGTCATGCCAAAAGTAGATTGAAAAGGGCTAAATTGGATATACATGCGTGGGGCAGTAAGGGAGAGATACAACATCCTTTCAGTCTTTGGAGCGAAATGAAGAAAATGAAGTTAGTGCCTGATGTTATATGCTATACTGCTTTGATTGACAGCCGATGTAAGTCAGACAATATTCAAGACGCTATTGGCCTCCTTGATGAAATGATTGAGCTAGGTCTTGAACCAGATACAGTAACATATACAGCTCTTGTATGCGGCTATTGTAGTCGGGGAGATGTAGATAGGGCTGTAACACTTGTCAATGAGATGTCACTAAAAGGGATAGAGCCGGATACACGTACAATGCTGGCATTACAGCATGGCATTTTAAAAGCCAAGAAACTGCAGTTTCATCATTAACTACTTCTGAAGCAGGTGAGCTATATCCAAAATATGTACACTATCACCTTCAACATCTCATCCTTCCTGTTATTTTGTCACAAATATGTTGAATTTTCTAATGGACACCTAATCGACTGACTAATCTATTAATGAAAAAAATCCGTAAGGCTTCCCTTATGATCTGTGTCAAAGAGTTGAAGCTTTTTCTGTAACTTTCTATGACTATGATGCTTGGATGAAAATGAGATGTTACATCTGCATGGAGGATTCCCATATGACCTCAAAATACAGAAATCTTAAGTGTACGTGTTTGTGTTTATGTCGCAGTATTAAACTTGTTCTAGGATGTTTCTGCATTAAGTTGTGGCAAGCACCAAAGAAATGGGCAGGTCAAAGGATTGGTGTTTCACTCTCTACAATATGACTCTAGATGAGCTAATCTTCTTTATTTATACGAGTCACCATGACACAAGCAATGTGTGTTCAAAAATAAAATTAATGATATAAGTTTTGTTATAAATTATCAAGCATCACTATATAAGTGTTTATTGTCACACTCGGTAAAATGAATATGAATTGTGAAGGCCAAATATGTCCTTATATGTAGTTATTACTATTTAAATATTTTATCTTGTGTCTTTCTTTAAAACTTTTTTTAGAATGACAAATGTCTTGATTTTAGATAGGTAGACGTGTAACACCAAAACAGGTGTTACACCAAAATGGGTATTCCTTTTATATAGTGTAGATAATCCAACCAGAATGTTTAAGTATCTAATTCTTCTGCGTTTATTGACAGCAGATGACCGCAGCCGTTGTTTCACAAGGATGCTGGAGCTATTGCTAGTACCCCAGTATGATGCGTGAGAAAGCCAGTGCCGTAAATAGTTCTCTTTGGCCATTAACCAGCCTATTGCTGCCACCTTTCTTTTATGGATTGACAAGTGGCCAACTAGTGTTGGTGAAAGCATGTCCTCATTCTTAATTGGGTGGTGGTGTTTGTTGATGGTTCTCGACTCACCTTTAAAGAGGTAGTCTCGAGTGAAAGAGACTAGTGTGATACTCACCTTGGAGGAAAGGACAGCTCAATGGTTAACCACTATATTCAAGTGGTGAAGTGGAAGCCCAAGGAGGACGTCAGTGGAAACCCAAGAGCTCTTTGGAGGTTTAGGGCCTCTTGTGAGCGTCTAAGAGGACACTCTCATCCACTTCTCAGACCACTATTGAAGTTGATTAATTTTTTCAGGGCATTGATTTTTACATCACCATCACTGCCAGATTCGAGGAACTAAAAATTGATCTTCGTAGAACGGAGCCTGGAGCCTGTTCAGAAATGTTTTGAGATATAAGAAGATGCAGTCCAGGATCTACCTGTGGCACGCCAGTTCTTTCTGTTTATTTTTGCATGATTCTGGACCTCCTGATGTTACTGCTGTGGGAGCTTGCTTTTGTGGAAGCTCCCATTTTGTGTGATTCAATTTCTGGCGATCATATGGCAACTTTGCGGAATTGTGGGAGTTACCTCCATAAATTGGTATGATCGTGCTCTCATTTTCATGTCATATTTTGTTCTTTGGTTGAGATTGTGTGGGGCTGCTCTTCCTAAGTTAAAAATGTACCAAATTGTAACTATATGTTGGATGAAGAAAGGTTTTTCTTTCTGTTGACCAACGGATTTCTTAGTTTCAATTCTTGCAAGTTGAAAAGTCTATTTGATCTTTTACATGTAACCGTGGTAGCACTTCACATGATGACCATAGTTGAGAACCTTCTCGTACTTAATTTTTGCCACTCTTAGTCAAAAAATTTCAATTAGCTATAGACATAGCCTCCCTCGGCAAGAGAGTTAAGTTCTCAGTCTTCACAGAACAAACTGAGGTATCAGATCTTGAGAAACAGACAAGAACTCTCCTGTTGCATCTTCTGTGTATTTGAACCTTGCTCAGGTTTCCAGTACCCCATAGGTGGAGTTATCGTCAAGGTCGTGGACATAATGTTCTAGTCTTTCAGAATCATTTACCTGCTTTCTTTAGGCTCCCTATAAGGTTGAAGGATAGTAACTAATGAGGATGGTGAAGTTAGAACCTTGCCGACTGTTAAGCACCCAGTTGCTCTAAAAGCTTAAGCCGTAAGAGAATGTGTCCAACAAGGTTATAATGCTTAACGCTGCCCCTCATGTGCAAGCCCCCGCGTGGAGAGACAATTCACGTAGAAACAAATCAAGATGCACCACCACCTAGTGCCCAAATAAACAGGAGCGCAAATTGCACTATGACAATGGGGAGTCAAGACCTTGCCTAAAGAAACTCTGCAACCATGTTAAGTACCCGATTACCCTAAAAGCTTAAGCTTTTAAAGAATGGGCCCAGCAATTCTATCATGCATTTTGTGGAAATACTAAATTCCTTTCAAGTTCAATAGTCCACACAATAGCCAACATTCTGATTTATAATTAAGTAATGGATGCAACATCTCTACTCTCCAGCCTTGCACCCATAACAGAAGGACTTATCCTTCGAGAAGACGTAACAGAAGAAAAGGCAAACCTTCAAGACACAAATTTTAATTCAAGCTGTGAATAGAATATCCTAACTAATCAGGGAAGGCGAGGATAAGCTTGCCGTTACTACTTATCCTTATGGTCCCTTCCTGGGGCCTTTCTAAAAATGACTTTTGATCCAACTTTGAGGACGTGCAATGTTCTGAATAATGTGAATAGTATGATGAGAAGATTTATAATATCCTTAGGGTACTGCTTTGAAAGGTTTGGTGACAATTTGGGACCCCAACTAGAGTCCTCAATGCTAAGATCTCACTTCTAGAGGGAATCATGAATTTCAAATCTTTTTACAGGACAAATGATGGGCCACCGTGTGCCTTAATGGTCAGCCTGCACGTTTTGGTTATGATACCTCGGGTTTGCATAAAATGTTCAGATTTCAACTACTATTAAGTTTCATTATTTGACAGTAACTATTTAGGTAGCACCTATGGGTGATTACGTTGTTTCATGAAGGGTTTGATATCATGTAAATTGAGGTTTTGTGGTTTCTCTCGAAGGTATGTAGAGAAGGTCTAGTCCTTTAGTGAAATGACGGTTGTTAGATCATGTATTCTATTGAGGGCTATTGTAAATATATACTTTATGTGTAGATATGTACTTACACTCTTGTTCCTTGGCAAAGAGCTTGATTTTATTTTTTTCTTTGAGACATGCAACGTGCTGTGCAGATAGGATGAGTTTGACTTGTTCAGTATGAAGTTTCGTAGGTTGCAGAATAAATGTGAGGCACAATAAATGCCATAGGTTGCAGAATATGATACTTATATGCATTTTTTAATTAACTTCCCTTTGACATCTCAATGAGCATGTTTATGGATAATGACATCTTATTTGTGCATGGTGAGATTAATTAATGCCCGGTATGAATTATCTTGTATGGTGCATTTGCAGGAGATCCGGAAGCAAAGTGGTGCATCAAGAAGGAACTGTTGAGATGGTGCTTCATCCTACCTGAAGTTTATCTTTTGCTTCTTTCAGGTTAGGTACCTTTACATCTGTAACATATTGAAGCAAGTTTGCGGGATACGTAGTATCTGCTTATGCCGTAGTGAATTTGTAATTAGGGCTAAATTTCCAGTTGTTTAATATTAAAACTGTAATTACTAACTGGAAAAGTGCGTATGAGGTGAAAATTTTGATAAATTTCAAAGTGGCCTCTAATTATGGATCATTTGTCAGTATTTTAAATGGTTTAACTACACCGATTTTCCTTTTGGTTTGCTCAAATTACAAAGACCTCCCTTCTCCATTCTAAAATTGCACAACCCTGACCCCCGTAACATTGGTGAATTGATTACTAAATATTGACTCATACTCTTCGCTATTCACTCAATAACCCCTAACAAGGTAATACTCTTACTCCCGATCTTCTACCCGATCTTAGTGTCTGGACGCGCACTGACACAGGGTCCAATTATCTCAGTTTTAACAGTCAAGAGCTGCATTTTCTTCATGCTAGCTTGTACTCAGATTTTGCTTCATTTCTTTTTCCTCCCATGGACTTATGGAAACGACAGATACATGCAAAACAAATTGCAATTATAAATATGTTGAAAATGGGAAACGGGTTCTGGGTATTTGTCCGCTGTAAGGATGTCTGGTTTCAATTTGGAGGAAGTTGCAAGTTTGGCGAGGGATTCACATTTTGCAAAGTCGGACATTTCTTAGTTCATGGAGGAGTTATGTTCTGGGGTTGCAAGCATTCCACTAGCTTCTCGTATCTTACTGTCACTTAAACCGGAGAGAAGTAATGGGTTTAGGCTATGGGATTTCTCAAAGTATGGGCTAAATAACTCATGTAGTTACCTGCGTATGTGCTTCGTAAAGTGATTTCTTACATCAGCTCCGCCCCATGCCATCTATAAGATTCCCTTTCACAAGAATTTAAATTGCAAGCCATTTAAGTCTGATACCCTTTCTTAGGATTTATAGTATTAGAAAATGGTTTTATGTACAAAAGCTCCTACAGATAGATGTTTCTTCTATGCTAATAAGAAAAGGAATGGGAAAAGAATCATGTAGTCACTTGGGATCCAAAAGTTTTGCTAATTGCAACTAATCTGAAAACATAGAAAGATTTAGAATGGGTGCAGTTTGGTTATATGGGTCATTGTTCATCTAAATTGGCTTCCTTAAGCCTTATTCAAAGTGGTTAAAGGAATGAAAACATTTCTGATGCGGTTTTCAAAATGATTAAAATATTTTCCTTGGGAACTTAAAGACACAATGGGTTCTACATGCTTTTACAGTGAGTTAAAAATGCAGTTTGAGAGTACTGTACATCCACCGAAAAATTGTTTGAACCGTGCTGGATATATTCGTATCTGAAAATCAGTGATTGGTATTAGATGATGAGTTTGGTATTTTAGAATATCTACTATACTCAATTGATTTTTATATGGTCCGTGTGCATACATAGTTTTGCTGAAAAAGCAAAGACTGCATTATTTATCATGATGTTAAAAACATCTCAAAGAAAGGAGAACAGTGTACATTGTTTCACGTCGTGCTGATACAACCTTTCAACGCCCATCCAGAGTTTGCTTTTACTTGTCTGCCAGGTGTAATTGTATTTAGCATCTTTTCAGCGTCTATTATACTAAACTATTTTTAAGAGATTTCATTGGATTGGATCAGGATGAGCTAGCTCCATGTTTTGCTTAATCTTCCTTTTACATGAGAGAAATCAGAGGGGATCTCTATTTCTAAATTACATGTGTCTATTATCAGTGTCCGCTAAAACATCAGTATAAAGAATGTATAAGGTTCAGTTTTGCTAACATGTGAACTCATGGACATTCTCAAGTCCACCGGTTTTAAAGTCTCTGATGAATGACGAATGTGTACGAATTTATCTCATACTGTAGTTTTTTGGATTTGCTTGAATCAACTATATGTTGGGAAAGGTTTTGTGTAGAATACTTACTTGTCTGTGATGCTCTACTCGGCATGTCTACGCCCTTTCCCTGCAAAAATGATTGCATGGATCCTTATGCTCACCAAATTTACTAGGATAAGTTGATCTCTATAGCTAGCCTTTTTTGTTAAGTTAACTTGGATCAAATGTGCTTTTAATTCACAAGGACAAGGAAAGCTCTCGTGGAATGTCAAACGGGGGCATTCTAGAAGCACTGAGTATTAAAATCTGCAGCGTCAGGCACTTGGTAAAAGAATAAGCAACGCTGGGATTTTCCTCCGACCTTTGAAGTAGTTTCAAGATTTCTATTAGTTCATTTAGAAATCGAAACCTATTTATCTTTAATTATCTATTGCATATGACTTTATTATTCTTTCTCATTAAAATTTTTGTTTTCTTTTAATAGCTAAAGGATTATCGCAGAGTATTTATTTATCCCCTGGCATGAGTTTTGATGGACGGTGGATAAATGTGGCAGTATAGCTATGAGGCTGATAGGTGTACAGGCATGAATCACCTGCGAATCTTCATCGGACAGACTTTTTGTGCTTGTTAAGAAGCTGATGGTCCGACTGTCAATTTGCAATAGTTGTGTAATTAGTGTAAACTTGTAAGGCCTGAGATGACTGTTAAGACGCTACCATTATTTTTTTTTAATTTTCTTATTCTTTTCTTCTTCCAATTGATGCATAGTCACTTGAACTGTAACTCACAGTTTGAAATCTTTGTAACTCCAGGTTTGTGGAAAAAACTGTTTCCATTAGAATGGACAAGATGTTCAACTGGCCAATGGAAGCATGTACTCGTTTTGGGGTATGTTGGTCGCACATTTTTCTGTGATCATATCAAATTCTTGTTGGTCCTTAGGAAGATGGGTGAAACGCCTCATTTTGACTCCGAACTTGTATGCTAATGACTTGAAAGACGGTAAGCGTGCAGGTTTTGTAGATATTATTTGATTTCAGCTGCGCTCTCCCCTTAAAATGGTAAATGACAAACAACCGATGTTACATGGACTTGGTACGAGTGTCCGAATCAGATACGTGTCCAAGTGTCGGATTGTTCTATTTTCCAAAACCGAAGACCCGGGACACGGCAAAATATTCCTATATGTTCTTGTTTTTTTAGCTGTTTCTTAGTTTCCATGGTGTTTTAAGTTACGCATATTGTTTCAATTTAAAACTGAGTCATCTTAAAGCAATAACCAAGTAAAAGAAGCACTATAATATATTGTTCTTAGTGACATATCTTAAAGGATGTGTCGGAAACATATCTCATACTCATGTCCTAGCGTCGAGTGTCCGACACGAGTACTTCATGCATTTTCAAGAGTATATGTAACATAGCAAACAACCTTGGCTACGTGTCTGTATGTAATTATTCAGATGACTGTGGTTAATCGAACGTGAATGGTGGCTCATTTGCAGATGAGAACCTTCTAATGATGTTTAATCAACTACTGTAGAAGTTACTGCAAGCGTAGGTTCATTTTCCCAGATGGCATAGCATGGTAAGACTCCTAATAGCTCATAATCTTAGCTTTGTAAAGGAAAAGCATAGCAACGTTGATGGAGACCAATCACTTGGACCATGGAGAGGTGTAAATTTGGAGATAGTGGAGTCATATGGCGGACGGTGGTATAACCAAAGTTAAGTGTTAAGGCGTGTGTGCGCCCTCAAGTTCAAAAGCAAAATTGATCTGTCGGAAGGTTTTGAGGGTACCAAGGTGTATCTTTTTTGTTTGTATTTGAGCTTAAAGAACGCAAGTGGAAAGAAAACATACAAAATTTAGAAAATGAATGCAAATCACACCATATGATTATGGGCCATTTGATGATATCTGCAATGCCTATTCGTGAACCCTTGTCAAGGAAAGAGAAGGGAAAAAGGCTCTTCATACTTTCAGAGTTTTAAAATCTTCTCTCTCGCTAAAGCAAACGGAAATTTAGCCACGGGCAAGGAGGGGGGGGTGGTCTCCGTGGCTACCTCTCTCCGTTCTCTTTTTTTCTTCACTTCTCTCTCACTTCCTGCTAAAGAAGCTCAGTTGCAAAGCCCACAGTACATCTCATTAAGCCAAATCTAGATCTTGATTTCCAAATCTAGATCTAGATCTGGGTCTAAATGTGTACGATGATCGTTTCTGTAGCTGTGAGGATGCTGCGATCTGTTCTTTGATGCCGGATACTGGATCTGTGGTCTTTTGGGGCTGATAATCTGTAAACAGTACGAGGAATCAATTATGTAAACATTCATGATTAAAATCCATGCAAGAAGAAAGAGAGTAACACCAACAAGGGAGGAAAATTCATCCTCAACCCAAATCCATTGAAAGAGCAAACTCTCACCTGCCGCCACCTGGCATTGATAAGACCAAACCAACTCCCGACCAATATCTAGACCCAGAGCGCTTTGCAAACACATAATAGAACACCCAAGAGATGAAGATAAGCTGCATCTATACCACCTGTGCTGATGAAATAGGTTGAGTAGAGGGCCAAAAAACACAAAAGACGCAACCTTCAATCTAATAGTTGGTCGACCCGAGATATCCTTTGCGGAGCAGTTTTCCTGGACAGTAGAGACTTAAGGCTTGAACATGACAAAGAGTATGATTAGCGTCAAAGCTAGGTTGCCGCATCGAATCTCATCTCATCTCATTATGATCACACCAAATGGTCCATAAGGCAACACCAATCTAAATGAGATCATTAATTAGTGCATTACGCCTAAGAGTCAAGTGTTCTAACCACTGGGTGATCCATGACATGATCCAAGTAACTGCCTTTATTTTCAAAAGTTGCAATCACAATTACCAATAATATTGATTGTTCATAGACGTATTCCTTTTTTTTCTTCTTCCCTAAAATGCCCTTCAAGTAAGGATGTGACGTGCATGTGATAAAACTAAGGATAATGATGTCATTTTCTGTACATACATTTAAGTTAGGGTAACAGGCAAATACTTTCCCAAAGTAACTTTTGACAAATAAAATCTTAACATTTGGGCATTAAACCCTGACATTTCTAATTTAACACAATAAAAAATCACATAAGAGTCAAAATTAAGTTGACAGTCGTAGTGTGTATATACCACATGACTTGTTTCAAGGGTAAAATTGTCTAATCCACTCTATCTTCTGTTCTCTATCAACTATGAAACCACCATGGGGCGTCCACCATCTCCATCTACCAAACTCATCTCCACCACTATCAACACCAAAGTACCCCACAATCAGCTCCTGAAATCATTGCCACTTTAACCAACATCTACACCATCTTCCATCCCCTATTCATCCTAAAAGCTCAACACACACACACACACACACACACACACACACACACACACACAAATGGCTTTGACAAGTGCAGCAGTAGCAATAAGAATGACTCTTCTCTCTCTCCCTCTCTCTGTGTGTGTTTCTCTGTCTCTCTTTCTCTCTCTAATTCCCTTCTCAAGCCCCCACAAAATCACCCACGCCCCTATCACTCCTCACCAAACCCAAATTAAGAACCCACTAATCAAACCCATCTCCGCCATCCACCCCCCACCAAAGATAGTCTATCATGGGTAGTAGATAGCTGGAAATCCAAGTTCGCTTCCTTAAGATCCCAACTTTTTTTTTTTGAGATTTACAAGTTCCCAGTTCAGCGGATCCTTTATTGTCGGCTGACCCGAAAAGCCCACCTTCAAATCTAGCAAGAGAACAATTCCCCGATGGCCCAATTACCCGATGCCATTACCAGTTGTATCCATTGTATATGTGTCTCAAAAAACATAAGATCCATCTCCCTTTTTCCTTAGTCTGAAAAACTTGACCAAAGCAGGCAATGGCTGCTCTCTTCCACGAAGGTCGCCGCTTTTTTTGACCATTGGAAGGATTTATTCCCCGTGACTAGCTGCTCCATTTTTTCACTAATGGAAAGGCTGTTCTGGCAACCACCTTAGCTCATTTTCCTTTCCTTAGCCTCCAAGAATTTTTACCCCCTTTCCCGCTATAAATAGGCTATTCGGCCAACACTTAAAATTGCTTCACAAACCGAAGCACACACACTTGCTCTAACAGTTCTCGTATACACTTCGATAGTTTTGTTGTACACATGATTTGATATTATTTGAGTTATGGAAAAGGAAAGTCAAGAGGGTCGTTCAAGGTCTCTGTGGCAAGTGCGTGCAAACATCGGCTTGAATCTATAGCTTCATGAGATTATTCCTATTTATTTTGTAACATGTTATTATCTATCTTGTATTGTCATCTTGTTGTTTCATGTAAGAAAGTGTGGTTACATTCCAAATTATTGTACAAGGGTCTATATTCAACAATCTAGAAGGTTGATTTGAAAATGGAATCTCAACTTCACGCACAAACAAAAGTTATTCTGATCGCAAGCCGAATTTGAACGTTTTGATGAAAATAATTTTAAAAGATGGAAAGTCATGGTTTTGGATGTCTTGGATTTTCTAAAATCTATTTTTCTAACTGAGCCTGTGCCGTATGATAATATTGAAAATTACGCTCAAAACTTAGAAACGTGGAAACTGCTAATAGATTTTCTCAGTTGTATTCTAATGTTTTATCAAATGATCTATATGGTGTTTATGATTATTTTACACTTGCTAAAGCTTTATGAGATGAATTGGTTAGTAAGTATGAATCTGAGGATGAAGGCACTAAAAAGTTTTTAGCCGTTAACTTTTTACACTATCAAATGACTGATGAAAAAATCATTAAGACTCGAAGAAATGATTTTCAGAATATGATAAACGGTTTAGCTAAAGAGGGTGACATTTTAGCCGAAAGGTTTAAGACTCAATGTCTTGTCGAGAAATTACCCGACTCTTGGAAGGAATTCAAATTGAAAGTTAGACAAAAGAGACATGCAATGATTCTACAGGAAACAATAGTCTTATTAACTTGAGGCTCAACATAGAAAATTACATGACTGGTAAGGCTAAAGAAATAATGTCTAAGCCTAACGTGGTTGAAATTGGACCGGCTAAGACCCAACAATCACAAAAAAGGGGACACTGTCAAAAGCTTTTTGGAAGACCTTAATTTAATAACTCCAATAAAGGTCAAGTGTCTAATCCACAGATTCAGCAGAAAAGGGAAAATGTTTCGTTTGTGGAAAAGCAGGACATTATGCAAATGTTTACCAATACCGGAGGTGATCAACATAAAACAGAAGGACACCACCAAGAGGTCGAGCAAATGTTGTTAAGGCAGATTACGATATCATTGCTGCTCTGGTATCATAAGTGAACTCAGTTACATAAGTGAAAGAATAGGTTTCAGACTTGGGTTCTTCTAGGCAAATCTGTGCTAGCCGAGATGTGTTTACCTCCTACTCAAATGTTGGGGAAGGTACATAATACGTGTACAATGGGACAACATGTCAATACCAGTTGTGGAAAAGGGAAGGGTAGTTCTCAAACTCACTTTAGGTAAAACCCTTTCACTGTCTGATGTACTTCATGTATTGATGATCAAACACAACCTTGTGTCATATGATTACTCTCTAAGGCCGGCATTAAGAAACTGCTCGATGGAGGTATTGTGGCTCTGACCAAAAAGACGTCTTTGTGGGTAAGGTCTATTTAGACGAGGCCTTTATGTACTTAATGTTTCTAATTTTTTTAATGGGAAAGAATTGTCTACTTTTGCTTACATGATTGACTCTGCGGATGTGTGGCATGATAGACTTAAACATGTGAATTTTGCGTACATGAAGAAGATAAACGAGATGTATTTAATCTTTGATTTTTTTATGAGTCTAACATAGACAAATGTGCTGAAACTAAAAGTACCAAGAAAGCGTGTAAAACTGTCACAAGAGAAAGTGAACCACTTGAATTAATTCACAGTGATTTAGGTGATTTAAAACAAATCATGATCAGAGGTGGTAAAAGGTTTTATGTGATCCTTGTTGATGATAATTATAGATTCAATAGAATCTATTTGTTGAGAACAAAAGGCGAAGATCTTAAAATGTTCATGAACTATGAGTCTAATGTTGAAAATAAGAAGGATAAGAAAATTAAAAGGCTTAGAACAAATAGATGTGGTGAATATGACTCTAATCCATTTGATGATTTTTGTTTTGAAAATGGCATTATTCGTGATGTAACTCCTCCTTATTCACCTGAATCACATGGAATTGTTGAGAGAAAGAATAGGACTTTAAAAGAAATGATGAATGCTATGCTTGTTAGTTCTGGCCTACCCTTCAACCTGTGGGGGGAAGCCCTTCTCTCAGCCTGTCACATGCAAAATATAGTACCTCATAAAAAGACTGGTAAAACACCTTATCAAGTTTGGAAAGGTCATGCTCCTAACTTGGAGTACCTGAAAATGTGGGGATGCTTGGCAAAGCGATGTTATCTGAGCTTAAAAAGAGAAAATTGGGTTCTCAAACTTGTGATTGCGTGTTTATCGGTTATGCTTCTAATAGTATTGCATATAGATTTCTTGTCATTAAGAGTGATGTCATGGAAGGTAATACTATTATCGAATCCCAAAATGCTTCTTTCTTTGAGAATATTTTCCCTATGAAAAATAAAGTGCCTAGAGTTATTGATGAGCATGCTAGTTCTAATAAATCTATCGATGAAACTCTAGAATTAACAAGAAGCAAGAGAATGAAATCTGAAACTAATTTTGGTGATGATTATTATGTGTACCTTGTTAAAGCTGAACCATTCTCATATCATGATATTATAATTTCTATACATGCATCTTTTTGGAGAGAAGCCATTGATAATAAATTAGATTACATCATGTCTAATCATATTTAGGAACTTGTAGATTTTCCTTATGAGATTAATTAGACCTATTGGCTGCAAATGAGTCTTTAAAATAAAGTTGAAACCAGATAGTTCCACTGAGAAATATAAGGCACGACTGGTGGCCAAAGGCTAAGCAAAAATAGAATATTGATTATTTTGATACATATTCTCCTGTTACTAGAATTGCATATATCAAGAAAATTGTTTGTCATTGCATCCATACATAGACTTGTTATGCATCAAATGGATGTGAAGACTGCTTTACTAAATGGTGATTCAGAAGAAGAAATATATATGGAGCGGCCCGTGCGATATGTGGTCCCCGGACAAGAAAATAAAGTGTGTAAATTGGTAAATCCTTGCATGGATTAAAACAAGCTCCTAAATAATGGCATGATAAATCTAATAGTGTGATGATATCTGATGATTTCAGATTGACAATGCTGTTAAGTGCATATACCACAAGTTTGTTAATGATAGTGTTATCATTATATGCTTCTACGTTGATGATTTGCATATATTTGGAACAAGCATTGACATTGTGCATGCAATTAAGAGATTTTTAGCATTGAAATTTAGGGATCACGATCTTGAGGAATGATGATTCCATCACATCATTACAGTCACACTTTGTTGAGAACATGCTAAGAAATTATAAGCATTATGACTGTACATCTATGTCATCACCTTATGATGCAAAAATTCACCTTGTGAAAAACTGTGGTGACAGCGCGTCACAAAATGAGTTTGTACAAATAATCGATAACCCAATATTTTTAATGAATCATACTCATCTTGGTATTGCATATGCAGTTGGCAGATTGAGTAGATATACTCATTAACCTAGTAAGGAACATTGAAATGCAATATCCAGGTTATTGAGATGTTTGAGAGGCAACATTTATTATGGACTAATATATTGTGGTCGTCTTTTTGTACTTGAAGGTTATTGTGATGCTAACTGGATTTCACATTCAGATGAGCTGAAGCCCACTAGTGGCTATGTGTTCTTACTAGCTGGAGAAGCGATCTCTTGAAAGTCGTCCAAGCAGATAGTTTTTGCTAAATCTACAATGGAATCAGAGTTGATTGCCTTAGAAAAGACACGTTCTGAAGCAGAGTGGCTCAAAAGTTTTTTGGTTGACATGCCTTTGTGGAGTAAACCTAGTCCACCTATGGTAGTGCATTGTGATTGCCTAGCTGCCGTTGCTCGAGCCAACAGCAAAATATATAACGGGAAGAGTCGTCACATCCAGGTGCGACATGCTGTTGTGAGGTAGCTAATTGAGAATGATACGTATCCATGAACTTTGTGAGGTCAGAAAGGAACTTGGCTAATCCTCTGACTTAGTGACTATGAAGAAGCCTAGTGATGGAAGGCTTGAGGGGGGTAGGACTGTCGACAATCCCATGAATGAGGTTCAATAGGTAATGACGAAGACATGGAGTCCAAAGGGCACTATCGCTTTGTGTATTTCCTCTATGGCGGGAGGCCTTTATAGAAGAGTCTATCTCTGTGGTGTATGACAACGACCGCTGTAGTGTGGAAGGATAAGCATATAGCTCTTATTGGGTCCATAGTCCCTACTAATTGAGATGGGGTGTTTAGCTGCAGCACATTCCCTGATGGATGCCACCTGAATGTGGGTGAGGTTGAGCCGTAGCTATAGGACTTGGGCATGTGGCTAGAGCACAAAAAAAAAATATATATATTTGCAGGCACGACGCATGGCCATTTACTGTCAATCGGCGAGAACAACCCTCACTAGAGATATTATATAGGTGATGTGTATGCGTATTTCACATCGTAAAATCTGGTTAAAACATTATTCACTCTGCCATTGTATTTCAGTGAGCTCATTTATCCTAGGAAAGGTTAAATCTATGTAACACCTCGCATATGAATAGTTTATCCTTTCCTCTTAGTTTATCGAGTCTGTGTTTTGAAACATGTGAGAGATTGTTGTATTCGTTGTATGTGTGTTTCAAAAAGCAAGTAAGATCCTTCTCCCTTCTTCCTTAGTCTAAAAAACCTGATCAAAGCAGGCAATGGTTGTTCTCCTCCATGAAGGCTGCTACTTTTTTTTACCATTGGAAGGAGTCATTCCCCATGACCGGCTACTCCATTTTTTGACTAATGGAAAGGCTGCTCTGGCAACCACCTTATCTCATTTTCCTTTCCTTAGCCTATAAGAATTTTGACCCCTTTTCCCTCTATATATAGGCCATTCAGCCAACACTAAAACACGTACCAAACAACTGCTTCACAAACCGAACCACACACACCTGCTCCAAATATTCTCTTATACACTTTGATGTTTTTAGTGCACACATAATTTGACATCAAGTTGTGGAAGAGAAAGTCGAGAGATTCGTTTGAGAGTCTCTATTGTAAGTGCATGCAAACAAAGATAATACTATAGACTGATCCTGAGGGAGGTGGTGGATTATTGAGGGAGGGAAATGAGGTGCAGTGGTGGTGGTGCAGTGAAGTTGTAATTTTACTGGGGCTATTTTTTTGAGAGAGATAGAGAGAGGAGGAAAATTAGTAATGGAGTGGTCGGTGGTGGTTCAGTAGTGTTGGGCTTATTGGCGAGGAAAGAAGAAGAGAAGGGAAATGAAACATGATTTACAAATAAATTGGACAGGTTTGTCCCTGGGAGAAGAAGTCGCGTGAAGTGCCATCCACATAATTTAGATGGTTACAAAATTTTCGTTCTAATTGCTTCAACTTGGAAGCATTAGGGTTTTAACTTCTCAAATTGAAAGGCTAGTTATTTTCCAAAATTTACAAAGCTTAGGGGGTTATTTGCAATTTATCCTTTAAATTAAATAAAAATTTCCTTTTTTTCCATCTAAAAGAAACACATTCCGAAACCCTTAAACACCTACCCACCACACCCCACCCCACCTCATTCTCTAATTTTCTCTCTTATCTCAATACTCTTGAACTCCCTACTCAAAGCCCACCTCGTTATACCCATTTCCAAACAAACCTAGAAAAAACCCACTCATTTTCAAGTCATACACATCCCCTGTACTATGTGTAACCCCAAAACCCACAGTTCAAAACCCGCCTTCTTTTACCCATTTCCAACAAACCCAAACAAAACCCACCCATTATACTGTGTGTAACCCCAAAACACACCTCTTTTCACGCATTTCCAATCAAACCCGGGAAACCCATATACCCAATCTTTCTACTTATAAGGAAAAACCCATGTATGAACTGGAGTGATGGGATAACGATGGCTTAGCGACTATATTCGCCGCAACACCCCCATCCACACCGATCCTGTAAGGTGAGGATGGCTCTTCTTTCAACATTTCGTACTTAGACACCTAGAAGGGAGCCAATATCATGGTTTTTTATTTGAAGAACCCCTACATGAGGCTCATTTTGATGTATTCATATGGCAATGCTACTGATCTGGGATAGCTCTACGACCTCTTTGCTCAGGCCAAGGCCAATCTCAGAGTTAACCTCATAGGTTATCTACTTTTTCCCATAATGAAGTTGGGTGGTGGTGGTGCGTAAAATAAATTGGTGGCGATTCCCATTGGTGTGTTCATGGCAATTTTTAGGGCCAACATGGGGTGGTAAATTGATGGACTTATGGTTGACTTTCATGAGGTCCTTGATGATAGAGTAGGTGGACCGATGAGGAGGTTAAAGTAGAAATTGTCTGTTAGAGGTATTAGAGCTGGTATTTATGCTGGGCGGAGATGATGGAGGAAGGATAGGAGCCAAAGCTGCCATTGTTGATATAGACAGTAGAGGGGTGGCGGTGTGAGAATTTGGAGAGGAGTTCATAAGGGTTGATGGGCACGGGCTTGGGATTTTTGGAAGGGGGAAGGTGTAGATGGGGCCTTTTTGGTGGGGGAGGTGGTGGGAGGCCATGAATAAATTGACAGTGGTTTGCGGTAGTGGTGATTCATGGATATTGGGTTAAAAGGAAGAAGTGGAGAAAATAAAAATGAAAACTAGAAATACCACAATGGACAAAAGAGAAAGTTTTTATTTGGTTTAAATGTATGTACCTAATATGGCATTATTATCCTTGTTTTAGGCACATGCACATCACACGATTACTTAAAGAGGCATTTAATGAAGAAACTTGTGTCTAGGAACAATTTTGTGACTTAAGAGGGAGTTACTTGCAAAGTCATGTATAGTTAAGGGACAGTTTCATCGTAATTGTATTTTGGTTATGATTGCAAAGGATGTTACTTTTGGATAAATTGCCAAACAAAAGTAATAAATCTTAGCCAGTTAGGAAGTTGCCAAAATGTACGCCATAATAAGGAGGCATACAAGTATCCAACTAACTATTCGAGTAACAAGATTGGAGGAGCTCGAACAAAGCCAAGACTTATAAGGCTCTTTCTTCTGCTTACGACCAATAAGCAACATCTGGCAGCCTTGAGCTTGGAAGCCTAATACTGACAATCTAAATTGACATGACGTGGGAAGTGTTGCATCACAAGTATCGAATCCCAAGTAAAAGGATATGGAGAGGTCAAATATGAGATGCATAGTTATCCATTTGCAAGGGTTTTGAATTCTTACAGTTGAGATGAGGACATCTGCTGGAGCCCCCAAACTATACAAAGAGAACAAAACAACCATCACCAACCCACCATTCCTTTGTTCAGAATAATTGCCATACTCAACAGAAATTTCTTTGCACATGAGGCGTGAAATAATAGAGGACAAGGACCATCCTAACTACAAATACGATGCTTGAAGTAACAGCGCACAAGGACGATACTGACTACAGAAGAATTGAGCAACCAGGCTGAGTCAAAATTCAAAAAGCTTATTTAGCCAACATAGCCTCATTAAAGGTTTTAATATCCCAAATTACAGGCCACTCTAGAAATTATGGAGACATAGAGTGGGCCACGAGAAAAACCAGGTGTGATGATTTGAATAGTAGTTGTTTTTGTCGTTAATATTAGAAAATCAATTAGACAATTTTTAATTTAATTTTTTATAAATAGTTAGGGCCAAAATTAGACAAAGTTTAAAACAATAACCCCCGATATTTTTACGAGACCTATTCTCTGAAAGTTTTCAAGAATTTTTGATATCTGTGAAAGACGCTAAATTAGGGCATCGATTAAACAGAATTAGCGAATTATTTAACCTAGTAAACCAAGTTATTTTAACCTGAAAATTTTATGAAAACTTTATGCTGATATGATTCATTATATAATATTTCGTGCCATTCCGAGACTGATAGATATTTTTCGAGACATTGGCCTTTTACCGCTCGGTCCGAACACTGGTTCAAAATTTTTGGGCGAAATTTTTTTAAAATAGTTTTTAGTCCAAAAATAATTTCAGGATGCCTAGAATTGTGTTTTAAGATATTTTGGGATTTATCGAATGCCAGATACTCCTAGGGGTATTTTGGTAATTTGCCACCCCGAGGGGGTATTTTGGTAATTTTACCCATAAAGGGTATTTTTGAGTAAATTTATATACAATAAGTATATTTTAGTGATGTTGCTTACGGGAAGGTCATTTTGATGATTTAAGTGTAACGATGAGGTATTTTGGTAATTTATCACCCCGAAGGGGTATTTTGGTAATTTTACCTATAAGAGGTATTTTGAGATAAATTCACATACATTAAGATTGTTTGAGAGATTTTACTAGTAGGAAGGCTGTTTTTGTGATTCAAGTGTGAGAAGGGGTATTTTGGTAATTTGACTTAAAGAAATGTATTTTTGGGTAAAATTACGTACGATATAATTATTATAGTGATTCTACTTACGAGAAGACCATTTTGATGATTTAAGTCTGAGAGGGGCATTTTGGTAATTTTACACCCTAAGGAAATTTTGGTAATTTTACGTACGCGGTGAAGGAGGTTCATTTTGGGAGTGTGTGAATCCATATTAAGTTATAATATTGTACTGTAGGCTATGTTTTGATAATTTGATATTTTCATTTAGGTTAAAGCTAAAGAATTCCAGTTAGGATAATTTAGCTTCAGATCCAGGTAAGGGATTCTATTTGAACACTGGGTAAGGACTTTTGTCCAAACCCTTATTTGATTACTCATACTCGTAAGTACTCCTTTGATTTAGTTATGACTAATGTCGAACTCTAAAGTATGTACTGATATCAGCATGTTATTGCCTAGAAAATCCCAATATTGAACCTGAATCGATTATTTGGAAATCTTGTGATGCTCGCCTGTTATTGCATGCTGAGCAAATTTGACAACTGTTCGTATCCGTTTTTTTGAATTGTTGGCCTAAATTCGATAATTATTCGCAATCGTTTTTGCTGTTTATTTGTGATTTTTCTTCTGGAATTCCGAATGATGGCTTACATTATGTTTATTGTTGTTGGAACCCGAATTGATTTCGGTGATTTGAACTCATGTTAACGCTCATTGATGTTGTTGACTTATGTTTAAAGAATCTAAAATTCTATCAAATACCATGAAAAGTTGCAAAACTAAGCTTGGTCCCCTTAACATAAATCCCTAGGAGTAGCCTCTGCACATCCATGGTGCCTACTCGTTATGTAGTCCAAACTCCCTTGTGGCAGTATTCCTATAAACAATCAACAATAATCAATTATTGCCGATATCCAAGTTCATAGATAACAAGAACGTAACAAGGTTATACCAAATCTTACGCAAATCTGCAACTATTGAACAAAATTGCCTTCTCCTTCATCCCTCTGAAGCAATGCAATTATAAGTTAGTATATATAGCTCAAATAGATTATGCAACATGATATAAAATAAAATAAAATCCAAATGGTTAGTTTTATTTAAAAAGATACATTTCCCTTGGCACATCCAGTTCGGTAATGGCCTTTCCCATGACAATAGGCACAAGCTCTTTATTTCTTTTCTTCCTTTTCCAATTCAATAAGACTTCAACCTAGTAGCAACCTTTGGACGCCCCTAGTCTTAACAGGGGCAGTAGGGCCACGTATAGATATCTGATTCATACTTTTGGCTTGAGAAATACATGTACTTGAACCAACTTGACTAACCATTTTGCCACCAATAAGATTATCCTCGTTCTTTCTTGCAGCTTGCTTTTCCAAGAAACTACTAAGCCATGAATTTACTTCACATATTTTTGAAGGATAATTTCTAGCATTTTTAATTGTCTTTCAAAACTTTGCTCGAACTAACCATAAAGTTAAAAGGCTCACTCCCTTTTCAGATGAATATCAACTGGTCTCGTCCACTCTATCGTCAATGTCTCCCACCTTGTACCGAGCATTAATTGTCCATCTAAGCAGAATGTAGTACTCAGGAAGATCAATTATTTTCTTCTTCTTAAAAATATAAAGGATGTGCTTGCATAATATTCCCGCCGTCTCAAACTTAGCACATGAACAACTAGCTCTAACATCTTCCGCTGAATAATAATAAATTGTTCGCCATTTCTCCTTGTCAACGATTATCAAATCAACCCTGTATTTTGTAACGCTAAGTCCTTTCTTCATGTTATGTGCGAACAACTAACACTAGCATTCCATTATTTCTTAAAGATCTCAAACAAACTACGAGTATAGCTATCTCTGGCTTTTCGTTCAATTGGACGATCAGGGGATAAGATTACTTTTAAAGTCATGGTCTTAAAGTCTTCATCTTCCTCGGCATGCCTTCGATTATAAACAGCTTTGCCATATTTCACAACAAACTCATTCAACATGGTATAAAAATTTACATACCCCTCAAAAAATGAATGTATGCTTTCACTTCGTCCAATCATCGTCATGCTAGCAAAAAAAGTATCGTTGAGAAACAACTTTTCCCAATGTGCATGTAAGTTGTACATGTTTTGGATCCAAAAATTTCCTTTTATGTCATACTTCTCATTCAAATCTACCCACCCGGCCTCAAAATTTTCAATAGTCTGACTTTTGGTCCAGTTGGTATAGGCTTCATGAAAGTCATCGTAACGAGATCTCAGGGGTTATAGATGCTCCATAGAGGGCTTCTTGATGTGCCATGCACAAAAATGATGCTGAGTATTTAAAAACACTTTTGCAATTGCATTTCTCATAGCTCCATCTTGGTCAGTGATGATTGCAGTCGGGGGCCTGTCAAACATGCAATGTAAAAAATGCTCAAACAACCACACAAATGTTGCATCTGTCTCGTCCTTTAACAATGCAGCTCCAAATAATATAGACTGCCTATGGTGATTTATCCAACAAATGGAGCAAATGGCATCCTAAATTTATTCGCCATGTAAGTCACATCAAATACAACATCATCAAACTGTGTATATGATGCCCTTGACCTTCCGTCAGCCCAAAAAACACTTCTAAGAGAACCATCTCTAGCCAAATCCACAGCAAAATAATAACTATCACCCAATGCCTTTTCTTGAAAATGTTTAATAATCCAATAACATTCTTTCCCTACATTATTTTTTCTTTCAATGCGTATAATACTAGAACATTGTCGTGGAGTTACGTCAGCTTCTTCGTTGGGCTTCATCACATTCACAACTCTAGTAATCTGAGAAGGCTTCAAACCCTCGTTGTTAAGATAGCCATAAGAGACTTGCATACATTTGTATGATGGTACTTACTATGAAAATGATACTTGATTACTTTTGAGGGAGTAGTAGTGAGGTGATGCTTGTGAACATCTTGGAACTTGTCAACAACCCACATTCCAAGCTTCTTCGACAAAGTAACCTGCATTATCGCTTCACAATCGATTCTCAAGTCCTTATCCTTTTTTTCATTCCTATTCAGTCTCTTATCATCCAGTTTCTTGAAGCACTATTTATTACACACAAATTGCCTCCTTAAAATTACACCGATGGCCATAATCTTGTGCGCATTGTGTTTACGAGTACCAAAACCATTTAAAAGTATGTTGATTGTAGAACTCATATGCTGCTTCTTGCGTATCAAATGTTCTTCCGTTTATGTGTTCACTATTAAAATCCTCAAAATTTGCGTCAATCTCGTTTTTTCTAGGTGTCTCAACCTCATCATCGGCCTCAGCTTCATCCTAGACAACGATATCATGAATATCATGATCAGTCAAACTCACATTCTCATCAACTTGCTCAATTGACTGAAAACTTTGCGAAACCACGTATGTCCTTCCTATGTCGGCCATATAATTGCACTGATTATTGTGATGAATTCTTCTGAGGTTGTTGCCGCAATTGGTTCCCTGATGGGGCGGGTCAAGAAGCACCGGCAGCGTGTATGACATTCTTGATGATGGTGCGGTGGATGAACTGCGCCAGCCGTGGGTTGTATGTCGTCGACGAAAGAGGCCTGTGATTGAAAGAGGGGGCAATGGTTGAATGAAGATGTGGCCGTAGGAGAAGGGCCAACAGTGTGGTTGCGTATGATGGTTTGTAATGACGGGGATATGCGTAGTCTCGCGGCAGCGGCGGGTGATGTTGTCTCCGGCTAAGAAGGATGGCCGGCGACGGAGCAGTGGTGGGTGGTCTACGGTAGCAGTGGTTAGTGTTTCTGGCAACGGATAAATGGTTGCTTATTGCATGGACGCTGGTTGGTTGTTGATGGTGTGGGCGGTGGCAATCGGGCCCCACCAGAAATTGGGCAGCGACGGGTTAAAGATAAGATCCGGAAAGGTGAAAGGTCTCCCTCAATTAGGCCTTGCATGGTGACAGAGATCACGGACGACGGCCGGTGAGGAAGGCGGCAGATGGAAGTGGCCAGTGTGGAGGTTGGCCAGCAACGGTGGTGGCTGGCGATGGGGCACAAGTCCGATGAACGAGAAGAAGTGAATGTTTGACGGGGTGAGAGAAAAATAATAAAAAAAAGAATTATGAACAATGGGCAAAACAACGTAGTTTAGTCGCTAGCCTTAGGCAAGTTGCCTAAGGCTAGCAACATATCCACTTTTCCCCCATATATATATATGGAAGTTCAAAAGCTTGGTTAAACCTTGGTTTCACAGAGTGGGGATGGGGGCAAGAGCGGGGAATAGACCTGGCAAAAAAGGACCCGGACCCGTGGGTTACCCGACCAAAAAACCTGGGTACATGTGCATATTTTAAAGACCTGTTGAAAATAGACCCGTACTCGAACTGGTCCATAATTTTTCGATAAGCCTGAGTTGGATACGGGTTACCCGAATTTCAGTGCATATATAAAGACCTTTTTTTCTTTCCCCTAACCTAACCCTTCATTTTCATCTTTCCTCTCTCAATTTCATGCCACCTCAAGCCGTCGTGACCCCTCTCACTAGAGATTCACAACCGACCGGCGACCATTCCTCCGTCAGCTCCCTCGTCCCTTATTCTATCAATCAACCCCTTGTAGGGCTATAACTTTGGCGGGCTGGACGGTCCCAAGGGTCAGACTATGCCCAGCCCACTCTTAAAAGCTCATGCATGTGTCCATCCATGCCCAGCCCATGAAAGTTTTGGTGGGCACGGGCTGCCCACGGATGGTTGATGGTTTCATAATTTGTCTACTTATATTTAACGCATATCAGTTATCATCCAAGTCTACTAATTAGTCATAACCTTTTGTTTATTTAATTTTTAAACATATCATTTACTATCAAAGTATACTAATTAGTCATGATATAAACAAGAGTATAGTAAAGTCACAAAATGGATTTAAGTTTCAGGACAAATTAAAAGAAAAGGAAATAGACAAGGGTTTGGAAATAATCTTACAAAGTCTAGTCTTGTAATAAAAAACAAGGGAGAAAAAATAAGTCTTCAAAGGTCTCTAAACGAATATGGTGGGAAGATTTTAAAGACAAAAGAACAAAAATAACGTATTTTGTACACGTAAAAAATACTCCCTCCGTCCAACACAGATTAAGGATTTAAGTGATACATTGTGTATTTCTCATTCTACTCTTTAGAGAGAAGAGAGGAAGAAAGTGGGCCACATGAGAAAGAAAATATGTTAGTGCAGTGTTAAATGTAGAGCGAGAAATGAATGAAAAAGTAGGCCAGGATAGAGAAATTGAGTTGATGGAAATCTAAATGTGGAGAGAGATATAGAATAAAAAAAAGTGTAAATATGAAAAAATACCTACATAATCTTTCTTAATTTGGAAATGAGCAATTTTTGTGAGACGGCCCAAAAATGAAATATAATCAATTTTTCTGGGACGGGGGGAATATAAAAGTTCGATGGGCTGGGCTAGAGATGTCAAAAGGTTTGGCCGGCCGTGGGCAAGGCTGACCTGGCCCTAAAACAACCCGGGCCAGCGCGGTCTTAAATGTGAATAGTGACGGCCATGGTCCATAGGGCCTAGGACTAGGGCTAGGCCAAAATATTGAGGAAAAGAGCATGGAACGGTCCGGCCCTAAAGAAGCACGGGTCATGCCCTAAAAAATGGCTTGGCCCAAAAATGACCGGATTTTTTAGCTTGATTCGAATGGCTCGGGTCCGGCCCGGCCTGAGCTTGACCCAAAATTTAAAAAACAAATCCCTCCAACGGTAATATTCCCTCCAACGACCAGATTTTTCAAATATTCCACTTATACCCCCCCCCCCGCCCCCCAACTATATAAGAGCTAGTTTGGGGGGTATTCAATATGATTCCAACAATTCTTTTATGCACTTGTACACTTTTACCGTCCCTAACAACCATAGACGACTAGTTTTCAGGAGTATTTTGGTCTTTTGTGAACTTTAAAAAAATCTATAAATTCACCCCCCTATTCATATTTTCACACTAATCTTCTCACTCTCTATTATATAAATTCTACAAGTTTTCTTACAATTCTTATTTGTTACTTAAGTACTAACCCTCTCCAATTTTCAATTGCAAGTATTATTTAATTATTTATTACTTGTATTCCTTTCCATTTAATTACTCTTACTAGTTTTATTTTTTATTATTGTTAAACAATTTTAGTGTCAAATATATCTCGATTATTTAGATCATGTAGCCACAAACGTCCAACACCACCCAAGCACCACAAGCATCAAAATTTCAAGATCCGATACTAATGGATCTAGATACCCAAGCCAATTGGCAGTTTAACCAAAGCATTTCAGATTTTGAATATACACTTTCACAAGATACTCAAGATTTTAGTCAAAGATGCAGCTCGGTTGGCGACACTACTACTCTAGGACATAATTTTATCTCGATAAGCGGTCATCATGATGAAGGACCGAGCAATCCTGCCGCTAGTCCGCCATAAGTCCAAAGGGAGGGGGAAAAAAAGAAAGCTCAGTGTTGGAATCATTTTAAGGATATAACCGTTGATGGCGTTCGAAAAGCTCAATGTAGGTATTGTAGTAAATTATTTTCGTGTGGGTGGTGATAATGGACATCTTGATAGGCATTACCCGACGTGTGCACCTAATCAAGGCCATGCCAATTCTGTCCAAATGCAGTTATCTTTTGACAGTAAGTTATTTATTTATAATTAACGAGACCAAAAAGACGGTCTTGCTGAATTTATTATTCAAGATGCACAAGCCTTTAGCTTGTTGATAATGCTAAGCACTCTAGATATATGAATACTTACGTGCAGCCGCTGTATAAAAAAATTTATAGAAACACAATTAGGTCTGATGCACTTAGACAGTATAATGCTGCTAAAGCACGCTTGATTGATTATTTTGATAAATTTGATGGTAGAATTAGTTTCACTTCTGATGTCTGAAAATCTCTTTTTACTCTAGTTAATTATGCTTATGTGACGGCCCATTGGATTGATTCTGATTGGACTATGAACAAGAGAATCATTGGTTTTGAACTCTTTCCCTATCCGCATGATGCAGTTAACATTGCTAATACTATAATTCGTACGTGTAACACATTTAAAATAAAGGACAAGATTATGAGTATCAGTTTTGATAATGCTTCTAACAACATAGCTGTTGTTGAAGTCTCAAAGACGATCCTTCAACCTATACTCGATGGTAAATTGTATCGTGTTCCATGTGTTTGCTATATAATTAATTTAATTGTTCAAGAAGGTTTAGCAACTGCTGGAGATATTCTTCACAAAATGAGGGGTATGTCAACATATATTAATAGTTCGGGTCCGAGAATATAGCAATTTAAAGCTTTGTGTGTTCAATATGGTTTGCCATGTAGGAGACTACTTACAGATGTCATCCATACGTGGAACTCCACATATCATATGCTTGTACATGTTTTTGTATACAAAGAAGTGTATATGTACCGCGTACTAAGCTTGTTCTCATAAGGCTTGCCAACTCACGAAGAATGGCAGATGGCTGCACACCTATCCAAATTTTTGAAGGTATTTTACACGTCTACCAATTTATTGTCTGGTACGTACTATCCCACATCCCCTATTGTTGTAGTAGAAATTATAAAAATTGCTATAATTTTAACGAAATGGAGATATATAGGACCCTTCCAGGAAATAGTAGAACATGCAAAATTTCCTGTTTATTTTTGTTGTTCCCACTTGTTTGGATCCTAGGTTAAAGTTACATGGTGCGGATGTCTCGTTAGTAGAAATATCTAGACAAATGTGCTATGCAGATGATGTCACGATCGATCTTATAACAAAAGTGAGTAAGACATTTGAAAATCTGTATAACCTATATCGAAATTCCGTTGACGTGTGCAGGCAAGCGACATCATCGAGCAGTAAAATATATTATGCGTCATATCTTAAGGGCTCTGAACATCTAGTGGCAAAATAAACATCAGTGGAAAGTACTTCTAGTTCTACAAATTCGTCTACTTTTTTCTCTTTTGATGAAATTGGTTTATATAAAAAATTCTAATCATTATTCTTCTCTACAAATGGAAGAAGAGATCAATTTTAATTTGTTAACTTTTTGGAAACAAAAGAAAAAAATTTATAAAACTTTATCTCAAATTGTCGGGATGTATTACCGGTGCAAGCCTCCACGGTTGCCTCAGAGTTAGCATTTTCAGCAAGCGAGAGAGCGTTGGATGATAGAAAGAGTCGTCTTAACCCCGAGTCACTCGAGTTATGTATATGTTGGAAGGACTATCTTGATGCAAAATACCGGAAGCAAAATAAACTAATTGATGATAGGAGGAGCATCGGTTCGAGCGTCGAAGATCTTCCAGATGATTAGGTAATTTTCTTTTCTTTTTCTTTTCTCAAGTTTCTAGAATAAATTATTTCTCAAAGTATTGTTTACGTTTTTGTGGTGGATTATTTTTAAACAAATTAACTGTGTTTAAAGTAAACAATACTCATGAAAATGTGACTATATATATATATATATGAGAGCTGATCCGTGGATAGCGCTAGCAAAATAAGAGAAGCTGCCAGCGCGATCTGGCCGTCCATACGCGATTTGTGGACGGCCCAGATCTTTTTTTTGCATTTCTTTCAAGGTCGTCCGCCACATAATGAAGTGAACAATTTTTTGACAAAAATACCCTCAAGCAGTATAGTACAGTGCTCGTCCGCTACAGCTACATTATGTAGCAGACAAATAAGGTCGTCTTCTCTTTCTCTCTACCTTCTCTCATTAATGTGTTCTGACTTTTCTCTTTCTCTCTCAACACTTTTTGTTTTCTCTCTCATCCTCATTCTCTCTTCTCCCTCTCTCTCTCCCTGCACAAGATATGCAGCCATAACAATGGGAATTGCTCTTCTCAGGATTATCCCGGACCACCCTCTCTTGTCCTCCGTAGCCTATGCTTTTGCGTTTGCCATCTCAAGCCCAACCGGAGTGGCCATTTGAATCTGTTTTGACTTTTTGAGCATATGCAATCTTCTTTGTCTGCAAAATGGTTCTACTCCCCATTTTGAGAGTACTAAAAAAGTGGAACTAATTTGCAGGGAGGGCTGGTGGCAGTTTATTGGATATTGCAGGCTCCTTCTGCTGTGAATGTATATTAGACATAATTGATAACGAGTGGGACATTTTAAGTTCATATTGGGGGTGGATCTTGCATGTAAAGCTCTCAAGAAAGATAGAAAACATACCTTATCTTTTACAGACACAGTTACAACATTCTACACTGTTGTTTTATGAGAGATTAACTTGAATTTTGAAAGAGAAAGACTGTACTGTACTATAGAAAGAGGAAAAAAGTGCTGCCCCCTACTCGTCCGCTACATAAAATACGTGATATGTTGTTTCTCTCTCATCCTCTTCTCTCTAATTCGTAGCAACTCAGGAATAATATAGAAAGATAGCTTAATCCATACATGCATATATGTTCTCAAGTTCTCAAAATGATCACATCAGTTAACTACCCACCACATCAGTTGTGAACTTGATTGAAGCCAGTAATGGCCACAGGCTCATCAGCACCTTTATTGTAAAGCTGCTCATACTTGGTGGAAATTTTCGTCAGAAATTTAAGCAAATGCATCCCATGAAGATCAAAATTCCTGAAAGTATCCAACTGAATTGCAAATTGGCCAGGGATTATTCCCTCATACCAGCCTCGTGGGTCTCACAAATTACTGCTCCGAGCATGTTGGCATCACGCAACTGCAGATGAGGATGAGAGAGACAGAGAGAGAGAGAGAGAGAGAGAGAGAGAAAACAAAAAAGTGTACAGAGAAAAGAAAGAGAAAGAAAAAAGTCAGAACACATTATTTGTCCGCTACATAATGTAGCGGACGAGCACGACACTATACGTTTGAGGGTATTTTTGTGAAAAAATCGTCTGCCACATTATGTGGCGGACGAACTTGAAAAAAATGCAAAAAAAAATCTGGGTCGTCCACAGATCGGCCGTGGACGGCCAGATCGCGTTGACAACTTTTCATATTTTGCTAGCACTATCAACGGATCAGCTCCCTATATATATATATATATAACTTCGCCGGTCCCAAGCTTGGATAAAAGGAGGAGGGCCTATGAACAAATTTATTTTAAATTTAATTTTTCCGCAACATAAAACATGAATAAAAATAATTTTTTTAAAAAATAATTTTTTATTTAGGCCCGGGCCTGGCCCATGCTCGGCTTAAAGTTAGGGCCTAGGGCTCGGACTTGGACCAGGCCCTGATTTCCTGCAGTAGGCCCAGCTAGGGCACAGCCTGACTCTCCATGGCCCAAAGACTAATATGGCCCGTTTTTTCTTCTAGCCCGATGGGACAAGGCTGGGTCGGCCCAAGCCTAACCCCATTGACATCTTTACGCTGGGCGGGCATCGAAAAACATTTTGCCCATTTCTTACTCACTCAAAACATTATGCCCGTATCCACCACGGTCACGATAATACTAAGCCAACGCCCATATTTCTACGGACTGGCACTGGTTACCTAGCCCAAGTTGTTATCCTAGCCCCTTGCTCCATTCACTCTTCAAGGTCGCGGCCCTAACTCTTCCTTGACCGGAGAGATCTACCACCGATCCCTCGAGAGTCAATATTCACCGGCGACCATCACTCTGGCAGCCGCTCAGCCCTCACCCTATTTAATGTCAACTTCTTCTCTCTTTAAAGTCGATTGAGGGTACATCTGCCATCGATCGAGAAGCCCACATCCGTCGTAGATCTACTGTTGTTAGGTCTTATTTTAAATTTAGTACTTGTTGTTTGTTATTGAAGTGGTTGATTCGTGGAATATTTGTTGCTGGTTTTGTTATTTTTTTGGTACTTGTGGTTGATTCATGGAATCAACAGGAGAATCATCCCTGTATTTTGCTTCATTAGATGTGTTTCATGTGCTTGGGTTGTGTTACTTGTTAGAGTGTAATGTGATGCTGTTTATAGATTCTATTTTTGGTAAATAAAAAATGGTCACAAAAAAATGAACAAATTTAGGAACCTGACTGATTCCCACCCAAACTATCCGGGTAGGTATAGGTACAAGAAATGACTACCTGCAAAAAATCGAGTAATTTTATCTAAACTCGACCGGATATTACCCGTACCCAGCGGATTTACCTGTTTGCCATGTCTAGCTGGGAAGCGTCAACACCTAGAATAATATGATTTTGGGAGTACCGTAGATAAATAAGTAACTGAATAATATATGCTCTTTTTTTCCAAGGTATGACTAAAGATAACCTAGAAAATATGGGACCTTCCAAAAATAAAAAAAAGTGTGTTACTTTTGGAATAATTGAAAGTTAAGTGGGATATATGAAAAGAATTTAATGCAGCCCATCTGTCATATCTACTAAACCGTTAACCGAAGGTCTGTTTGAAATGTATTGGGTTTCTGTTTTTCAGTCTAGTTTTTAAAATTTTGAAAAGCCCACTTTTTTTAGTGTTTGATTCAGTTTTGGTTTTCAAAAAAAGGCCAAGAGTTGTGGAAAGAAAGCCCATTTTCGGAAACTCATATTTCTAGTTTTGAAGAGTTCCCAAAACTCGTTTTCACGCGTTTTGTAGAGGCCTCTTTAATGAGGTTGAGGCTTCTAGCCTCACTAGCAACAAAAATATGCAATTTTTGTAAACTACTATTTTAGCCATCTAAAAATTAGTGTTGGCTTTCCTTTTCTCTCTTGTCTGCTCAACGCCTCAACTCCACAGCCATTGCTCAATTCCATTGCCCTCCACTCTCATATCACAGCTCCACAGCCCACTGTCTCCATCGCCTCCACCGGCCATCGCCTCTATCTCCTTTCTCCGGCCCAGCTATAACTTACAAAGGTATGGTTCCTCTTTTAGCATACCTTATTTCATTCGATTAAAGTCCTCTCCAGCAGACGGTAAGCCCTCTCTCTATGCGTAGTTAATTTGCCTCCATCTCCTTTCTCTGGCAGATCTATAACTGCAAAGGTATATCTTTTGTCCACTGCCTCCATCTACCAGATCTAGCACTGCTTTAGTCATGATTTGTTCGATAATGGCACTCTGATTTATTTCATTAAAGTCTTGTTTTTCATTATGCACTCTCTCGATCTGTTTGGTTCATGGGAAATCTCTAGAATATGGCTTATTATGGAATCGATAATGGCATCATGTCGCTACATATATAATGACAGTTAAAACTGCCCCTAATTCTACATATATAATTATGTCGCTACATAATTCATGTTAAGCTTTTTGGTCTGTTAGATTGAGATTGGTAATCTGTTAAGCTTTTTGGTACTCTGTAGATTGAGATCGGTAATCTGTTAATCTTTTTGTCTAGTGCATAGTTATGAATACCGTACCGGAGTGCGTACCGTTTTCTCCATAAAATGGTACGTATCAGTACCGGTACCGTCTCAAATTTTTCATCAATAATATACATATGTAATATTCATTCATTGGTGAACTAACAATATACACATATTTTTTCTTACTCACAGCTCCTCTAAAGCAAATTGTTTGTCCTATAGAGTTTAGATTACCTTAGTTTTCAAATAAACTATTGGCACTCATATAAGTTGTTTGCCCCCATACAGTGACATTATAAACAAATAGCTTATTCAATTGAATTACCTCCTCTAGGATTATCTTCCTTTTTCAACGATCTCATTCGCAAATTCTTACGTAAGAATAAGCTGCTTGTTCAATAATAACGTCTTTAGATTAAAAAATAAGCGCACGTGCGTGCGTATAAAGCAGTACATCATATAGATGAAAGAATATGATCAAAGCTTTCAGGTATGAAGTAAATAAAAGTTAAGTGAAGATTTAAACTTGAAAGCTTATCAAGAACGATTTTGCAAATTGTAATAAATATTATGAGTAAAAGGTAACAGAGGCTTTTATTGGTATGAAAAAACTTATAATGTTTTTCTATTTAGTCTTTATAAGGTCAATTTACAAAATTTCTAACAAAATTTGTTGCTATCACATTTTTTAAGGAACCGGTACAAAAAAATAATATCTTGGCCGTTATGTTGTTCTCGGCCGGTATCACTTGTACCGGCCGGTACAAGTGATACTTTGACCGGTCTAAAATGTAAAGGGTACCGTATCAGTAACAGGCAAAAAGGGTACATACCACAGTAGACCACATTTATCAATACTGTATCGGTACAGTTCGTACCGGCCAGTACGTACCGTTTTTGCTTGCTACTGATACGGTACCCTTTACATTTTGTACCGGTGAAAATACCGCTCTGTACCAGTTGTACCGTCCGGTACAGGTGATACCAGCCGAGATATTATTTTTTGTATTGGTTCCTTAAAAAATGTGATAGCAACAAATTTTGTTAGAAATTTTGTAAATTGACCATATAAAGACTAAATAAAAAAACACTATAAGTTCTATCATATTAATAAAAGCTTATGTAGCCTTTTACTCATAATATTCATTACAATTTGCAAAATCGTTCCTGATAAGCTTTCAAGTTTAAATCTTCACTTAACTTTCATTTACTTCATACCTGAAAGTTTTGATCATATTTTTGCATCTATATGATGTACTGCTTTATATACACGAGCGTGCGTGCACACACACAAAAATAACTTATTTGAATCTAAAGACGTTATTATTGAACAAGCAGCTTATTTTTACGTAAGAATTTGCGAATGAGATCATTGAAAAGGGAAGATAATCCTAGAGGAGGTATTTCAATTGAATAAGCTATTTGTTTATAATGTCACTGTACGGGGGCAAACAACTTATATGAGAACTAATAGTTTATTTGAAAACCAAGGTAATTCAAACTCTATTGGACAAACAATTTACTTTAGAAGAACTGTGAGTAAGAAATTATGTGTATCAATTAGTTCGCCAATGAAAGAATATTACATATGTATATTATTGATGAAAATTTTGAGATGGTACCGGTACCAGTACGTATCATTTTATGGAGATGGTACGCACTCCGGTACGATATTCATAACTATGCTCTCCATAACTTCATTAGAAGACAAGATTGAGGTGATCGAGATTTTCAGAATTTTGCAAGGGAAAATATGATTGTTGAAGGCGCTGAGACCAATTCACAAGATCAAATCCCGATAGATATAAGTATTCCTCAACAACAATAGAGAATGAGGGTAGTTAGATTCTTCATTACTAGAAAAGATTTCGGATAGAAGAGGTTGATTTATTTTTATTATTATTGTTATTATTATTTTGCATAATAGAGAACTGCATTTCACAAGAGTTGGTACAAGGTTCAAATATGTACAACTGAGAATACAAGAGTAATTACAAAACATCTCAGTCACAGAGATATAGACCCCGTCTGTCTAGTCTACTGTGTCACAGGGTTATTGCTATAAGCTGCAGAAACAAAAGACCAGGAGTGCTACAGTACTTTCATGGGAACATCCTCTAGCTGTACAAACACAGTCAGATACCAAAAAGGTGTTGTCCTACCACATGTGCGAGAGGAGAGATGATCCGAGAAAGAACAGTAGTCCTAGAAGAACAGCTACAACTGTGAAACAGACATAGCGTCTGATAGTTATCAAAATAGATGGGCTGCAGTCGGATGGGAGGCTCTTCATTCCCTATGATCTGAGATTGAAAAGAAACAGAGTTAGAATACAATATAACATATAAGAATTCATTCTATAAGGCCCACTGGCAAGTATATAACAAAGAGAGCACTTCCACCTCCTGAGTATAAGTAGTAAGAAAAGAGTTTAGACTCCAGCCAATAATTTGGTCATCATTTGTAGAAGCGATCATGACTAAAGTTGCTCTTCTAGAAGATATCGTGAATGTAGACTGGAAATGAATATTTATGTTAGCAGGAAGGATATGTATTTGGTCTGAAAGGCAAGCCGTCATGCTGGGAGACCCCAAAATGTATGTGCACTGCTCATGTGTCAAAGGTGACCGAGATGGAGCCAAAATTTTGTATGCCGGTGCCTGAAGCAATCTAATACAATTATTGGTGAGAGTGGAAGCTTGTCTTAGGATCTGAAGAGGACCTTATTGGTATGCCGAAATACGATCTCATGACAATATAACCATATGTACCAAAGAGTGCTAAAAAGAGGAGTTGGGAATAACTGTTATGAGCAGTAAAATGAGTAGATGGCTTTATCCAAGCTATCAACCACTCCTTGAAGGAGAGGATAGGAATAGTTGTCAGGATACCAAGATCATTCCTGAACCATATGTTACGTAAAGACTGGCAGGAGCAAAATAAGTGATCTGAAGTTTCGATGTCTTGATGACAGAGTTGGCAAGTAGTGTTCAACATGATTCCTTTGCGGCTAAGAGAGCTCAAAAGAGGTAGACGATCCCAGAGGAGTTGCCATATGAAGAAGTGTAGTTTAGGGGGGACTTGGAGCTTCCATAGATGCTTCTAAACAGATGAAGAGAAGCTCGTGGTGGGTATTTCTGGGTGCATGTTGACGTATTATAGATTGTAGGCAGAGCGAACAATGTAAATATCCGTAGAAGTTTTAACCCATTTTGGTTTATCAGGACATCCTCCTTGCGAGACAAAAATATCTAAGATGTTTTCCGCAATGTGATCAGGAAATAGATTTCGATAAGAGGTTCATTCCATTTACCATCTTGTATGTAGGCTGACACTAGTTCATCTGAAGAGTGGTTGTTTTGGAACTGTTGTAGATAAAGAGGGTCCATTTTTGGTAACCAGTAATCCTGCCAGATACGAATTTGTTTACCATTACCCAAACGCCATTGCAGGCTTTATAGAAAAAGATCTCTTCCTTTTAAGATGCCCTTGCATCCCCACGAGCCCCTTGAGTTTGCTTGAATTGAGAGAAAGGGCACTTGCTTGCAATATTTCTTTGTGAAGAAGAAAGAGAAAAGACATGATGGCTCATTTAGGATACGCCAGGTTAGTTTTACAAGCAAGGCTGTACTGAACATGTGAGAATATCGGAAGCCTAGTCACCTAGGTTGGTATGGGCAAAAAGAGTGTGCCATTTGATTTAGTGAATCCCTTTATTATTGTAATACCCTGATTTAATCTAACCGAGAATTAGATTAATAGAGGGCATTATTTCTATTGATATTATTATTTTTATCGATAATTGGCTAATTAGAATAAAATGGGAGGTTAGTTTGGCCTGTGGGGTCAAAATATAATTTTGAAAAGTTAGGGGCAAGAGTATAATTTTTTAAACTTCTGTGGTCATTTTGTAAATTCTGGAATTTGAGAGGCTATTTCGTAATTTTTGAAAACTTAGCCTTATGTGTCAACTTTTCAGAAGTCCCGGATAAGGAGATGCCACCTCCTGCTAAGCTTAGATTGACTAAGCAACTTAAAAGATTTAATATTGGGTCTTGGGGATTAGGGAGTTTCGGACAAGAAGAAAAGAAAACAAAAAGAGAAAAGGAGAGAAGCAGACTAAGAAACAGAAAGGAGGAAGCTTGAAGTGGTAAGACTCTCAATTTATTCTTATATTTCAGTATGTGTTTTAGTGTTGTGTGTGTGTGTACAAGGGTGAGGGGTGAAAAACAGCAACACAGGACTGCTGTGTGTGCGTTCTGTGTGAGTAAGTGCACAACTTTGATACACGGTGCTGTGTGTGTTGATGGGGTGCGAATGTGTATATTTGCGGTAAGGTGGTGGTGCAGCATGTGTTGTAGTGCAAGGGGGAAGGCTGCTGGCGTGCACGGTGAGGGAGATAGTGCCCTACGGGAGCTTGAAAGGGGAAAAGGGAGAGGGAAAGGAAGAAGGCAGCAGCTGGTGCCACAGGACTGCTGTGTGTGCGTTCTGTGTGAGTAAGTGCACAACTTTGATACACGGTGCTGTGTGTGTTGATGGGGTGTGAATGTGTATATTTGCGGTAAGGTGGTGGTGCAGCATGTGTTGTAGTGCAAGGGGGAAGGCTGCTGGCGTGCACGGTGAGGGAGATAGTGCCCTACGGGAGCTTGAAAGGGGAAAAGAGAGGGAAAGGAAGAAGGCAGCAGCTGGTGCTGCTGCCGTGTGGGTGCAGGGGGCATGGTGATGGAGGAAGAAGGGAGGGGGAAGGTAGCATGGAGATGGGAGGGTGTAGGTAGTGTTTGTGTGCGTGTTTATAAAGAAATTGGTGAGAGAAAAGAGGTTGAATCCCATGGCCGCGAAGTTGAGGAGCTCGGCAGTGAGGAAGAAGATGAAGTGCATGTGTGTGAATAGTGTGGGTTTGATTCATATATATATGAACAGTGACTGTAATAGTCACTAAAAGTCGTAGGGTTAATTTAGGGTCTGTTTGGTATGGCTGTCAGTTTTTAGTTTTTTTTCTAAAAAAAAAGAGAAGAGTTTTGGTTTTTTTTTTCACCAGTTTAAAAAACTGATGGCTGTTTGACAGAGTTTATTTTTTCAAAAAATAGAAAAGAGCAAGCGTTTGACAGGACGACTCTTTGGGTTTATTTTTTTTTCATATACATTTTTACATAATTAAACATTATTAAAGGTAATTAAGCAACTATATTACAATATCTTACAAATAATTAAACATAATTATTTAATTATGTTTAATTAAATAATTAAGTTTGACCACCGGTGGTCTTGGCGAATTTTTGTGCAAATTCGCGAATTTTTACAATTACACCTTGACAAAAAATCATCTGTCACCTTTTCTATCGAAGGTGTACAATATAACTACGATAAAATTATATGACTGTTTAATCGTTAAAATTTTGACTTTTATACTTGCAAAATTTGTAACTCATAAAATTAAATAAAATACCACAAGTCCCACCTAATTCACCTAATTCAACTCTACCCCAGCACCACACCTAATTCAAACCCCAGCTCTATCCTCACCTAATTCAAACACCACAAGTCCCAGCACCACACAACGGCGGCAGCAGCCTCTAACACCACGGAGGGGCCGGTCCTCAGCCTCATCAACAAGCGCCTCTGCGCCTTGCGGAAGAAGCAGAACCGCATCACCCAGATGGAAGAGGCCGTGTCCCAGGGCAAGCCCATCAACAAGGAGCAAGATGAAACCTTAAAGTCCAAGCCCTCGAACGCCACACCCCCACCCAAAACCCACAAAACCCACCAACCCCAGAAACTCTAGAGAAACAAGCCGATGATGACGTGACTGGGGATCTGTTGAACTTGCTCTATTTGGGACAATGTTTGATGTCAAGCCGGTGGCAGGGCTTTCGGACAGAGGGGGAGAGAGAGAGAGAGAGAGAGATGAAAGAAGCCCATAAAAGTGGGTTTTATACCCAGCTCGAAAAAATGGCATTTTTGTTGCTAGTGAGGCTCGAATAGGCGACCTCATTAATGTGCTTAAAGGCTCCGCGTGAAAAGAGAAGAAGAAAAGAACTTTGAGATCTTTTTAAAAATGGCCACCAATTTTTAATCTCTTGGGCCTTTTTTAAAAAGAGAAGTCAACCAAACATCCCTCTTTTATGGGCTTTTGCAAAAAAAAGAGAAGTGGGTCAAAAAAGAGCAAAAAAAAAAGGCCTGTCAAACGGCCCTTAGTCCTTTGATCAAATTTTTAAAAATATATCAGGACAGATTTAGTCAAAGTACAAAAAAGAGACCCCAATTATTTTTAAGAGACCTACATTGTAGAAAAATGTCAAAATTTATATTGGTCGGGAAGGGGGTTAACGAATGCGGTGAGTTTGAAAATTTACAGTGAAATTTAAAATATCAAACGAAAGCGGTTTTGGGCAAACGTTTTATGGGAACCTTAGGATGCTGAGAAGTTACTTTTCCCAAGATTTCAGGTCATTCTGAAGTCGTTAGCTATTTTTGGCGGAACGGGCTTTTAAGCGTTCGGTCTGGACACCGGTTCGAGATTTTGGGCGAAAATTTTGTAAATTATGTTTTAGCTCAAAAATGATTTTGGCACTCCTGAAATAGCATTTTAAAGTTGTTTTGGGATTTTTCTACTACCGGAAACCCCCAGGGGCGTTTTGGTAATTTTTCTCGGTAAAGAATTTCTAAGGACTTATTAGTCTGAAATTTTATTTTAAAGTAGTTTTGAGATGTTTGTTGGTGATGTATCGGCCATCAGAGGGGTATTTTGATAATTTGTCATGTTGGCGCTAAATTTTTGGGAACGCACAATATTATGCGTCCGGAGTGGTGGGAAGTGAGGAATGGTGTTAATACGCTTAAATAATGGGAGTGGTTATTGTGGAAGCGTCGATAAGGCTGGGTCAGTGTTGTAAAAAGCGCGCATAGGCGCCAGGCGCAGCTAGGCTCACATGGTGCGCCTCGCCTAGGCCTAGGCTCAGCTCATTCAAGGAGGCGCGCGCCTCATGAGCCCAGGCGCCAAGGTGCTAGGCGCGTCGCGGCGGTGGAGGCACCAAGCTAGGCGCAAGCTTCCTGTTTGTCTTTACCAAATCAAAGACCTTTCTGATTTTCTTCACCCAAGCTCTCTCACAGTCTCTCACGGTCTCTCAAGTCTCACCTCGCGACCCAAGACGGCAAGACCCAAATCTGAGTTCATCGTCGTCGGCCCGTGATCCGTCGTAATCTTAGTCTCTCACGGTCTCTTACCTCGCGAGTCGCGACCCAAGACGGCAAGACCCAAATCTCAGTTCGTCGACGTCGGCCCGTGCGACTCCTGTCGCAGCTCGCCGGAGCATCTCCCGTACCCGTCGCAGCTCCCATCGCAGCTCGCCGACGCACTTCCCAGTCGTTTTTGGTTGCTGAAGGCACTGAAACCGTGAAACAATGAGAGCGATATTCACATGCACATTCATAGGCACTAGAGGGGGGCGAGTTGACTCAATTTGGTCCAATTATTATTGCCTCAGTGCATTGGACCACTCTTGGTTTGGTCTTTAGGTTATGGTAAAGGTTGTGTATAAAAAAACCATTACAAGCAATAGAAAGATGTAGCAAGCATAATACCATTACTGCCACTTTGTCTCTTTTCACCCTAGTCAAGTTCTTATTTTTTAAACATAATTTATTATTTTAATGTATTATTATTTATTTATTTTAATATTACGCCTCGCTTTGAAAAAGCGCGCGCCTGCGCCTTGCGTCTAGGCTCCAGGGACCTTTTGCGCCTTAGGTGCGCCTGCGCCTTTAATAACACTGGGCTGGGTTAAGGATCTGGTTATCGGATCGCATTAACAAGCTGTCGCAAGACACTATGAACGGTTAAATGGAAAGGGGTAGAATAAGGAGCGCATATGTTGAATGATGTCTAACGAGCAGAGTATTATTTGACTAGGTGGTGCAGCTCGTTGCGATAAAAAATTGCGAGTTACTTTGGCTATAAGCCAATCAGGTAAGGACAATGCGGTTCTATTATGCTAATTCATTGTTTCGATTAGCATACCATGTTGATGACGTTTATGTTGGACTCTTATTGTTATGTGTTGACACTGGTAGTCATTGTGACTGGTATACGTATATTTGAATTGTGTTGTTGAGGACTTAGGGTAGAATAATTCCCTTAGTCCGCCCTGCTGATAGAATTTAATGAGGATGTTGCGTGTTCTAGTATGCTATGATTCGATTCGATTAGCATACCTGACGTTGGGGGTGATCTTGTGTAGAGGTTGTTGTGTGATTGTTGTGAGATGTTGGCAATTATTGATAGCCGATATCTCTTCTCTTTGAGAACACCATTGAGGACTTGTGGCAAACTTCTCCTGAGTCCGCCCCGTTGTTGATGATGATGTTGTAGAAATCGCTGCGTTGTTGTTGTGTAATGTCGGCACTTATTGCAACCGACATTTATCTTATGTAAGAACATTGTTGAGGGTCTTATGTAAGAACATTGTTGAGGGCTTGTGGCATACTTCTTCCAAGTCCGCACCGTTGATGATGTTACGTTGAACTCTTGTTGATAGGTCAGAACACCGGTTGATCTTCCGATCCGGTATTCCTTGTTGAGCTGGGTTGTTGAGCACATAAGGTGGAATAAACTTTCCCTTATCCACCCCGTTGATGAAGTATTGTTGCTTGGCTGTAACGTGGTTAGGAAAAGCACTCTAAATGAGTTCCCTGCTTGTTGACAGTGTCTCTTCTATTTACTTGAGACTGAGATGAACATCCCGTAAAATGGGACATCAATATGAGGAGGATGGCCTATGAATTATGATCACTGGCCAAAGAGGAAGAATGTCGCTCGAGCAGAGTCTGTCGTGTTTGGTCGAGTCATGTCTATCGTGTCCACTAGCATTGCATTTGATTTTCTTTTGATGTTGATGAGTTTAATGACTTGTATTTCAATTATGTTTATCTTTATGACCTTGGATTTCGGGTTCACTTGCATAGTTGGTCAGTCAGTCCAATCCATGAGAAGGTGGCAGTAATGTTGTTCTGTTGGGCCTTAAAGCCGTTCAGTCTAACGAAAGAAAAATTATCGTTTGACAATTATGCTGATGTCAAAAATTTATTGAAACTCTTGATTCATTTCTATCATTGAGATGATTATTATTCCTCCGAGTCTCTTGAATCATTTGTACACGATACTCCTCGTGTTGTCTTTACTGGGCGATTTGCGCTCATTCCTTATGTTGTATTGTGCAGGCTATAAGGTTGATCAAGGGGAACCTTCTAGAAAGAAAAAAGAAACAAGCTAGAAAAGTTGGGCAAGGGGATCAATTGTGTGATGTAAGACCGCTAGGAATGGTGGAATAAAGTTTGAGTTGCGAGATAGGTTGATGAGGAGTCCTACGATTGCAGTCGTATATTAGGTTGTAAACATTCATGTTGTTTAAAGACCTAAAAGTCTTCCGCTGCAGTATGATGTATGTTTGTAAGAAATTTTTTTGTAAGGACGCATTTTGGAGCGTCTATTAATGATGTATGAGTATGAGGATGTAGTTGCTATGTATTCAGCATAGGGTTTTGAATACGATTATGATCGATAACTCAGCCCGGTGATGTCACCAGGGTTGTGGGTGTCGCAATTATTATGATCCCCCGACCACCAAACTCGACTGAGGATGGAGTCAATTTTCTTACAGATATTAAGGGGAAAGAGAAAGGTTTGCATATGGTAGGTTATCAATGAGGAGAGGACTGATTTAATAAGCGTTGCTCGTCCAGCTTTATTGAGGATAAGGCTCTTCCAGCCAGCACACCGTTGCTGAATCCTCTCAATTAAGAGTTAAAAGAAAGCATAGCGACGTGTTACCATATCTAGGGAGGTTCCTAGATATTTTCCCATGACTTAATGAATGGGAATTCCTAAGGTGTCTGAGAAGTAGCCTGCTAAAATGGGTGAGGTATTAGGACTAAGGAATAAGGCCAATTTTTGAAGATTTATTTGTTGACCAGAGTCGGTTGCATAAGAGTTAAGTAGAAGCTTGAGAAGTTCGCAACATAGCGGTGTAACTTGAAAGAAGAGAATAGAGTCGTTAGCAAATAGAAGATGATTTATCGGCGGAAAGCTCGGCGAAACACAGAGGCCAATTATGCCATCGTAGTGTTGAGCTCGTAGAAGTAGTTGGGAAAGGACTTCGGTGCATAATATGAACAGAAAAGGTGATAAATCACTGTCGTAGACCACATGTAGGAGTGAAATAGTTAGTCGGGGTGCCGTCGATGAGAATAAATAAGGAGATCGTCGTAACGCACTGCATGAGTAAACTTGTCCACTTTGAGGAAAACCTAATTTGGCTGAGAACAGTACCAAGAAAGTCCCAACGAAGACGGTCAAAAGCTTTACTCATATCCATTTTGAGAGACCCTATGGCCCGAACACCATGTTTTTTGAGACAAACATGATTAGATAATTCCAGAGCAATCAGAATATTATATGATATGTGGCATCCTTTGGTGAAGGAATTTTGAGACGGTGACAGCAGGGAAGGGATGATATTTTTTGAGTCGGTTGCACAGGACTTTGGCAATGATTTTATACAAGGAGTTGCAGAGGCTGATTGGCTGAAAATCCCCAGGATGTGTAGGGTTGTTAGTTTTGGGGATGCGACTATGAATGTTCGGTTGACTTCTTTCAACATATATCCTGAATTAAGAAAGGATAGCACCGCTGTGGTAAGAGATTGCCCCATGAATCCCCAACATTTCTAGTAGACTAGCTAGAGGTGGAAAGCCACCCGGACCCGATGATTTGAGAGGTTTTAACTGAAAAACAATAGATTTTATTTTTTCGGCAGTGAAAGGAGTTTCCTTCACCTGTTGTTGGCTTGTGGTTAAACAGGAAGACAGGAGATCTATTGTGTACATTTCCCTGGTTTCTTGCGATGGATAGTTCGGAGCGAAGATTGAGGTAAAATGTCTGATAAAACAATCCTGAAGTTCCTGTAATGATGTGCAGAGTGATCCTGAGGGATGAATAATGTTTGAAAATTTACGTTTTGAGAGATGCATCCGGGTAGAGGCGTGAAAGAATTTGGTGTTGCGGTCTCCAAGGGCTAACCAATTGTCTTTCAATCGATGTTTCCAATAGAGTTCTTCACAATCAAGTAGCCAGTTAGTTGATCCTAAAGTTGATTTGACTGAAGGATTACAGATTCAGTTGGCAAGTGTTCTTTGATACTTGGTAAAAGAGCTCGAATTTGTTGAATTCAAGAGTTGAGATTGAGACAATGTGAGGCGTTCCAGGATGAAAGTGCCCGGAGGACCAATTTATGGAGCTGAACCATACAGAAGAGAGGGGATCCGGTGATGGATGTATTCCAGGTGGTTCTAAGTATATCAATCACATCCTGATGTTGCAGCCATATTGCTTCAAATCGTTTGGGGCAAAGAGAAGAGATGAGGGGGGGCATGTGAATTGAGGAGAATGGGAGCATGGTCAGATCCCTGGATACCTAAATTATAATAAGTGCCTTGGGATGAGAGATGAGCCAGTCTATATTTGAGAGGCAGCGATCAAGCTTTTCAAAAGTGCAATCTGAGCTATGTCTACCATTACTCAATGTGAAAATTGGACCCGAGCAGGGTATCCACTAGCCCGTGATTGTGGATGAAGTGGCAGAAATGAGAGTGACTTGGGAAGTGTAAACGGTGGCGTCCAGATTTTTCAGTGTCAGAGAGTACCTGATTAAAGTCACCTATTAGGAGTAAAGGTCCCGATACTGTACAGAGAAAGTGGCTGATAAAATTCCACGTTGCCTGCCTCTTTTCAACCACAGGATGTCCATACACGAACCCCGAGGTCCAGAGCAAGTTGTTATTAATAGAGAGTGTAAGGAGAAGTAGATTTTTGGAGAGAATAAGGGGGGGTTTTCCATCCTACCCAGAGCCTGCCCTTTGTGCCTTTAGGGTTATAGCCTGAGAAGAAGACAAATCCTTCTTTGTCGAATGTTCGAAATACCATCTCGATGTTTAGTTTGGTTTCTTGTAGGAACACTATGTCTAGTTGATGTTGTCGGATCAGATGTTTGGTTGTGAGAACTGTCCGAGGGTGACCCAGCCCCCGATAGTTCCAGCTGAGGATTTTCATTGAGTCCAGAGAGGTTGTTCTAAGACAAACCCTGAAACCTGTTTAGAGACGGAACAGGACAACATCTGCAAAGTGACACCACGTCAATCAGGCATTCCACCTCGGATAAATCGTATGAAAGCAAAGCAGGTTGATCGATGGTATGACTGGTCTCAGCACACCCATTTCCACCTTTTGGTAGTACAAAGGTAAAAAAGTGAGGACTTTCTTCTTTTGTTTTTGGGCCAACAGCAAGAGAAAACTATTTTGGAGACAGTGGATGTGGGTGAATATCAACGGCAAAGACGTTTCCGAGGGAATTCATCGGAGAGCTTTATTACTTGAGAAGTCAGGTAAGACACTACTCCCTGTAGCATAAAATCATATGATCTTTTCCCTGTGTCTAGAGTACTCCGATGTAATTCTGGTGAAAGACCTTCGATATTCATTACGCATATGGTCATGGGAGTCCTTCCTTATCAAACATCAAATTCCCAATGCCGTAATATGCATAGCAATATCAGGCTCTGTAGTCTGCAAGACCAAGATGAACATAAGATCAAAGGAATTCTGGGTCGTGACCCAAGACAGCGTCAACTTTAGAGCTTTAGTCTTGAACCCCGTATGCAAAGGCGTTCTAATCAGAAATCAGGCAAGTGCCAGGCTAGTAAGAATGGATTCAAGCCATTTCGCCCTCACTTCAGCTGAGTAGTGGTAACGTCTATATTGGCTCCCATGTATTTGTTTGTTCCAATATAGAGGGTGAATGTTGCAGTGATAGTTTAATGGAATTTGCAAAAATACACGTAGAGCAGACTGAATATTTACCATGCTTTTATGCAGCCAGATATGATAAAGTGCAGATATGCAATTGTAAAAGTGAAGTCGAGAGAGAGTAAAACCTGGCGGTGGCGCCGGACCAATTACACGAATCTTTTTTATTATATGGTGGTTGGATGTTGGTTCCAGTTCAGAATCTTCTCGAGCTCTTTTTGATGATGCTGAGGAAGTTGTGTCAGAGTATGAATCTGAGCTTGGATCCGAAAAAGCTGCTAGTGAGTCGGATGCCATCCTATTGGGTGATATATGAGGATTGTTGTCTTCATTGAGCTCCTCTGGAAAAGCCTCATCATAGGTAGCAGCATAGAATCTGGTTCCAGATTGCTTAGAGTATTGGAGGTGGCTCTGTTGATCGGTGTGAATTTGCAAATTTTGGTTCTCCTTTTTGCAGTACATGATGAGATTTGAGACAAGTTGTACGATCGTAGGATCCATCTTTGAAGAAGGGTCATCATAACTAAGATACGGGTCTAAACGGCGCCAGAAAGAAGTACTGCGACTTGGGGCCGATGGTGTTTGAGTCCCATGACCATGTGACAAGTAATTCTAGTACATGTGGGCTTGGATAGCAGCTGCCATTAGCTTAGAGTCTGGGCCATCCATGGTAGTATGCAGAGGAGAGTTGTGCTCCATGGGTTCCTTTCGTGGATAGTGGGAAGGATGGGATGAGGAAGCTATGGGAGGCAGTGGTTGAGTGAGCAAAGGTGGTTTCAGGGAGTCAAGGTGGTGTTAGGGCTGATTAGAGGAAGATGGGTCTTGGGTTGAGTTGATAGAAGAGGGGTGGTTCGGGACTGAAGGGTAGGATGATGGTAACCCTACAACCAAAAGAACTTTTTGGAAAAGAGATTGGTGGGATGAGGCCCACTCAGGACCAAACGTGGAGAGCAAGTTGAAGATACCCGGTTCTAACATAGTGACTTGGGCCGAAGGATTTGTGACAGTATTAAGTGGCGACCAATGTATATGTGGAGAGTGGGGCACCACTTGGTCCAAGTCTGCAATTTTCCATGGTTAAGAAGTAACCAGAGGGTTCATGACGTCATACAAACTTATACAGTTTTGATCAGAACCTGGAGTTGGGGCATCTATGATAGTGTTCATTGTTGCTGGGTTGGGATCATCAACTATGTCTACCATAACATCTTCATTTAGTACACCTTCAGAAGCAGAATGGAAACTATCATTGGGTGATGAAAGTGGCGAGACTGGAGGAGGAAATGAGGAGTAAATGTAGTGTAATTCAGGACCGAAAGGGGTTTCGATCGATTCCAATTAAGAGGTCCTATAGAAGTTCGTGTTTGGTAGGATGCGTAACGAGTCTCCAAATTGCGGTTGATTGATTTCGTACATTGTCGGATGTGGGAAGACCTAAAGTAGTCTATTGCGAAGGAGCACGAAATCACGGCGGATGATGGACTCCCTTTTTGGACAGCTAGTTAGGGTGTGCCCAATACAACCACACTTGTAGCATATGCGAAAGATCTTCTCATATGCACAAGAAAGCCAAATACTTGTATGGTTGAGAAGATATAAAAATACACCAGCAAGCAGTGGTTTGTTCACTTCAATCCTGACTTGAATTTTGAAATAATCACAAAACTTCTGGCGAAGAGGGGACCAATCTATGCGAAGAACCTCACTGAGCAGACTTCCAACTCTCTGTGCTAGGGGAAGGGAATAACGGTCACTTGGTATGTTAGAGACATGAACCCATAAATCAACTGTGGGGAAGGTGACAGTGGCATAAACAATGTGAGGTGTCCATGGCCGAAGTAACAGGAGGGCTCCTTGTATACTCCATGGTCCATTTGAATAAACCAGATGAGCTTCATACTCAAAATCAAAATGGAAGAGAAAGATCTTTGGTAGCTTTTCCACTCTAATTCTTCCAAAGAGATTCCAATATGTGTTGATGATCTGTTGCATTTGACGCTCACTAAAAATCTTGATGTCGCAGATGTAGCCAATAAGAATACACAAGAAATCCCGACGTTCTCGCATGACTGAGTCTTCGTCTACTTGAATTAGACGGCCATTTCGGGTAGGTATTCCATTCGGGAAGTTGGGGGGTTGAAGAGGCTCTGGATTTGGGTTAGGTGCAGGTGGCGGAAGGCTGGGAGGAGGAGGGGAATGTCCAGAAGAGTCAAAGGTTGAAGAGAAAGAACACATCTTTGAACGGCAGAGCTTGAATGTCCGCATGGGTGCGCCTGTGCATGGGATTGAGTGTCCTCATGGGTTGTCAGCGGCTTTACGGCAAGCAGGCAAAGACGGTTCGTCATCTTCTTCTGGCCATTAGCCTCCTGACTTAGTTACTCGTAAATGGCGTGGGGCTGATCACTCTTCGGATGCACAGGGGCTGAAGCGCATTTGCTCGCGGGATGCTGTCACAGGTGATACCTCTAGCGGCGCCACGGTAGTGGTTTCCGATTCGTCTTCTTCAGCTTCCTCCCACTCGGCCAGTTTGGGTTCTACGGCTTCCAGCTCAAGGAAACGTGATCGCGCGACAGAGGTGGAGCGGGATGCAACGCACAACCCAAAGTGACGCTGCTCTTTGCTATGCACTCCATCGATTTCATTATGAGCTCACTGACTGTGTCCCGCGACGAAAGAAAGGCAATGTGGTGTTGTTAGCTTTGAAGTTAGACATGAGTAAAGCCTTTGATAGGATTAAGTGGGGATTCATGTTTGAAGTCCTTCTATATTTTGGTTTTCCCTCCTCTTGGGTACATCTGATTCGTCAGTGTGTGACTTCCGTCACCTACTCCATCCTAGTGAACGGCACTCCCACCAGTGCTTTCAACCCGAGATGCGGAATTCGCCAGGGGGACCCTCTGTCGCCTTTTCTTTTTATCATCTGCTCTGAGATTCTGTCTATGAGTTTAGTCGATGCCGAGCGCCATAAGAAAATCTTCGGAATTAAGGCAGGGCGACAGTCCCCATCAACATCTCACTTAATGTATGCCGATGATGTCTACTTGTTTCTGAGTCTCCGTCGTGAGATAAGTTCGCAAATTTCTGCGGTGCGACAGGTGTTGGCGTCTTACTGCTCAATGTATGTACAGCTAATAAACTTTGATAAGTCTAATCTACTGATCAATCCAAATGCCCCTTTGGAAACTCAAAGTCTTATCTAGTCTCAGTTTGGTCTGCTTGGGAAACCGGACCTCGGAAAATATCTGGGCGTTCAGTTGGACATTACTACTCAGAGAAAGAAAATCTTTTGTGGCCTTCTGCAGCGGGTCCAAGAAAAGTGTGCGCATTGGCTGGGACTCTTGCTCAATAAAGCTGGTCTTGCTACCCTTATCAATTTTGTTCTCTCTTCTCTTCTGCTTCATTATTTGTCGGTGTATAAATTCCCAGCCTCAGTGTGCACGCAATTAGATCAAATACTTGTAAGATTCTGGTGGTCGGGAGATGTTTCTCAAAAATCTATCCACTGGGTCTCCTGGTCTACTTTGTGTTTGCCAAAGCCTCTGGGGGGTTTAGGCTTCCGCAACTTCAAAGTGTTAAATCAGACTCTGTTGACCAAGCAGGCTTGGAAATTTTGGCACAATCCTCATAGCCTATGGGCTCAGGTTTTACAGGTAATATACTTTAGGCAAGGTAATTTTCTTCAAGCTCGAAACCCCCGCCAAGGTTCATGGATTTGGCGTAGCCTTTTGGTGGGCCAACGGGTGCTTAAGCAGGGAATTCGGTGGCACATTGGCAATGGCCGCTCCATTTTTGTCTGGAAAAATTGGTGGTTGCCAACGGTTCGGCCGGACAGTTTGAAGCTTTTTCGCACTGATGCTAATGAAAACTGGCACATCTTTGACTTATTTTGGCCTAATTCGACCCGTTGGAATCTTACTACTTTATTCCTCACCTTCCCTTCCGCGATTATCTCTAACGTTCTCCAGTTGAAGGTTCAACCATCAACATCGTCTGATGTGTTTTCCTGGCCATTTGCAAACGGACGTATGAATATTTGAATGGGATAGATCATAGACATTTGGCGGGGTTTTATGGTTTGCCTAACAGTGTTTGGCGCAAACTATGGAAACTGCCAATTCCAGAAAAGCTCAAATATTTCCTCTGCCAATTGTTACACCTGCGCCTAGCAGTCCTTTCTGCTAGTGTCATTAGGAAATGCCAGTTTCCTGATTCATGTGTTCCCTGTCATAACGAGCCAGGATCACACCAGCATCTCTTTAGGGAATGTACTAGCGTTCGTGAAAGTTGGGGTCAGTTTTTGGGTCCGTCGGATACCTCCACTGCCACTCCGCTCCGAGAATGGTTGACTGCATGTCTTAGGAAGCCTGTTTTTAGGAATAAACCAGATTTGGACAATATTATTACGATTGCTGCATTACATATTCTAACTCTGATATTCCCTCAGCCACTTCTAATCCTTGTTTGTTTGGTCTGGGTTTGGTGTTAATGAATTCGAGGTGGAAGCCGATCGGGGCCTATAGTGATGTCCTGTTTGCACCCTCTGCACTCTATACCACTTATGAGGCAATTTTTGTTGCTATTAATTGGATCTTGCGTCAGCTTTATTTGCACATTATCGTACTTCTTGCTCATTCTGATTTGGTTCTACAGATGCGACTACCAGACCTGGACGTTGAGGCATTCCAAGGTTTTTTGTGTAACATTTCTAGTTGCAACAGGGAGGTGCATTCTTTGCACATCGCCCAAGGCACAGACAGGGTTTTGTAGTTATCAACAGCCATGGCAACTTTTGCTCTTCGCTCCGGGCAAGGTCAACGGCATGAGTGGCTTGATGGCCGGATGAACCTAGCTCTTGAGTTTGCGGTGGATGCTGATGTGCCTTAGTGGTGTTTTGCTCCTTATTTTGTTTGTGATTTATGTTCGTTGTAGACTATCTGTATAGTGTTACGTACTCTAGTTTCTTCTCTCAGCATGTACATTTTGTAATTATTTTTTACGTTGGTATATATTTCTTTCATTCTCAAAAAAAGAAAAAAATCTTTGAACTCAAAAGTTATGTGTTTGCTAAGGGAGTAGGATTTAATTCTTCTACCGACTCACACCAATTGTGGAAGAGGCATTGAATGCCGCTACTGAAGTCAGGTTGATTTATTGTTGAGATTCGTTTAATACCACGTTAATCTTGGATTATGGATCTAAAAAAAGTTATGAGATCTGCGAATTGTTATGAGTTTAAATCATTGAAATTTGTAAGACATACAATACATTGAAATTGTTATTGCAATGTTGACTATTTGAGTTTTTACACATTTTTTAGTAATATTTGTTTAGTTATGTGAGAATATGTGCACGTGTGCGCGGGCGAGTGTAAAACTCAAAGAGTTGTCCTGTTAAACGTTTTTGGTTTTCAGTTTTTTAAAAACTAAAATTCTGTCAAATGTCCGACATTTTTTTAAACTTGTGCAAAAAAAAAACTCTTTTTAGTTTTCCAAAAAAAAAATGAGAACTGTCAACTGTGTCAAACATTACGCTAATTACGAAGTCTAGCTGCAATTGAACTTTAAAAAGGAGACCACGTGATAAGATTTAATTCTAGAGGTCAGGTGAACTCTGCCATATATTTTGGTCATTTAAAACATGCGCAGCTGTCTGTTGATGATGGCCGGCTTCTCCCTTCTTTGGCCGTTCTTTACTGCCACGGGTGCTTCATCGCTGTTGTCATAGGTGCAACTCCTTTCCGTGACTGGCGCTCCGCAACACCATGAGTCGTGCTCCCACAAAGCGCCAAGGTTAAGAGCGCAGATTTTTGAATCTAACAGAGATTCTTTGCCCTTTGGGGCGAATCCTGCAACTAGGGATTACACCATGATTTCCAGGTAGAATCAGTTAGACAAAAGCCAGAGGTAGACGTATATAGGTGACCAAGTAAATTTAAAGCTCAAATGTAGGCAAATTGGACTTCCAAGTTGTGTTTACCTCTATCACGGCTTGTAACCACAAGACATATATGCAAAACTAAGTCAACTACTTAAATCAAACAGACCTCTCAAGTCAGAAAATTGACACTAGCCTAGCTCGACTCACCCTACATACCATCATGTTACGTCAAGAGCATAAAAGTACTTCCAGTCCCTACAACGTGCCACAAAACTATCATTAACTAAATCAACCACCAAGTTACTACCTAAAATGAAGGGGCGAGGGGAAGTAGAAACAAGAAAAACCAATGATATAACAATACAAGCCCAAGAAATAATGGCTTCACTGAAACACCCTTTCACTGCCAAAAGCCCATCCATATGGTATGTCATGCCATGTCAAACATCAATTTCCATCCCTTTCCATTTGTTTGTGTCACTCTGCGTAGCATCAAAGCTATATATAAGTGATTAGAGTTTAAATGATATATTTGGAAACTCAAACTATCTATTGGGCTGACTAGATTACCTGGAAGATAATAAAATAATCACTTTGGTAGTATAGGGTTTCAATTGGCAGGCACGGAAGTTTACTATATCACTACCCCTTGATGATATAAAGGAGTCAAAGTACCACTATTTTAAGAAACATTTTCCTAGGAGACCCCGTCAAAGTACGTTCTGTTAGCAACCTTGCTATAAGCATGCCGCAAGAAGCATGCACCTTCACAAAATTGCTTGAAGTGTAGGTAAAGTTGTACTGGAAATTAAAGGCTACATGACAGGGTAGTAGATATCACTTGATGAATTCTCAGGATCTAATGCGTGCCAAAGAAAACTCCAGGGTTGAAGTGTATTTAAATCTTTATTAACTCACATTACCCAGCCAACTATGGGTGGAATTTGATCGCTGGAACTCTTAGGCAGCAAAGATTTCGAAATCAATATAAGGAAAGCTCAAGTCTGCAAAAATATGCAGCAGGAAAGGATACAAAGGAGGATACAGATGAGCATAACCTGCCGAAGCCTGCATTCACTAGTTACTGCAAAGTTTGGTGAGTCAAAATGTAACATTATCCATTCATATTTTCTGCAAAGGGCGGGTAGGTATGTAAATTTCTTACCAAAGTATGACATCAAAAAATCTTACCCACATTGTGGAAGAACAGATCAGGATTTAATATCGAAATGCAGATAACCAGCTTGATGTAATGGTGGACGTCAGTTAGTTTATAACTAGCCAGCTCAGGCACAGTTGCTGCCAAAATAGAAATCATCCTCAAACACGTCAGAGGAAACTGAAGGATCGTATCTGTCCTCAAATTCATTGTGTGCGACAGAGTTAGATGTATGAACACTCTGTGAACTTCTTCGGTGTCTATCTCTATCTTCCACATTTTGATCAACTCGATCCCTTCGATAACTAGTTCGCTCATTCGACAAGCAGTGACTTTTATCTCGGCTCCGTGGAAAATCTCTTTTCAACGCTTTGGCCTCATCTTGCTGCCTTTGCTCACGAGAACGCCTGCTACTTGTTAGTTCATCAGTGCTTCCATAATAATAGTCACTATCATGTCTGCTCCTGCTGCTATCATGATCTTCCAGATGTTTCTTGTGCCACTGAGAATCTCTTCTATTCCGTTTACTCTCCTCAGACGACTCATCCCCAAATTTTCTAGATCTGATATCCTTATGTGAAATTAACTGTTTAGTATGGCCACGTGACCATTCTCTGCTTACATCAGACGAACTGGGCACACTTTCCTTTACCCCATTTGGTGAAGAAATATCGTGCACTGAGATATGTTCAGATGCAGGCTTTTCAGCCGTTACAGCTCCCTCTGGTAAGCAACCGGAACCGCCTGCTTGGCTGATCTCATCCATGTATTCCTCTATTATTTCCTTCATCACCTAGAATAAAATAGGGAGAAGAGGTGAAGAAAAGAGCTCTAAAAGTCTTCCATGTTTGTTTAAAGAACAAAAAAAATCAGGAAAAGGCAAATAATGTAATCCAAAGCTGGAAAACCATGTAACCTAAATACAAGGAACAGAAGATGGTATGCACATCTCTCTGCCAAATGCATTGCAACATTGTGAATACATTCCCCAGAACATGCACCACTTCAGCCAGCAGTTTGTAGTCTCTCCCTCCTAGGCTAATCCCACGAAAGTTCCACTAGATGTTCCACTATATATGGAAAGGCCTCTTCAAAGTTAACATCATGAACTATACTATCTCAAATACGTCCAACGACGATCCACCCCTAAGCAATTTGTATATCCCACCCTCCAGCAAGAATTCCACACGCTTCATCTAGGTGAGACGAGAATTTTGATGGGGTAATCTTAAGCAGCCTGGCTTTGTGGTCATCTAACAAAAGGACATGCTAACATACATAGCTGAGCTGAGTTTCATATAGATTACGTGAGGAACTTCTCTCGTGGAAAACACGCAATTTTTCTCTCGAGGCAAATGCACGTTGTCTCACAAATGCAAATAGATGATTAAATTTTTACATACTTAGAATGCATATTTCTCTTCATACTTCTAAAACAGTGATAATACTTTAAATTTAGTTTACGCAAACAAACATGAAAGTCGGGAGATTAATGTTCGACCCAATCTGGATTAAATGTTTTTTCTTATTCTTTCTCCTCCTTATAACCGTAAACACTCAGAGAAGTCACAGGGAATAGAAGTTTTCAGAAAGCCAAGTTAGTGTTCCAGAAAGCTGTTTGTACCTGTGTTGTTGTTCTCTTCATTTTCTTTCCACGATATGACATTCTTCGACGTTTGTAATCCCTTTCTTCAGCCAACAACTCCTCTCTCGACTTCAATTTATTTGTTTCCTAACACCAAGAAAAAGACATAAGAAAAAGGACAAAAGATATAAAAAAGAAAAAATATCGCAAGCGCAAGGTGCTTTCAGGAAAGAAGATGCAAGATATTTAAGTTGTCCAAACTCTTAACACCTGACATGCGGAAATTTTGCTTCTTCCCCTCTCTAAAATTTATATCCCTTACCTCTTCTATAATGATTGCAGTTATGCATTAGCATTTCAAATCCTTACATAAATCAGATCCCATCAATAAATTAGAACATTTACATTGTGATAACAACAGTATCTTTTTGTAACTCTATAAGATAGCTATGCCACTAGAACTTACTTGATTGTGCGCCCGCTGCCAAAATAGCCCATCATGTTCAAGTAAAGGTCGATAGTTGGAACGTTTTTTCCGCTCCTCATCAGCTCTCTTTGATACAAATGAATGCTCAGCGACTCTACAAGGAAAGTAACTGTATAAGATGCACATCCACCAAAATGCGGTCGGATGACATTGTTAAACGAAGACAGGACCATAAAAAGTAGAAAGGATCTTAAGAACAAAACCCAAAACTCCAAGCAAGCTCACAATGTAAACGAGGATGAACCATCAGCATCAGACAATAAAAAAGGAATTATCATCGTATGGCCTGAAGATGTTAACTATGTAGGAAGCCATAACAGCCTCCAATAATCACTCAAACTCATTGTAGTGCATTATGGTATACAAGCATTAAACTCGTGACTACTATTGTGGCTTTGTTGATTCATTGCAACGGTAGGCTTCCTTCTCGACTTCTCCTTTCTTATTCCTCTTGCAATTCTCTGTGCAGTGTGCATCATATATTACTACATTTACAAGGAAAGAACTATAAGGAAGTGATTTAGTCTTTGTTGCTTTACTAGTCCTTGTGACTCCTATCTTTCTTCAAACTGATAAAAACATGGATCCTATCTTTCTTCAAAACTCAGAAGGTTAGTGGTATTAACCAAGTCAAATATATAAATAAAACGATAAGGGCATACTCTGGTACAGTAATAGAAGCCATTTTTGGGCTTCTTGTTGGTAGAAGTAAAAACCTTACCTCCACATATTTTCATTATATTATTTGGCTGTTTCTCTGGGTCCCAATGAGTTCTTTTTCAGCTAACAAGCAACAAACTGTTGCTCGGTCCTCCACTGAATCTGACTACCGAACTATCGCCAATACCACGGCTGTACAGGTTTTGGCATCAATCTCTACTCTTTGGTTGAGTATAAATCTATCTAAAGCACCAGCTTTACAAGGTGTGACACAACTTAGGTGCGATATATCTTCCTACAAACCCAATCGTCCATGCTCGTGCAGACTCATTAAATTGATTTTCATTTCATTGGCTATCAAGGTTCTAGTAAAGAGGTTAACGTTCGGGTAATTCTACTAATTAACAACTTCGTGGACATCTTAACCAAAGGACCACCCAGTGATAAATTCTTAAAACTACGAAACAAGATGCAGTTGTCCTCTCGCCATCCTCAACCTGAGGGGAATATTAGGACTTTAGAATATATCCTGATATTAATTTGTATGTATTTACCTGTTATGTAAACATCTCTACTTACTCCTATGTATGTCAGATAAATGTTTGTATTCTGATAAAACTATAAACAGAGCAGCAGCAACATATTTCTCTGTGAGCCTTTTATCATTTTGCCCTTAACATTTATCCTCCAATAACAAGGGAGGATAAAAGGCTCTTTGTCCCATATTTTTTGACGATTTCTTTTTCAATCAGTAACAAAATACCAATATTCTCACCAAAATTCCACCATAAATGGTTAAACCATGACTCTGTCCACACTTAAGAACATGATATATGCACAACATATTTGATAAATTCAGCAATAAAAATTTGAAAGTAGCTCAAGACACTATCATCATATTTTGCATCGCAATACAACACAGCTTATAGATCACGAACAGACTCCTGAACACTTAAAGCTTTGAGGGTTTAGGGTTGAAACAAAAGCTGTATATACTTTTACTAATATGTTACATATATAGACTAATTTACGTATATAAACAACTAAGTAAGAAACAAAACTATATACTTACCGTTGATAATTAGGAATTTTCTTTGTATCGCGTAAAGCTCTAATTTTTTCTTCAAGTAAAGACCGTTCTTGCAGTGCTGCAACTACTGCTGCTACTTGGGAAACAGTAATCACACTGCCATCCCATGGTTCACCCACCACCCGGTTTCTCTCATTCTCCCTCCATTCATCGAGTGGCTCTTCCCTTTCACCATCCAACACTCCTGACGCAAGCGAATCACTACCCTTTTGCACCTCAGAAAACATTAAAGCATTCAACGAAACATTCAACAGGCACTGCTTTAGCATATCAACTGCAAACAACTTTCCATTCGCTTCACCATACAAGACAGAAAGCTGAGATGCGAACCACATCAACACTTGGACCAAAACCGGACACTCAAAAGTGACACTTTCCCCCCTCAACACTTTCACATCACGTGAAAAAAAGGAATCTGCGGAACGAACAGCTTCTCTTCCAATAGCTTTCAGAGAGAGCTTAAACAGAAAAATCACGTGTTCCGCCGTCTGTACATCAACAACAACGCCATAACGGCGACACGAGTAATTTATGAGCCAGTTACGAAAATCACTCGCTTCACTACTACACAAGATAAGTAAAGATCGAAGAACGGGATACGAATAAAAAGTAGGACACTGACTCCATGCCTCAGTTTCACTCCTAACCAACCATGCCTCGGAAGGAAGAAGCGGAAGACAGGCTGTAGAGAAACGGTGTGAATCGTCGTTTCCAGTGCTATCGCGATTAGCGCATTCGGCGGATAGAAGAGGAGGAAGTGTGAACGTTATGGCGGGGCTGTCGTCCCCGTGGGAGGTGGAAGTGACGACACCAGGGCAATCTCGGTAGAAGAAATTGGAATCTAGATGGTCGTCGAGGGGGAAGCAAAGTTCGTTGGTGGCCGGATTGGGGAGGAAGTGGTGCTGTGTGTTTGAAGACCGGACAGTGTCGGGGTTATGGAGGTGATGGGGATCGATGGGAGCCGCAGGGCAGCGGAGGTAGTGGCGGAAGAGGGATTGGGGTGGCACGCGGTGGTGGGGATTTAAAGGGCAGGCGGAAGTGGTGGTGGCGGCTGTGGTGGTGGCGGTGAGGAGGTTTGAGATGGATTGGAGGGTGGATTCGGATAGTTGGATTAGAGTTTTGAGGGAGGAGAGTGCGGTAGGGAGATCAGGAGGTGGGGGAGGGGAAGCGGTGGCGGTGGCGGTGGAAGAGGGGAGGTGGGGGTAGTGGTGGTGGTGGTGATGTTGAGGGTAAATTAAGTTTGGGTTAGGGTTTGAAAGAGGGGGTGGTGGGTATTGAATTGGAGGAAGATTCATGGCAATTGGCCGGCCAAGCCAATTTTTCCGGTGTGAGTTCGTACAGTTGAGAAGGCTCCGTTTGCAAGAGAAATAAAATGAACAGCATCATCTTCTATATATAATACGAGTCATGCGATGCATGTGTGAAAATTAAATTAATAATATAAATTTTGTTATAAAAACAATATCGCGTATACATATTTATTTATTGTCATATTCAATCAAATAAATCTTAAATTATAAAATAATAAGTTAGTCATATGTGTCCAAACGTAAGTTAGCAAAATATTATTATCGTATCAAACTTGACCTTTAAATTTTACTTTAACTCTAAACATAATTTTATAAGTAGTTACTTATCAATTAAGATTTTTCTTTTGTTTCACTTTTTAAAAAAATTATTGGAATACCACTTGTCATCATTGTAGGTTGGTAGTTATGTAAGGTGTTACACCGAATCAAATTTTGACTTAATAAGTAACGAGCTATCATGCACATGCGATGCGCGTGCGACTCAATCATTGTATAACTCTTAAAAAACTTTTTACACGAAATTTTACAAAAGTCAGAAAAACATATACATAAACAAATGTAGAGTAAAAAATCACACTAACCACTTCGAAACATATCAACCTTAAAATAATTGGTATTCACCGGATATTGTTCTAGCCCATCTGTCTTAAAGATAATAACAATCCAACTAAAATGCACTCTTAGTTTCAACTCCCAAACAAATTCAACTTCAAAATAAAACCATAAGATTCCAACTAAAACTCTGCCCGTGGAAAACCTAAAACTTACGGACCATAAAAGGCTAACAGCTTTCCAAACCAAAATCCCATAAATTCATTGATAATGCTGCTTCAACGCAAAAGCAAAAGCACAAATGAGCGAGTCCTAAACCTGCATAATATACAAAAAGATCAACGCATCTCTTAGCAACCCCAAATTGCGACGATTCAACAAACACCTGGTATGCAAAAATATCCGGAACCCACATTTCCTCAAATCCTCATTTGTTGAAATTGAAGAAAGCAAGGAAACCCTAAAAATCACAAAGTGATGAGTTTATACAGAGATCCGAACAGTTGAAACAACCTAAAGCTTTTGGAAGGGGAAGCATTGCATAGTGATGATATATGTGGGTGGTTGGTTAATGACTTGGAATATTAACTATAGATTCAAAGAAGGAAAACAGCAGAGAAACCAAATAGGTTTAAAAAAGGATACATTTGGAGCCAAAAAAGAGAATCAGGGCTTGTGATGATAGATGATCTAAATAAAGTAATACATAATTCTTAAAAAAAATCGAGATCAACATTTTCCATAGCGTACATCTCGTAAAAATATCATGGGCCACTATTTTGAACTTCGCCAAAATTTATTTGAAAATGGCTTTTAAAAATAGCTTAGTAAACTGTTGTAATAGTAAAGCGCTACGCAACTAACAACGCTAAAAATAGCAAACAACATTAAAAAAATCTTGAAACTTTGTACAACACACTATCTTAACTATATAAGATTATTGCAAAAATTTTAGATTTTAATAACTTGAATTACTATTTTAAAATACACCAAAACTCCTTGTTTGGATAAAATCATTTAGCGTGCTTCGCAAGTACAAAAAAATTCCAGAAAATTCCAGATTGTAGGTCTCGTAAAAATAATGGCGGTTACGATTTTGACTTGGCCAAATTCTACATAGAAATGGGCTTAGAAATTCGGACATTGGACTGCTATAACTTAATGGTTTTTAGCGACACTTTACAGTTCACCCCTTTAAAAACCCTAACAGGCATTAATGTTCATCCATGTTTCTTCCTCATCTTGGCAGCCATTGTTTACCGGTTAACACACATACAAACCCAGTTCAATGACACCCATAATACTACACATCTAAACACACTCTAAAACACATATACACACACTAAAACACCTACAACACACACATATACACTTTATATACACATAATTACACGGAATCATCACACATACACACACCCGAGACACACGCTCACAACAAATACACACACTGAAAAAACACACATACATACCTCAAACACCTTAACACACATATACCTTATATACACAATTACACACAAACACACCCCCCATAACCCCAAACCCGAACCTCACACACAGGGGCGAAGCCAGGATTTCATCCCAGGGGGGTGCTAAATATATATCGAAATTAATAATTTTTTTTATTAGTAAAATAGCAACAAAAAAAATTGCATTTTTCGACAAAACACAAAAAAAATACGAAAAAGCATCCAAAAAGTCTTATTTAATTTCATGAGAGCTACTAAAGACTCTTTACAGTACAACAAAAGCAAATACAAAATAAATATTTCAGAGTTTACAAACGAAAGTACTAAATAACTATTCGATGAGGCGCCGAAGATTGGTAACGCTTGATAATAGCATCATTCCCAATAATTTTGAAGACATTCTTCTCAATGTAAGAAACCAAGCTATCATTCATCCATTCATCTCCCATGCGATTTCGAAGTCGAGTCTTTATTATCTTCATTGCAGAGAAAACCCTTTCTACAGTAGCAGTTACAACAGGTAACAGTAAGACCAATTTCAAAAGCAAGTACACCAAAGGATATATCACATCCTTTTTCAACTCAACCAACTTTATAGCAAGTTCACCAATCCCCTTGACTTCATAAAGTTCTTCACATGAGCGCACATCCATAATATAAGTCTCGAGCTGACTTTCAAGTACCTTAAGCTCTATCGGGGAAAAGTCATATGGATAAAACTGTGCAAGACGTATCAAATTCTTCTTATTATAAGCAGAAAAATCATCACTTGGATCGAGACATGCCATACAAATAAGCAACTCCGTGGTTACCTCACTGAAACGATTATTCAATTCACTGATTTGCAAATCAACAACCATTAAAAAAATATCAACACGATAGTGGTAATAATTTGTTCCTTCTTCAGCATTACGTCTTCGCCTCCCCGGGGCTACAAACCTCGCACTCATGTCCAATACATCAATATCGTGTTTTACACAAAATTCTGAGACCTCTTCCAGCAAGTCTTCCAACCCATTATCTCTTAACCTTTGCAATCGTTGCTTTGTTATTTTTACCAACTTCATTGCATTCACAATGTTTTTATCTTTCTTTTGTAATGCTTGTGAAAGTTCATTCGTCAACCCCAAAATAGTTATCATCATATGCATGTTGAAGACAAAGTCATAAGTTGGCACTGTATTCAAAAGAATCAATGCTTCACCTCTCTGATCATAATATGTAGCATCCTCAACAACCTTATTAAGCACGACTATGACTGAAGCAAACATATGACTCAAATTGAATAATGCACCGTAATGTGACCCCCAACGGGTCTCTCCTGCTCTTTTGATGCTAGTTTCTTGATTTAAACCTCGACCACTGACGATATCACCACTCTCAAGGGCATGAGCAAGACTAATGGCTTCATTTTCTCGAATAACATCTCTTCGTTTGCATGAAACTCCCACGGTGTTTACTACCTTAGCAACCAAATTAAATATCAATGAAATCTGAGCATTTTTTTTTTTTTTTTGCAACGGCTACAAGAGTGAGTTGAAGTTGATGAGCAAAGCAATGAATATAATAAGCACTTTCATTCTCCCTCTGAATTAAAGTTTGAAGACCATTGAATTCACTTTGCATATTGCTTGCTCCATCATAGCCTTGTCCACGAACCCTTGAAATGCTCAATTCATGCATTGCAAATAAACTGTCAATCGCGTCTTTCAATGATAAGGCAGTGGTACTAGCAACATGGACTATACCAAGAAAACGTTCAATCACACGTCCTCTTTTGTCCACATATCTGAAGACAACTCTCATTTGTTCTTTGACTGAAATATCACGACACTCGTCAACTAAAATGGAAAATAATTCAGATTTCATGTCTCCAACAATTGCATCTCGTATTTCTTTGGCAATGGCACTAACAATTTCTTTCTGAACTAGTGGGGGGAAGTCAATTTCAGATTCTGAGGAGCGTTTGACAATGTGACTTTTTTCACGTTTTCATTGTGATCAGCAAGAAACCCTAAAAGTTCTAGAAAATTTTCCTGATTTTCAGACTCATTAGATTCTATGTGCCCACGGAAAGACAAGCCTTAACGTAAGAGGAACCGAATGACATCAATTGATGCAGTCAAGCGAGTACGGTATTGAACCTTACTTTCATTTGTTTGCTTGGACAAAACTACTTCAATACTCTGCTTAGGGTTATCAAAGGCTTGACACTTAGTTAAAGCAATGTTGTGTGCACTACCAACTTCTCCAACATGTTTTTGGAATTTATCCTTCTTTCTCCAATCTTTAAAACCATGCTTAACAAAAGCACCACCAACCCCTTGCTCCCCATGAACACTTCCGAACAAGTAGCAACACAAACAAAATGCTTCATCTTTTGCTACACTATACTCCAACCAACTCGAATAAATGTCAAACCAAGAAGAAACAAATTGACGAGACTGAGTTCCGATTTGTGTAAATGGAAAACTGTGGTGACGAGGTTGGCAAGGACCTTTCGACCAATACGCTCGTCGAACTTTATCTCGAACATTAGGACCATAATCCCAAATATTTGGACGCAACCCAGGATCCGCAATAAGCTCATCCGAGTTGAACTCATCGCTAATTCTACTTGAATGCCCAAAATGAACATCACGGTGCACAATGGGAGCCTTGTCCCTTACTGTTGAAATTATAGACTGTTGAATAGTATCTTCATTTATACGCTCATTCTTACTAGGCTGCACTTCTTCAAACTTTGGTTTCTTTTTATAGTACTTATCCATTCTGAAAATAAAACACATTTTATTTTCAATATCAATCCATCAATTATCAATCAAATAACCTAATTAATCAAAAATATTTTATTCTTTTACTTTTTCAGTCATGTTTCATTATTGCGTTAACCTAATTTTAACCCACCATTCAACTAAATCACACATTCGATATCTCAATCCAATTGGGTCCCATCCTCCATCAATCTCAATATCTCAATGCTAAACATTAACCATAATCAATATCTCAAGATTATCCATAATCAATGCTAAACATTAATCATAATCAATATCTCAAGATTATCCATAATCAATGATAAACATTAACCATAATCAATATCTCAATATCTCAAGATTATCCATAATCAATGTTAAACATTAACCATAATCAATGCTCAACATTATCCATAATCAATTGATTCAATTCAATGCTCAAGATTATCCATAATCCATTCCTAATTTCAGCTATGATACTAAAAAGATAACAAACAAATTTTATAGAGATGGCAACTAGATCAAGTCAATGAAAGGTGAAATTAAAGTTTGGAAGTTGGAACATACTTGTCACCGAGTCGCCGCCCGCCGCTCGCCGGAGTTCTTGGCACACGGCACACAGTTTTGGTATGTGTGAGTCACACATACCAAAACACACACAGTTTCACACACGGCACACCTACTTCACACAATACACACACTAAAATCACACACTAAAATGAAAAAGAAAAGGGAAAGATTACCTCCCAGAGATATTCCCCAAATTCCTTTATTTTCCCTCTTCTTTCCCCTATCCCTTTCTTTTCCCTCTTCCGCGAGGTCTCTGTTCTTTCTCTTCTTTGTTTTCCTGTTTTCTGTTCCTTTTTTGTTTTCTTATTTTTGTTTTTCTCTTGTTTTTCTTTCTTTAATTTCCTAAAGACTTTATCCACTTAATTCTATAATATTTTTTTAAAATATTATGGAGGTGGCTTATTTTTAACACCAATTTCACAACAATTAGACACATACATGCCATTTTTCATAATATTCAAAATAACCCCTGACGTTTTCCAAAATTACAAAATGGCCCCAAAAGTTTTCAAAATTACATTTTGACCCCAAAATTATTGAAACCAATTAAACAACCCTAGAGAGGGGTGAATAGGATTTTTGAAAATTGATGGGGAATTTAAACTAAGCACAATCATAAATCTCAATCAAATCAAGTAATACTTCAATCAAGATGCTAACTACACAATCTCAAGCAATTATAGAGCAATAATTAGAGAGATTGAGTTAGAGATACTTAACAAGGAGATTCAAATGGTTCGGCTTGAATTACCCTCAAGCCTACATCCACATATTCAAGGAAGTCCCTTGCAAGAGCACTAGAATCTACTAACAACAATCTTTTTACGGGTCAAGATCAAAACCCTTACAACACTTGGTGATATCCCCACACCAAGCACAAGCCTTGAATCAACAAAGCTCACCCAAGACTTGACAAACCTAATCCTTGATCACAATCATTTTACAAAGATCAAATGTATACAAAGAAACCCTATTGAAAGGAAATGAGCACAAATGAAGCTCTAGTACAATAGAGAGATGAGAGAATTGATGACTTGATGAATGCTCACTCTCAATCAAAGAATTGTTCACAAAGATGCTCTCTTTAATGATGTAAAATCATGAAGATGAAAAGAGAAAAGTTTAATCTATGAGCCTTGATATTTATCTAATGAATTGAGGCTTAGAATATGGTTTCCATAGTGTATGATGAAGCCCCGAATCATTTATATAGAGAAGATATGAAATATAGCCGTTGGGGACATTAAATAAGCAAAACTGCTATTACTGTCGACTATATTCTCCATGCAGTCAATTGGGTTCCCTCTAAACTAACTGTTGGGGTCTTGTCCTCGAAAATAGCCGTTCGAGCTAAATTTTGACCAATGCAGTCGACTGTATTACCCCACTGCCTATCGGCTGCCTCACAAAAACTCCATTTCTTATTTTAGGCATAACTTTCTCTAAACAAATCGGATTGAGGTGCCGTTTTTTGCGTTGGAAAGCTAATGAAAATGTTTATTAAAATATGAAAATATTAGCTCCAAAATGTTTTTTGATAAAATCTGAGAAAGCTCCAAAGTTCACTCTTTTTTAAGAACCACACTTATGTGAAAGGTTATGAACTCATATGCAATGCACAAGGTGTCCTAAGGTCATTTTAGGTCATAGTCATCAATCCAAGCATCAAACCAAGACTAGTTACATAATAGTAAAGATCAATCATAATTAAAAGTAACTTAGCCTATGCATTCTTTGTTGCTCTTTGACATTGGACTTGATGAAACTTCCACACAGCATGTCTACTATAACTTCAAGCTTCTTTGCCTTTAATCCATATATCTAACTTCTCAAATGTGTCTTCATGAGAGTGTATGTACATACCTACTAAAAATCCACTCAAAGCACACATTAGAACATAATCAATGTGTAGTTATCATCAAAACAAGATATAAGCCTAGATTATACAACCATAGGGCTAACAATTATTTTAACATTCCATGCTCTACTAATACTCGAGCGTTGCTCAAAATTATCGCCCGTTTTTTCTTGGAACATAGATGATTATTTTAAACAGCTCCCAAAGTACCGAATATTACATGGAAGTAGTCTGCAATTTGAACCTAGACTTAGACAAAGAAAATAACTGGATAAAGACTCTTTTTCATGGTTTTTGAAATGAAATATGACTGCGGAAAATAGGAGACAATCTATATGATTTCTACTCTATGAAAGCTGGTAAAAATTACCTCGCACTGTAGCGTGCCTTAACGACTCGAGGATCGACCCTTGAAAATGAAGGCCAAGAGCCTTTTTTATAGTGCTCAAGGTCGTGGAATCTGATAAGATTGGCAATGCCAGTTTTCATGAATGGAGATAAGTCAGAATAAGTGATAAAATCACAGATTAACAAAAGTCAACTAACCGACCGGTTCATCCTATTTATTAAAAATGATTTTCCCTAATTTTGGGGCATTATCTGAACCTTTTTCAGCGATTCTTTTTGAAATCACAAATGGAATGTACCAAATTCGGGATAAGTCATTTCTTAACAATAAAATAGATTGATTTGATCTTTATATCAAGGATAAATTATAGATTATTTCTCCAAATTATCTAGACAAACTTCATCAATGAGAATAATCTAGACCATGGACCGGACTTACCTACATGGACGGGACTAATGCAGTGGACTGGACTGACAAACTAGACATGCAATGGACTGGACTGGACAATTAAACTGGACCAAATTAATTAAATAAAACCGGATTGAATTAATTAATTAAACTACATTACCAAGCCCGAACTCAATAATTCCTTTTAACTAATAAAGTCCATTATTTTTTTAAACTAAAAATGCCTAAAAAAATGGGGTGTCTACACCCATTATTAACTACCCGAGTTACGGGAGGGAGGTATACGGTACTGAGCCGAAGGAGCCTATTTTTGCCAATGGCATATTGGCAAGGAACCATCCAATATTATGTGAGCTAGATGGTGATCTCACAAAAAAGGGAAGACTCTGACTAACCGGCTGATTTGTAGACCCAGTAATCGAATGGCTAGTAAAAAAATGCATACTTGCAAATTCGAACTAGCTAGTTTATACCCTAAACTTTCAACCCACTGACCAATCGGCCAGTTAACCCCCAAGGTTACTGGACAGTTAGTCAGAACCTTGACCTTCCCAAAAAATTTCAAATCCTAAACTTCTAACCCAATGACCAACCGACGGGTTAACCCTCAAGGTTACCGGAAGGTTACTCAGAATCATTACCTTTCCAAAAAATTTCAAATCCTAAACTTCCAACCAATTAACTAACTGGCAAGTTAACCCCCAACTGGACGGTTTGTTAAAACCCTGACCTTCCCAGAATTTCTCAAAATTCTGAACCTCTAACCCAATCACCAACCGTCCGGTTAAGCCATAAGGTTATCCCGTCAGCATCCTAAACTTCCCCAAATTTTTTTAAAGATCCAAAATAGCCCTACTGACCAATCAGTTGGTTAACCTACAAGCTTAACCTGACGGTTAGTTAATACCCAACTCTTTCAGACATTCTCCTAAAATCCCATAATTGTCCACTAAATAACCGGATTATTAACCCACAAGGTTAAGTTGTCAGTTAATCAACATCCAATTCCTATACAGATATAAATCGACCGGTTTAATATTTTATACTATGTTTTGCTTATGTGCGTCCCCCGATTGTGTAGTCCTAACATCTTCATTTAGTCATATTTTCTTTTCCACTTTTCTAGGGTAATAAAACATCAAAAGCAAAAAAGATAGAAGAAATAAATAGTGTGCATGTGCATCTGCCGATTGTGCCGTCTTAGTTTCTTCATCCAGTTGTCCTTTCTTTCCCCCTAGTTCTTAAAAGAAAAAGATAAAATAGAACTCAGAGAAATTTTTAAATTTTGAAAAAAAAAAAGACAGAAAAATTTGAACTTTTAGAACTCTCTTTTAGGGTTTGAGTCAGATAAAGGTTGTATCTCTGTTAAGTGTAGTGTCCATCCTTAGCAAGTCGAGAGCATACAAAAACATTTCAAGAGCATGAGGTAATTGCTCGATTTCATAAGGATTGATTTCATAATAAACCAATCACTTCACAAACTTACAAAAAAGATGGTTTTGAATGTAAGCCTAGTGGTCTATCTCGTTGACTTTTCTTTCGTGCACTTTGGGGCGATGGTCACTATCTTTGCATACTTAAAAATCAAAATTTCAGTTTCTTTCAAATTGAAAGTTAGAAACCTAGTGGAAGAATTTGGTTTGCACTTTAAACATTCAAGTGAGAATTTAAGAGACTACAAAGACAAGGTTGTGACTTTCTTTTTTGCTAACCCCTCATCCCCCAAAAACAAGTCAAATCCTCAAAGATATTGAGGTGGTCATATTGATGTAAAGAATTTCTCCTATTCTAAGCTCAGTCTCTCTTTCCTAACATGGATCATTTATCTTGAAAAAAAAAGAAAAAAAAGCCCGCTAGACTAAAAACACTAAAAAAGGCGGTCTAGTCAAAAGGTAGGGCACCAAAACAAACAAACAAAAAACCTCCACAATATGTAGGTTTGCATGACTCTTTCTTAAAATGAGCATTCTGGATAATTGGAAGCCATCGTTTGGCCACCGCATATCATCCTGATTATCCTATACCATATATTTTTTTCACTTGTCAGCCCTTTGTGCCTAAACAATTAAACTCGTCCTTTTTAAAAGCCTATATTTTTTTACCTTGGGGCGGGTAGTCTGCTTGTGTGTGCCGATCTCAAGTATTGTTGCAAAGTCTACTCAGCATGGAAAGAGTTTTCTCTCATAGGAACCAAAGTCTTAATTAAAGATAGAATATGATTGAAATCGTGATGATCATTTGTTCTATCTAGAAAGAAAGAAGAAGTATTGAAAAAAAAAGGAAGAAGAAGAAGAAGGAAAAAAAAAAGAATGAAATAAATGGTGTTGAAGAATGATTGTTAACATTCTACGCATAGAATTTCCATTGAGTTCGAAGGATAGATATTCAGTAGGTTTGATTTCAACTATGCTTGACCTGATTCCCCCAATGCGGATAAGTTGGCAGCTTAGTCACCTTCTAAGCTTGATCTTCATGGACATACGCTTAGGGCTTTGGTTTCATGTTTGGGTTTTTTAGCCTTATTACCATTCATTTCTTAGCCCATACCCTAGCCTACATTGTGTCCCCTATATAAAGTTCTCCTTGAGGTTATGTTTGTTTAAGAGAGACAAATGTTTGTTTGCATTCTGATGAGGTCAAAAAAGATAATAATAAAAAAGAAGATAATTGTCAGTGCACCTTTTAAGCTTGTTATATGATGACATGATATGTTTAACTCTCTATGGCTTGTTGATGACCTTCCGAACCTAATATTTTTGACCTGATGATGACCCATTAATCTTCATGACCTATCTGACCTACCCTATTCCAAAAGGCAATTTGATATATTTGCCACCGGCTTAATGATAATATAAGAAGCCTTATGACTTATTTCGTGCCCTTTCGTCACGCATTTGATGGTCATGTACTTTTGCTCAGCCCAGTCATATACAATTATATTTTGGCTAATCTTGGGCTAAGACCCCATCAGCCTCACAGCTTATGCAGTTCTGCCGCATACACATCAGCCTCCCAGCTCATGCACCTTACACCCCCACCACCCACTTTTGGGCCCAACCTTTTCGTTGCAGTCTTGAGAATTTGAATTCGTGTTTTGAAGTTAAGAACCAACTTTTTTTGTGAAGTTAAATGGCATCTAATGTAATGAAAGATCCATTGATATTCCTCTCTTTGGGTAGAGATAAATGTCTCGATAGAGTGGGTACCATTACGTGAGATTCTAATGACACAATGATTTAAGGAAAATAGGACAAATCTTGAAGTTAATGGTCGATTTACCATATCGGGAAATTTAAATGAATTTTAACGAAAAACATGATCTCGAACTATGAAAGGATATTAACTTTTTTGTAGGACCTTCTTTATTGATGTATTTAAGGGGCTTTTCCACATGATTCCCCTTTTGTTATAGTTTTACTAAGGTTAACTCTAGTTGCATTTGTCCAAGGGCTCCATGTGGGTTCCCTGTCCTGACAGTCTAAACAATGTTTGTCTTAGGTCATCTTGTACGTTGCACTATCGGTATTTTTAATATAGGGGCCTCTTGTGAGTCTCATTTCATGAGAGTCAAGATAACATCTGTCTTTTCATGCATTTTTTTCTTAATCTAATGGCTCCATGTGAAGTCCCCTCCCTTGACATTCGTGATGGAGTCTGTCTTCCTCCAGTCTAGTACATAGTCAGTCTTGTCCATAAACATTTGTTTAGGGGCATCCTGGGAGTCCCCTCTCACAACAGTCAAGATAGTGTATGTCTCGGTGTTCTTCTTGTATTCACCTATGGGTTATATATGAGTCTCTTCTCATGTTGTGGTAATGTCTGTCCTTGTTTTTTTGGTTTATTTCATGTTCAACATCGTCTGCATGTTGTTTAAGGGGTTCCCTAATCCCCTTTTCATGACAGTTTTGATATTGTTTATTTTGCATGCATTTTATCTTAATCGAATGGCTCCATGTGAATCTCATTCCCTAGCTGTCATGATGTTATCAGTCTTCATTTAGCTCACTGCATGGTCAGTTTTGTCTGCATGTACTTTGGTCTAGGGGCTCCATGTGATTCCCCTCGCACGACAGGCGCGACGATAGAATTTGTCCTCATCCAGTCCGTTGCATGGTCAGTTTTGTCTGCAAGCACTTTTGTCTAGGGGCTTCGTATAATTCCCCTCCCATGAAAGACGTGATAGAGTATGTCCTCATCTAGTCCATTCCATGGTCAGCATCGTCTGGACGCATTTTTGCCTAGGGGCTCCCTCTGGTTCCCCTTTCACGATAGTCATCTCGTGGTTCATGATCACCATCGTCCGCCTCCTTTTTTGGTCTAGGGGCTCCCTATTTCATGACAGTCATAATAATGCATGTCTTTCTCTAGTCCATTGTGTTACTACTTAAATCTTGATTGGGACCACAGCTAGGAAATGAGCCTGCAAAATAGAAACACAGAGTGACCACCGGGGATGTTCCGGTGGAGGCGGCTCCGATGCTAAAGTCAGAACAACGCTACTAGGGTAGGATTCTGAATAACTGAAAATGCACTGAGTGCTAGTGTGTCAACTTGTCTGTGTACCTGAGGATCTGCCCAATATATAGGTCATCTCTAGACTCCTCTCTTCTTTAGAACTCCTTTCTGACTGATTCTCTTGTAGAAGAGCCATGTTAGGACTATTCCTTTAGCACTTGAGTCCTTAACGACTTCTATCACCTCTCTTAGGTTCTATCCCGATACAGGTTCGTTAGTCCACTCAGAGTCAAACATGCCACGTGTCATTAGTCGATTGGGCGGGTATATTTAGCCATATCATAATGCCCCCTGTCTTTGAAGATTCCCTCAAGTGAACAGTTAAAGACATATAGTGTAGAAAATCGACCAAAAACCGTTCAGCCGTTAATTTTCCATGTCTGTTGTTCAGATAACATTTTGAGTGTTTCAACACTCAAAATGTTATGTTCGGGCGATCCTGGTCGGACGTTCTGGTCGGGACATCTGGTCGGGGATCCTGCTCGGGAGGCCTGGTCAGGCGTCCTGCTCGGGATCTCTGGTCGGGGATCCTGCTCGAGAGGCCTGGACGTGCATCCTGCTCGCGAGACCTGGCTGGACGTCCTGCTCGGGATCTCTGGTCGGCGTCCTGGTCGGGATCTCTGGTCGGGGATCCTGCTCAGGAGGCCTGGACGTGCATCCTGCTCAGGAGACCTGGCCGGACGTCCTGCTCGGGCGTCCTGCTCGGGATCTCTGGTCGGCGTCCTGGTCGGGATGTCTGGTCGGGGATCCTGCTCGGTAGACCTGGTCGGGCATCCTGCTCGGAAATCCTACTCGGGATGTCAGGTCGGGGATCCTGCTCGGGAGGCCTGGTCGGGCATCCTGTTCGGGAGGCCTGGTTAATCATCCTGGTCTGGTCGGGCATATTGTGCTTAAACACTCTACACGGGCACTCTGCTCCGCCACTCTGCTCGGGCAATCTGCTCGGATTGTGCTTGGCCACTTTGCTCGGATTGTGCTTGGCCACTTTGCTCGGATGGTGCTAGGGAACTCTGTCGGGAACTCTGCTCGGGCAATCTAGTCGGGCACTATGCTCGGATTGTGCTGGGGCACTCTGCTCGGATTGTGCACGGGCACTCTGCTCGGGCACTCTGCACGGGCACTCTGCTCGGGCACTCTGCACGGGCACTCTGCTCGGACACTCTGCTCGGCCACTCTGCACGACCACTCTGTACGGGCACTCTGCACGGACACTCTGCTCGGCCACTCTGCTCGGGAACTCTGCACGGGCACTCTGCACGGGCACTCTGCTCGGGCACTCTGCACGGGAACTCTGCACGGGCACTCTACTCGGGCCCTCTGCTCGGGCACGGGCACTCTGCACGGGCACTCTGTTCGGGCACTCTGCTCGGACACTCTGCTCGGGAACTCTGCACGGGCACTCTGCTCGGGCACTCTGCTCGAGCCCTCTGCTCGGGCACTCTGCACGGGCACTGCCACGTGGCGGGAATCGAAATAGTTGTAACGTTCCTTTAGCCGCCAAAATTGTGGCGGTTTAATTTTGAATTTCAAAATTAAATACTCCGGGAAACGCGCCAGACGTGAATTAAATGTTGCCACCTTTACAATGGCGGTTACTCCAACTCCTATTTATATATATTTGGAGCTCCTCTCCTCATTTGCCCCCTGCTACTCACTCTATCTCTGTTCGGCTCATCTCTAACAAGTAAGTTCTTCTTCTCATTTTCCTGCTCGGCACATATCTATATCCCTTTAGTAGCTCTAAATATCGTAGAGTCTGTTTAGAATATGTCTTCATCAACTTCAAGTAGTTCTTCATCACCTTCGAGTAGTTCAACAGAAAACGATTTAGAAAGTGATTCAGAAAGTAGATCCTCACAAGTAGGTACTTCAACTCATAACAGCCAAGTAGGAACTTCTGCTCCCCAAACCAGCACTTCGTTTCCCCATATAGATGATGCTCTTGGTCAAATCAAAGATGAAGCTGAAGATAAGTTTGATGAAGACACTTGGTTCGCCGCAGATGAGAAGAGGAACAAGATGTCAAAAGAAAGCATAGTCGAGCTTTTGGAAGCATATCCTTTGCCTCCTCCTTTCTCTGCTCGGGTTCCTGCACTCCAAGAGCCTGCCAACTATGGTACAGACTTAGAAACCAGTGTCTACGAAGGCCAGATTAAGTCTGGCTATAGAATCCTAATGCACCCCTTTGTCGTCGCCTTTTTCAACCATTATAAAATGGCATCAGGTCAACTTGTGCCCAACGGGTGGAGGAAGCTAGTTGGCTTGATTTACCTTGTGCAGACCTCAGGGTATCCAGTGACGGTCCATGACTTCATGAGGTTATACCTTGAGGTATGCTTTGTAAAGAATGTGGCCAAATGTGTTGGCTGGTATTATATTCACAACCGGATCAGAGTGATAAAGGGGGTCCCAAATCTAACAAAGGTTGGCACTCCCGATACTTCTTCATTCAGCGGCCAAGCGGCAAATGGGAGTTCCCAAGAAAGTGGAACGGTTTCTGTAAAGATTACGAAAAGAAGGGCTTTCTGGCTCCCAATGCTATGACAAAGAAACTGCTTGATCACATAAAGAGGAGGGGTGTTCTCAATATTGATGAACCCCTTACAGATCAAGAGATGCAGCATGTGGGGCTCATTCATCCTGCCCCCGCTATGCCTATTCCTCCAACTCCTGTTTTAGAACCTCGAATTGTTTCGAAGCCTAAGACTCGAGAACTGGCGATAGGAACATCGTCTTCTAGTACTCGAAGTCTAGGTAGAGTCTGAAGCCATGTTTATATATTTATGTCCTTTCTTTTTATGAACAAGTTATCTAACTCAGTTTCTTTTGTTTTCTTACAAAAATGGCTGGCAAAGGAGAAGGTGCAAAATGTGACTTTATAGGATTGCTGCAAAAGGCTTCGAAGGGGAAAAGCAAGGAGAGCACGGGGGAAGGTTCTTCCCCTCTTGTAAAAAGGCTTCGCGCTCCTATTCATCCAGTGCCTCCGCTTGTGGTTGAGGATATTTCCATCGACAAGGATCCAATCTTTCGTCCCCGATGGACCATTAAGAGAGGGGACTCGAGAATGCCCCACTCGCACGTCTCCGCTCAATACTTAGCTCATGGGGTGTTGCCAAGTGATAAACTCATCTTGGAAAACCAGCCTCATGAGGCCTTTGCTATGGCGCACGTCCAAGCTGCTTACAACGTAATTTGAATTACTTTACACTTTTTTTTGGGTTGTTACTTAAACTCTCCCCGTCCTTCTGACACATAATTCGTCTTCATCTCTCTCTTATTTTCAGGCTTACTGCTATAGCAGCCAAATGCAGGATAGGTCGTTATGGCGATGGATGTGGCTCGCAACGCCGAAACTGACAAGAGAGCAGCTGAAGGCAAGGCTGACAAACTTGACAAGGAGGTCAAGAACCTCAAGACGGAGAATGCTGATCTGCTTACTAAACTCGGTCGTCTTGAAAAAAGATATGAGAAACTAAGGCATGAAAAGGCCGAGATCGGGAATAAGGCAATCCAGGCATTCCTTGATGGTACTGCTGGTGATGAATGGCTCCGAAAGCAGACAGAAGATGGGCTTTCCATCTTTCAAGAGGGCTTCCAGAAAGCCAAGGAGTTAACGGTGGCCAAATATCCGAGCCTTTTCTTGGACGACGTTGTGGTGCCCAGCTTTGACTCGCCATCGGGGGAAACTGCTGCACCTACTGAAGCTGGAGATGCTATTTCTCCCGGGGAGAAAAATGTCCGATCCGGGAATGCTCTTGCGTCTTAGGGCAATTTATGATTATTCCCCTGATGTTTTGTAATTCCCATTTGATGTTCCCTTAGTACTATTATTGCCTCAGAGGCTTGCAAATGGAAACATTTTTGTTTACCCCTTGAGGGGTTTTGTTTTTGCAATCGTGTTTTGAATCTTTCACCTTTTGCTTTGTTTTTACTTTGACGCGAACCCTTATCGTCAGCTAAGGGCTGGCAAAGAAGCCTCGCAATCGCGCTCGGTCACGTTTCGAATTAACAAAACAGGGTGGGGCAACGATCTCTCACATGGTTTTGCCGTTTCTCGGGCTAGAACTAAGTCTAGACCGTGTTAGGTAAGACTTGTGTCTTACCCTATCACATTGGGTGATATTTTGTTTTTACTTTGACGCGAACCCTTATCGTCAGCTAAGGGCTGGCAAAGAAGCCTCCCACTCACGCTTGGCCATGTTTCGAATTAACAAAACAGGGTAGGGCGACGATTTCCCACATGGTTTTGCCGTTTCTCAGGCTAGAACTAAAGCTAGACCGTGTTAGGTAAAGACTTGTGTCTTACCCTATCACATTGGGTGATACTTTGCTTGAGCAACTTTCGTTGTTTCACTTAATCGAGCAGTCTGTTCGGGCAGTTTGCTCGGATATTGAATGTACGTCGTTCTTGGGAACATGAATATCGTCAACTGAATTAACCAATGATCGCTATGCTAATGTAAGCAATACCTCTTTCACACAATAATGAAGATGTTAATATTGGGTAGACGAAACGATATACTTCAAACTGCAGTTGAATTTTATTATAACGGAAACACTTCATCTCTACTCTCCAACTATGTTCTATGCCACTTTCCCAAAAAAAAAAAAAAACGTCTTCGCTTTTCCTCAAGATTCTACTGGTAGTATTTCCTCAAGTTGTCAACATTCCATGTTCGCGGGATCACTTCTCCTGAAAGTGTTTCCAGTGAATAAGCGCCTGGCCTAAGCACCTTCGATATCTTGTAAGGTCCTTCCCAGTTTGGCGACAACTTCCCCACAGCTGCCTTAGGGTTTGAAACTTCCAATTTTCTGAGGACTAGATCGCCGACTCTAAATATCCTCATTCGGACCTTTCGATTGTAGAATCTTGCAACTCGTTGTTTTGTTGAAATCATCCGATCTAAGGCTTGGGCTCGCACATCATCTAATAGATCCAGATTCCCTCTGAGATTCTCTTCGTTTTTTGCCTCCGAAAATTGCAACACTCGAACCGTGGGGAGGCCCACTTCTACGGGTAGCAGCGCCTCTGTACTGAAAGACAGAAGAAATGGTGTCTCGCCTGTCACAGAATGGGGTGTTGTGCGGTATGCCCAAAGTACCTTAGGAAGCTCATCAACCCATGCCCCCTTCGCATCGTCCAACTTTCTTTTCAACCCTTGAAGGATTGAGCGATTCATGTTCTCTGTCTGTCCATTGGATTGGGGATGAACGACCGACGTAAAACGGAGATCAATAGAGAGACCTTCACAAAAGCTTCGAAAGTTTGAATTGTTGAATTGCTTCCCATTATCAGTGATCAGGACCTTTGGAACCCCAAAGCGGCAGACAACGTTCTTCCAGAAGAACTCTTCGCATTTCGACGTCGTTATGGTGGCCAACGATTCGGCCTCAGTCCATTTTGTGAAGTAGTCGATGGCGACTATCACAAAACACCTTTGCCCGGTAGCCATCAGAAATGGGCCCAAAATATCCATTCCCCACATTGCAAACGGAATTGGGGAAGTCAAGATACTAAGGGGTGCCGCCGGCGTGTGCGTGAGCGGGGCAAATTTTGGACAGCGGTCACATCTTTTTGTGAACTTGATCGCCTCTCTCTGCATCCCCGGCCAATAATAACCTTGCCGCAAGATTTTGTGCGCCAGGTTTTTTCCACCCAAGTGTTGTCCGCAAATCCCTTCATGGACCTCCTGTAACGCATAGTCTGCCTCTCTAGGGCTCAGGCACTTGTAAGGAGCGGCGGGGACGACGAGTATTGCTTCAATTCTTCGAATGACCTCTGGCATTCTTCGGTCCACTCGAAATCTTTCGCCTTCCTGATAGCCTTAAAAAAAGAGAGGCATTTTTCGGCTGACTTGGACATGAACCTTCCCAAAGCCGCCACCCTTCCTGTAAGCTCCTGAACCTGCTTGATTGTCTTAGGCGACTTCATGGCATGAATAGTGCCTATCTTTTCTGGGTTTGCTTCGATACCTCGTTGAGATACCACGAATCCTAAGAACTTCCCTGATGCTACGCCAAACGCACACTTGAGCGGGTTTAGTTTCATGTTATAAGCTCTCAGGATGTCGAAGGTTTCCTTGAGGTCTTCCACATGAGCCTCGGCTTCCACACTCTTGACCAGCATGTCATCCACGTATACCTCCATGTTTCTCCCAATTTAGTCGTGGAAGATCATGTTAACGAGGCGCTGATAAGTTGCCCCCGCATTCTTGAGTCCGAAAGGCATTACTTTATAATAATATAATCCCCGTTCTGTAATAAAGGAAGTCTTGGGGATATCATCTACGCACATCCTTATCTGGTTGTACCCAGAATACGTATCCATGAAACTTAACAGCTCATGACCCGAAGTTGCATCAATCAAAATGTCAATTCGAGGTAGCGGGTAGCTGTCTTTTGGGCAAGCCTTGTTGAGGTCAGTGAAGTCGATGCATATCCTCCAACGGTCGCGCGACTTGGGTACCATCACGACATTGGCGACCCAATCAGGATACGATATCTCCTCAATGAATCCTGTTGTCAATAACTTGTCAACTTCTTCTTCGATTTTCACTTGTCTTTCAGGAGCGAATGTCCTCTTCTTTTGCTTGACCGGCTTCTTGAGTGGGTCAACATTCAATTTATGGGTGATCACTTCGGGATCAATCCCAGGCATATCGGATGCCGTCCAGGCGAAGATATCTGAGTAGCCTCTTAATAAATCCACAAGCTTGAGCTTGAGGTTGTCTGACAGACCGGTTCCCACCCTTACTGTCTTCTCTTGATTTCCCGGATATAATTCGATATGAATGAGGTCTTCAGCGGGCTCGCCTCTCTCGACTTTGGTCTCATCCCTCAAATCCTATATCATGAGGGTTTCTTTGGCTTTGTTTCGGCATGATGCCATGTAGCACTGCCGAGCCAACACATGGTCTCCATTTACTTCCCCAACTCCATTCTCTGTGGGGAATTTCATTTTCATGTGGTATGTTGATACCACCGCCTTTAATTGGTTCAACGCTGTTCGCCCCAAAATTGCATTACAGGCCGAAGGAACGCGTACCACCACGAAGTCTAACATCAGCTTAGCTTGGGTCGGAGGGGCACCCACGGTTATGGGTAATGTAATAATTCCCTCGCAAGCAACATGATGGTTAGAAAAACCGTATAGGGGCATATCTATCTTCTGTAAGCGGTCGGATGGGATGTTCATTTTTTGAAATGCTTAATAAAAAAGTACTTCCGCCGAGCTCCCATTGTCTACAAGGATTCTCTTCATATCGAAGTTCCCTACTCGGAGTGTAACAACTAGGGGGTCGTCATGAGGTGTTCTCATGTCTCCCACATCGTCATCAGAGAAGGATATTGTTGGGGCCGGTTCTATCTTCTGCTTCTTAACCGACGGCCCCACAGTTGTGAGGACTTCTCTTGCGTAAGCTTTTCGTCCATGTCCGGAAGAACCTCATGCGGCGATTCCTCCTGAGATAGTATGGATGACACCCGCATTTTCTTGCGCCTCTTCTCTTCCTGCTAAAGGAGTGGCTTCCCTCTTTTCATTTCTTCGATTGACATACCCTCGCAAGTGTCCGCGTTTGATAAGAGCCTCTATTGCACGCTTGAGCGATTCACACTTGTCGGTAGTATTGCCATGGTCGTTGTGGTAACGGCACCACAAATTCATATCTCTCTGACTGGGCGTCGATCTCCTCATGTCTGGTCTTTCCAGTATCTCTTTATCCTTTATCTCATGAAGAATCTGCGATGGTCTTGCAGTCAATGGCGTCAGATTATTTATGTCGAACATCTCTTTGGGGCGCCTTTCGTCCCTTGTTGAACGCTTAGAACCCTGTCCACCTCTTGGACTATTTTCTTGAGCTCTCTTTTCTTGCTCTTGTCCTTTGTGGGTTTCTAAGTACTCTTCGGCCTGGATGCACTTGTTGGCTTTATCCAACAAGGCGCTCATGCTTCCGGGGGGGCTCTTATTTACCGCAAATGCAAATTTGGTTGTAGGACGAAGCCCGCGCATAAAAGCCGTGTACTTTACCGACTCATCAAGGTTATCTATTTCTAATGTCGCCGCATTAAAGCGTCTCAAATATCGCGACAAGGATTCGTTCCTTTCCTGGACCACGTTGAGAAGACTTGCTGAATTCTTCCTCCGAGTTCGGTTGCTCACAAAATGTTTCTGAAACAAGTCAGACAGCTGGGCAAAAGAATGGATGGTCCTGAGTCGCAGAGACTTAAACCACGCATGCGCCGCCTTCCTCAAAGTGGTTGGGAATGCCCGACACGTGACGGCATCTGAGACCTGGAGGAGCAGCATATTTGTTTGAAACTGGTAGACGTGCTCTCCAGGGTCTCCGCTCCCATCATATAAATCACACTGCGGCATTCAAAAATTCGGAGGAAGTTTCGCCTTCTCAATGGTTTTGGACAGAGGGTATCCTGAGTCCTCCCTTGGGGGAGTGAATGCCTCCGGGCGAGGCCCAGAGATAGTTTTGTGAGAAGTTCGCCCTTGGGGACGCACTTTTCATATGGAGTCATGAATTCGTCCTTGGGGACAATGCCTTTGGTTCGCGCAGCGTTGACCTCGACTTTCGCCGCCTACAACATGAGGCGAATTCGTGTTGTTCTCTACTGACATCCCGTGCCGAAAACATGATCCACTTCTGGTGACATGTTTTTTGGTTTCTTCTTCTGGCTGATAGCTGGGATCAGTCTCTGATTTATACTTTCGACCATAGCTGGACCTTGAGGTCAGTCTAAGATGAAGGTCGCTGGGATCAAGGAGTGTCTGGTTAGTAGAAATCATCGGGGCCACCTCTTCAAGCTTTTTCTGTAAGGCGGTTACCACACCCTTAAGTTCGTGGACTTCTCTGGTCAGATCCGCATTCGGAGTGTCAAACAGCTTTTTGGTTAGGCGATGGCGCAAGTCTCCCCTTTTTAAAAGAGGGGTCGGGGAACGAGTTCCCTGGGAGCTGTCAGTCGTCTTCGGGGTGACTGAAGTTATATTAATCCAGTCATTACTAGAATGTTGTTGGGATGGTGTTGGTTGCCGACTTCTTCGGCGGGAGCCGCTTGATTTCGCTCGTCGACTTTGGACGGAGCGACTGGCTGGGGGAGTGTCTGAAGGTGATTGTCTAGCCATGTTCCTTGTCGGTCCCACGGATGGCGCCAAAATGTTACTACTTAAATCTTGATTGGGACCACAGCTAGGAAATGAGCCTGTAAAATAGAAACACAAAGTGACCACCGGGGATGTTCCGGTGGAGGCGGCTCTGATGCTAAAGTCAGAACAATGCTACTAGGGTAGGATTCTGAATAACTGAAAATGCACTGAGTGCTAGTGTGTCAACTTGTCTGTGTACCTGAGGATCTGCCCAATATATAGGTCATCTCTAGACTCCTCTCTTCTTTAGAAATCCTTTCTGACTGATTCTCTTGTAGAAGAGCCATGTTAGGACTCTTCCTTTAGCACTTGAGTCCTTAACGACTTCTATCACCTCTCTTAGGTTCTATCCCGATACAGGTTCGTTAGTCCACTCAGAGTCAAACATGCCACGTGTCATTAGTCGGTTAGGCGGATATATTTAGCCATATCACATTGCATGGTCCATTTCGTCTATGTGCATTTTGTCTAGGGGCTCTTTGCGATTCCCCTCTCTTAATAGTCATGACAGTGTCTGCCTTTGTTCAGCCACTACATTGCATTTATTAGTTTCATCTACATGCATTTCTTTTAGGGGCTCCTTGTGATTCCTTTCTAGTGACAGTCATGATAATTTCTGTTCTTGTTTGGTCAGTCGATTCCAATGTCAGTTCCTTCTACATGCATTTTGTCCACGGGCTCCATGTGATTTCCTTATCCCGACAGTCAAGGTGAGTGCCTTTGTCTCGTCTAAGTCTATGTCTTAAGAGTCTACTTTTTGACCTTAGTATTCAATAGAGTTCTTTTTTTTTACACACAAAAAAAGAAGCAAATATGTATAAAAATAAAATTTTGAAAAGAAAATATATTAAAAAAATCTTACTTTTGTCGTGATTTTAAGTCACGCTTGTTTCCTTCTTGACTTTAAGATAGAGTCAATGTATCTCTCCAGCCCTTGACCTATCATCTTCTCTCCAGATCGAGTTCAAACTAAATTTGGCTTGATCCCTTCTGGACGAGGGTATATAGGCAACCTTCGTTGGGTGCAGCCATCTACCAGCCTAGGTTTATGTCCAATGGTATTTAATCCTCAATTTGGTCATTTACTGGACAGTCACGTTCATTCTCCATTTTCCATTCCCAATCTATGTCCCAGGGTATTTAAGCCTCGATTCAGATCGGCACGTGTAAGTCACGTGTATTCTCCACTTTGTGGTCCAGATCTATGTCTGAGGGTGTAAACCCTTTCTTCAAGTCAGTATGTAGAAATCATGTACATTCTTCATCTTTCATTCGAGGCTGAGGGTATTAACCCTCAATTCAGGTCATATTAAAAGTCACATACAATCTCCTTTTAACATCCAGTTTGAACTACACTTGGCTTGATCCCTTCTGGGTGAGGGTATATAGGCAACCTTTGTGGGGTGCAACCATTTTCCAGTCCAAGTAAATGGCCGATTGTATTAACCCTCAGTGCAGGATTAGTACATGGAAGTCATGTGCGGCCTTATTTCTAATTTTTGTCTCTGATGTCTAATGGTAGACATTAAAAATCCATGTTGGCACGCAAGTACTGCGCACCATCCTCTGTCCAGCCCTCGTTTAGTCTTGGTCACAGTCTTCATCTGAATCTCTATTCGTGGTTGAAACCCTCAGTCTATGTCGGCACGTAGATCGCATACATATCTCTATCATGTCCCAATCCAGTCTCAGTCCCAATCCTATTCTAGATCCATGTTAAGGGGTGGAAATCCTCAACCTAGGTTGGCATGTGAATATCGTGTAACTTCCTCTATCCAGTCCTTGTCCAGTTTCCATTCCAGTCTCAGTCCAGATCCATGTCCGAGGGTATTTGACCCTCAGTCTAGGTTAGTATGTGGAGGTAACATGCATTCTTCTTTTTAGATCAAGTTAGAACTATATTTGGCTTGATCCCTTCCGGATAAGAGTATATAGGCAACCTCCGTAGGGTGCAGTCATTTTCTAGTCTGAGGGCTATTGATAAAACTGAAATTTAAGGGCTGAAAAGTTAAGCGTTGAATTCATAAAACTGAAAACTTTTAAGTGACTGAATTTTTATTGAAAAATAAGTTAACCTATTTGGTAAACCAAAAGCAAATGTCTAAAAAATGGTCCATTCATAAATTTATTCATTTTACCAATATTACGCATTTATTTATGTACTTCATAACTTTTTTGCTTTTGCCAAAATGTTGTTGGTGGTGGCACTGGTGATGGAGTAATAAATGGTGATGGTGATGGTGACGGCGGTAAAAAGGTGTCTATGGTGGCAGTAGTGGTGCATGAAGACGTGTTGTTGGTAATTTTGATGGTAGTAATAGGCGGCAACATGGCAGTCATGGCAGTGGTTATAATTTGGTGGATATTTAGATGATCTTGGTGGACATGGACGTGCAGACGGTGACGATGGTGTGAAGGAGGTGGCGATGTCCTTGTGGTGGTGTTGATGGTGGCGGTGGCTAGTTCATGGTAATTGTGGTTGTGGTAGCAAAAAGGAATAAGATTGTAGTGGTGGTTGAAGTGATGGAGACGGTGTTTCCAGCTATAGGCAGCATTATGGTGGTAAGTATTCTTTTTATGTAGAATTCTCAGTTAGAATTAAGTTATAAACATTAAGTAAGTTCATCCTAACTTAAAATTTTAGTCCATTTCTGCTAAGAATTAATTCTTTAAGTGAAACAACGTTAAGCATTATGAAATTCACTTAATTAAAAATCATTGAAAATTTTGAGTTTTAAGTGCTTAATTGCATTATCAAACACGCCATAAGTCTATGTTTTAGGGTAGAATACCTGGATTGTCGGGTTGGCGACGGACCAGGGGTAGGGGGCGGGGTTATTTTTTACTCACTTAGAATTAAGTGATAAGCATTAAGTAAGTCCCCCCTAACTTAAAATTTTAGTCTATTTTTTCTAGGAATTAATTTTTTAATTGATACAATGTTAAGCATTATCAAACTCACTTAATTGATAACCATTGAGAAGTTTAAGTTTTAAGTGCTTAATTGAATTATCAAACACACCCTAAGTCTATATTTTAGAGTAAGAATTCATTAATCTAGGTTGGGACACAGATACCGCGCACCTTCCTCTCTCCAGTAGTCGTCCAGTTCTAGTCTCAGTCTCAATCCAGGTCTATGTCGGAAGGTTGTAAACCTTCAATTTAGTTTGGTACACAGACATCGCGTACAATCCAGTTCTAATCTCAGTCCAAGTTTTCAGTCTTATTCCTAGTCTAGTTCAAGTCCCATTCCCAATTCCAGTCCAGTCCGCTCTCAGCCTAGTTATAAATATTGTTGCATGCCTTTGGGTGCTTGTGTGCTCGTGTACCTTGTAATCCCTCTTTTCATAAGTTTGCGTGTTTTGCTGCTTGTGCGTTTTGCATGATACCCAGCTTATTTGCCCAAGGCATTTTTGTTCAGTATTTGTTTGCGTGCATGCTTGACTGTGCACGTTTGTTCGCTATCCTCAAATTGTTTTCCAATCCGGTTATTTGTATATGTTGCTTAATTAAGCAATACTATATGGTGTAAGGCCAATGCAATATCCCATATTTTGTTGCCCGAAGCAACATTTTCTTTATCAAGTGAATTCAGCACTCGAAGACTAACTGTCTTTGTGACATTATTGGCCCTGGCTCTGGCTTTGAGTGATGTTTCTAAAATTTCCTTATATCTATGCGACCAACCACTTTAACACGTTGATGGCTCTGGCTCTTAGGTACGTAAGTCCAATTTTGACTAAGCACGACTGCCTCGACGCGTTGTTGGCTTCGGCTCTTAGTCTTAAACCCTCACTGTGTTTAGACGATCAATCTTCGTAAATGTTGGCTCTGACTTCTAAACATGCTCTTTTCCCGTATTCGCTTAAGCGACCAATCGTCTTACTGTTGACTCCAGCTCTTAGGTAGTGAGTTTTTTATATTCCTTGATGATCAATCGTTGTTACTGTTGGCTCCGACTTCTAGCAATGTGTCCTTATGACTAAGCGACCAACCGTCGTTATTGTTGGCTCTGGCTCTTAGTATTAAGCATTCAGTTTGTCTAGACAACCAATCATTGTTACTGTTGCCTCCAACTTCTAGACACACATTTCCCCTCATTTGCCTAAGCGACCAATCGTCATTACTGTTGGCTCCGACTCTTAGGCAGTAAGTTTTCCATATTCCTAGTTGACCAAACGTTGTTACTGGTGGCTCCGGTTTCTAGATGTGCTTTCATATTTAAGAAACCGATGATTGTTACTATTGGCTCTAGCTCTTAAACACGATCTCTTAGTATCCTTAATGTTGGCTCCGGCTCCAGATAAGGTTTAACTTGACTTTCTTAGTGTCCTTAGAAAACCAATCATTGTTACCATTGGCTCTGGCTTCTAAAGATGCGCCCCTTGTCTGGGCGACCAATCATTGTTGTTGTTAGCTCCGACTCTAGACAAGGTTCAAAATCATTTTCCTTATAGTATTGTTCGATGACCAATTGTTGTTACTGTTGGCTCCGACTTCAAACAATATCCTTGTATCTTGACGAACAAAGTTGGTTTGATTCCTCCCCAAAGAATACGTAGGAAACCCTGTAAAGGTCCGACCTTATAGATGCGTCATGGTCCGCGAGTCTGCTTGTGGTCTTTTTCATATTTTATTACAAAAATGTGTTGTTTTTTTGGTGATGCTCAACAGCACGCGAGCTCCCTCATTGAAGGACTCTGTAGACCCCCCATTTTCCAGTCATTATTAATTAAAATAAATATTGGACTTCACTATTAATTAGAATTTAATATTAAGCTTAAGCCTAGTAATATAACTTAATTAATTTAATTTGGTCCAGTACATGCATCAACTTCATAAGTCTAATTGTCCAGTCCATTTGTCTAGTCCAATTGTTTGGTTCAGTCCAAATATGTCAATCAAGTCCATGTCTAGATTATGATTTTGCCTAAATGATTTAAGGTTAATAGTTTATGAATTATCCTTGATACATGAGATTAAATTAAGAATTTATGTGATTTATGAAGATAAATGTCGAATCTAGTACATTCGATCTAGAAAATCAGAGATAAATACCGAATTTAGGCCAGATAATGTCTCGAAATTCGAGAAAATTATAATAAAATTATGAGATAAACCAGCAAGTTTTCGACAAACTGGCCAGTTAGTTGACTTTTGTCAATCCGCGATTTGTATCAAATATTATGCATTATCATCAGATTGCAGATTAGCATAGCCATCCTTATCATTTCTGACGCCCCAGAGCTAAATAAATAGGCCCATTGGCCTATATTTTTAGGGATCTCTAATTTGATCATCTAATATCAACTTCTTCTCCCTTGAGCTTTTATACCATTTTCTTTGGAAGTGGTTTATCATCTCTTAAGAGAAGTTAGCCCTTTATATTTACTTAAAAGAGATCATTCTTGCTCTCTTGCATCATGAATTCATCACAAAGTGTTCCCGAGTCATCAAGACAAGCAGACCCGTGAGGTACATTTATGGCTTTCTATTCTAAATTAAAAGTGTAGAATTATCTCCCATTTCCCGCTATGACGTTTCATTTCTAATACAAAAGTCATAAAAAGTGTTATTTTCATTTCTTGGTCTAGGTCTAAGACCGAAGTATAGGTCGCTTCCCGTAAAGTCCAGAGTCGAATTACGATGGTTTTGATTCCGATTTGTCTGACTAAATGCGTAGGCCATTCGACCCCCGATGTCGAGTTCAAGCAAAAAATATAGATATAAACTTAGGGTCAAATGTTTTATTGCACATTCACATGTTATGTGTTCCAAAGGCCAAAAAATCAATAGAAATGAAGTAGAGACGTATAACTTAGTCTCCGACCCATTTCTTTGTTTTGGACAGAATAGTAGTCCTTCGGACATTTTTAGAGTCATTTATAGGTTTTTCTTAGTTTCCTTTGTTCAATTCAATAAGATCGATACTCCCTAAGATTTTCTTCGGGGGAATTTTTTTGAGGCGGTTTGTTACAATAATGTAGTACCTTAATTAAATCTAATTGAGAGTTAGATTAATTAAGCACGTTATTTTTATCGCTAAAATTATTTTATCGATAATTGATTAATTAGAATAAAAATGAGGGGCTAATTTAGCTTGGGGCCAAAGTGCAACTTTGTGAAAGTTGAACGATCAAAGTGTAATTATGAAAAGTTGAGGGGCTAAATTGTAATTTTCAAAAAAGGTGATTAGTGGCAAAAATATGTTATTTTGTGGGAAAATTTTAAGGAGGGTTAGACACCTCCTACTTAAAAGGGGGTGATAATTAAAGAAAATGAAAAAAATGGAGTTTGTGGAATTAAGAAGAAAAGAAAGGAAAAAGAAAAGAAGAAGAAACAAAAAAGAGAGAAACAGAGCACTCGGTAGAGAAGGAAAAAAGAGAGAAAAACAAAGAGAAATTTCAAAACCCTAAAAGGGTAATCTATTTCTCTCAATTGTATTTTTTAAGGTTAATTAGGGGGGTGTTCACGGTGTGTGTGTGTGTGTGTGTGAGTGTGACATGTCGTGTGTGCGTGTGTGTTGTTCTTGTGTGATGTGTGTGAACATGGGTGCAGTGGGGTGTGTGTGTTAGGGTGAAGAGGAAGGGGAAGCAGCCATGGTGGTTGCTAGAGGGTGTGTGTGTGTGTGGGTGGGTGTGTGTCTATGTTGAAGGTGTGTGTGGGTGTATGGGGGTGTGTGTTTGTCTATGTTGTGTGTATGTGTGTGTGTGTGTGTGTGTGTGTGTGTGTAAACTTTATGGTGTTGTGTGTGTGCATAAATGGTGAAGGGGAAAGGGAGCAGCATAGGGGCTGCTGTCATGGAGTTGTGTGTGTGTGTGTGTGTTGGTCACAGTGTGTGTGTGTGGGGGGGGGGGGGGGGGGGTTTAAGAGTATATTACTGTGTGGAGGTGTGTAATTGTGTGTGTATAATGAAGATTTTGTGAGTTGTTTGCTTGGCAGTGAGGGGAGGAAAATGTGTGTGTGTGTGTGTGTGTGTGTCAAGGTGAAGAAGTGTGTAGGTCAATCTGTTTAAGGAATGAACACTAACTGTAAGTGTCGGTAAATGTAGATAAGGTTTAGGCAGTCCACTGTTTGAAGATTTAAAGTTAGTTTGGGGCAGATTCTGACAAACTACAAAGATGAAACCCCAATTATTTCTAAGAAATCTACAATGTGGAAACATTTGAGATTTTTTCGAGGTCGCGAAGGGGGTGAAATGATGTTGTCGGTGAAAGACTTCATGGTGAATTAAAAAATAGCAAACTTATGTCGTTTTGCTTAGAAATTTTATGAGGACCTTAAAGTATTATGATGCCTCAATCTCTAAAATTTTGGGACATTTCAAAGCCGATAGCTATTTTTAACAGAACCGCCCTCAGAGCGCTCTATTAGATGTCAATTAGAGGTTTTTGAGCGAAAAAAATCCCCGAAGGGCTTTTGAGTCTGAAAACCAGTGTCGTTCGCCTCAAAAGACGTTTTAAATTTGTTTTGGGATTTTTATTGCGGCGATGGCCGCCTTGGGGTATTTTGGTAATTTTACCTAGGTTAGGGGTATTTTGGTAATTCTTCCTATAAAATTCCTCAGAGGACTTTTCAGTCCGAAAAATGATGTAGTACATGTAAAAAGTTATTTTAAAGCGGTTTTTTTTTTGGGGGGGGGGGGGTAGTGGTGTAATGATCATTATGGGGTATTTTAGTAATTTGCCATGTCGGCGCTGAATTTTAAGAATGCGCATAATTAAGCATCCAGTGTGACGGGAATCTAGGGATGATGTTAATAAGTCTCAAAGGGAGTTTATTATCGCTAATGCGTCGATAAGGCTAGGTTAAGAATCTGACTACTGGATCGGAATATTAAGGGTTAATTGGGAAGGGTAGAATAAAGTGTATGTGTGTGTACGTGAGCGCACACACGCGCGTGTCTGTGTGTGTGCGTGCGTATGTGTGTTTGAAGGGTATCTGATGAGCAAGGTCTTATTTGATTAGGTGATCATCTTGTTGTGATCAGAAGTTGCGAGTTGCTATAAGCCAGTCAGGTAAGGACAGTGCGGTTCCAATATGGTAATTCATTGTTTCAATTAGCATGTCATGTTGATGACGTTTATGTTGAACTCCTATTTATTATGATTGGACACTCGTAGTCATTATGACCGGTATTCTTTTATTTGAGTTATGCTATTGAGGACCTAAGTAGAGTAATTTCCTTTAGTACGCCATGTTGATGAAGTTTAGTAAGGACAATACGGTTCCTTGTATACCATCATTTGATTATGTTAGCATACCTATCATTGATGATGATGTTATGTAGATTGTGGTGGTGGTGTTGTTGTGAGATGTCAGCAGTTATTGATAACCGATATTTCTCCAATTAAGAACACTGTTGAGGACTTGTTGTTATGTTTCTCCCAAGTCTGCCTCGTTGATGATGTGTACATTAAACTCTTGGTTGTAATGCCGGTTGCTCTTGTGACCCGGTGTTTTTTGCTCAAGTTGTGTTGTTGAGGACATAAGGTGGAATATTTTCCCTTAGTCTGCCCCGTTGATAAAACTTTGAATTATGTCATTGAGGACTTGAGGTAGAACAATTCTCTTAGTCTGCCCGTTGATAAAAAAATGATGATTTTTTTAGGACTAATGATCAAAATACTCTCTAACTCCGTCCCTTTATGAAAATTGTCTCCTTTCAATTTATGCGAGACTAAGATTAAGACCCCGTACAATGGGGCATGAATATCATATGAATACCGATATAATCGGGCATTAATAAGTTGAAGGCCAGTGAAATTTGAGTAACTGGTAGTCAGTGAAAATAGAGTAACTGACAAAAATATAAAGCGTGCTAGAGTCTATCTTGTCAAGTCAAGTCGAGTCTGCATTTGCAATTGATTTTAATTGATGTTGCTGATTTTTACTATTTATGTTTCCTATGATTATCGTTTGCTTTGTTGTTTTCTCTTGCATTACATATGCATAGTTAATGAGTCTGTGCCGTTCTGGTTCAAGTGGGAATGATGTTATTCTGTTGGGCCTCAAAGCCTCTCAGTCTAAGGAAAGAAAAAGATTGTTTAACAATTTACGTTGATGTTGAATTTATTATTAAACTCTTGATTAATTGTTATTGTTGAGATGATCATTATTCCTTCGAGACTCTCGAATCACTTGTACATGATACTCGTCGTGTTGTCTTTACTTGGAGATTTACGTTCATTCCTTATCTATGTTGTTACATGTTATAAGATTGACCAAGGAGATTGACCAAGGGAAAGAAGACAAAGTAGAAAAGTTGAGCGAAGTAATGAGTTGAGCGAGATAAGACAAGCTGGAAAAAATAGGGCAAAGGTTAAGCTGGCAGTGTGCGTCGATAAGAGCTACACGACTACAGTCGTGTATTACTTTGTAAATGTTATGTTGTTAAAGAGTTGAAAGTCTTCCGCAATAGAATGATGTTCGTTTCTAAGAAAATTTTGTAAAGACGCATTTCTAGAGCGTCTATTAGTGATGCGTTAAGGTGTAGTTGCTCTTTATGACTGCACAATATGTTGTCAGTGTTGAGATAAATAGACGTTGATGTTGTAGTTACTCTGTATTCCGCACAGGGTTATGATGTGATTGTGATAGGAACTTCAACTCGGGTGGTTTCACCAGGGTTGAGGGTGTCGCAAGTAACAAAGCCGCAGCCCCATTTACAAGGTCAGTAAAGTTCATATCTAAGCTCTAAATCTGCAGATCTAGGTATGCGTATGGGGACTGTGGAATATCATGTCTTCATTAATTGAACTAGCCCATATGGGGACTGTGGAATATCATGTCTTCATTAATTGAACTAGCCCATATGAATGCTTGCACATTCTCTGGAGTTCATTATGTTAAAACCCATAGTCATGGAGCAAGCATTGATTTCTTACAGCCTATTCAGCCTTACATTTATGTCAAGAATAGAGGGCATGCCGAGTATCTTTCCGTTTCTACTAACCAAATTGTCATACTAAAGGAAAACAGAAAAAAAATGGAAACTTCAAGACATTCATATTAGGGATATATGTTCTGCTCTTTGCGGGATTGAGTTGTGATAAGATGAATACAATTGAGCCTTGTGAAGTCCAAATTAAACAAAGTGTTACACTCCCACTACAGAAAGTTAGCTGTCTTCAGGCTTTAAGAGGTGATAGAGTGAGTTTTGCTTGTATGTGCATTCGGATGACGATGGCTTTTGGTAGAGGGAAAAAATAAAATTTCATAAGGTGGATCAAATTGTAATTCCCATGAAATAATTGAAGAGAAGTCTGTTGTTTCCCGGCTGGTTTTGTCAACTTAAAATAAGCTCTCTCCCCCTCTATTTTTTTGTCTTTTTACCATTAAATAGAAACAGGTAACCTCTCTAGTAATATTCGTCCAAATGATATTTTATCTGCACTGATAGCGTTCAGGTGCTATCCCTATACAACCCATTCACCCTCTACGAGAGCTTTGAGCTGGAATTGTCGAGGTTTCGGTCAGCCTCGTAAAGTTCATATAGCTCGCCAAATGACCTCCCTGCATTTCATTTTTTCAAGAAACCTATATGAAATCACAACGGTGATGATATTTTCCGAAGGTAGGATTTACTTTTAGCACTGTAGTGAATCCACTGGGACTTAACGAAAGTCTTTAAGTGGGCAGGAAAGATAGAGTCGTGCGTAGTATCTTTTGCTCTGATTCTCATATCATCTAGATCTTGTTTTCATTATATAGAGGACAATATGGGTTAACATGCTTTTTTCATCAACACCCGGTTGTCGCGCAATGCAGACGAACAAGGGAGCATATCATAGTAGTCTTAGCCAGTTGTAGTGGTCTTTTAGTTCTTATATGTGACTTTAATTAGGTCCTCTATCCATTTAAAAGTTCTGGTGCCGGAGAAGATGGAATCTCTGGGCTTACTCCTTTTGTTGAGTTTAGTCACGAGGTTGGACTAATTGATACTAAATGGTCAGGACCCACATTTACTTGGACTAGCAATCCTCTAGGAGATGCTTACACTTTTGAGAGAATTGATAATGGCTTTACTAACCCATAATGGACCAAATTTTTCCTAATACCGAAATTTTAAACCTCGGGGTTGAGTCCTCTTATCATGCTCCTATCCTCCTGGATGCATATCCCTGCTGGACTATTCCAAAAATAAAACCCTCAATTCCAAGCACATTGCCTTCTACATCTGATGGGCAGGCTGGTTAGATAAGTGGCTTGGTCTACTATGGTTGTTGGTTGACCTCTGTTGCATGTGCTTGCCGTGAAAGATCATGATGTAGATTATGATTCCTTAGAACATAGAAAGAATTGGAAATATTCCTGCTAGAATCAAAGATACTAAAGAGAAACTCCTACACCTTTAACCTCTATTGCCAAATCCACATGCACGATATATTGATCGACAATTGAGCCTACATTTGGGTTTGTTTCTTGACAATGAAACAATCTATTGGGCACAAAAAGCCATATCCAAGTGGGAGTTTGATGGTGATAGAAACACAGAGTTATTCCATACATCTCCAATAATTAAAAGAAATGGGAGTCAAATACATCGAATTTTAAACTCTCAGAATAATTTGGTATCTACTGAATCAGATATTATAGATCGTTCTGCCAGTCATTTCTATGTGTGGAAGCCATCTAGCGTAGGTTCTTCCCAACAGTTGATTTCTATCAATGCTCTTTCAACAGTTTTATCTTCAGACTAAGTAGCTTAATTGAATAAACCTTTCACAAGCATTGAGGTTCAAATGCTCTTTTTGATATTGTTCTATTAAAATCACCGGAATTAAATGGAATCCTGCCACAGTGTACTAATTTGGTGGGACTTATGCGTTTTCCCATTAAAAAGTAGTTTTATCTTTCTTTAGCTTTGGATATTTATTGGATGCCGATATATCAAGAAGTCAAATACATCATTCAAACTCAAAAATATGGTCAGGTGGGAAAGGTAGCACTCAAAATTGGCATGAGTAAAGCTTATGGTCGAATATAATGCGACTTCTTACAAGTGGCTCTGGGTAAATCTAATTTCCCTGGGAATTGGATTAGACTTATCTAAAAGTATGCCAAAGCCGTGTCTTACTCACTACTCATCAATGGTTCCCTTCAAAAAGAATCCGTCCTACATGTGGCCTTCGATTAGGAAATCCTTTTTCTTCGAATCTCTTTATTCAGTGCTTAGAAGTCCTCTTTGTATCTCTTGTAGAGGCTCAGGATCGAAGAATCCTTTAGGGTATCAGGTTTGCTACTCAGCTCTACCAATCAGCCATATTATATTTGCTGATGAGGCTTTGGTTTTCTTTCATATGAACTGAAAGAATTGATTGCAGATGAGACTTTGGTGATATTTTCTCCCTTATATTATATGCATTATAACATATGCAGCTATTAACATCCAAGATCTTAAAGATTCGTATTCAAGAGAAATTTGGGAAATACTTAGGAACATCCTTGGATATTGTCACCAATCATCATAGAGTTTTACGTTCTCTCATTGATCAAGTTTGAGTTAGATGCGCAGGGTGGAAAGGGTGTATGTTAAACAAAGCAAGCAGACCCACGCTGGTGCGGTCTGTTCTCTCCAATTTAGACAATCATCATATGCAGTGCTTTCTATTTTTAGCTTATGTGTGCAAACAGATCGACACAATTATGATACGATTTTGGTGGTTAGTCAATAGTGGTAAGAAAAGGATCTAATAGGTAAAGTTGCATTGTTAATGTAAGCATGTAGAATAAGGGCAGTTTAGGGTTTCGTTATACAAGACTCTTTGAAGCTGCTTTACTTGCGAAAGTAGGCTGGAATATTCTTCATAAACCAAGCTCTTTCATTGCATCTATATTCACGGCTAAATATTGCAAGTATATCTCTTTGATGAATTCTCAAATCCAACAAACTTTTCTGAGGTATGGTGGGGAATAATAGCTAGCAGGGAGGCTCTGTAGTTAGGAGTACGGTGACAGTGGGTAATGGAAAATCAATACTTTTGTGCAAGATTATTGGCTCTCCCAATTTTATACGATATCTCTTAGGATTTACAAGGCTAATCACAATCCACTAGCTAAGGTAGTAAATTTAATGGTAAATGGAGAATAAATTATTGCTAGTTAGTAAACTCCATTCTTCCCACTGACATTGCTAGCAATATCCTAAGCACTTATATATAAAGGGTAGATTGTGAGGATCAGAGGGTTGGAAATTTTTTAGAAGTGGAGATTTTCTGCCCGCTCAGCCTATGATGCTCTCTATCAGCAGAAAGACGCTTAGATTCCCCGAGATCCAAGTTATTCCAATCCAGCAGTAACAATTCTCGTTAAAGTCTAGCAAGTCTTTTGATTTTTTTCCTATTTAATTTAAAATTTAAATTTTTCTCTAGAAAACTTTCCTTGACAGACTTCCCTTGTTTACCTTTCTTTATTGTTTAGGAATTAGTAGTAGTAAACTCTGTGTCATTTGTGAAAATAATGTGAAACCCTTACTCATATTTTATTTGAAAGTCCTTGTTATGTACGGTGTGGTAGGCTCATTATATAGTTGTTGCCCAAGAAAATTAGGTTACTAGTTTTTTGGAGTGGTTGATGAGTTGGCTTATTAGATCCTCTCCCCACACGAAGCAATTTCATCGCATAATATAGTTAATATATCTATCTTTGTGGTTCAGTTGGAAACATAGCAACGAGATTATCGTTAACCATGATAGGCGAGATGATAATTAGAATTTTCCAAACTTCTACATTTGTTAGAATTTTGTTCGATTCGTCCAACCATTCTGGATCTTTACCCGTTAAGGTCATATCAATAAAACTCGAGTTAGAAAGGGCTACTACCCTTCCAATTTTCGGCCAATCATTGCACATGTATTACTCCTTAAGTTACTTGTATTTTACTACATTTTGATTTGACGCAGGAGGTAAGCAAGTAGGTATTGGATTAATAGCTTCATATTAGAACAACTATCGCGTTAGTTCCTTGTCAGTGAATTAACTAGCAGCGAATGATCACTCATTTAATGGATAACGGGGATAGAATAGTTGTTGGATGGTTAGGCCTTCCTATCCTTCGATAAGTTATCGCCCTTCTCAAGGCATGCACATGGACTCATTCTCATAAATCCATGCATGTTATGATTTATACTGACTCGAATCGTTTGTGTTCACATCTAAGTGCTAGCCATGGTAGCAGTAAGCATCTCCATACATGCTCAATACTTTTTGACATATATTTTGCTAGTATGGAGCTCCAAAGCTGCAGTTTGATAGCAAAAAAACTTGTTTAAAATGGTTAATTTTCTTGCTAGTACAGCCTATACAACTAATGACAATATCCAGCACGAGCGGCCTTTCTAAGAGGGGGTAGGTTATACTAATGTAATTTTTTTATTATACTGGTTTGTAACAAGCTTGTAGTATTTTTCGTCTTCAATTGAGCTGTAATATTTGTTATACTCGGTTGTATGTCTACATAAACTCTTATTACTAATGCAATCCTCCTTAACATATTTCAATTTAGATAGAAATTATCGATACAACCTCATACTGTAAAAGGCTAAAGTGGACATAAAACTAATTGGATAACAAGCTGCAGTCATTATGATTTTTTATTTTCTTTTTCAGTATGTCAAAGTGTATTATAGTCATTTAATTATAATTATGATGTCGTCGTTCAATTAGAGTTGAAACAATAGTTGAATTTGGTGACCCTTGACCCAGTAATTTTTAATGTATAGTTAACGGACAGACCACCCCTCCTCGATTAGGTCAATAAACATTTTTTTACCTTCTTTTCTGACTGGTACCATAAAAGCCATTTATTCCCTCGAAAATGCAATCATGAGGCTTTAACTAGTGGCAGGGCCTTGGAGATGGTGGCGACCGGTGGCCGCCACCCCCTTCAACAGAGTAGAATATTTCTTTTATAAATATTTTACTAGTTAAAAAATAAAGAATTGCAAAACTAAAAGAGTTGGTTGGCATGTATTGAATCAGGTCAAACGGGACGAAATGGATCTAAATGAGATGGGACGCGACGAAAGAATTAAAACAAAGAATGAAACACAATGGGAATGAGGCAGCTTGGGGAAGGGCGTGGACCCCCGTATTGCCATCGCTATTGGGATTAAAAGGCAGACATCTGTTTTCATGATGACTTCCTTATCGGTATATTCAATCCTCTGAATTTCCTCGCAAACCATCTTGGATTCATCAAACTGGACAGAGTTTTTTCCCTAAATAATACATATTTAATACTTAATTACCAAAATACACCATTTTCAAACTTATTTACCCGCATACCACATTTTGAAAAATCGTGGTTTGAAACCACGTTTTCAAGGTAGAAATCGCTGTTTCAAACAGCGATTTCTACCTTGAAAACGTGGTTTCAAACCACGATTTCTATTTTAAGGTAAAAATCAAGTAGAAATCGCTGTTTGAAACAGCGATTGCTACCTTGAAAACGTGATTTCAAACCACGATTTCCCAAAATGTGGTATGCGGGTAAATAAGTTTGAAAATGGTGTATTTTGGTAATTAAGTATTAAATATGTATTATTTAGGGAAAAAACTCAAACTGGACATCCACCGATTCTGAAGCTACCAACAGATAAATAAATAAATAAATAAGGAACAGAATGAAGGGGATAGAACGGGAAAAAAGAGACCAGACCAAGGAAAGGCAGACAAAAATGAAGATGCACATAAAACGGAGAGTCAAGGGAGGAAGAGTGTATAAGGACGGAGAATGCGGCTAGGATTTCTATCAAGTGTTATCCACTTTTTGATTGTAATTCCTGCTCTAGATACACATATAATGCCAAAAAAGAAACCCTGCTTCAAGTATACGGTTACATCACTCGTACAAAAATCAGGAGAAATCAGATGAAACCAAACCAATTTTTTTCTATTAAAAGACAACTTTCTCTATGACGGTGGAATTCTATAAACTGACTGCACTTCTGTCTCTAACAAAGAAACATATTTATCAAGCATCGAGATAACAGCTTCAAATTCAGTCACTTGCTTCTCTATTATATCAATTTGCTGAACATACTCGTCAAAGTTCCCACTTTTGCACTTCAACTGCTCCACAAAGACCCTTAAGCCGGAAGCCACATCACCAAAGCCTTTGTACTCTTCTGCCACTCTGATATTCATTTTCTCCAAAAGTTCAAGTAGATTATTTGTTGCCTGAGAGATATAACAAACTTGAAGACGTAGATTCCAAAAAAATGGCAAATACACCCACACCCACACATATACATGTAAAAGCCAGAGCAAATTCCACACACTAAAGGTAGAAAAAACTATAAGCTTGAGCAAAACTTCTTCCTCTAATCTCACTTGGCAACATCTTTCTCCACTTTTTCATCACCATTCTATCATCTAAATGGCATAGAATCACCATTTTAAGATATACGATATCTTGGAAGCAGTCTATCGAAAAAATAAAAGTAATTTACATGTCCCATCTACCAAAAGAAGAAAGAAGAAGAGAAACATTTATTCTCTCTTCCCCCCACCCCCCCTCCAAAAAAAAAAAAAAGGGTCCACACAGACATGGACAGACACAAGAACGACACCACCAGCCGAAAGACAGTTTGTCTTTGAGTTAATACACATTTAGTACCTCGAAACTCCTTGAAAATCTCACTCCAGTACCTAATCATTTTATTTAACGAACACTCGAGTACCTCCTCGAACTTTCCATCCAAATTGTTAACCCGATTCAGTGACATGGGACCCACTACATGGATAAACATGTACAACAGTTCATTTCTACCAGGGCAAAAACGTCCAGCACCTCATTTCTACATTCTTCTTCATTTTCAAGAGAAATCACCATCTCCCTCCCCTCATAAACTACTAAGCAGCACCACCAGAACCAACACCTAATACCTCATCCCTAAACTCCAAGGCAGTGAGCACCAGAGAGACCACCGCAACTGCAATAACTCCACCCAGGTACCGTCATTAGCCGAGCACCCTTACCCACCAAACAGTTTTTCAGTACCAGTACTTCAAAAGAACTGATGAGAGATTCAGCACATTGGAGTGACTAAGGTTGTTTACTTGGTTCAAGTGTTTGATGGTGGTGGGTGATTAAGGTTGGGGTGGTTGATGGTGGTGCTGTGGCGGTGGCAATGGAGGTGGAGGGCTGAAGAAGAAGAAGAACGAGAACAAAGAAATCAGAGAAGAGAACATTTATATCGAAGTTTTTAACTTATGAGGGTAAGATAGTCGTTGAAGCATTATTGGGCAGAAAGTGTCCGGAGGTACTGAAGTGTACACTACCTGAAATCTTTTATGAGCCGATAATAAATACTTAGGTAATTAAAGTGATACTCGCAGGGAGATTTAAGGTACTAATTCTATTCAACCTTTTTTCTTTTGTTAAGTTTAGAAAATAGATATTCTCTCTACCAAAGCTAAGCTTGAACATACTAATGTGATTGTTCCCATTAAAGTTAGCTTGTGAGAACCTTTAAGATGGCGTTACTGTTATTTGATTGGTGACAGTTAGTGGAGCCATATTTTTCCTTAGCAAGGTCAGTCACCACATTAGGACCAACTTGTAACAAAAAAAAGGTTGTGCTTTCTAAAGTTCAGTATCAACTACATCTCTGTACTTCATTATTAATCTATTAATTATTATTTAAGAACTTAATCAATAAACAAAATCAAAGTTATGAGTACAATAAAACACACCATCAGTCTTTGCTTAAGCTTTACATTGGCCAGGGCCAAAGATGATACAAACCTTTATTTGATTACAACTTTTTAGAGTTAAATACGCAACGATTACAAATGTTGTTCCCTTAACGTCCAGATACAATACAAACCTTGCACTGGTATTGAGGAGAACATTATTCTGGCTTCATGTTAGAAAAGTCACATAAGCAGCAGCCAACCATGCAACTCATTTTTCGTAAAGAAGCCATAAACCACCCCTCTATTTCTTACTCATTGTTATACTGTGGACATTGGTTTTTTTTTCTTTTTTTCCTTGGGTGGGTGGGGGAATACTGAACATATTGTTGCACCCCTTCTCCAAGTAATTTAGTCGTCAACAACTTAACTCCACTGATAAAAGACAAAACAAACAACAGGAAGCAATTCAAAATCCAAATGATTACAATTTAGGCTTTTCTACTTGCATACACATGAAGAGAAAACAAGAAACAAAAAAGAACACCACGGTGAGATCTCCCATCTCTCCATTTCTAGTAGTGCTTAATACCACTCCTATTCTTCTCTTTCATTGGGAGAATTGGGCCCTACTAGCCATTCCAGAATAGAAGCATATCATTTCTTCCTTTTTCCTGGCCATCGGGGCCTTTAATTTGTTTGAGTGCAATTTATCCCAGCTCTTTACTTAATAAGTGAGCTCGGAGCAAGCTCAACTTGTTCGTCTAAGAGTTCCCAACCCGGTCAGTTTCCTGAAAAACGCACAAAGCAGCCTAGGTTGGAAGATACCTATGAAGCATGGGTGCGGCACTTTGGTGGACGCAACAGTACTGGGTGCAGATCAGGTGCAGGTGCGGGTGAGGCTGGGTGCATGCATGTCCTGAAATTTTTTGGTTTTTAAAACGAAATCACTGGATCTTGGGTGCGGCTTGGACACCGCAGGGGTATCGAAGGGACACAGCAGGGTGATAGGAGGCTGATTTGCCTTTAACTAGGTTGCTTTCTTTGTTCACGCTCTATTAGTAACTATCATCAGCAAGGCACTTATCAGTTCTAAAACACTTTTCCAAAAACATAACAATTTGCATTATACACTCTACTAGTTTGATTACCCAAAAAAATGGGATGATATGACGAAAAGATTCCTCATATCATCCCATTTTTTTTGGGTAATCGATAAGATATTAACTGAATAAACTTCAAACTTAATTTACTTAATCAGCAAATTTAGCCCATAACTTTTATTTTACCCTTAACTTTTCTTCCCATCTTCCTTCTATAAAACAATTTAGCTATCTCAACTGCATGCCAAAAATTTGACATAAGTTTTGCAGAGAAGCTTTAAAATTCGTGCTCATGGACTAAAACGCCCAAAATAACCAATCCGATGAATGATAAGCTTACGATGATACTAGAAAAACCTGAATTAACAAGAGGGAAAAGCAACACAAGGAGTGTGTGGAATGGAAGATTCAATCAGAACCAAAGAACGGACACATACCAGCTCTTACGTGGTGGACATTCTTCTACAGTATAAAATGAGGATAATCCAAGTGAATTCTTGCGTTTACCGTGTAAAAATGCTCAATGCACGAAATTTTGACTCATGTAGCAGATGTTGTGGTCATTCTAGTAAAAACTGTATAGTTGTAGCCAAAGAAAATGAAAAACGGTTATAGGGTAGAGAGAGGGGGAGGATGAGTCACAAATTGACAGGTTAACGAAATGCTATGGAAGCTGACAGATTAAATGTGATAGACCTGCTCAACCCCAGGTCTCCGAAATAGTCGTTCTTTGAGCTGGGATGGAAGCTCATTATAGCTTACGATGATACTAGAAAAACCTGAATTAACAAGAGGGAAGAGCAACACAAGGAGTGTGTAGAATGCAAGATTCAATCAGAAACAAAGAACGGACACATACCAGCTCTTACGTGGGGGACACTCTCCTAATGAATCTTGCATTACCACCGTTGGGTGGAGGCCACAAATGACCCCAAAGTGGGGAGGCCAAGGGGGTGAATCCCAAAGAGGGAGGCCAAAGGAAGGGGAAGGGCTCTCCATGTCAACCAATTCCCCGTGGGTGGGGGGGGGGGGAGGGATGGGGTTGAAGGCTGCCGACCCCCTTGGGAAGCAGGCACCAAAGTCTCAAGACTTGGATCAAATTTTGCTAACGGCACGTGACATGGAGGGTACGCTCTGAGTTGACCGGGTTGGTGGCGTCAAATTTTGACAGCGGACTATGACGAGTATCAAGAAGTGAGTCCCAAATGCAGTCAAATACGCATAACCAAGATCAGATAGCAATTTACCATATACTCGTACTTTGCACATTGGTATAAATTTTGCTGACAGTAACACTCCCTTCTTTCTAACTTCTATTATCACGGTTACTAGCAATAGTAGGACCTCTATTTTTAGATTTTACTAACAGAAGGAACCTCATATTCAATTTTAACTTCAAATGACCTAAGCATAGGAAAACCGTGCATTCTAAGGACTTCCATCCAAATTCGACTAACAGAGTCATCTAGGTCAAGTGCATATTCATCTCGACACACTAATAGATTGGGCAAAATGATACATCTTGTGTCTTTCCAGCCCTAACTTGCTCCTCTCTTCCTCATCCCAAGCTACTGTTGTAAAAAGGGAAGAATTTGTCTTTTTTTTTGTAAGCGGACCTTCTTTCTTCACTCAAAATGAGTTAACACAGACTTCCTGTTCTATAAATTCTTTAAAAGAGTCTTATAAACTACTGTAGGTGGCTCTAATGAGAGGTAGAAAATTGGCAATGGGGATTGAGCAGAGAATGACGGTGACGACAAGTTGACGACACTGAAGGTGGTAACAACACAAATCTGATCAGGTGAGTATTATGTGTGATTCGTTGTTAGCGAAACAGATGAGATCTAGGTCACTCCTCGTGAGAAGGAATAGGTTCCAAAAGATTCCGTACTGTGAACCATCTACAATGCACCATTTTAAAAAACCCTATAACATTCCAACCAACTGGGAGCCAGTCACGTAATCATCAAATCTTTCTGTTCTGTTATACATTGAGCAGTTAAAAGGGAACTCCAAAACTGTGCGAGGCATCAGCCACCCAATGACAAAAAACAAATAAGAAACTCCCTGAATCCCTTGCAACAGGGCAATGCAAAAGAAGGTACATAAAGCATCAGCTAGCTAAAAACTTCTACATAGCAGCACCTTATATGTTCTAAACTATCAAAAGCCTTGTGGTCGGATGGGACATGAGGTGCACTAAAAACAAAAGAAAAAACACACTATTTTAGAAAAGATTTTATCCCGAGAAAAATGCGAGAGTTCTAAAAATATTGGTTGCATGATACGGAACCATAACTTTTAAAAATAAGGGAACGAGTTAAAGATGGAAATTACTAGACATATGCAGAGCTTGACAGAGCTTCTTAACAATGGTAACTATGAACTACACGGTTTTGAGTTTGGGTTGCATTAAGAGCCCAACCAAATAAATGTCCCCATTCCACGGCAGTTTTTTGTGTGTAAGAAATAATTAGATAAAAGATTCCTTTAGGCCAAACCCCATATAATTTCAAGTAAGCATCGTAGAGGTAAACAAACTGAGAAGAGAAAGCAGGGATTCAAAACCTTAAGCTCGCCTTTGATCGTGGTGGAGACACTAGTGAAGAGATTGCTCAGCGCTTCAGTGAGTTCTTCTTGCTCGTCCCCCAACCCAGATCGATTCTCCTGTGTAACGTCTTTGCAGTCATGCCCCACCACATCATCTGATGACTGGTATTCCCTTGCATATCTCTCTGCATGTACTGCCCCACTTTCGGCACCCACACAGGCGTCGGACTCCTTGACCTCCATTCTCTTCATAATTTTACTAGGAGCTAACTCTTTAATCCTGGAGTGCGCATTCGCTTGTGCAGTATCTAATACTCCAAATACTCTCTGATCAGGAACTTGAAAATCTAGTGGGGCTTCTTGTATAGATTCCTTTTCTTCCACAGTCTCTACAGCCCCAAGGGACTGGAGCTCAGCATCAATGTATACATCCACTGTCCTTTCTGTGCCATCACTTACAGTCTCCTGCTCCTCTTGCCCCTGGCTTGATTGCATACTTATATTACAGTGCCCAGTTTCTCGATGGAGCCACTCGTTTCTTCTGACATCTTTTAGTATCTAACAGAGATTGCTTCACAACTGCAGAAGTGGGCATTTTCTTTTAAATAAGGTTCAACTTCTTAATGAATAATCCTAGCAGCTCAGGTCTGCAATCATCAGCAAGTTGAGTACCCTGTTCAACCCTGACACAGATTCTGCAATTTTCATAAGGCTCTGTTATAGCAAGCCATGGTACAGAATGCAGAAAACGGCCACTAATAACAGACAGATGCTTCAGAATCTAAGCATGAGAAGTCTCGGAAGGCTGCAAACAAGGTGACAACCAAACATGAGAGGTCTTGCAAAACCAGAGAAAATCATGACGTGCAAAATTAAGTCATGCTATGTAAAGTAGAGCCAGCCCAACATTCATTGCCCTCCATAGTCCTAGATCTACGAATGCCATGCCATAACAGCAGCTTATTGCTCTCTCACAGATAAACATATATTAATATCTTTTTTTCTCACTGTCCACATCTTTTCAAACTTCACTTCCCAATAAGCCAGACATCTTTATTTTTATCAGTATGTAGAAATATGTATGTACAAGTTCAAAATTCTCAAATTCGACCTAACTATATATAACCTTCAAAACTGGCATGTTTCATAATTTTTCATGAATAACCCAGAAAAGCATAAAGTTTCCTGAGGCAAAATATGCAAAACCGAACATACCAAATGAATACTCCAAGTCAGTTACTCCAGCGGGTTCTGCCAAACAGGGGGGAGACTTAATTTTCCAGAATTGTATCGAATAAAATTAGCTATAGAGATTTTTTTAACCATTGATCTCGAACAAATGAAATCTAATTGTTCATCCAGAATACTAACACGAAACATTAGACCGCGCCTTTTTGGGTCAAACAAGCTATTAATTGAATTTCAGATGAGAAGCCTATACATCTATATGTACCTGCAACTTGTGTCTTGAAAGCAGTAGACTTTGAGTTTCTGGTATCTCGGGTTTGATCTCAAAGAATGAAGGAACGGGCATCCACGGAGGGGAGAAACGAAGGTGAAGGGAGAGCCGACTGGATGCCTAAAAACGAAGGGTAGGGTTAATTCTATATGCCCTTGTGGTGCCGTTTTTTACTTCGTAGAATAGAATTTGCAGTAAGAGTTTGTGCGGGCATTAATGTTACTATCACCCTACAGCCGGCCGATGACAAATGCTACAATCAAGCATAACCAAATATAATTAAAAAATTGCACAAGTATTACCTGATTTCATCGTCTATCACTCCTGCAAATATTATCAGCACAGGCTACAGTTGCAAAAAAACAAAATAAAAATAAAGCAAACCTTTATGCTTTCTTAGCAAACTGGACCTTTGAAACTCCATCCTAGCAAAACAAATGTCAAAAAATATAAGGCTCGTGTGAAGATGTTTATTGTTAGTGGAGTGGCATTCAGTTGTGAAGACAAAAGTCGAGTGAGTATATATATCATGACATGCATGAAGTTACGAGAGTGAGCCCGTGTACAAGTAATGAGATATGTGATAGCTTATGCGAAGTGGTCATTGCTTGCTGCTTGTTTCAATGATGAGGATCTAATGTGAGGATTGTTCTCATATGAAACTACTAACACTATTTTGCACGAGATATATCGTGCAAGTAAATCCAAGAGAGTAACTTTACGGCCAGAATTTGAGAAAAAACCGCACACCTTGACTATTTATTTGGTCTGTACTTTTAGAGGGAATACCTGCCAGGTTTATGGCATATCTGCCGGAAACCGGCTAGTATACTATAAACCGACCGATATTTACACTAAGGGTAGATCACATAAAATATTAATGGGCCTCTGATTAGCTGGCATGTTTACCTTATTGGTAAACCAAACAGCTCGTCAGCATGTCCTATTCTTGCATATTTGAACCTGCCGGATTTACCCTTCATTTTAAAACCAAAAGACCGTCACTGAGTAACTTGACAATTTACCCACGAGGTTAACCGAATGATTAGTTGGTGTATTATTTTAAAAACCATTTTTCCAAAAAATAACCCGTCAGTTGACCCTTAAAGTCAACAGTGCGGTTAGTTAGTAACTTACTTCCACAAGTAATTTTTTAAAAATACCAAGAATTTCACTGAGTAACTAGACGATTAGCCCACAAGGTTGACCGACCGGGTAGCCATTGATTTATTTCCAAAAAACTTTTTTTTCTAGAAACCCCAAAAAACCTCATTGAGTAACCGGACAGATAGCCAACAAGGTTAACCAAACGGTTAGTCAGAGACTTATTTCCCCAAACCTGTTTTGAAATATAAAAAACCATGAGTGACCAGACAATTAACCCTTAAGGTTAACGAACGGTTACTCAATGTATTTCTTCAAAAATCACCTTTCCAAAAATACCTTTAATGAGTAACTGGACGGTTGACCTACGGGGTTAACCAAACGGTTAGTCATTACCTTATTTTCTAAAATGATTTTCTATTAAAAAAAAGCCCTCTTGATTTATCGGACGGTTAACCCACAAGGTTAATCGGACGGTCAGTCCATATCTCATTCATTTGTAGGTATAAATCGACCGGTTTTATATGCTTAAATTTTTGTGTTTTATTTTCTATACAGTTAAGGACAAGAAACTCTAGTAAGGGGATCTGTCTGGAAAACTCAAAAGAATCCAGATGGCCGAAAACTCTCTCAGATCCATGACCTGGTTTGTATCCTCAGCGAACTGCAAAAGGATTTCCAAACCAACATCATTGCCTTGGTGGCACTTTAGCATGGGAAGATCGCCAAAGATGTAGAATCCCTCATGAAAAAAGATCAGGGTAACAAATCCAGAGAGAAATCAAAAGCAGAGGAAAAAGAAGAAAAGAGAAATGAGGATCCTAGATTGGAAGTTGATTGGCAATATGAGTTCGATAATAAAGGAAAGGTTACCACTGCAGAGAGGAAGGAAAAACTGGAGATACTTGAATCTCAAGTTGCTCGAATGAGAAGGGCCGGTGACCCATGGATCTTAGTACCTTTATTATGAACCCAAAAGGTAGGCTCTCACCTAAGTTTAAGATGCCCGACATGGACAAGTTTGATGGGACTTCAGACCTGAAGATCCACGCCAGAATATATTTATGTGTGTTAGCTCGTCATGGAATTAACCTAACAAGTTAGTCCAGCTGTTCCACCAAACTCTGACATGGGCTACCTCTCGATAGTTCTTCACCCTCGATGACTCTCGAGTCCAAACGTGGGAAGATATGGTGCGAGAGTTTGTTAATCAATATCAATACAAAGTTGATCTCAACATCACTCGGATTGACTTGGAGATACCAAACAATAGCACAAATAATCAATATTGGAATTCATCATTTAATGGAGAAACGAGGTCGCTCAAACGGCTAACCACCGCTCAGAAGAAGAGCAGTAGAACATCATAAGAGACAATCTTATATCGTTCTATCATGAGCACATCTTTGGCCACTATCACACCACATTAAAAACATTGATGGGTTCTCTCATTCAAATATCAACAAGGGAACAATAGCCAAAGACTGGAAATAAGGAGGATAGAAGACTACTTTGAGGAATCCTAACATCCAGCCAAAGATGTTCGCAGACAATAATGTTAATGCGGTTAAGTTTTAAGAGGTGGTTTCATGGGAACCGATCACCTTAGGCGAAAGTTCTCCTACTTGCATGCTCTTGTAACCAAAGTGTTTGAGCAACTGCTTAATAGAGGAATGATAGCCAAAGTGCCCCCAATTGCTACACTGAAAGGACCCAACTTTCAAGCTCGGCATGAATCTCGCCAAGGATATGAGCACCCTACATAGAAATGTCTCACCTTAAGGAACGCTTGTAAACATTCCATTTTTTGTAGTTATTTTTAATTTAATAACTATTTGGGCTTTATTATTGATTAAAGTCTATTGTTGTAGGCGTAGGCCTAATAATATATTACACTTAATTAACTTAATCTGGTCCATTAATTCTCCAGTCCAGTCCAGTTATCTAGTCCAACGGTCCAGTCCAGTTCAGTTGTCAACTCAAATCAAATAATTCCAGTCCATTTAGATGGGTCAAGTCCATGAGTCAAGAGTGATTTGCTCAGAAGGTTTTATATTATTTGTGACTTATCCTTTATGTAAGTGATTCTACCCTTGATTTACATGAAATTTTGAGATAATTCCCGAATTTGTTACATCCCATTTGATAAAATTAGAGATAATTAGTGAACTAAGGGCAGATAATGTCCCGAAATTTGAGAAAATTTATTATAAACTTATGGGATGAAACGGCCGATTTGTCAAAAACTAGCCGGTTAGTTTACTTTTCTCAGCTTACATCGGGTCGTCTCCGTTGCTAAACAATGTCTCCCCTGGGATGTATAGTAGAAACCCCCAGATATACTACTCAATCAATGCCTCGTTGGCGCCTTCCAATTTCATAACTCGTAATGAGAACAGAGGGTATCAAGAAAAATGGAACCGCCTTTTTTGTAGGATTGCTCGAACCCAAGCAACTGAACCATGAGGTCGCGGTCCTTGTTAAGATCATAGACTCATGGGATAGGCCTCCTTATAAGAGGGATATGTATCCCATCGGGCTCCTTTTTTATTTTTCTCGAGAATTTAGTTGATATCATAGCCAGTGGAATAAAAGACTTTTTATTACAATTTGACCGGACCCGCGGCATCTTCGCAGGCTGCCTACATACCTTCATCTGATGTGTTACATTAACACATGTGTGCCAAATAGTGTTCTTAAAGGAGGATCAGGTCATTCGTAGTTCATTTAAAATTCTTGCTCATGCATAGTATCTTCTTAGTCAATCTAGGTTTACTATCAGTCTAGGTTGACTAACTATGACAGCTCGATTTCATTTAATCGACTAATAACGCTACACCTCCAAAGTCATGATTTGCTTGATCATATAGGCACCTGACCAGTTGGGTTCAACCTTTCCTCGAGACTTCCAAATTTCTCTGATGCTCTCCTTTAATACCAAATATCCTTCCTTCAAGCCATTTCCTTTCACTCGCTTATTAAATGCTCTGGCAATCTGCTTCTGTAACCTTGAATGTGGTATAGAGATTTCAACCTCTTCTCATCTAGCAACGCTAGTTCTTTGAATATGTGTCTTACCCAGCCTTCCTTGGCTACTTGGTTCTCTAACAGTACCCTTAGAGAGTCTACTTCCAATTCACTGGGAGGATGACTTGCATACCATAAACTAACAAATATGGGGTAGCCCGGGTTGATGTTCTTACTGATGTCCTATAACCTGAGAGGACATAGAGAAGCTTATCCGGCAATTTTGACAGGAATCCATCATTTTACTCAGCATGTTCTTGATGTTTTTATTGGCGGCTTCTACAACCCTATTGGTCCGTGGACGTAGGGCGATGAGTGATGTTAAATTCTACGATATTCTTCAGCTAAATCTATGACTTCCCTTTCGAAATGCAATCCATTGTCGGAAATCAAATCTCGAGGTACTCCATATCGACCAATGATGTTGGTCCCAATGAATTGGGCCACTTTCATGGCATTGATCACAACATACGAAGCGGTTTCCACCCACTTTGTAAAATAATCAATGGCTACCAGTATAAACTGATGTCCATTAGAAGCCTTGGGATTGATCTTTCCAATCACATCTATTCTTCAAAACTGAAAAGGGACATACAGATGTCATGTTGTATAACTCTCGTGTCCATTGGTGTAAACTTAACATTTATGGCACCTTCTTACATGCTCGATACAGTATTGTTACACCGTACTCCAGTAATATCCTTCTCGGAGAATTTTCTTCCCTAACATACGATCGTTCATGCGGGGTCCACATTCTTCCAAGTGTATATCTTCCATAATCTGATAGCCTTCTCTCTTAGTCACACATAGTAGGTATTCTCCATTATAGTGTCTCTTGCATAGGCACTAGTCACACATGATAAACAGTGTTGCCCATCTCCTCAAAGATATATGGTCTTTCGTGGAAGATCCGTCAGAGTATTTACTGTGAAGGCCCAATATTAATTAGCTTCCAATTATTTTATTAATCCTGAACACATTTAAATTTGATTAAAATATTTTATTTGTGTTACATTAGTTTTCTACATAAAATAAATATTGAAAATCAATTATGGACCAAAATGTAATTTTGTAAAACTTTGGGGTTAAAATGTAATTATGCAAAATTTTGGGGTCAATTTCAAAATACCATAACTTAGCTATAAGAGGTTAGTAGCTTGTGCACGTGTGAGAGTGTGGGGATAAAAGGATTTTTGGTGTGCCACCTATCTTTGGTAATGAGTTATCAAAGGAAAAGAATAAAAAAATTAGAAAGAAACTTAAGTGGATAAATTAGAAAGAAAATAAAGGAGGGAGGGGAAAGACATAATGTTAACCCATTCGGCCACAAGTATAAAGGAAAGAATAGAAACAAAGAGAAATAAGGAGAAAGGAAGAAAAGAGAGAAATGAAAGAAGAGAAGAAGAGAAGAAAAAACAAAGGAGAGAGATTTGTATCAACTTTCTTAAATTGGCTCAAGCTTAATTTTATTTAAGGTAGGTTATCTTGTGCTTTTAGGTTTTTAAAGCATGTATGAGAAGTATTATGAGTAGTAAAATACTTACAAACTTGCTTGGAATGATCTTAAGTGAGATATGATAACTTTGTTTGGGAAATCTGCAGAACAGTCATAAAAATGAAGAAATTTTGGTGCCTAGAAATGTATGGTTTTAGTTAAGCATACACACCAAATTTCAGATTATTTCAAGTATTATTAGTATGGTTTAAAATTCGTGGCTTGAAACCTGTACTGCGAAACTGTTGTTGGACAGATTATGAAGTCTGTCTTTGGAAGGGCTTAACATGACTTTAAAATGATATTTTCAAGGCAAATAAAAAACTGGGATGTAGCTCTTTAAGTCTAGTTTTCAGAACTGTATAGTTTGACTGTAGAGACCTTGTAATTAAATTGTTATGATGTTTGGAGTACAGACTACTCCTGCTGCCAATTGAAATACTGGGCATATTATGTAACCCAAATTAGTAGTTCCTTGTGTTGGGCTTAATGGTGAATAACTAGGTAAATTTCAGGTCTTAAATGGACACTCAAATATCTACATAATAATATAAGTATACATATGGGTAGGGTACTTAAGGAAGAACATCAAATTATTTCTTGCTTGATTATCGAATTAGTTTGTGCATTAGAGATTAGTTTACATGTTTGGCATGTGTTGTTGATAATATGGCAAATATGACTTGAAAGCAGATTAAACCTCTTTTGAGGTACTTGATGACATTGTTGTACATGATTATGCATGTCACGTGAAGGAGGAGGAAAAAGAGAGTTCAGGGTGTTATTTGCGGGGGTTGGAAGTTATCCGACCAGGGTTCTAATTCTCGTTCATGTCTCGATAGTACGTACTAACTATGTGTACTACTTCCCGAAAGGAATTATTGGCGTGCCTGTGATGACGCTGAACTTCTTCTATCGAACTCGCCATATCAGTTGGTTGCGATAGGAAAAGTCTCTTGCACTCAGGGAAGGTTGGCTTGTGCATGAAGGGCATATTTGCATATTAATATTCTTGTACTTGGCTCATATTTGTCTTGAACTTGTTTATACGACTTCGTTATACTTATTGGGATCAAGTCAGTATTTAGGCCTTACTTGCCATTCCCGTATATGTTTTACAAGATTTCAGATCTTGCTCGATATGCTATTCCCATTTTTTTAAGACAAGTGTTAGCAAATATTTGTAAGTGATACTCGTTATGTTAAAATTATCTTAAGTAGATATGTATCATCTGTTCAAGTGACTTGCATATTTGTACTAACCATTCATAATATAATCAATTCATGTTTGGACTTAGAATCACCAGATACCCTACTGAGCCATCAGGCTGACCAACGATACTTTTTTTCTAGGTTTAGAGTCAGAATATTTGCCAGGGGACGAAGAGGATTACCTTGGGGAGAATTGAGAGTATTATGCTAGGTGAGCAAAGTTTTGACTGTTATTCTTTTGTGTTGGAGTGTAGCACTTGTATAGGAGATAGGTGATCTGTAATATAATGTTATGTTCAGTCTTTTCACTTATGGACGACTGTAACATTTAAGCCATACGTTCGTTATTTCTTTTGAGGTTTGTAGTAAAGCTCTGTTTATCCTTGAGGCATATATGTTAACCAGCTGGTTTAGCGTTGCATTCTTTCCAAGGGGTGTGACATTTAGTGGCATCAGAGCTATAGTTGCATAAAAGCCAGGCTAAGATCTTCAGAATTGATTAGTTTATTTGATTTTGAAATTTGGTGTGGCCTAAACATAGTCTTTTGCCTGTTCAGGTGTGATATATGGCGGGTCAGAGAGAGGAAAGTAATGTGGGGCAGGGTACACAAGGAACTGATCCTAATTTACGGGAGATCATTGGGTTAGTTGGATGTATAGCCAATGCCCTAGAATATTCACAAACAATCAGCAGCACAGTCAGGTTGGTGAGAGTTCTCAGGTGAGGTTCGTTATAGCCACTGATGATCTGACCTTGCTTGAAATTAAAGATTTGTTAAGCTTAAGCCTATTGTATTCCCGGGTGGCGCTAATTCAGATGAGGCAGATGAATGGATAATCAATAATGAGAAATTATTTGAGAAAATACAATTAACTCCTGCACAGAAAGTTTCTTTTGAGTGAGGATGCAGGGTTTTGGTGGAAGACGATTGATGCAAAGTGGACAGCCAAGAATGTTATAAGAACTTGGGATTTGTTTACTACTGAGTTTAATAACAAGTATATTCTGGCAAGTGTTAGAAGAGATAGGGAATTGGCTTTCCTGTAACTTGAGCAGAAAAACAAGACCATACAAGAATATGAAAAGAATTTACTGCTTTAGCTCGACATGCATCTTATTTGGTTAAGGTGGTGATAGGAAAGCTAGAAAGTTTGAGACTGGCTTGAATCCTGACATACAAAAGGCTATAACACCTTTTAGTATATTTGATTATCACGAGATTGTAGATTGGGCACTTAATATTAAGAGGACTTCGGGGTTTACACGGGCAAAGAGGGCCCATATGAGTTTATCTAGGCCTCTGGTGCCACATTGGCAGGCGGGAAGATTTCCTTCTACATCTGGTGGTATGAAATTTTTTAGAACAGATATGAGGAGTATGGCTTATGCACCTAGACCCCATACATAGGGATTTATGGCATGACCATTTATAACTGGACCACGACCTCAGCTTAGGCCTGGGGTGATGCCTATTCAATATATACCACCTCAACAGCAGCCTGCATTGGCAGTTAGTCGATATTGCACTTTTTGTGGTATGACTGGGCATACAGAAGAGGTTTGTAGGAAGAGAAAGGGAACACGTTTTGTGTGTGGCTCACAAGGGCATCAGATGAGGGATTGTCCTAAGAATTGAGGATCTGTGGCTACTAATACTGGGGACGCATTTGGTACTAGTATTAGTATAGGTAGAAGGGTGAATAAACTGACGATAAAGGCTAGAGCATTTGCACTAGGACATGATGAGGTACATGGATCGTTTGTAGTTGTTGGAGGTAATTTATGGTACTTTGGCTAAAATATTGATTGATCCTGGCTCTACACATTCATATGTTGCATCACATTTCTTACATCATTTGTCTATGCTGTCGGATTCTTTACCTTTTGTGCTCAAAGTCAGTACCCATGTGGGTGATTCTTTTTATACAGATAGAGTGTACAAAGCCTGTGAGATTAACATGAATAACCATGTACTGCATGCTAATTTGATTGCACTGCCTATGTGGGAGTTGGATGTTATTTTGGGTATGTATTGGTTATCCCACAATCATGCTAGTGTTGACTGTTTTGCCAAGATTGTTACATTTACTTTACCTGATCAGTCAGTATTTATGTATGTGGGGGATAAAAGTCCAACTGATATCCCTATTATTTCTGCCTTACGTGCTCAGAAGTTACTTGATAAGGGCTGTGTGGGGTATATTGTGTATGCTATTGAATGTTCGAAGACAGTGACTAGACTAGAGGACGTTCCTATTGTTCGGGAATATTTGGATGTATTTTCTCAAGACTTGATTACTTTACCACCTGATAGGAAGATAGAATTCGTTATTGAACTTGTTCTGGGCACTACACCTATATCCAAAGCTCCCTACAGAATGGCTCCTGCTGAATTGAAAGAGTTAAGGCTACAATTACAAGATTTAATTGATAAAGGCTTTACTAGACCAAGTACTGCACCTTGGGGTTCACCTGTATTATTTGTTAAGAAAAAGGATGGTACCTTACGTCTATGTATTGACTACATACAGTTAAATCAGGTAACCATAAAAGAATAAATACCCATTACAGGATTTGTTTGATCACTTGCAAGGAGCTATGATATTTTCTAAATTGGATTTGAGGTCAGGTTATCATCAGCTAAGGGTAAGGGAGGAGGATGTCCTTAAGACTGCTTTCAGGACTAGGTATGGTCATTACGAATTTCTAGTTATGCCATTTATGGTTACGAATGCACCCACGACGTTTATGGATTTGATGAATCGCATATTCAAAGCATACTTAGATAGTTTTGTGGTAGTCTTTATTGATGATATTTTGGTTTATTCCCGGGATACCCAGCAGCATACTCAGCATCTCAGAATTTGCAAACCTTATGGGATAAAAAGTTGTATGCCAAATTTGAAAAGTGTATATTTTGGTTGGAACAAGTTACTTTTCTGGGGCACATAATATCAGGTGCAGGAATATCAGTGGATCCGGCTAAGATTGAGGCTGTACAAAGTTGGAAAACGCCTTCAACAGTATCAGAGATACGTAGTTTTTCGGGGTTAGCCAGATATTATCGTAGACTTATTGAGGGATTTTCTAAAATTTCTGGTCCATTATCTCGTTTGACTCAACTTTTATTTGGGATGATAAATGTGAGAACATTTTTTAGGAGTTGAAATATAGATTGGTCAGTGTACCTATTTTGGTTCTGCCTAATGGGAATGATAATTTTGTAATATACAGCGATGCATCTCATAAAGGTTTAGGTTGTGTGCTTATGCAAAGAGGTAAGGTAATTGATTATGCATCACGTAAATTGAAGCCATATGAAGAGAATTATCCTACCCATGATCTGAAATTGACAACTATTGTTTTTGCCTTGCATAAATGGATAAATTATTGGTATGGAGCAGTATTTGAGGTCTATACTGATCACAAGAGTTTGAAATATTTATTTTCGCAGAAGGAACTGAATATGAGACAACGTAGATTGATGGAATTATTAAATGATTACAATTGTTCCATTCATATCACCCGTGTAAGGCTAATGTGGTTGCTGATGCCTTAAGCCGAAAGAATGTGATTGCAAGTTTAATGCTTAAGGAATGGGATATGTTGACTAATGTGTGTGATTGGAGGCCGCGAGAATTTTATTTGCTAATATTAAAGTTTGGCCTACATTAATGCAGTTGATACGGGAAGCTCAAGGAAAGGACCCAGAGTTGCAGAAAATTAGAACAGAGATTGAGCAAGGATTGCAATATGAATTTTCATTATCTTCTGAAGGTATATTGAAATTTAGAGATCGTGTTTGTGTACCAAATGATGCTGAGGTTTAACAAGAGATTTTGAAAGAAGCACATCCGAGTAAGTACAATATTCATCCAGGTAGTGCTAAAATGTACAGAGATTTAAAATCACATTATTGGTGGAATGGTATGAAAGGTGATATAGCTAAATTTGTTTCCAAGTGCCTAACATGTCAGTTGGTAAAGGCAGAACATAAAAAACCGGGTGGTTATTTACAGCCTCTATCTATTCCTGAGTGGAAATGGGAGCACATAAACATGGATTTTGTGATAGGTTTACCGCGGACTCGAGACGGAAATGATGCAATTTGGGTAATAGTAGACCGTCTTATTAAGTCTGCACATTTTCTTACTCTGAATATGAAATATTCCATGGAAAAACTAGCTAAGTCATATATTGATGAGATAGTTCGTTTGCATGGAGTTCCTATTACCTTTTTTTTCGACAAGGATCCACATTTTACTTCTCGATTTTGGCAAGATTTTCAGAAGCCTATGGGTACACAGTTGCCCGTGAGTACAACCTTTCACACTCAGACAGATGGTCAAAGTGAGCATATTATACAAACCTTGGAGGATATGTTACGAGCTTGTGTGATAGACTTGAAAGGTAGTTGGGATTCATATTTACCACTTGTTGAATTCTCTTATAATAACAGCTACCATTCTAGTATTGATATGGCTCCTTATGAGGCGTTATATGGAAGGAAATGCAGACTCCAGTTTGTTGGTCAGAGGTTGGGAAATGTAAGCTTATTAAATCTGATATTATTCGTAAAACCACTGATAAAATACAATTAGTTCAACAACGTATCCGTACAACACAGAGTAGACAAAAAAGCTACGCTGACACTCATCGACGTGGTTTGAAATTTACGGTGGGCGACTTCGTTTTTATTAAAATTTCTCCAACGAAAGGAGTCATGAGATTTGGTAAGAAAGGTAAGCCATCTTCGAGGTTTGTTGGGCCTTATGAGATTTTGGAACGAGTTGGTGATCTAGCTAATCGGGTTGCTCTACCACCTTCATTATCTGGGAATGTCTTTCATGTATCTATGTTGCGTCAATATCAGCCAGATCCATCAAATGTGTTGCATGATCAACCAGTTCACATACAATCAGATATGACTTATGTTGAGCAGCCAGTGGAGATTTTGGATCGTCAGGATCAGGTATTGAGGAATAAGGTGATTCCATTGGTTAAGGTCAAGTGGCAATACCATGATATTGAAGAGGCTACCTGGGAGCGTAAATATGAGATTAAGTTTAAGTACCGTACTTGTTCACGTTAGGGACTAAATTCTTTTAAGGAGGGAAGAGTCTTTTAAGGAGGGAAGAGTGTGAGGCCCCAATCTTAATTAGCTTCAAATTATTTTATTAATCCTGAACACATTTAAATTTGATTAAAATATTTTATTTGTGTCACATTAATTTTCTACATAACATAAATATTGAAATTCAGTTATGGGCCAAAATGTAATTATGTAAAATTTTGGGGTTTAAATGTAATTATGCAAAATTTTGGGGTCAATTTCAAAATACCATAACTTAGCTATAAGAGGTTAGTGGCATATGCACGTGTGAGAGTGTGGGGATAAAAGGATTTTTGGTGTGCCATCTATCTTTGGTGGTGAGTTATCAAAGGAAAAGAATAAAAAAATAAAAAGAAACTTAAGTGGATAAATTAGAAAGAAAATAAAGGAGGGAGGTGAAAGACACAATGTTAACCCATTCGGCCACAAGGATAAAAAAAAGAATAGAAACAAAGAGAAATAAGGAGAAAGGAAGAAAAGAGAGAAAGGGAGGAAAAGAAAAAGAGAAGAAGAACAAATGAGAGAGATTTGCATCAACTTTCTTGAATTGGCTTGGGCTTAATTTTCTTTAAGGTAGGTTATCTTGTGCTTGTAGGGTTTTTAAAGCATGTATGAGAAGTACTATGAGTAGTAAAATACTTACACACTTTCTTGTAATGATCTTAAGTGAGATATGTTAATTTTGTTTGGGAAACTTGCAGAACAGTCATAAAATGAAGTAACTTTGGTGCCTAGAAATGAATGATTTTAGTTAAGTTATGGGTTTGATTATTTTATATGTTGTAATAATACATGTGTAGAGTATACACACCAAATTTCAGATTATTTAAAGTATTATTACTATGGTTTATGGAACCTGTACTTTGAAACTGCTGTTGGACAGATTCTGAAGTCTGTCTTTAGAAGGGCTTAATATGACTTTAAAATGATACTTTCGAGTCAAATAAAATACTGGGATGTAGCTCTTTAAGTCTAGTTTTCAGAAGTATATAGTTTGACTGTAGAGACCTTGTAATTAAATTGTTATGATGTTTGGAGTACAGACTACTCTTGCTGCCAATTGAAATACTGGGCATATTATGTTACCCAAATTAGTAGTTTCTTGTGTTGAGCTTAATGGTGAATAACTAGGTAATTTCAGGTCTTAAATGACACTCAAATATCTACATAATAATATAAGTATACATATGGGTAATGTACTTAAGGAAGAACATCAAATTAGTTCTTGCTTGATTACCGAATTAGTTTGTGCATTAGTGATTAGTTTACATGTTTGGCATGTGTTGTTGATAATATGGCAAATATGACTTGAAAGTAGATTAAACCTCTTTTGAGGTACTTGATGACATTGTTTTACATGATTATGCATGTCACGTGAAGGAGGAGGAAAAAGTGAGTTGAGGGTGTTATTTGCCGGGGTTGGAAGTTATCCGGCCAGGGTTCTTGTTTACGTCTCGATAGTACGTGCTAGCTATGCGTACTACTTCCCGAAAGGAATTATTGGGGTGCATGTGATGACGTTGCACTTTTTCTATTGAACCTGCTATATCAGTTGGTTGCGAAACGAAAAGTCTCTCGCACTCAGGGAAGGTTGGCTTCAGGGAAGGTTGGCTTGTCCATGAGGGACATATTTGCATATTGATATTCTTGTACTTGGCTCATATTTGTATTGACCTTGTTTATACTATTTCGTTATACTTATTGAGATCAAGTTAGTATTTAGGTCTTACTTGCCATTCTCGTATATGTTTTACAAGATTTCAGATCTTGCTCGATATGCTATTCCCGTTTCTTTTGAAGGCAAGTGTTAGCAATTATTTATAAGTGATACTCGATATGTTAAAATTATTCTTAAGTACATATGTATCATCTGTTCAAGTGACTTGCATGTTTTTACTAACCATTCATAATATAATCAATTCATGTTTGGACTTAGAATCACTGGATACCTTACTGAGCCATTAGGTTGACCCATTCCCGATACTTTCTTTTTCTAGGTTTGGAGTCCAAATATTTGCCAGGGGACGAAGAGAATTACCTTGGGGAGAATCAAGAGTATTACGCTGGGTGAGCAAAGTTTTAGCTGTTCTTTTTTTTTTTTGGGAGTGTAACACTTGTATAAGAGAGAGGTGGTATGTGATATATATTGTTATGTTCAGTCTTTTCACTTATGGACGACTGTAAAAATTTTATGTTCAGTCTTTTCATTTATCAACGTCACAAACTCCTTCATCTAAAAATTTTGCCTCCCATCTGGTAGTATCCTTTGTCAGACAATCTGCTAATAAGTCGGCCATGGCTTTTTCTTTAATGGACTTTTGGGTGACATATGTGATGTCAAACTCTGAAAGAAACAAAAGCCACTTGTTGTTCATTGGATATAACTGGTTTCTCGAAGAGATACTTCATGGCATCCATCCTAGTCAACAATCTTATAGGGTAAGCTAGAACATAATGTCGCAGCCTCTGTGTTATCCAGACTAACGACATGTAATTTCTAATGCTGAGTAATTTATCTATCCTTGGGTCAATTTCTTGCTGATATAGTAAATTGCTCTCTTGACTAGTGAATGCTCCAAATGTTGCGCGAACATGGCTCGGGCTGCGATATTGATCATAATTAGTTATAGCAATAAGGGACTATCGGGTATTGGAGGGATCAGGACTGAGAGGTTTGCTGAGGTACTGGTTGATTTTGTCAAAAGCTTTGTGGCACAAATGATCCCACTCTTTGGCTGAATCTTTCTTCACTAACTTAAACACAGGCTCGCAAGTCTTAGTCAATTAGGATATGAATCGACTTATACACTGGATTCTACTAAGGAATCCTTATATTTCTTTCTTACTCTTAGGTGGGGGCATCTCCACCTAAGAGTAACCATAGCTTTAATCTTAGCTAGATCAACCTTTATACCCCGCAAACAATAAATCCTAGTAACTTTTAGGCTGTAACCCCGAACACATAGTTATGTGGGTTGTGTCTCACATTGTATCTAAAGAGACATAAGCATTCATGTTTTCTGGTTTAGGAGTCCCTTGGCAGCAAGACGTCATTCTAGAGTTAGCAGTACATATTCGATCATCCAATTCTGTGCTTGCTGAAATGATTAGGCTTGTGGGGTTTATAATCTGGCCGTCCACTTCGCAGATGAACACCCGGATGTGCATTTTGCTGAAGCATGCTATCATTCTTTTTGGCTCCATGAAGTCCATTTAGTCAGAAGTATCTTTGGTGCTTGGCTCAATTGGGATTGGCAGTTCCTCGTTCTCAACTCATTCACAATCATAGAAGATCTCTCATCCATTGATCTGTTTCACGGTTTCTACATTGTAGACAGGCTCTAGGAATCCGTTATAAGGTGTATCTTCTCCCTCATTGACAAAACATCCCTTCAGGGTGGGGACCTTAGTCATGGCTACCAAGGCAGTTGAAGTTTCTTGAAAGATAAGTCTTCTGATTTAAGTTCTCTTACGAATAGGCTTTCTACTCCCTTGATTCTCCATCTGTAAGGCTTTTTACTCCCTTTCTGCGCATGGACTCCCCAAAGTCCAAAACAAAAAAAATAAACTCAATTGCCTCCAAGGTAGAAAGAAAAAAGAATTGATTATGCTCCTACGAGTGCAAGTGGATAATTTGACCACCGGACTCTACCTGCAGAATCAAGGAAATGAAGTGGAGAGATATCTCTCTGCCTCAAAGGTAGAAATAAATAAAAGAATCACTGTATAAGACCTGTTTCAGTTTTCAATGTGTTTTACGTGTTTCAGTTTCATTTTTTTCACTTTTCAGACAGTGTGTTAAGTTGTTAACTATTATGTATCTGATTGTATTGTACTATTATAGAATGGTTAAATTAAATTGCACTATATATCATTTTATGCACGTTCTTAATATTCAAATGGTCCGTCATTTGTTTAGAAATTCAATACTAAGTGTACATAGTTAAAAAAAAAATGTACAAAATTTGTCGTATCCTCGCCGCACCAGTATCTTAAAATTTTCAAAAATGCCTATCTCCGTTTCGGCACCCGCACCTGTGTCCGCGCTTCATAATGAGGTACCAATCAAAATCAAAGTCATCATCAACGGGTGGGCTATAGGAAGAGATCCAGCTTATTGGACTAATGCTGACAGCTTTGAACCAGAAAGGTTTTTTGAATCTTCAGAGGAACGGATTTTGAAATTATCCCTTTCGAGGATGACAGAAGGATGTGTCCAAGCATGGTTTTTGGAATCACAAGTATTGAACTTCCACTTGCTCAATTGCTACATCATTTGACTGGAAACTCGTAGGTGTTTTAATGAAGATTGACATTCAACTTAGAGAAAGCACTTTGTGTCGAATTCTCTCTCTCAACCTGACAGCAACCTTCCCTCCTTCCCTGTTCATCTCCTGCCACAACCCCCCCCCCACCCCCTTTTTTAGACAATAACCTTTCCCTCCAGGTTCTACATGCCTTCACAGCTTCTCTCAACCTTTACTCTGCCCAGCTAACCTTCCCTTTTTACTCCCATTGGACCACCATTTAGTACTTGTCTGCTTTATTCCCACCTTTGTGTCTCACATGGCTGACCCTTTCCACTATGACGGCAATCTTGTCGCGGAGGAGACTTTGGACTTACGCACCTTCATGCTTCCGCTCAACCCCACTCTTGTCTTTAACCGGCGTGTGGGGAAAGAATGTGTCTTGATAGGGAAATTCATTGACTCCCAATCCTTTTCTGAAAAGAAAATCCAAAGCCGGGTCAACGAATGCTGGCTTTTGAATGGTCCTGTCCGTGTCAACAAACTTCCCACTGTTTTCCTATTTACTTTCTCTTCTTCGGCTGAAGCTAGACTAGTGTGCACTAATGGCCCTTGGAATTTTTTTGGTGCCCTCCTTGTACTTCAGCCTTGGTTTCCTCATGTCATCTACTCCTCTATTAAGTTTCCAACTGTCGATTTATGGATGAGGATCCACAACGTCCCAAGTGACTGCTATATTTACTCTCTTGCGGAGCTGATCGGAGATGTCGCTGGAACTCTTCTTGCCATTGATTGGTCCGCAACTCGTGTGACGAACACTGATTACTTCCGTATTAAGGTGCGAGTTCCGGTGGACCTTCCCCTTCTTCCAGCTGTTTTTCTCTCCTTGCTCGATGGCCTCGGATGGACCCTGCTGCGGTGCAGCTATGAAAAAATATTCAGAACTTGTTTCCGTTGTGGCTGTATTGGACATGACAACATCTCTTGCCATGCTGACTTATCCGAGGTGGTAGCCTTACTTGCTCGCCGAAATGACGGATTACCAGGACCGCAGGTGCATCCGGTCTACCACTTACATGGCCAGCCTATGTTTGCATTCCCTCTGCGCGCACTGCCAAATTCGGATTGGAATCGATCATCCCGAATCTCAATTTACACTGACCACGAAGGCTCACACTTGAATCATTTTTATGATGCATTTTCCCCTGCTCACTCAGCAGCGTCTAGCGAGGATCTTTCCTTTGCAACTGCTACCGCGTCTTTCCACTCCGACGCAGAATCAGACTTTAATGGCTCGGTGGCATCCAGCTCTAACAATGGGGTTCTTGATCCGATGGAAGAAGTTGACACTCCACCTGAAGTGGTTGCGGTTTGGCCACCACATGAGGTGCTGCCGCCACCTGTGGACCAGTTGGCAAACGAGCCGGGGGTAAACATTGAAAATGAGATGATAGTAGACCATGTTGCAGAGGCCGGCATGAATGATCTGGGTAACAATATGGTGGAAGAAATCGAAGATTGGCTCATGGCCCTCACGCCGGAGGAATCCGATTCTTTTTCTGTGAACTCTTCGGCTAATGACCCCGATGAACACAGTTTTGCAGGCTATTCAGCCCATGATAGCTCGCCTGCAAGCCTTGAAGCAAACCATATTCCGGCGACTGCTGATCCGCCGGAAAGGGAGAGTGGCTTCCATCACATCCACGCGCCGACAACTCTTTTGCTTCAACAGGACCAAATCTGTGCAACAGATCCTACCCCATCTGCTCCCCATCCACTTGGCCCATACGCCTCTCTCTCACCTGCCACGTCTCCCTCATCCCAGCCACTTGATCCAGCTGTAATTGGTGTCGCAAGCTGTCCAAGATCTGCACTATCTCCAGATTCACCCACTATCCCTGTTCTATCTTCACAAAATCTGCAAAGACATGTTGGTGGGCCACTCCATGATTTGGCGCAAACCATGACTTCACCTTTTTCACTTGACCCGAACCTTTGGACCAAAGCAGTTGGGCCTAGCCCTTTGGCCTTCAATACCAACCTCAACATGCATAACCTTCTCCTGGGCCTATCTGCAGTTGGGCGTTTTTTCCAGTTAAGCCCAAACCCCCCTCCTAAATCTACCAAATGAATTAGCTTCCCCTGGGCCTTCGTCAAACATTTCCTCCATGCCAAGGCAGAATCTCCAAAGTCATACCTCCAGCTCTGCACTTCCTCTCCAGGTGGTCATCTCGAACCATGGTTTCAACCCAGAACAAAGCCTTCATCTGCCGATGCAAGGTGGTACGCCTCCTTTGTCTCTGCCCCAGCACAGTCTGCGTCAACAGATGCTGACTGCCCCAGCATCCTTTCCTGATGGAAGTCGCTGCCCCCTGGAAGGAGTTGCTGAAAACCCGATGATAGACAATATGCTATTGAACATTGAAAAAATGCGCAATGATCTCACCTTGGCAATTTATGCTCCTTCCCCTGTTAAACTCGCACCTCTTGTAGTTGATCCTCCCCTGCAGGAACCAACTGATCCCATGCTTCTTCAAGCTCTGAATGGGAATAATGACATCCCTCGGTTATCTGGCACTCGGTTCTTTGCCCCCGAATATGAATCAGATGCGGACTCAGATGATGACAACATGATGGGAGGCAATGCTGGACCTCCTGCTACTTCTCAACAAATGAAACGTAACTATGAAACTGCTGTGCTTTCCGGCGACAGTCCCAAGGAGAAAAAACACCGAGCCTCTACCTCGGCATCGCCTTCTCCTCCCCCAGGTTTCGCCCCTAATCCTTTACCTCTCAGTATTCTCCGCTATTCTTATGAATCAGCATGTTTATACTCCTTGTTAGTACCTTCATGTATGCATTTAGTTAACCGTACAAAGCGTACCCACTGTAAATTAGTGGTAGATTTTAGTACCTGTTTTCCGCTTCGAAAACGCGCTAGACTTGGAAGTTCCCCTTGGTTAGATCCCGGATCTTTTTGTACACCTTGGCTTCCGACACATAAGTTGCTACCTGGCCTGTTTCGTGTGGCTCCGCAAGAACCTTACCAACAGGGTCTGTCACCATGGCTCAAACGACGGAGATCCAATTCCGGCTGGCCTTCACAACCTGGCTTCAATGATCTTCTTAATCGAGAGCTAATTGATTGTTTATGCTTGGATCTGGACTCCGTACCTCGCTGCTTGAGGAAACGATCTTGCTTGTCACGGGATAATCCTTTCAGAACCCACGGTTCCTTTGTGACCTCTCCGCCTTGGTTTTCGGGTGTTGTACCGCAACAACCCCTTCACCCTCAATGATTCAAATCTGCTGGAACTGTCGTGGGCTAGGTCACGCCCTGTCAGTTCGTACAGCTTTCAAGTTGACCAGGCTTTACAGGCCCTCTTGTCTTTTCCTTCAAGAAACTAAATCTGATGTTCACATGGTTACCCAAAAACTTCTGAAACTTGGTTTCACTTCTTCCACCGGGGTCGATCCTAGTGGAGAGCAGAGAACTAAAGGTGGTCTTTGGGTTGGCTGGACTGACATCCTCACCGGATCTGTCCTACACAAAGATAAGAATTGTATTTTGGTTCTTTTCAAGCTAGATAGTGGAGAGTCCTGGATCTCTGGATTTATTTATGGACATCCTAATCTGGCCAAACGGAAACGGACGTGGGACCATATTTCCGTGGCCCTCACAACCTATAACTCCCCCCTTCTTCTAATTGGTGATTTCAACCAAGTGTTACGGCCAGTGGACAAGACTGGGTCTCTCTCCCTCTCTACCCCTGGACACGAGTGCTTGATGGACTTCCTTCAGCGTCATATGTTGATTGATGTGAAATGGGTAGGGCCCACCTTTACTTGGACAAATAACAGACAGAATATGGCTTGCACTTATGAGCGTATCGACCGGGGATTCGCAAATCCCGCTTGGCTTACTCTGTTCCCCTCAGCCACAATTACTAACCTGGGTATTCAAACGTCGGACCACGCTCCTTTACTTCTTGACTCAAAGCCGGTTCTCGCTTCTGGCTTCAGGCCTACCCGGTTCGAAGCTATGTGGTTGAAACACCCGATGTGTAAGCCAATAATACACAAATCTTGGCTAACTCATGTTCAAGGCTCACCTTTATTTTGCATTGCTTCTTGGGGTTCTATGATGATGAAAGAGCTGGTGCTATGGAATAAACAGTGTTTTGGGCATTTGGAAACTCAAATTAAAGATACCATTGCCATGATCCACCACTTTCAATCTCGTATCCCCGATCTAGAGGCCCAGCACTTGGATCAGCAAGCTCGACGTCGGCTTGATTGGCTAATGGAATGTGAGGAACTCCTCTGGGCGCAGAAAGCTAAAACCAATTGGCTTCAATTAGGGGACCGCAATAATAAGTTCTTCCACACTTCCACGCTTATACGCCGCAACAGGAACCGTATATCCTCTATTACAGATGAGAATAATGTTACCCACACTTCTGAGCATGCCATTACCCATTGCCTTGTTAACCACTTTAAATCCATTTTTGAACCATCAACCGACATACCAGACTTAACCGCTCCCGGATCCCTAATCCATGGGCTCACTCGCCAATTATCTGATACCCAAAGAAATTTCCTGGATCGCCCTTTTACACCCCGAGAAATTCGCATGGCTCTTTTCCATATTAAACCCCTTAAGGCCCCGGGCCCGGATGGTATCCCTGCACTAGTGTATCAACAGTGCTGGGACTTTATGGAGCGGCCGGTTACTGCCGCTGTCTTATCCTTTCTCAAATCAGGACATATGCTCAGTGTTACAAATAAATCATTCCTTGTGCTTATTCCCAAATGCCCTGATCCTAGCACCCCTAATGACTTCCGACCCATCAGTCTGTGCAATACCATATATAAAGTTATATCCAAAACTTTGTCCAACCGACTAAAAGGTGTGCTTAAGGACATCATCTCTCCGTACCAAAATGCCTTTGTTGCTAATCGGCACATTGTGGATAACATCCTTATAGCCCAAGAATTGACAAACAAAATCAGGGGGACAAAAAAGGCCAGGGATGGAGTCGGAGTTATCAAAATGGATATGAGTAAAGCCTATGACCGAATCTCTTGGCCTTTCCTAGAGGCTGTACTTCGAAAGATGAACTTCCCGGAACATCTGACAAAGCTCATCATGAGTTGTGTTTCTACCGTCTCTTATGAAGTTCTTATCAATGGCTCACCGTCACCACGCTTCCGACCTCGATGTGGTCTCCGACAGGGGGATCCTATGTCTCCATACCTGTTTATTCTCTGTGCTGAAGCACTGTCTGCTGCACTTCTACAAGCTCAGGATCTGAAACTGGTACCTGGCATCAAAGCCGGAAAATTGAGCCCGCCAATCAATCACCTTTTCTTTGCAGATGATGCTATGATCTTTACTAAGACCAATACGCAAGCTATATCGGCAATTCAGAGCATTCTAAAGCGCTACTGTCAGGAATCGGGTCAACTTGTCAACTACAAAAAATCTGCTATAACTTTGAGTCCTAATACTCCAATCTGCACTCATATTGCTATTCGCCGAACTTTGGGGTTCACAGTTAGCTGTGAATTTGGCAAATACTTAGGAGGATCATTGGATATGGTTACTCATAGGAAAGCCTTCTTCCGGGAGCTGGTCGATCGTATTCGTGACCGGTGCGCTAGGTGGAAGGGCGTGCTTCTAAATAAAGCGGGACGAGCGACCCTCATCAAGTCAGTTTTAAACTCCCTCCTCCTCTACCATATGCAGGTATGTATTTTCCCTATACAGGTATGTCGCCAGATTGATACGTTACTAAGCAATTTCTGGTGGTCTGGCAACGAATCTTCCCGAGGAGTGCATTGGATTAATTGGCATGCATTATGTGGCCCACGAGAAAGTGGCGGACTAGCATTCAAATCTATGAGAATCCTAAACCTTGCACTTCTTGCGAAGAATGCTTGGCGTATTTGGACTTCACCTAATTCCCTCCTAGCACAAGTACTCCAAGGTAAGTATTGTGTTAACCGGGATTTTCTCCATTCTCCGGCTACGGGTAACTTCTCAAAGGCTTGGCGCGGTATCATTCTTGGCCGACAAACCCTCCAAAAAGGCCTACGGTGGCAGGTGGGCAATGGGAGGAATATCAATATTTGGAATGATTGGTGGGTGCCTGATAGCACTAGGATCTCCTTCCCTCAGGCTAATCTCCCTGACTCACATCCCCTGTGGGTCAGTGACCTTATTTCCAATGGCACCTGGGATACCCAGAAGATTGATCAATATTTTTCTGCGACTGATGGCCACAAAATAAAGGCCATTCACGTGGCCACAAATGATTTTGAAGATCAACCGGTTTGGGGATGTACCAAGGATGGGAACTTTACTGTAGCCTCCGCCTACCGAATGCTCTATCAACATATGGACTACACTCTTTCGCAGCAGCTCAAACCTCCCTCCAAATCTCCGGTTTACCCTAACGAGGTTTGGAGGACAATCTGGCGCCTCAAATTACCGCTGAAATTTAATTTTTTGATTTGGCAAATTCTGTGGGATCGTTTACCGATAAACACCAATCTTTTCCATCGCCAGATCATTCCTTCCAACCTTTGCCCTCTTTGTCAATCTCTTCCCGAAGACTCAAACCATGCTTTCCTTACATGCCCTTTGGTTCGACCTGTTTGGTTTGGTTTGCCTCTTGGCATCAAGGTCACAAACGTGGAAGGGTCATTCAAAGAATGGCTCATTGCCTGGCTTAATCCGTCAGTTTCCTCACGCTATACATGGCGCACCATTATATATATCTTTGTCACAATATGGACTATCTGGAACCACCGGAATAACTTAGTGTTCCGGGACATTCCCTTCCAACCCATAGCCTTATTACGTCAAATTTGTCAACTAACCAATAATATCTCACTTTTTTCGGATACGTTACCTTCTTCGCCTAGACAATTGCCGCAACCAAATTGTTCCCCAGCAAATTCGCTTAGGCGTTTTCCCACACCTTCTGGGCCTATATCTTTGCATTCCTGTCAGACACCCTGCCTCTGCTTAGAATCTGCACCAATCAACATGCTCATCCATGCCTGTTTTGACCAGCGGAATCTACGGGCCGGCTTTGGCTTAGTATGCTACACCAACAATAATCGCTGTGGAACGGCAGCCTTTTCTATTAGTTCATCCGATAATTATACTGCTCTAGCACACTGCCTGCTTCTTACATCTCAATGGGCACTAAAACATAGATTTTTACATATTCATGTACTAACTACATCTCCCTTCCTTTTACATCAGATGTCGGGTTCTGAAGACATCCTGGATACGGTGGCACCTATCCTTTTTGACTTTTGCCACCTTTTGACTCAATTTCATCAGTTCAGTATCCTTAGGGCAGGACCACACGCCCGGACAGAAGCACGATCCTTAGCTCGTTTTGCCTGTCAGGCTCGCATACCCGTCTTTCAAGATTGGGTAAGTAACACCTTACACCGCTGAGGATCATCCGATATGATGGAGTTCTTTTGTAGAATCCCTTGTGGGTAGTTCCTCTGTTTAAATTATGCTTTTATGTTTATTACTACTTTATTCTGGCGGTTATTCACGCTCAGAAATGGTTCTGTAAAGCCTTAAGGCTGCAAACTTTATGTCTTGTTTTATCACTATCAATGCAATTCTCTTATTACCAAAAAAAAAAAAAAAAAGACTGGAAACTCATAGAGGTAACCAAGCCAGAAGAACTTGATATGACCGAGACATTTGGAGTAATCTTTTGCTTCTATATGGGTGAAGCATCGGGGTCAGGTGCGGGTGCGTGTCTGGTGTGGAGTGGGTCCGTGTAGGGTGCTTAACTATTTTGTTGGTTTATTTCGTTAATATCGGGTGCGGTTTGGGTGCAGATGAGATACAGATCGGCCGCGTATCAAATATTTCTGGGTCAAAACGTAATATTTGAAATAACTTTTGTGGGTCTACACATAAATAAAAAAACCTATACTAACGAATGATTAATCTTTCACCTGTGAAGAGGGTCTGAGACTGAGACTGAGACAGAGCAGCGGCGGCAGGAGACTGAGACAGAGCAGCGGCGGCAGGACCCCGGAGGTGACCTCCCGCGACCACCTGCGACGACTGGTCCTCACCTCCAGCAGGTCTGTGAAGAGGGTAGAGAGAGAGAGAGAGAGAGAGAGCAGCGGTGACCACCGACGACCACCCGCGACCACCAGAGACGACGGGTTCTCGACTCCGGCTGTATTTCTCGAGAGGTAAAGTTCTTGTCTTCCTCTCTTTGCTCTTTGTTCTACTCTATACCTTCTGTCTTCCTCCCTCTTTGTGGGTTGTGAGTTGTGGATTGTGGTTGGGACGGTTGTACCAATTTTTTCAGTGTTTCAGTGTGTGAGTGTGACCATATGAAGTGTTTCAGTGTGACAATGTGAAGTATTTTGTTTTTTATTTGTCATGGGTTTGTTTTGTAGATTGCTTTGAACTTTGGAACTTCACTTTGGTGCTACTTCTATTATGATGCATTTGATGGTGCTTATTATGTATTTGATTGTATTGTACTATTGTAGAATGGTTGAATTAAATTGCATTGTATATCGCACTTTCTTAAATTTCAAATGGTCTATGTTTTGTTTAGAAATTCAATACTAAGTGTACATAGTCATAAGAGTATATATAAAATTTTCCGCATCCCCCCGCACCCGAATCCTATAATTTTCAAAATTTCCATATCCAAGTCTCTGCACCCGTATCACACCCGCACCTGCAGCCATGTCGGTGCTTCACAGGGAGCAACTGTTAGGAGAAAAAATGACTTGCACTTAATTGGCATCCCTTTCACTCCTTTGAATTAAAGCAAGAACATGTACTTAAGACAGTGGCAACAGAGCAAAAAAGTCATGGACAGTTCCAACTTGCTGTACAATATCTTGCAAGTTTGCATAAAATTCCTAAGACAGTGGTTAAAGGTGAGTAATGGTGGTCCTCAGTAAAGTGAAGGCAAAGTGAAGTACTCAACCAGACTAAGAAATAAGAATATTTTCTCCCAGGAAGTTAACAGAAGTCCATTGTTATGAAATTGTTTAAGGGCTCCTGGAACAAATCGACTTCCCTATGTACACTTAAACGAGGCAGAAATATTATTGAACCTTCAACAGAGAAAACTTGATGACAAAAGACACATTAGTAAGAAACCATAAAAGCAAAGTATTCAATGAATTCTCTTCCATGAAGGAAACAAAAAGAAGGAAAGAAAACCATATATAAATGCCACCAGCGATGTTTTGGAAATGAACTAGGATAACCACCAGGGAAGGCATCTTCTCCTATTTCCTTTGAAATGTTTCTAGTTCATAAAACCAATAATTGTTATGATTTTGCTCTCAATTCTAATTAGGAAAATTTACAGAACTAAGCACATAGGTAGCACTCCAAGACTTGCAAGTTAATTTCTATTCCTTACGAGTTAATTTCTATACCTTTTTGTTGAGAGCTGATGCTTTTAGCTTTCCCAAGAACATTTGACATAACGTGTCTAGCAGCATTGTCTCTTGGGACATTTTCATGGCATCATCCTTTCCATATTGGCAAATTGCAGAGCTCAGACGAGATACCTGAATCAGGAAAAGTAGATTCTTTCTAGCATATGTCAGCAATTGGACTACTCCATCCGGATCCCCATTCTTGCATAAGGTGGAGAACATCTTCAGAGTAGGTTCATTTGGATGACAACCATTATTATCAAGGTTTTATACAGTTGAATTCAGTTTATTCTGGTAAGACCATTAATTCAAACTTCAAAAGCCATTCTAGTTTTTCTTCCATTTTCTTAATTGAAAGTAATTGTAGCGATGTGTTATTTTGATCCTATGATAGATATGGTTTATCTAATGTAAGTATTATGGATATGAGTTCTTGTCTTGGTCTTGCTCAATAGGTGTTTGTGAAAATGTCAGCGAGAGTGTGTATGTAATTTTGTCTACATGGGGTTATCTTTAGATTGCTAGAAGTGTACCCAAATTTAGAAACTAGCTATGTGCGTGCAGGGATGGTGGGTCTATCTGCTGGCGAGAAGCATTTCATACAGGGTGGAATTGCTCTAGACCTTCGTGCGGATGGTCGGAAAAGATTGACTTACCGGCCGATTTATGTTGAAACTGGAGTTATACCTCAAGTAAAGTAACTGCTTTTACTAAGCATCACCGCACCCGTCTCATAATTTGTCTCCTTCGACATTTTGCGATTTTTTTGAAACAGTTTTTGGAGATGTAAATTTTGACTATGTTCATTGTTTTTTGACTAATTTCATTCGTGAAACATTACTTACTTGATTTGGTCTGTAATTAGGTATTCTAATTCCTTTTTAACAATTTGCAAAAAGGCAAAGGGGAAAAAATTTATGAAACAGACTGAGTATATGCTGCTTCCTTTTCGTGAAAACTCTAGGGTTGACCTATTATGGCTTGATGACAGGCAGATGGTTCGGCAAGAGTGAAGATGGGTGCAACAGAAGTTATAGCTAGCGTGAAGGTATTGCATGGTTAATGTTTACATGTCTTTTGAGTAGCTGAATTTCTTATTTCTATCCCGCTTTGCACTTTCAAGATATAATTGATTTTTCAATTTGCTTGTTGATATGTATAATTGCAGCTTGATCTTGCAAGGCCAAACCCCTCGCAACCTGGCAAAGGAAAGGTTTCTTTATTCGTCAGTTGCAGTGCAACGGCAGGTCCAATGTTTGAGGTTGTATACCTCGACTCTAGTGCTTTCGCATAAGTCTAAATTGAAAATTGGATTATTTGAGTGCCTGTTCGTTCTTGTTTCCCGTGTAACCAATATTGTGTTTGCATGAGATGGTAACAATAAGAAAACCTTCGATAAGCATAATCTGTCAATTTTTGTTTGCATTTAACAATCACCTTGTTACAGCAAGAATATTGTTTAGAAGGCACCGCATGAATCAATTAGGTTTTAGTTGTCCTTCGTCAGGAAGGTTGTGGCTTCTCTTAATGTAAACAATTTCAGTCACGATATGATAAAACTTTCAGTGACGAAAGCATGGCATAACTTTTGGTGACTTTCTTGTGGAAGTGCTGCCTTCGGCTTGCCTTTCTTTGGAGGATAGACGGACTCAACTTCCAAGTACTCCCTCCGTCCCACATAAATTGATCATATTTCCTTTTTGGGCCCTCCCAAAAAAATGTTCACTTTCCAAATTAAGAAAGATGCTGTAGGTATTTTTACATATTTACCCTTTTTACATTTTTTTATTCTATTTTTCTCTCCACATTTAACTCTCGACCAACTCATTTCTTTCTCCTGGCCCACTTTCTTACACTTTTTTATTCTATTTCTCTCTCCACATTTAACACTACACTACCTCATGTTCTCTCTCCTGGCCCACTTATTTCCCCTCCTCTCTCTAAGGGGTAGAATGGGAAACACACAATATATGGCCTAAATCCTTAATTCGCGTGCAATAAAAAAACAAACGATTTCAGGGACTAGTAAATTGGGCGAAAATGAATTGTAGATTGATTGTTAAACCAAATGGCCTATATATAATTTGGCGTGGTCCCTTTTTGTCGTCGTCATCATCATCATCATCTAAGCCTTATGTCCCATACTAGTTAGGGTCCTTTTTTCCATTCTCGACGATCTGAGCCTTAATTAAACGGAGCGTGGCTAGGAGCAGGTGCGAGGTCTAGAGAAGGAGCATCACTGCTATAGTGAGTTTTGGGGTGGGAGCGGGAGCGGGAGCATGTTTGAAATTGGGAGCAAGGTGGGAGTGTAACTAGAATTAAAGAATACTGCATCTAAGGTCCGAGCACATATTCTCTAATAAGTTCCTAGCGATCAGGTCTTTTCTCAGTACTTATTCCCATGTTATTCTCAGTCTACCGCTATCTTGTCTTAACATGTATGCTTGTATTTCCTTATTTGTGGTTACAGTAAAGTTTGGTGTATTCATTTATTCAATACAACACCGTTTCCTAGTTTATTTGTGGTTACGTTATCTGTATATGTGAACAAAACTTAAATGATGTTTAATGGGAGGAGCACCTAAAGATTATGTGGTAAAATTGACGTTAATACCTCCAGGGTTTTACTCCTTTTCATAGTAACAATATTCGCGAGATATTGGCGATATTCGCGATAAATTAACAGAAAGACTAAAACGCAATTTTATCTCGACTATTTGAATTTTTAGCGAATAACTTGCAAATGTTGCAAATTTTACGAATTTGCCACATATAATTATATAGCACTACCGCTACCTTCTCTATTCATTTTCTTTACCTATCACGCCACCACATGACTCAATTTTGAGCAAAATTAACTACATATGATTCAGCCACACATAATTATATAGCATTACCCCTACATTATCTATTCATTTTTTTACCCATCACTTAAAAGAGCTGAAGAATTGTTATGTTTTTTTTTCCCATTTCAATCACAGAGTTTATGAATTTTATATACTTGAAACTATTGTAACCTGAACGATTAATTACCGAATTATTTCCAATTTATAATACGAACTTTGTTATTCCACCGAATTATTTCCGGTCCACTGACGAAATTCTCCGAATAATTCCCGAATTCCGTATTATTGCCCATGCCGAATAATTTCCGAATAACGAATTTGTGACTATGCTCCTTTTTTGTAGTCTCACATAGATGCCATTATTATTTGCTAGTGAATATAATTGAAGCGCCGAGTTTAAGTTCCTCTTCTTGTTTGTGATTCCTCCTCCTACTTAAGATATAGTTGCCAACATTTTGTCATGAACTTAGATTGTTTTTTTTTTTTTGGTGCTTTGATGAACTAAGATTCTTACCACCAACTAAGTAATGATAATCTTTTCCCTTTCCTGGGGTTTCATCCCTTTATCTAAGCTTGTCCTATGTGTCACATTACAGGGAAGAGGAAGTGAGGAATTGTCTAGCGAACTCTCTGTAGCTCTTCAGCGATGTCTTTTGGGTGGCAAAAGTGGAGCAGGTACCATTTTGCAAAAAAGCGGGAGAAAGCCCTAAATCCTTTTGTATCTAGCATTTCACTCCCTTGTGCAAGTTTGACTTTTTTGCATACCTTTTCCTTCAGGTATCAAAGTAAGCCCATTGAAAAGTTTCCAGTCGATAATATGCAGCCTTGAACTTTTTCAGGAGCCGCATTTGATCCCTCGTGTCTGTCTATTGTGGATGGAAAGCTTTGTTGGGATGCATACATTGACGGCCTTGTAGTTAGTGCGGACGGGAATCTGTTAGATGCCTTGGGAGCTGCCATTAAAGTATTTGTGTTCCTATTTTTGTATCTAAAACACACCATGCTTGCAATTTGGTTTCCTGTGCACTTGCTATTGTTAAGATGACGAAATGAATGGTTTATTATGAGCGCTTTTTCTTTATTTAGGCTGCTCTGACCAATACAAGAGTTCCAGTAGCCAATGTCCCTGCTGGTGCCTCTTTGGACGAGGATCCAGACGTCGACCTTAGTAGTCAGGAAACAAGAAGAATTGACACATCTGGGGTCCCCGTCGTAGTAACTTTAACGAAGGTGACAAGTTTGTCTGAAATTTAATAACCTTGAAAGATAGTTTCTGTTAATCATCCTAGTGCTGATTGCAGGTAGGGAGGCACTATATCGTAGACGCAACTTCGGAAGAGGAATCCCAGATGAGCTCAGCTGTATCTGTTTCTATTAACAAGGAAGGGCGTATATGTGGACTGACCAAACGAGGAGGTGCAGGCCTAGATCCAAGCATCATAATTAACATGATATCTGTGGCCAACCATGTCGGTGAGCCCTTAATGAGCAAATTGGATTCAGAAATAGCTGCTGCGGAGGCTGATAAGCAGGACATATGACACGTTAGGCTTCCTGTTTTTCTAGAAATTAATACATGCAGTTTCGAAAAGACCTATAGCTTGATGACTTGCTGAATGTAGGCCTGAAATTGAACATGAAGAACTATGTTGTACTCATTTCACCACATTATGCTTGGTGACTTGCTGTATGTAGGCCTGAAATAGAACATGAAGAACTATGCTGTACTCATTTTACCACATTATTAGCAACAATTCGTGAGTTTATTTATCCGGAAACCCGTGCAAGCACGGGATGGTCTTCTTATATACTTGAGAAGCTTTGAACTGTCAACTGCAATATCAATCTATTGCACAATTTATATTTTGATGGTTACTTCATAAAAAATAATCACGTCTATTTTTAAATGGATGAATTTCCTTTTAAAAATCTAAATTAGCCCTTGTGGTGAATACCCATAAGCAATGTCCTTGTGAAGGTTATAAATTTTCTTAAATATACAAAGAATAATTTCGATTAATTGTTTTATTTATTTTTTCAACTCCATATTTGATCTTTTTTCTGGTGCTTCTACTCTGCATTTTCTTCTCTCCTGTGGAATTCGACAAGGAGATCCTCTCTCACCTTTTTGTTTTATTCTCTATTCTGAGGTGCTCTCTGCTCTTTAGTGCATGCTGAGTAGAATGGGCGAATTTGGGGAACTAAACCTGGGGTAAGCTCCCCTTCGATCTCACACTTGATGTACGCAGATGATATATATCTGTTTCTCAGTCTTCGAAAGAATTTTACTAATGACGTCAAAAAACTGCGTTGGATTTTAGACTTTTACTGCAACTCTCCAATCAAGTTATCAATTGGTCTAAGTCTGGCTTAGTTGTCAGTCCTAATGCTTCTGCTCTAGGGAGAGATCAAATTGAGCAAGATCTTCTTTTTTTGTTCCAAGTGGGTTTTGGTAAATATTTGGGTATACAATTGGATGTAGCTGCCCATCGGAAAGCCATTTTTACTGATCTCCTACTCCGCGTACAAAACCGTTGTGCCCACAAGATCGATTTACTCTTGAATAAAGCTGGTCGAGCCACCCTCATTCATTCAGTGCTTTCTTCTCTACTCACTCATTATGTGTCGGTATATAAATTTCCACTTTGGGTTTGTCGTCAGTTTGATCAAATTCTCGCTCGTTTTTTGTGGTATGGTTTGGCATCTCTTAAATCTATTCAGTGGATAGCCTGGATGACTTTATGCCAGCCTAAGTGTTTAGGTGGATAGGGTTTTCGTAGTTTCCGTACTTTCAATGAAGCCTTGCTCGCTAAGCAAGCATGGAAAATCTGGTCCATGCCTACTTGTTTGCTCGCACAAGTCTTCAAAGGAAGATATTTCCGCATACGTAATTTTCTTCAGCTTCGAAGTCCTAGAGCTAGTTCTTGGGTTTGGCGTAGTATTTTGGCAGGTCATAGGGTTCTGGCGCAGGGAATCCAATGGCATATAGGAGATGGTCTTTCAATCTCAGTTTGGATGGAGTGGTGGTTACCGAATGTTCCGCCTCCTGCTTTGATGCTTGTTTCTTCCTCACTCACGTACCTGGAATATAGCCTATATCCTTCAGTTGTTTCCTTTGGATATTGCTACTCAAAATTTCCAACTCAAATTACTCGCTTCCAATTCAGTTGATGAAACCTACTGGCCATTATCTAAGAATGGCAAATTTTCAGTGAGTGAAACTTAAAAATTTCTACATGACAAGATTACTGAACTTCCTCCTCAATCTCCTATCAGGCTTCCTGGCATGTGGAAGAAATTATGGTCTTTACCACTACCTGAGAAAATCAAATTCTTCATGTGGCAACTGGTTCATCACAACTACCTTTGCCCTCTGAGCTACTAAAACGAAACTGCCCTATCACACATACATGCCCTTTTTGCTCTCTTCAATCTGAAACTCATCATCACTTTTTTTTGACCTGCCACTATATTTAGGATCTATGGAGGTATTAGGTTGTTGCATGAGAGGTCAGTTGATCCTTGTAGCCTAACATTATCACAGTGAATAGGACACTGGCTAGCCTTACCTTCTCATTCTAACGCGGAACATCTATTCTGTATTGTCTGGATTACGATAATGTTATGGATCATTTGGGAAGCAAGAAATGACTCGGTATTCTGGAATATGCCATTTTCATTAGCTCAAATTCGATTGCGCATACGCAACACCTTCAATCAGGTTAGAGCCAACAAAATTTAGACAAAGATTGGCCAAAGCCTTGTCCGGGATCAGCTGGAATGAGAGTGTAATTCAGGCTAGGTTTACACATTTTTTATCCTCCACTATATACTTTTCGCTTTACTGCCACATGTACCTATGCTTCACCTACTCTACCCATTTTTGTGTTGTGGCGGTAAATGAAATGGGACTTGGTTCTCAGTTTGGAATTGGTCTGGTCCTTTTGAAATCATGCTAGATTCCTTTTGCAGCCCGTATTGATTTGGTTGTCCGAGCGGATTACTACTGTGCGATGACATCTGCTTTGTATTTAGCTTTTCATTGGCTTATGCTCTTTCTGATTCACATGTTATTTGTCTATTACCTCTTACGGAGCTTTTGACACAGATGAGTCATCCTATCATGACTGAAGTTGATCACTCCAGCTCTCTCGGATAGTGTCGCGTGACAGCCGTAGAATGTTGCATTCGGTACATATTGCACGAGGAACAGGCGGTATTTTGGCTCTACCATCTGCACTTGCTTTTTTGGATCCTCAGTCAGGTTCAGGTTATCAGCAGGAGTGGGTTAGTCTTGTACAGGATGTTATGTGCCTGTCCTGATTCAGCAGTGCATTTTGGGCGTTCCTGAGAGGTTCTGCTTCTAACAGCTTTTTGAGTTCTACCTAATGGCATTTTGTAAGCTACTGGATGGGCTTGTCATCCAATCTAGCCTTTCCCTCTCTTGTTTGTGACTGGCTGTACATTGTATATGTTGTTTCTTGGTTTATAATTCTATGTAGACCCAAAAAAAAAAACCTCAATTGCCTTTGCTACATTTATTTCCCAGAGACGAGCAACCAACCACCACTACTGCCGTCCAACCTAATTACCACCACAACAACACCCACCGCTACTTACACACCCACCAAATTATCACCGCCAACTCCATCACCACTGCCCAACTAACCTCCAACTCCGACCTCGTTGTTATTCAACCAATGGCCGCAATCCCCTTCAAGACCTAAATTGAGATAAATCAAAACCAATCGAAGTTACTAACATCACTGATGAATTTGAAAAGAAAAAAAAGAATGACAATATTTTGGACCGCAAAAGAAAATTTCCCTACAATATTCGAGGTCAACCAAAATTCAAGGAAAAGCAAATGGGTATGGAATATGACCATCGGTCAAAATCCACATCCAGCCATGATGCGCTGTATGTTTATGACGCATGTGCGGCAGGTCTCAACCCCATAGTTTGTGGATATTGAACGTGCCCCTACAAATCCTACCGCCTTTGCTTTGACCCACCATCTATCCCTACTGCCCGGTGAATGACCTCTGCTTCGCCACATAGTGTCCACCCCTCATTTCCCTGTCCGTACTAATGGATAGTGGTGATGGATAAAGAGAATAATATGCTAGAGATAACCCTAAAGGACAAGCACCCAGAAACATTATTTGCCCGAATGCACGGGGCCAACTTTGGGAGTGCACACTTAAGATCGTCGATCGCCTATGAAAGAAACTTAATCTCGGCTGATGCATAAATTATCCCAAAGATATCTCTTACCGTCCAAACCAAAAGTAAAAAAATAGAAATCAAGAAGAAAGGGGGAAAAAAAGTTAAAAATAATTTAACTTTGTTTTTCCTGTATTGGCACAATTGCTCAAGTAAGGTCATAAATGTTAAGCCCCATCTGCTTTGGGACACCTTGTGGAGAACACACTGCATGGCTACAGCTCGAGAAACACACCACCCCCGTGCTACCCAAAAGTTTGTTTCAAGCCAAAGAAAGAGAGTTTTCAAATGCTCGGGTACAGCTCCAAATAACAAGCAATGAAAGAACATAACAAGCAGCAGGAAGTCCTAATAGAAATAAAGAATAAGTTGAAGCAAAGTGGTTGTGCAACAAAAAGCAAACATCATTCTCCCGTTTAACTTTAAAAAAAAATAAAAAAAATGGGTACGCCACTTGCTATTTCAAGTAGCAGTCAATCGATCTCTCACCAGGGCGTATAAAAAAATGCCCCAGCAAAAGAATAAAATTGTTGACATGTCAACCGAACATAGAATACAGGATCTACTGTTGAAGAGATATTTACGCCAGATCTTCTGTTAGCGCCAAAACTATGTCCTTCCCTTTGTATGAAAGAACAGTTAAAAAGAAATTGAATGAAGTGCCAATGCTAAATGGGTCAACCGAATTACCTTAAACATAGAAAAGAGCTTCCAGGTAATCATCAATGTAAGCTAGGCATGGCCAGTGATCAGTTCTAATACGAACTAATGTAGAAACATCACATACTTCCATCTGGAAAAGAAGATGGAACCTCGGCGGAAGAAATATCAAAATGAGAAAGCAACCCATCTCTTTTTTGTTAAAGTGAACCTGACTGCCTCCCTCATCTTCATCATCATGGTACTTGAGATAAAGTGGGGCCCTTTCAGAATTAGGGTCCGACGTAGTAACATCAATGGCAGAATCTGAAGAAACATCCTTCCAGATAATGTCCCTGATGATTCCCCCATCCTTCACGATGTTAACTAGGGGTTCACCTATGACGCTAACAACAAATGCTGCCAGGTGGCGCTCAACAGCTTGAATCAAAGAAGTTGCAGGAACTTCAACTAGCTTGACTGACCGGGTCCCTCTGATTGCTGCAGTCCCTTTGCCACCTTTCAGCAGAAACGTCTCCCGTCCAGTACTGGAGGAAGTGCCACATGCCTCCCACAGAGCACTGAACAAGTCCAAGTAATATCCAGGAACTGCATCTGGCGGGACGTCTTCTGGCATAATAGCTTGAAGGAACATGTCTTCAATGCCCACGCTGAGACTCTGAAGCTGTCCACGGATCACCTGACCGTTTTCTGCATTTGTTTCAATGTAAACATCAACCAGACCAGGTATTGGTTCCTGTGGTTCCAATTCAACCATTACAGGAGCCTTAAAGTCATATTCTTCTGCTGTACCATTTTCCACAGATACAATATCAAATGAATCACTTTGGCCTAAAGAATAATCACTTTTGGGAGGTTCACCAAGAAGAAAAGGTATGTGACATGACGGAATAGCCCCATATGGTGCTGAAGAAGAAAACGTGAGAACAGTAGCATAAATGGCAGGAAGTATATCCTCTTCATCCAAAGTACTAGCAGGTACGTCAAATCCCCATATGCGATTGAAAGGCTCTGATTGAAATCTCAGACTACAAGATATTCTAATCTTGAGCTCTGGCATTTGCCTGTAATCAGGGATGGATGAAAAATGCCGCCTCAATATTCCGACAATCTCTGAAATCTTTGAATCCATAACTCGTAACGGCTCTTGTCGCTGACCGGTTATTTCCATTTCTGGGAGTGTTCGGACATCGGCATTTCCATCAGGCTCCCTTTGCTCAGGTGGGGGCTCATTGCCATTGATGCCTTCTAGATAGCTAGGTTCGTTACCGCCAGTACTCACACTTGATAGAGATAAAGACCAAGATTGTTTGACCAACAGTGATGCCACCCGCTCGAAGTGAATGTACGACAATATATTTCTAGACTTTTTACTTTCATGAGAAACTGAAGGAGATTGACTGAAGAAAGAACTAGACTGCGGAGATGGTGAAATACCAGGGAGTGGCTCTCCTATGTTGAGTATGTGCTTTAGCTTATTTCCTGGAACACAGATCAGCATACGCAAGTAGATCCTGTAAAATACCATGAATTGAGAATTCACGTAAAAGCTGTAATCATGTTATAGTGGGTAACTTTCTTTCTTGCATGGCTTTTAAGCCTTCACAGCCATTTACATTCTTAATTAAAACAGATATCATAATCCACAAAGGGACCCTTAAACTACAAGCCAAAGGTGAGATAAGCAAAAGAGACAACGAAGAACGAGAAGACAGTGACGTAATTATCTATGTTGTACCTCGAATCATCACGAACCTCCAGGTCTGGAAAGTAAAGGCAAGTGAATGCAAGGAGGCGAGAGAGTCCAAGGAATAATCTAGAGCTGTGATGGTGCATCAGCATTGTTCGACAGATGCCAAGAACTCTACTTCCCAGAGACCAACATTTCAATCCTGTATCTGGACCATGTTTCTCTACGAGCATAAACATGAAGCTGGTAAGGAGCTCTAACAATTTAATAGGCGGGACAGTATCATTTTCGGCAATTCTGTCAAATACAGGGAAGTATGATCCCAGTCTATTGTCTATCTTGACTTTTGGAAGCAAATGGACATCCAATGTCTGAAGCAGGCGCTCCCCCAGCCAGCGGTGCTTATAACAGCTGAATAAACGATCAAAGAAAGAAACTATAACTGGTACCAGTCCCTGAAACTCTAGTACCATGTCCACTAGCATCCTCTGCATCATGAAAGTTGGTCATGTCAATACAAATTCTACAACAGTGGCAGCCATGTCAACCCAACCCTCCTTCAGAATAACTAAAAAAGAAAAGTACTAACAGCCCACAGCTTAGGAACACTTGAATAACATTTTGGTTTTTGGTTGTAATTTTCACAATATACCAGGCAAAAGTTATTTATGTTCTCTTCGAAAAGCTGATGGGCTGTGTCAGTTTTTTGTTAGTTCTGACTCTCATGCTTTTATTTTAATTTCCATTATTTTCCTCTTTTCGGAAATGCTACTTCATGTTCATCAGAGGGCCCCCCTCATCAACAGTCCACCACCATTTCCATCGCGCATGGCTGGCCAGTTGAGAGATTAGAGTAAAAAGATGAAGATGATGATGATGATGATGATGATGTGAATCTGACCTGTGATTGGAAACATCAACTCTTGACAATGGCTTTGTGATGAGAGGAGTAATGACACGAGGATGGTAATGATGTGAGAACGGACTGTTATTGGTGACATCTAATTTTGACAAGAGTTTGTCATGCCGTCAATAGGGTGGGATGAATATACCGTGGATAGAAAATGATTGCAAAAACATGGATTTGGAATCGAGAAAGAATGGAATAAAAAATGTACATGTTATGCTTCTGCCCAACAACTTAAAATTAGTTTCTTCAAAATTTCATTTAGTTGGGAACATTTCTTTGGTGTGACATCGGAAAATAAGACGTGCGGCTCTAAAGGTGCTCCAGCCCTCAGGTAATTTATAAGTTTTATCGCTCTCGCACTCGCTCCCACTCCCACATCCCGCTCTATGCAACTTAGACCCCCTCCCCTGCAGGGTGGGGGGAGGCAGATACTACTTCACTAAGTAGAATATCTTATGGTAAGATCATTGGAAAAGATCCAGCAAGTCTAAATCTCATTCACATGCAGAATATACACAAAAAATGTGAGAGAGGGAGAGACGATATAAACTCACTGGCCAAAATCTATAACAATCAGGCATGAATATGGTAAAACCTTCCCTGGCCGACTGACCTATACTAGATACCACTGAAGCCAGCATCACTTATAAGAAAACATATATAGTCATATGCTCAATTTTTTATGAACTAAAGATGGGTAGCAAAGACATGAGATCCTAGTTCTACCAAAACAACTGAGTGAAGAAACGACACTGTAAATGAATTAAAAAGAAATACTTATTAGAAAGCACTAGAGAGGACTCATATATCAATAACCAAAAGCCAATACGAAAAGGAAAGAAAGCCTCAAAAAATTAAACAAAGCAACACCCAAGGGAAATTGAGTAGAAACTCGGGAGCCTCATCCATTCACACCACCAGATACCCAATACAAAGGACCCATATCTAATACACCAAATTGATACCCTTTCTCATTTCCTTCACGATAGTTTCTGATTCCCTAGGGGCAACGTTTTCCCTCGATTTTAGGTCCTCCTTATACGACCTGCCTTGCATCTTTTCAAGAGCTTCTATATAGCTATCTCGCCCTCGATCTTAAAAAAAGACATTCAGACAAACACTACTACAAAAGTTTGAAGAGACAAAACGTGGATCAAGCCATCTGTGCTGATATCCAGTTTAGAAAGACGGCATTGGATAGTTTTACGAGGACTCAACTGTAACTATATTTGTTAAATACCATACACATGCAAAAAACTAAAATCCAACCAGTGGTGAGTGGCGACGGTGTGACGCTTTTCCAAGGAATTTGCAGGGTGGCCCTAATAGATGTGCTCATCAAGTGAATATTTCATGTTTCTTGCTGCCTAGTGTCAGTTGCATTAATGGATGTGCTCATAAATTAAGCGTCTCATGGTCGATAGCTATATGTTGAAAATCACGCTCTCCGTATCTCTCTTCAGAATTTCTTCATCTCTATAGAACTCTCCATCTCTTAACCCCTCTAGGGGTTTCTCAACATCTTTAACCTCTCTAGAGATTTCTCTACTAGGAATATCTCCCATGATGTTTATCTTACGTCCTCTCTAGAACTACCTATAAAGTTCCAGTCCTAGAAGTCTCATGAACGTGCTAATGAAATTTCTATTCAGTTGATGCACCAACTTTATATGCTATATAAAAGAGCACGTGGATCTGGACGTCTCTATTAGATTGAGAGGCAGCAACTTTAAGTTGGTATGCAAGAGAATTTCCTTAGTGTGTTGGGGAAACATTTTAAAGGTGTCGTTTTGGTTTCCAGGGCGCACCATAAGTTGTGTATGAGAATGAGATTGTAAGATGCCAGGCATGCTAATTGTTAAGGGCAAGTCATTGTATTCTGGTAATAAAATACTGCATGACTTGTGTGTGCAACAATAGCTAAATATTGGTTTGCCAATTGCCGAATTTACTGAACACCTAAACCCTGTTACATGTTTCCTTCACTAATACCTTGCTTATTATGCAGCAAGTTATCTGCACTCATAGCTAGTACTTCAGAAATAAGATAGCTAGCCTATAGAAAATAATCAAATGTCATGATAATGTACTATTAAAGATCCCATATATATGAAGTTCTGTACTAGCAACAAAGGAAAGCATGACCTTCCTGAAGAAAGGTGACGCAACTGATAGAGGTTAAAGGAAGAGCAGTTAAGAAGATCCCCCCTCCAGCCTCTATTTTGTTTCATTAGCGAGCTTTAGATCTAAACCTTAGTCTTCAATCTTCCATAGGTGTGAGTGAGCAGGGATCAAGCCTCACCCAAAGGCATTATGGTTACAATAGCTCACTTGGACTTTGGAGCAGCTAACAGCCTTCACGGACCAGTTCTTGTAACATTGTCATGGGTCCGACAACTAACCCGTCAGGAGTCCAGTTCTCATAGCCCCAGTTGGGGTCCAGAAAGTAGCAAATTAGAGCATCTCATAGCCCCATCAAGGTCCAGAAGAACTAAACGACAAGGGCCTGGTTCTTCAAGCGCCATCTGAGGTACAGCCCTATAGCCCAGAGTCTGTCTGAGTACTATAGCTTTTTAAACAAAAGAGAGCAATTCAATGAGCAAAATGCCCGGTCTTAAGGTTGGGCCCATTTATGGTTGTTCGATTGCCTTAATGGTACTCCTACCGATGGCTTCTATTTGTCATGCTCAAGCAATCTCATACTAGTTTTTACCTTTTTAGATTTGCTGCAAAAGTTTCAGATTGTTGACAATACCGGATTGAGAGCACCTCGCTCAACTGAACCGAGACAAATCGCAAATATTGATATTTAAGCACTGAACTGAAGGTCTTAAATTAGAAATAAGAACAGAAAACAATTGGCTCTTGGTCAGTTTTCAGATATTTTAGTTTTAAACCATAACAGCAATAGAGAAGACATAAAATTGTTATTGACTCATTGTCTACTGTAAAAATGTTTTGCTTCTTGGAAAGCATTTGATACTAGCTCTGTCTGTGCTAATGCAGTTGTTCAATTACAGATCCAAGAAGCTAAGGGGAGGGGGAGGCCTAAATGAGAGAAAATTTCCAGTATGTACCTCTGAAGTGTGGAAGATGGTGGACTCCATGAGAATTCTATTAGTATCAGAATGAGACGACGCACCTATCAAGAATTTATAGAAGGTGCGGAATGCGACAGCAGTCTCTGTGCTCCATGGGGGCAACCATTTGAAACCCGAAACAGAGACAAGCCCATCTTCTAGTAGCTTCACCACAGATACTCCTGAACCAATCACGTCTGAACCCAGTACACCATGACCACCCGGCAACATAGAACCATCAACTAAAATCGAACAGTAGGCAAGCAAATCAAGCTTCAAAGATTTCAGAGAAAGTGGATCAAACACAGTCGGATAAAAGCTCAACCTCATTCCAATGATTACCTTCTTTTTCCGCCCTTCTCCATCCTTTAACAATCCAATGAAACCTAATAACCAGTGAAGGGCGAGCAATCGAAAAACCAAGTAATGCTGAACTTCTCTCGACATCAGAACAAGGCGATTGGCAACCTCGCCTTCTTGGCCATCAAAGGAATCGGGAAACTGTGAACACAAGACCAACAAAGCATGACACAGCATCGGATCAAATGAGTAAATCAACCCAGACAACTGCACAGTCAACAGCGATGCCTGCAATTCCAAAGCCACCGCCACTGGGATTATCATGGACATGAACTCAATCAACCCGCACGGAGTCAAATACTGTGGCCACTCAAGCAAAAAGGACATAACCCTCCTCAACTCCTTATAGCTCGAACTCGAGATTTCCTTCCCCCAGCCATTCTCACCTAACAAAAACTGCGGAAAATTGAACGGCACCAGGGGAAGCGACGTATTGAGAATAGAAACATTGGCTTTACCCATGACAATGCTATGGACTACACCTGCCAATAACAACACATAGCTCTGTGCCACGTGAGTGCGCTCGCTCTGACACAGACCCCATAGATGCCCTGCTATTTCAGACAGCAAGCACGGGAATGCTCTCTCTAACTCGCGCAGACACTCGCACGCCACGCCACGCGTCTGCCGATCCAACCCGTGGTTGGGCCGGTTAATCACCGTTAACAGAAGCTCGATTAGGCTTTCAAGCTGGGGGAGGATCGGAACGGCGTCGCTTGTGGCTGTAATAAATATCGAGGTTGTGGAGAGCATGAACTGGTCTTTGAGAGAGTAAGTGATGGAGACGCCGTCGATCGGGGCTTGAATGAGTGGACGGAGGGCATCGAGGATTAGGGTCAGGGTTTGTTCGATTTCGAAACCGGATTCTTCGAACGCTAACAAGTATTCTTCTTCGAGGAAAACCAGGAGGCGGAGCTTGAGGTTGAGGGGGAAATCTTTGCGGAGGAGGGAGGAGAGAGAGAGTTGGAGGAGCGGAAGGGCGGTGTAGTTGGCGGAGGTCCAGCGGCGGCGGCGGGAGCCACCGTACTGGTAGTCTTCCATTAGGGTCTCCCATTCTTGGGTTGATAGGGGTTTCAGCGACGATGGTGGTTTCGCCATTTCAATGGCCTTAGACCAAACCTGCCCTAGCCCTACCGTGCTACTAACTCACATACTCGAATACAGCAGTTGATGCAAATTAATTTTTTTCCTTTTTTGGTAAAAAGTCGTCCCATATGCTTGTCTCTTTTGCCCGCTTTCGCAAATTAAATTTTGTGACTGACCTAATTTTTTTGGATACAATTGAAAATGAAATGACAACAAAAATGTTATTTTAATAGAATACCATAAATTAAAATGTAAAGATTTTTTTTTTTTATGTAATTTAACTTGAATTCACTTCCACTGCCTCTCTGTATGCACCTGTCCTCCGTCGGCCTAGTTCCACCTCCCAAAATGCTCAAGCCACAATCACTGTCTACCTTATTGGCACCGTCCAACCTCCACCCGTCAACCCGCCCAACCCTCTCTCCCTCGTCGTTGAATTGATTTATATCGTCTTTGTCTCGTCTCACGACCACTTTCTCATGACCACTTCAACACCATCACCTTCAACCACCGCCCTTATCTCAGTTCATCATTTTTGCTTTTCATATTCCTTTCCATGAAAACCCACTCGGCCAACATCCAACACCTACCACTGACACTTTTTTTCCTTATCAATCTGTAAAGAGCCACCAAAACCACATTTGATGTTTAACTACACTGTCGTTTATGCTACAACTACGTCCACAATTCATAATTGTTAGGCCACAACAAACACAATACCAAAATCACAACCACCACTTTTGATAAACCCGCCATTTTAGTGCAACCACTATTACTAGGCCACCACTATCACAAACACACTAACGAGGCACCTCCACCTTCTTACACCCACCACTTGACACCACTAGATATGCATATCCTAACCACCACTTCCATCGCCACCATCAACCCAACACCATAATACCCTCAAAAGTTGTGCACTCTTATAATACCCTGTAATTTGAATATAAGATGGGTATAGAGAATTGGATCTTTTTTGGTATATGGGGGACAAAATTCTTGGGGGTTTGGGAGAGGCGATCGGGAAAAAGGAAGAGGATACATTAGGAGTTTTTTTTGGCAAAAGAATGGGCAATTGTTTGGTGGTGGGTGTCCATGCCTGGAACTTTGAAAGGTGGGACATGGTTGGAGATGAGGCGGTTGTAGACACCCTTTTTTTTGTAGTAGTCATTAATTACACGAGTTGTCAAGCACACGCAATGCGTGTGTGACTCCTTCATTCTCTAAAAACAAATATAACATCACGGCGTCAAAAGAGAATTCACTTAGATTTACAATTCCGCCGAACAATCTCATTATGTAAACTTTATCTATAAACTTCATACACACACCAAAACTAAGATAGGAAAAACGAATGAATCTCGAGTCTTTTTGGGTTAAAAAATTCAAATTACTTTCGAAACTATAATGTACAGTTGCTTATACATAAAATTACATAGACCGATACACCTAAGTTCCCTCTTAAAATTACATAGACGGATACATCCAAACCTTTCTATGATCTTAGAAAAACTAACTAAATCCTTTGTAAGTTCCCTTCTTCCTACCTATTCACTTTACAACTGAAACTAATATTATCACCATTGATTATTACCGTAAAAAATAGATCTCAATGCCAATACTGACAATTACTCGTATCATAACACTGCCCATTGACTGCCAACCAACAATTATAACCCCAGTGGTGTCTCTCTATTTCCGTCGGTGTTAAACCAACTTACAGTACCAAAATCACCCACATGATCACCAAAACCTAGAACTCAAATTTTTTATTAAATGTCTTAACCATCTATCTGTAATTTGAAATATCACGGTGTCAATTTAGTACTTGAGGAGCACAATTGAAGTAAGGTTTAGTTAGCATGATTCACTGAAAACACTGAGACTGCGTCAACCACTTTCCATAACTACAGCCAACGACCATTGTATTCCGCCATTTAGTGCCTACCTTGGTGGCCTCAATCACTGCCATCATGATCAGTCTCTACCATCACCAACCAACACCGCCGCCCGCCACCTCCCCATAGCTACAATCAGCCACCACCCCGTCATGGCAATCATCGCCCAAACCACCATAACAACCACCAATTCACCGTTGTTTGCAATCTGCCGCCATTACCAAATGAAGCCATGATAAAGAAAAATAAAATAAAAATCAGCAAATAGGAAAAAATTAAACATGGAACTTTGATCAGTTAAATAGCACCATCAGATAAATTGCGTTGCACATTGCAAGATGGGTGTAATTACGAACCACGGCAGTAGAATACATGATGACTACGATTTTAAGGCCTATTGTTGGGGAGTTAAAGACAAGTATTCTTACTTGTGAGTAGTTTGGCCATCGATCGCAACATGTAATGGAGAAGGAAAGAGGGAAAATGAGAAAGATATGCTTGCAGGTAGTTATTTTGAGATAAAAAAATTAGGGTGACTCTCTGTACGTAACTGAAAGTGTGTGGAGAGTGGCTAATAGTCTTTTACACTTATATCATTAAAATGAACATGTCTTCACCTGGATGAGTTTCAATGTAACACCAAAAGAGTATTACACCAAAAATAAAATTAGTGTTTTTATTATAAGTAGTATAGATAAATAGTGAGCTTTGTTACTAATTAGAGTACATTATTGAGTTCAGACATAATAATATGACTTAATTAATAATTTAGACGAGCTCAACCCAATTGTTAAGTGTCTAAATCTAGCTGTCAAGTCCATTGGTTTTATTCAAACCAACAGTCCAGTCCAGTCTAGTGGTCCAAATAGTAAATTGATGTAGTCCAGTCCACTCCAGTCCAATTGCATCAATCGAATCCAATCCAATGTTTAGATATTTTATTATTTATTTTAGTTTTACCTTGTCTAGATAATTTAGGAAAATAATCTATGAATTGGGTACATCACATCTGTAAAATTAGAGATAATTACCAAATTAAAGTCAGGTAATGCCTCCTCGAAATCTGAAAAAAAAATCATTTGTAAAATATGGGGTGAACCGGCCGATTTTCGACTAACCGGTCAGTTAATTGACTTTTGTCATTCTGCGATTTTATCCAGCATTCTGACTTATCTCGAGCCTTGAAGATTGGCACTTATCAGATTTTGCGACCCACTGCTCTATAGAGCCCTTCGCCTTCATTTTTAAAGGTCGAAAAACTTATTCTCTTTAGAGCTTGTGTACCATTTTCTGCTTGACGTGATGCACTATCTCTTTTGAGAATCTTAGCCAATTAGTCTTTGCATCACGGATTATTCGGAGAGCGTTCCCGAGTGTTCCAGATAAGCGACATTCATAAGTAATTTTAATAGCTTTCTAGTTTAGAAAATCATTTAGAATTGTCTCTCATTCTCGTAATCACATTTCTATTATAAAAAGTCAAAAAATAGTCTTTTCATTTCATTGTCTAAGTGTAGGATCGAAATGTAGATTGCTTTCTGTAGGATTAAAGTCGAACTACATCGGTTTTGATTCCGGTTAGTCCGACTGGATAAGTAGGCAATTCGACCCCCGATGTCGAATTCAAGCCCAAAATATAAAAATAAACTTAATGTTATGTTTGTCGCATTTTCCATGTTTTTTGGGTCAAAAATTAATAAAAATGAAGTAGAGACTGAAAACGTGCGGAGGGTGCCTAACACCTTCCCGCTACATAACTTAGTCTCCGAATCCGTCTCCCAGTTTTTGATAGAGTAGTCGTCCTTTTGGACATTTAAAGTCATTTTTGATTTGTTCTTATTTTTCCTTATTAAATAAGATGGCGACTCTTAAAATCCTTTTTGGCGAGGGATTTTTTCGAGGCAGTTCGCTAAAGTGACAACTCTGCTAGAGAAGAAAAATAAGAGGACTAGACTTGAATTTTTTTTATTGATTTGTTAGCCTTGTTATATTTTTAGTGTGTTGTATGACATGTATAATGTGGTATAACTATGGTACTTGTGCTCTTATTTTTATGCCTCACACAGTCGCACGTCTTACCCTGACCCACCCGCTCAAGGCCGGGAACGGTTGCAGCCCTTGGACCTCCTGGTCTCAAGGCGATCTTTTAATTGTACCCTTAATTCCACGGCGTCGTACTAAAGGGACATCTTGGTCTTCTGGGTATATTAAACGGCTTGTGTACTGACGATCACCTATTATTAAATACATGAGTTACGGGCAAGAGGTATATGGTACAGTCGAGCCGATGGAATGACCTTTACTCCGACGTTGAGAGAGAAAACACACTCCCGGACCATTCAGTATTCTGCCCTTTGTTGGGAGAATACTTGTATTGGCCTATGGCATGTTGCCAGGGAAACCAACCAACATTATATAAGCTAACTAATAATCTCACAAAAGAGATGAGACTCCGACTAACTCGTTAATTAACTACACTCCTAACCAGACGGTTAGTCAGTATGTGCATTGGCTGAATTTTTTTTTCGAAATTGCCTAGTTTATACCCTGATCCAACTCACTGACCAACTGACCATTTATCCACCCCAGTTGACTGAACGGTTAGTCAGAACCTTTCCTCCCAGAAAACTTTCAGAATTACACCCTGACCACCCTGAGCAATTGGATGGTTTATCCACTCGAATGGGCGGATGGTTTGTTTAGAAACTTTTCTCCCCAGAAAATTTCTAGAAATAAACCCTAACGTCACTGACCAACCGGTCAGTTTTCCGCTCTATATAACTAGACGTTTAGTCAGTCATACCTATAACACCCCGATGACTAGAAAAATTTTCCTTTGCCCCCATTAGGATATGAGCCAGCCAGCTCGATCTATATAATAGGTTTTATTAAAATTTTAAAAATTCTCTATACATTTAAGGCTATGCATGGTTAGTATCGGGACTCATCCGGAAAGCTTTCACGAACCCAATGGCTAAGGAATTTCTACAGATCATGGATTTAGGTCCGTATTATCAGTGAATTACAGAAAGACTTTCAGACCATTTTTGCAACTTTATTAGATCAGCAGTCTCAAGCAGCCGAAGAAATAGGCAACCTCAAGACGAGAGGTAGGAAAGATTAAGAGGATGAGGCAAGAATGGAAAAGAAGGATGACAAGAAGAAGGGTCCAGAGTTTGACTGGCAATATGAATTCAAGGATGAGGAAGTGAAGCCCCTACAATTCTGGAGTGGAAAGATAAACTAGCGGTGATTGAATCCAGATTGCTCGAATGAGAAGAGTCGACGACCTTCTAGATTTCAGCACCCTGACCATGAACCCCGAGGAGAGATTATCCCCTAAGTTGAAGATGCTGGACATGGACAAATTCGATTGGACCATGGACCCTAAAATCCATGTCAAGATGTATTTGAATGTGGTACCCATATCGAGTGAATTAGAACTAAATGATACAGTTGTTCCACCGTACTTTCATGGGAGCCGCCTCTCGTTGGTTCTTAACTTTGGATGAAGCATGAGTTCAAACTTGGGAAGATGTTGTGAGAGAGTTCGTGAAAAATAACAGTACAATGCCGATTTGGACATTACCCAAAGAGATTTAGAAACCACAAATCAAGAACTGAGAGAGTCAGTGTTTGCCTTTTCTTTTCTCAGATGGAGGAATAAGGCCGCTCATATGATGAACTGTAAGACCCTTACTAGTAATTAAATTATTGTTATGTTAGGGCATCCTTACAAATTTAGTTATTTTAGGGGTATTTTGAATAGGAAATGAATATTTAGGGGTCTTTTGGGTATTTACTGAATTTAGAGACTTTGAGGGCTCGCCAAGTATGTTTTATCGACACTTTCGATTTTGGCTTTCAGAGAAATTAAAGAAGGGAAAAACTAGGGTTTTGAAAGGGATCTCGAATCCACTTTGATTATAAGGATAAATTTAATTACATTGCGATTGTACTTATGGAGATTTTAACGTAAGTGGGTTGATTAAACTATTTAGCTTTTGAGATTTTCAAAAACTTATGCAATTTGGTGAAGATTATTGCGTAAATTTGAGGTAAGGATTACACTCATTATACTCCTTCGAATTATACCGTAAACATCTTGCTCTATTCAACAGTTGATTGCAAATTTGTTGAGTCTGTCGGTAAGTGTTTTGGTCGTGCCCCCTTTGTATTCTTGTTCTTGTACAACCACTTTTGCGGTCTCTTGGAATTACTCTGTGCCTTTTATTGAATTTGACAGAATTAGAACCATGGCAGGCCCATGTTCCTGATACGCACGTCCTGTACACCACTATTCACTGATTTACTCCATTACACTCCATAATGGTGGGAGTACTTTTGCTTATTAACTCTGTAGCTAGCCTCAAAGCAGCAAGCTTCCTCACGTGGGGTTGCCTAGATGGCGTGCCACATGTCCAATTTTCATTGGTTCTTAGTTTAGTTGTACCTTTGACACTTGTTTTCTTTATTTACTCATATCTACCTCGTACAAACTTGAATTGTAAAGATTCCACTTTTGATGAACTTGAATTTTTTTCCTCTTCGATTTAAGTCTAATATTGAGTATTTTTTGAAGTTGTTAAACCATTCCTTTTGAAATTCAAAGTTTCGATTCTTTGTGCCTCGTATGCCTTTGAGATAGTTTAATATCCTTTGGACCCCTTTGAATTGAACTAATACTTAGAACCTACACGTGCTTAGATTAATGTGATGCCATGACATGATATGACTATTGCTACCGGAATGCAAACTTTGAACTTAGAACCTTCACGTTCTTAGGCTAACGTGCTTTACAGTCGTGTATTACAAGATTGTATCGTATTTGATTATTAGTTCAATTAATCGAATGTGTTTATTTGCCTTTGACTTTGATTTGATCTTTGATGGGTTGGATATCCCGAAATGAGATTAATTGTTATGCTAAGATTATCTATCGTCTTTGCACTTTCGTTATGTTTCGTTTGGACTCAGCCATATGCTATTGAATATCTGCATTGTATTCTGTGGGTGTGTGCGTGTGATCCTTGCTGGGCTTTGTGCTAACTGAGCTAAGACAACGGTAAAGGAGGTAGTTATATGCATGAGCTTGGAAACTGATTTTTCGAGCCTTTAACAAGTAAGTGAAGGAACGTGGTTCGAAAGAAGGAGATTTAGTACTAAAGGAGAACATTGGACAAATCTAGAAGGAATGTTTGAATCTAACTGGTCAGGTCCCTATGACCAAGCAAATCATGATTGGGGTGCAGCGTTATTAGTTGATTTAGATGGAATCGAGCTGTCACAATTAGTCAATCTATATCGCCTAAAGAATATGCGTGAGTAAAATTTGTAATTGAACTATGAATGACCTGATCCTTCTTAAGAACATTTTCCAGCACACACATATTAATGTAACACATTAGATGGAGGTTCGTAGGCAGCCTTAAAGTTACCCCGGGTGCGGTCAGATTTTAATAAAAGTCTTTTATTGCATGGCTAATATATAGACTACATTCCTGGAAAAAAAAAATTGTCCGTTAGGATGAAAACCCTACAAAGGGCGACCTTGGAAAAAGTTATACAAAGAAAAAAATACATGAAAAAATACCCGCTAGAACGAAAAACCCTACAAAGGGCGGCCTAGGCAAAAATTAGGACAAAAAAAGAAAATTCTAGGTCCTATCAGCAACATACGAGTAATCTATTAGCACATCTATTACTTCGTCTTGGAAGCTGGAGGATCCCATCCAAACATATGATTGACTTCCACGTTTCCATGCTCTTCTTGTAAGTCAACATCTGAGGTATAGGGATCAAATCCTCTAACTCTCCTACCTCGAAAGCCAAACTTTGGTCCGCTTTCTCAATCTCTTTATGTTGCCATGCCTGCGATCACACCGACCTTCGAGATAAGCATCCATGTTAGCTTCTCGGTCCTGAACAACTTTGATATATAGTGGCCTCTTCTGTTGTTTCTACTTAGGCAGCGAAGAAGGGTGTCGCCTGGGCTCATCCATGTGTAGAGACCATATTGGATTCTCATCCACATTCGAACACTTGGGAACCGATCCAAGACCGCCTGATCTAGATGACCTGGACTTCTTCCTTAGCCTGAGGACGACGAAAGTTCTAAACTATATTCTGAGAAAGGCCTACCAGAATCAGGTGCCTCCGGCCCCAACCCAATAACAACACGATTGTCCTCCTTAGCTCTCTCCAGAGACCTTATTTTGAAGGCACTCGGGAAATCCCTGTTCAGCTCTGCCCTCAACTTGCTTTCCAAATACAGAGGGCCAAAGTCAGTTGACATACTCTTCAGATAACAAGGGAGCAATCGGATCCATACAGTCGACAAATGTGTCACTCCCTATGAAACGCTCAAAGTATGGATGAGAACCCCAATACTTAGAAACAAATTTGATCATAGAATGGCAAATGTTGTTCACCAGAGTGGCAAAATTACTGTAAAAATTCTGAACAACCTGCTTGTTTCGAAACTGTCTCAGAATTCGACATGCAAAGTAAAATGAAGAATATCACAATCCCAGGAAACAGACATCTATAGAATAGACCCATGGACTCCCCACCACATATAGTACCAATGAATGTCTTTGGACTCCCGCACACAGAAGAAGCGAGTCAATTCATCTATGCCAGAACGACCTTTAAAGAGCAAAGGCCGAGAATAGAAAGAACAAGGAAGATAGGTTCCCTCAGTAGGAGTAGCTATCAGTCGCATGTGGTCTAAGAGCCACATGTACAAAAGCAAAGGACTACCCCTAAATGTAAGGGTTGGGTCCTCATGCATGTCAGTAATGTCATCAAGGGTCTCTGTCGCCACCAACATAATCAAGGTTTTTTCCTTCGTTGACACCTGGATTAATATCTCAATTAGCCTAACATTACCGAGGGGAGCAAAAGTGAGATATTTGGCAACCAAACACAATGCCAGAGCAGCTACCCGACCACATGCAAACTGTTGACCATAATTATCCGGTTTAGCAAAAAATAGTCTATTAGAGGAGAAAGCAAAATTTATTCACTCAGGAGAAATAACCTAGCACGCTCCTCCCTAACCTTTAGCAAACTCATGAGAGCTTTGATATAACTATATAGGATGACTAGAACAACAATTGGTAGGTTAACAAGAATGTCTACCAAGGCAGAGAATACTTCATGAGTTGGGCAAAGCTTGTCCAGGCCAAAGCGGAAGACGTTATCATCAGAATCCCAGAATTTTCATGTTGCTCGGAGAATGTCTTCATGAACAACCACATTCCTTAAGCTCATGACATAATTCAGATTGAATCTCCCATCAAGATGAATGATTTAGATCTTTTTGAAGGAATCAACAAAGGTGCGGAATTGTAGCTCGAAGATTGTGCAATCGTATTCGAAAGCCATTTGGAGTTCTTTGACGAGAATAAGAGTCGAATATCGCTCTGAAGGGATGAGTACTAAATAATTAGAGAGCCCTAAGTTGTATAGAGTTAGGAGTCAAAAATTTTAAAAGTCAGAAAATTTTATCGGAAAAGCCGAACAGTCTTCGACAAACCGGCCGATTTTCCTATTTGATTTGAATATTTGCAGTCAATCTTCTGATCAGCCGTCCGGTTTTACCAGAAAAAGTGAATTTTCTTCTGATGAACCGTCTAGTTTTACTAGAAAATATTCAATTTTCTTCTGATCAACCGTCAGGTTTTACCAGAAATCGATTTTGTTTCTGATCAACCAGTCGGTTTTACTCCAAAAATTGATATTGTCATTGACTAACCAGCGGTGTTTGTAAAATTTGGCAGGGTTTGCCTATTTTAGGCCTCCCAACAACTCAACCATATCTTAATTTTTTTCAATCCAATTTTGTCCCATCCTCTTTTCTTTCGGTGCAAGTGTGTGAACATTGAACTGAGCATTAAAATAGTTTTAACTAAACAAAATTTTCTACTCAAAGCACAAAAAATAAGATTGTGCATTACATCAAATTTTATACTCTAAGATTTAATCTAGCCTAAGCATCCTTACAGCTTCCTTCGGGTCCTCTACGAGCTGGGCTTTTGCTCGTTGCCTGTTTCTAAAGCTTTTTCAACTACCTCATCACCTTCCTCAGCCCCCTCTTCTTCCTCATCACCCTCTTCTTCATATTCTTCCTCTTCGTCCTCGGGTTCAGGAGACGACTGCACTACCACGGTCTCAATTGACTGAGGCTTCTTGAAGATCGTGACAAACCATATGGACTTGCGTCTCCGCTTATATGGAGGGGCTAAGGCTTTCCTTTGCTTCAGGCGATGACTTCTTTACGCTTAGACAGTGTAGACTCTGATTTGATCGCCTTAAAGGTCCGGCTCGTGGCCCTTATCTTCACACGCGTTCCCTTTTGAAGCATCAGGGTCACTCTTATAGGAGTCTGAGAAGTAGCAGGAGTCATGGGCTCCATGGAGCTCTATCATCCACTCGACCCACCTCCTAAAGGTGGCACCAAGGGAGTAAGAGTGGATAACTTTGTCATCTCAGCTGACGGTACGTACACCTGTAGTAAGTCCTGGTAGGTAGACACCATGTCCTTGAGACTAGAATCATCCTATAGGCGTCAATTAACACTGAACATGCAACCAACAATAAAAAATCCATAGAGTTAAAATCAATGAAAAAATGACAGGTTAGGCTCAAATAGGGTTTAGAATTTACTGTTTGAACTTTTAGCTAACTCCTTGAGCCCAAAGACCTCGAAGTCCTTCTTCGTCCAAGGAATTGGCTTTTGCTCCTCGTTCTTGTCCTTCAAGAAGATTGACACTCTCCAGGTAAGAGTGGGATATCGTCGGCCAACTCTGCCTCTTTCTTACACTTTCCTTTTTGGTCTGGGGCCGTCCTATTTTTCTACACCTTCTTCTACCACTCCAAAGTCAATGGAGGGGCTATCTCTTCCCTCACAAACGCTCATAGGTACGAGGTTCGTTCGACCATGTCAGGGAGGATATGGTGATCCCCTAACCAAACTCATCCCAGTCCCTATCCAGATCCCATGTCTGATACATTTCTAGAGGAGGGGCAGCCAGAAGGCAGACCTCGACGTCCATGTGGTGCTGAAGAGCACCCGCTCTCCTAGGTAGAACTCTTCATGCGAGGGTCTTACAAGTTGCACCTAGCATCGAGTAAGAGCCAGCTCCTTGGGAAAGGATTTGGATGTCTCTTACTTGGACAAAGATGTGTGAAACAAAATGGATAATCATTAAGTATTCATAAGTATGTTTTAAAGAAAATTCATAATCCATTGAACTACTTATCGGGCGCTGCATCAGCCCATTGAAACTATACCCGTATGCCTCCTCAGAAGCGCCAACCCGCTCGTCTCTTAAATTTCACTGGTACATAGCCGGCTTAGTTTCAACATTGTGCTCCTGACCCAGTCGAGGAACACGTGAACCTAGGACCTTGAAGGCCCAAACCTGTGAACAAGGATGTCATGTGAGAAAGATATATAAAACATGCATGAGAACAACTTAAGAAGCGTAGACATACCTCCTAAATGTGACAGTATCACATGAAACTCAAGGACTGCCCCCAGGACACCGCACTCATAGAGCGGTACAGATAAGCCAGAGCAGAAGTACCCCAGTCGTACTCCACAATCGCCCCTATGTTTTCCAAGGCCCGTAAGCACCATAGTTACACGTAGTCATCCCCGTTGCTAAAGAGGATCTCTCCCAAAACATAGAGCAAGAATCCTTGTACAAATTGATCAATCATCAGACCTTCGGCCCCCTCTAAATCCATACCCTCGTAGTGTGCACGGAGGGTACCCAACAAGATGGAATCGCCCTTTTTAAAGGACGGTTCATAGCCAAGCAACCAAACCATGAAGTCCCGATTTTTGTTGAGATCATAGGCTCATGGAACAAGCCTCCCTCAAGCGTGAATGCCGGTGATAATTGCAAAATCGTACAGGGTAAGTGTTGCTTCTCCGAACGGCATACGAAAAGTATTGGTGGAATCCCACTAACGCTCGGCCAAGCGCAAGAGTTGTTTTTTTTTACAATGGATTACAGTGTGAAATCTGTCAAGAAAGAGTTTAAAACCGTTAAATGCTACCCTATTTTTCACAGGTTCGGGGATCTTGGCCCACCATTCCCTAACTAAATTGAGGGGGAGGGGCTACAAAATCAAGAAAAAAGAGGAAAAATCCCATTTAGAAGCATTCGGTGGGTCCTACTTTGCATGGCATGGTGTGTGCGTGAGGAAAGGAGAAATATTATGTATAATTAGGGGGAATTCTTAGAAAACTTACCTCCACTGGAAAAAAAAAATGCTTGCTTAGGTGGACTTTTTGATCCGGAGTTAACAATGAATGATCATCTTGCCGATTCGTTGGCTGGAAGCACAAGATTCTTCCAATTTACGGACCTCCTTCATAGCCACTCCTTGTTCAAATAAAGTCCATTATCTCCAATAAATTGGGAGGGATTAGAAGAGGATCTTAGGGATTTAAAGGCTAGATGTATAATTAGAATAGGATTACAAGACATTAGAGTCCTTGGAAGAAAGAAATTTAAGAGAGAATGTAATTGGATTAATGTTAAAAGTGTTGAAAGAAACCCTAAAATTGTGCATAAAAACTGGACTTTATAATCGGTCGATTTTCCCTTAAAGTCGGTCAAATTGGCTGACTAACCAAGCTAGTTTTCAACTTTTCAAAATTTCTAATGCGGCTAATTAACCGGCCGGTCTTCGACTTAGAATTTCAAATTTTCAAAGCTTTTTGATCCTCTGTCTAACCGGCTAGTTTTCGAACCTAAAAAAGAAAAACAGAAAAAATTGCATCCTTGTACGAAGTACATGCTTGCATGTTTTTATGTTTCTTTATGCTTGCATGCCTGGTGTGCTTGCGTAGTTATTACTTGAATTTGGGTGTTTTGCCTCCTTGTGCATTTCGCATGACATTTAATTCACTCCGCCTAGAGTGTTTATCCAATGTTTGTGTGCTTACATGCTTGCATGTGCATGTTCATTATCTTATTCCCAGATTGTTCTGTGATCTGAGTTTTTGAATCTGTTGCTCAGTTAGTGATTTTTGGACGGTGTAAGGCCAATACAAAATCCTGCGTTTGTTGCTAGAACCGACATTTTCTTCATATCAATTATATTGATATGTTCGACCCTCAACGACCAGTTGTCTTTATGGCATTTTTGGCTCTGGCTTCTAGTAATATCTCTAAAATTTTCTTATAACTAAGCGACCAATCGCTTCGACACTTTGTTGGCTTCGGCTCTTATATAAGAGCCGTTGTTGGCTCCGGTTCTTAGTCAAGCCTCAACTTTGTCCGTCGACTCTTTCAAATAGACTTAGGGAATCTTGCATGTCGACCCTATCAAATTGATTTGGGGGCTCCAAAAACATGCAAGATTCTTTTCGTATATCTAGACGACCCTTTCAACTCGTCTTGGGGGCTCCGACATCTAAATATACGACTCCACTTTGTTTGTCGACCCTCTCCAATCTATTTTGGGCTCTAGCAATAGCCAAAGGTATTTTCATCATGTCTATCGGCCTTTTCAAATCGATTTGGGGGCTCCGACAACAGGCAAGATTACTTTTTTGAATCTTTAGACGAACTTTTCAACTCGTCTTGGGGGCTCAGGCATTTAGTTATATGGTTCTGTCCGTCGACCCTTTTAAATCAATTTGGGGCTCTGACAACTGATAGGGTTATTTGCATCTTTTTCATATCTAGACGACCCTTTCAACTCGTCTTGAGGGCTCCGCCATCTTAGATGCGAGTTTTGTCTATCGACCCTTTCAAATCGATTTGGGGGCTCCAACAATAGACAAGATTTCATCTAATATATTGTTCGATGACCAATTGTTGCTACTGTGCGGCTTTGAACAAAAGATGTACTTTATCAAACTACGTTGGTCTAATTCTCTAAAGGATATGTAAGAAGCCCTTTTAAGGGTCTGACCTCATATCAGTGATATGGTCCTCGAGTCTGTTCAGTGTCTTGTGGTTTTTATCGTGTTTCCTACAAAAATGTGCTATTTTTCGATGATGTACGCCCCCATATGAGCTCCCTCACCGAGGGGCGGTGAGGGAGCTCTGTAGACACCCCATTTTTGTAGTAGTTATTAATTAAGTAAATAATGGGCTTTATTATTAATTAGAGATCATTATCGTGTTCAGGCCTAGTAATGTGACTTAATTAGTTAATTTAGTCCAATCCAATCCAATTGTGCCATGACCTGAACCCACGGGTGAGCCCGTGAACTAGGTCCATGACCGGCCACAGGCCCATTGGGCTCCCACCAAGGGCTCTGCCAAGCCTTACTTCTTAAAACCAATACAACTACAACTACAGCTGAAACTGAATCTTATACAACTCCGAAAGTAAAAACTTCAGTTCTATTCTTAAAACAAATAGACATTTATCAACAATTATGAAATTGTCTCTAAAGGCAACAACTACACTACTTGAAACCCAACTACAACTCCATATATAATCCAAAGGGGTGGTGGAGATGGCAAGGGGCCTCGAGGAGTGACCTCGAGGTCCCGAGTTCGATTCCCCATACCGGCGGATTATATATATGAATTGCAGTTCTAACAAATTTCCTCATTGGGGAAAATTTCAACAAAAAAAAAAGTACAACTCCATATATAAATGTATGCACAAACTCATTACAACCCTTCTTATGGTAACACCTAAGGTAGGATTCAAAGTCATCTAGTGTAGTCTCTGGAGCTCTACTGTAAATTCTAATCTAACGCTCGTCATCCTCATTTTGCTTTTTAACCTGAAATTATAAGTAAGGAATGAGCTTTCATGTGCTCAGTAGGTAACAAGTGATTCAACTAGCTGGACCATTGCACGTCAAAGTAATAACCCAGTTTACAATATAGCAATTTTACGAGATGAAATCACGGATTAAATAATCACTTCTATAAGAAACCATTCTGTAAAATGTAATAAAGTAAAGGGAACAAATCTGAGAGCATAAAAATCAGTTAATACAAAAATGTTGTCACAAAACTGTTCCAACCAAACACCGGCTCAAACGATATGCTGCGATCAGCGTTTGGTCTCATTGACTTGGACCCGAAATCCCATCTTGGGATAATAATCACAGTGGAAGCCGGGGCGACCACTTAACGTAGTAATCCACATTACGTCAACATACATCTCCTCGTTGACCAGGGTCCACAATCTAACTTTCCCCCGTCAGATATGGGGCACAGCAATCGAGTAAGCAAAAATAACCTTTCTGTTTATCACAATATAATCCTTTAACCACGGATGGTCAAACCATCTCACCACATATCAATAGTTTTCCGAACACTTCATAATCACAATAGATCAACACCCAAACATCTCATTTGCACCAAGCGCTTCAAATCCAAAGTCTATATTAACTTCAAACAAAATATCATTTACATGCTGATCCGGGTTTCAATGAGAAATTAAGCATTGCCACAAGCTTTTTGACAAAATTCTTTTCTCCAAGGCAAAAGCATGTAAATAGCCAAAATAGTTCATAGCTGATAAACAGTGCTTATCAAAAGTAAATAACATATAATGCTTTATAAAAACACTAGTTGAATCAGCAGGTCACTTACAGAATCGCTAACCGAATCCATAAGTTTTTCTCTTAATCTGATCTCAGTTTCCTTCTACCGTACCTGAACAAACAAATTAATAATAAATCAATTCCAGACACTCAACTATGTGTTTTCACTCGGTTCACCACTGGTGTGGAAAATTACCAAAACACTCCCAGCACTTGGTAAAATTACCCAAACACCCCCTCTCATACCTAAAACACCAAAGCATCCTTCTTGTAACTAAAAACATCAAAATATCCTTATCGTATGTGAAATTATGCAAAAAAAACCTTTTACACATAAAAATTACTAAAATATCCCCTTCGGGTGGTAAATTACCAAAATATCTCCTGGAGGTTTCCGGCATCGAACAATTCTGAAAAATATTTTAAAACACTATTTTAAGCATCCCGAAAGTTATTTTTGGGTTAAAAAGTAATTTGAAAAGTTTCACCCAAAAATCTTGAACAGGTGTTCGGACCAAACGCTCAGAAGCTGGTTCGGCTAAAAATACATGTCGGCCTCGGAATGACAAGAAATTTTAGAATATGAAACATATTTGTAAATTAAGATTTTCCTAAAAAATTTTAGATTATTATCTTGGTTTACTATGATAAATAAATCCAGAATCTTTCCTGATCGCTACCCTAATTTAGCGTCCTTCGCGAACTCTGAAAAATCCCAAAACATTGCACAGTGTACGTCTGGTAAAAATAATGGGGTCACGATTTCGTACTTTGTCTAATTTTGGCAATAACTATTTATAAAAAAATCGGATTAAAATCTGCCTAAATAACCCCTACTTTTAGTGACACTTACAAGCACTATTCAAATCATTACACACACTAATACACCTTCCCCCGCACACACTCATCTCCTCCACTCAGTCGCAGACACACACTCACACTACAAAAATAAGGGTTTCGACGACGCTTAATTTCCGAAGCTTAAAGAAATGTCATAAACTCGCAATACACACCCTGGTAGCCGCAATCCTAAATTGTAACATCTATATGCCCCGAATTACAACTAAACATACGTATTAACACCCTCAAACACACATTACTCTTATGATCACACACACAAACACACCCGAAATTCATACACTCAGGAACACACACTGCACAGTCACACAACACACACTCAGTCACTTGGCAATCCACTCAACCACTTCAAATCACTCTCGTTCTTTCCTAAACTCGCAATATCACCACATACTCACAACTAACACCCATAATCACACATGAACTCTCACTGTCAATCACACATCAACTCCCACTAACACACACCCACACTGTAAACTCACACTGCATAGTGAACTTACACACACACGTAATGGAATTTCATACACAAAGAAGGGTAGAGATTACCCTTAAGAAATCTCTCAATTTCTCTCTCTGATTTTCTGCCTGAGCTCCCTCTCTTTCTTCTTCCCCTGCTTCTCTTCTCTGTTTGTTATGCTCTGTTCTTCTTTCTCTTAATTCTATCTTTCCTGAATTCCATTTTCCTCCCCTAAATTATTTTCTATTCTTTATTCTCTTAAGCTTTATCCCTTTATTTGTTTATAATATAATGACATTAGTCATTACATAACCAAGTAGGTGGTTGCATTACCTTATACTCCATCTTGCCAAATTCAAATCATAATACATACTTTCAAAAATTGCAAATTAACCCCCAAAAATTTTCATAATTACAAAATAACCTCAAATTTTATGTAACTACATTTAAGCCCCAAAATTAGTCTAATCATGATTAATTTAATTAGACATCACTAAAATATACACTATCACTCTTTTATTATTTTTCATCACTAAAACCATAATTTACATTTATACCCCAAAGTTTTTCCAAAATTACAAAAATGCCCCTAAAATTTTCAAAATTACATTTTTGTCCCATAATTCTTTTAAGCTTCGATACTCTACTAATATCTGAGCATTGCCCAAAATTATTGCCCGTTTATTTTTCGGGGCACAGATGGTTATTTTCACCCGCTCCCAAAGCTCGGGATACTACATTCTCCTCACCTTATAAAAATTTCGTCCTTAAAATTTGTTCTCGGATATCCTGTCACTTATAGCGTTTAGGTATTGCGCTTCTGTTACATCACTCATATAACTATCCCATAGTAGCGGAGCTACACCTAACTTCGCACCTAAATTCATGTCCCCGCGAATACCCGACACAACCATTAATTTAAAATCATAATGCTAAGTTCAGATTCTGTTGGGCTAACACCTCGCTCTAACTATTCCAGAGCTTCACGAACGATGACGTAGCTATTACTAACTCACTAACTAAATCTACGTCACTCCGAATTCAACGCATATAAAATGAGTTAAGTCAAGCTCTGATACAACATGCTTCGATTGCACTTTACTGATACTATGCCAGAGACTCTATCATTTGTACAACTTACTTAACGATTGTAAACTTCAACCCAAACTTAAGGCGTATTGAAATGCTAAGTGATAGTCACGTGTGACTTGCAGTCTACCAAGGCTATCAGGGATAACCAATCGCCATAAGCCCTCACACATTGCAACAGACAGCAGAACTATAGCTATTGGACTTTCACTGCGCACTTTAATAACTCAAAACAACGAGTCCAAATTGTTATCAATTTGTCACCAAGAGGCGTGCTATCTTAACATAGCTATTTATTGCATACCTAAGATTTTGTATACCTATGTATTGCATTTTTCCACTAGAGTTTAAGGCCCTAAGTTGTCACATCACTTCCGATTCACGATATCATTATTTACCAAAGATCTATAGCTTTATCCTTCAATTATCTGCTTCAGTTAAATGTTTAAAATCTTTCGGTTCTAACAGCAAGTAACATAAGGTCTATTATCATGTGTTCAGCCAAGATCTCAATCTTATACCTAATCATTAAACCAATTGTCAGAACCTACTCCCCGCTCCCAAAGTTTAATCTAAATCACATATTATCTTAGGCTCAAACGTCTATAGAATCTCATACCTAAATCATATAGTGCTATTGTCCTTCATTAAAACCAAGACCATCGGCATGTGATATCAGAGCAAAGCACATCCCTCAAGCAAATCACAATGAAGGTTCCATCCTTGTTAACCCTTTCAAATCACCCTGAAGAATTGAACTATCGAAATCAGTATTGCCTATGATTCAATTCACCGTAACTAACAGGAAAGGGTTCTCAGAACACACAAGAATTGTAGAAAAATATCCCTAAGGCCTAATTCCACAGCCATTATCAAAGAATCTTACTTTAAATCTAGCGGACACTTAATCAATGTGCCAACCACTGACGTAACGTGGTCTCTAACTTCTTGCTTAACCGTTTCGCAAAGCTAAGAGATGCGGTTGAATGCATTGCGCCAATACTCTAGATGATCTGCACCCTACTTCAAAAGTATAGCCTGAACAATATTGTACAATGCCCAAAGGTCTATAGTATCAGATACCTAAGCTCTAAATACCGTAAGACCGTATTACTCTAATAGCATTCCTGTCACGACTCGAACCCACGGGTGAGCCCGTGAACCAGTCCGTGACCGGCCGCAGGCCCATTGGGCTCCCACCAAGAGCTCTGCCAGGCCTTACTCCCTATAACCAATACAACTATCGCCGAAACTGAATCTTATACAACTCCAAAAATAAAAACTTCAGTTCTATTCTTAATACATATAGACATTTATCAACAATTATGAAATTGTTTCTAAAGGAAACAACTATATTACTTGAAACCCAACTACAACTCCATATATAACTGTATGCCCAAACTCATTACAACCCTTCTTATGGTAACAACTGGGATAGGATTCAAAGTCATCTAGTGTAGTCTCTGGAGCTCTACTGTAAATTCTAATCCCACGCTCGTCATCCTCGCTTTACTTTTTAACCTGAAATGATAAGTAAAGAGTGAACTTTCATGTGCTCAGTAAGTAACCAGTGATTCAACTAGCTGGACCATAGCACGTCAAAATAATAACTCAGTTTACAATATAGCAATTTTACGAGATGAAATCTCGGAGTAAATAATCACTTATATAAGAAATCATTCTATAAAATGAAATAGAGTAAAGGGAACAAATCTGAGAGCATAAAAATTAGTTAACACAAAAACGTCATCACAAAACTGTTCCAACCAAACACCGGCTCAAACGATATGCTGCGATCAGCGTTTGGTCCCACTGACTTAGACCCGGAATCCCATCTTGGGATAATAATCACAGTGGAAGCAGGGGCGACCACTTAAAGTAGTAATGCGCATTACGTCAATGTACAACTCCCCGTTGACAATGGTCCACAATCTAACTTTCCCCCGTTAGATATGGGGCACAACAATCGAGTAAGGAAAAGCCACCTTTCTGTTTATCACAATATAATCCTTTAATCACAGATGGTCAAACCATCTCACAACATAACAATAGTTTTCTGAACATTTCACAATCACAATAGACCAACACCCAAACATCTCATTTGCACCAAGCGCTTCAAATCCAAAATCTATTATAACTTCAAACAAAATATCGTTTACGTGCTGATCCAGTTTTTAACGAGAAATTAAGCATTGCCACAAGCTTTTTGACAAAATTCTTTTCTCCAAGGCAAAACAGGTAAATAGCCAAAATAGTTCATAGCTGATAAATAGTGCTTATCAAAAGTAAATAACATATATGCTTTATAGCAACACTAGTTGAATCAGCAGATCACTTACAGAACTGCTAACCGAATTCGAAAGTTTTTCTCTTAATCTGATCTCAGTTGCCTTCTACCATATCAGAACAAACAAATCAGCAATAAATCAATTCCAGACACTCAACTATGTGTTTTCACTCGTTCGTCACTGGAGTGGAAAATTACCAAAACACCCCCAGCACTTGGTAAACTTACCCAAACACCCTTCTCATACCTAAAACACCAAAAATTCCTTCTCGTAAGTAAAATCATCAAAATATCTTTATTGTATGTAAATTTATGCAAAAATACCTTTTATACGTAAAACTTACCAAAATATCTCATACGGGTGGTAAATTACCAAAATACCCCCTGGGGGTTCTCGGCACCAAAAGAATCTAAAAAACATAATAAAACACTATTTTAAGCATCCTGAAGTTATTTTTGGGCTAAAAAATATTTTGAAAAATTTTCGCCCAAAAATTCTGAACTAGTGTCCAGATCGAGCGCTCAGAAGCTGGTTCGGCTAAAAATACCTATTGGCCTCGGAATGATATGAAATTTTAGAATATCAAACATATATGTAAAATAAGATTTTCCTAAAATTTTGAGATTAAAATAACTTGATTTACTATGATAAATAAATCCAAAATCTTTCCTAATCGGTACCCAAATTTAGCGTCCTTCGCGAACTAAGAAAAATCCCAAAACATTTCTTAGTGTATGTATCGTAAAAGAATGGGGGTCACTGTTTTGTACTTTGTCTAATTTTTGCCCTAACTATTTACGAAAAATTCAGATTAAAATCTACCTAAATAACCCCTACTTTTGGTGACACTACAAGCACTATTCAAATCATTACACACACTAATACACCTTCCCACGCACATGCTCATATCTTCCATTCAGTTGCAGACACACACTCAACCAATTCATATACACACCCTGGTAGCCACAAACCAAAATTGAAACACCTATATGCCCCGAATTACAACTGAACATACGTATTAACACCCTCAAACACACACATTACTCTCATGATCACATGCACAAACACACCCGAAATTCACACACTGAAGAACACACACTGCACAGTCACACAACACACACTCAGTCACTCTACAATCCACTCAACCACTTCCAATCACTCTCGTTCTCTCCTAAACCCGCAATATCACCACATACTAACAATTAACACCCATAATCACCATGAACTCCCACTGTTAGGCCACAGTCACACACCCGCACTGTAAACTAGCACACACGTAATGAAATTTCATACACAAAGAGGGGTAGAGATTACCCTTAAGAAATCTCTCAATTTCTCTATCTGATTTTCTTCCCGAGCTCCTTCTCTTTCTTCTTCCCCTACTTCTCTTCTCTGTTTGTTATGCTCTGTTCTTCTTTCTCTTAATTCCATCTTTCCCGAAATCTATTTTCCTCATAAATTATTTTTTATTCTTTATTCTCTTAAGGTTTATCCCTTTATTTGTTTATAATATAATGACATTAGTCATTACATAACCAAGTAGGTGGTGGCATTACCTTATACTCCATCTTCCCAAATTTGACACATAATGCATACTTTCAAAAATTGCAAATTAACGCCCAAAACTTTCCATAATTACAAAATAACCCTAAATTTTATGTAATTACATTTAAGTCCCAAAATTAGTCTAATAGACATCACTAAAATATACACTATCACTCATTTTATTATTTTTCATCACTAAAACCATAATTTACATTATTGCCCCTAAAGTTTGTCCAAAATTACAAACATGCCCCTAAAAACGTTCAAAATTACATTTTTGTCCCAAAATTCTTTTAAGCTTCGATACTCTACTAATATCTGAGCATTACCCAAAATTATTTTTTGTAGCACAGATGGTTATTTTAACCCACTCCAAAGCTCGGGATACTACAAATTGTTAAGTGTCTAAAGCCAGTTGTCAAGTTCATTGGTCTATTCTAACTAACAATTCAGTCCAGTCTAGTGGTCCAATTGGTAAATTGGTCAAGTCCACTCCAATATATCAGTCCAGTCCAATGTTTAGATATTTTATTGTCGATAGTTTTGTCTTGTCTAGATAGTTTAGGAAAATAATCTGTGAATTATCTAATGCAAAGATCAAATCCTTAATTTATATGGTAAGGGTGATAAATTTTGAATCTGGTACATCCCATCTACAAAGTCAGAAATAATTACCAAAATTATAATCAGATAATGTCTTGAAATTTGGAAAGAATTATTTTTAAATTATAGGATGAACCGACCATTTTTTTGCTATCCGGCCAGTTAATTGACTTTTATCAATCTGTAATTTAATCCAATATATCTCTAGCCTAACAATCTTATCAGATTTTGGGACCTAGAGCTCTATAAATAGAGCCCTTGCCTTCATTTTCAAAGGTCGAAAAACTTACTCTCTTTAGAGCTTGTGTATCATTTCTACATCAAGTGATACACTATCTCTCTCAAGAATCTTAGCAATAGCAATTCATTTTCACTCTGAAGTCTTATTAGTCTTTGCGTCGTGGATCATTCGGATAGCGTTCCTGAGTTTTCCAGACAAGCGAGTTCCAGATATAATTTTATTAGTTTCTAGTTTAGAAAATCATTTAAAATTATCTCTCATTCCCGTAATCACATTTTTATCATAAGTCAAGAATGAGTATTTTCATTTCCTTGTCTAAGTCTAGGATCAAAATATGCATTACTTCCATTGGACCAAAGTAAAAATACGACGGGTTTGATTTCGATTAGTCCGACTGGATATGTAGGCAATTCGACCCCCGATGTCGAATTCAAGCCCAAAAAATAAAAATAAACTTAGGGTAATGTTTGTCACGTTTTACATGTTTTTAAGGTCGAAAATCAGTAAAAATGAAGTAGAGACCGAAAGGGTGTGGCAGACGCCTTACACTTTCCCGCTACATAACTTAGTCCCCAAACCCATCTCCCCGTTTTTTATAGATTAGTTGTCCTTTTGGACATTTAGAGTCATTTTTTGGGTTTCTCTTATTTTCCTTTATTAAATAAGATGTAAATAAGTTGGCAACTCCTAAAATCCTTTTTTGGCTAGGGATTTTTCTGAGGTTGTCCGCTATAGCAGTCATTGTACAAGGGGCGGCGTGTGTTTATGAATAAGGTTCAGGTGAGTTTTGAGGTGGTTTTGTGGAGTGAGACAAAAGGGAATGAGGGACTAGGTGAGAAAGGGAGAGACTTAGCGGAGTTTGTGGCTGTGGAATGTGGCAGCAATGGTAGTAGAATGGACGCAACATATGGTTGATTAATAGCTAGTGATGATTGAATAATGTTATGGTGGTTATCCCAAAGGAGGGACGGAGGGCAGGTAAACAGTAGTCGAGGGCAAAGGTGTTGCTAGATGATGGAAGGATGAATGAGAAAAAAATTAAGCCAGAGGGAGGGGGCTGCTTATTTTTAAAGAAAGTCGTACTTGTGTAATATAAGAAATTTGGGGCATACGTAAAATTTTCATTTCATTGTTACCTAATTTTGTTTATTATAATTATCTTTTTAGTGTCGTTCAAATTTTGCCTTTGGAAAGTATGACGTGGGGAGGCATAAAGCCCGATTAAAAAATGATAGGGCTTTATTTGCAAAAACTTGCAAACCCTAGGCAGTTAGTTATAATTTAGCCATAACAAGTGATCCTCAACATACAACCATCAAACACAATCTTGTTGGCCACATCGAGGAGGATAGAGGCCAAAAATATGTTAAGGCAAATGAGGGAGAAAAATATGTAGCACCTGTCAGGATCCCAAACATGGGTATTGTAGACACCCCATATTTGTAGGCCATTTTATTTATTTATTTATAATCTTTGAGTTGTATTAATACGTAAGGTTTCTTATTATTATGTGTGTAGGACTAATAATAATTAATGAGCTTAATTAATTTAATCTAGCCCAGTTGTCCAGTCGAGTCCAGTCCAGTTAATCTAGTAACACCCCGATATTTTTAGAGCTATTAAAAAATTTTAAGCAGCAAATATGTTTTTCTTAACGCTGATATTTTTCTAACAACTTTTAAGCGAGAATTAAATGTTTAGTGATTAGCGTGACGGGAATTTTTGGGTAAACTTTTAGCGATGATATTCTTACTTAGCGACGATTAGTGTGGCGGGGTTAGATAACAACCCGTTATATTTTTCTGGTACACTATTTTATCATAAATAGTTAATAGTTAATGAGGGCTTTTCGTAATAACAAAAAGTTTTGGGTGAAACTTAAAAATTTTCTAAAGTCCAAGGGTATTTTTGGTAAATTGCCACTTTAGGGTTTTATGTATATGTATGGCTGGTATAGATCAGCCGCCAACCCTTCCTCTAAAATTCTGCGCACGGTTGGGAGCGAGAGATCGAGCACGTTGTGACGAAGATTTTTCCGGCAAACTTTCCGGTAAGCTCTAGTTTTCCTTCTTTTGTGTTTCATGATTATGGGTTTAGATCTAAGAGTATGAGAGAGAGACAGAGGACAGCCATGTAGGGGCTGCCTTGGGGATCGAATTTTCTGGGTTCATGTGGGTGTATGTGTGATCGTGTAACCTGCGTTCATTGGTGTAATGGGTCTACTGTGAGAAGATTGTAACCGAAATGGTGTGCGTGGATGTGCTAAAATAGAAAAGAGAGAGAGATGGCAGTGGGTTTAAAGGGTAGAAAATGGGTTTGGGTTTGTTAGGTGTGTTGTGTATGTGTGTAAGTGTATGAAATGGGTCTTGAATGAGGGAGCAAGAAGGGAGTGCCATGGCTGCCTTGTTACGTGAGTGGGGATCGGACCAAAATGGAATAGCCATGGCGCGGTGGTGCACAGCTGTGTAGAGGTTATTTATGTGGGTGACTACAAGTGGGTGTTGTGGCGTTTGAGAGAGGAAGAAGGATGGCTGCCGTGAAGTGGTATTGTAGGTGCATGGGTGAGCAAGAAAAAGCCACTGCAGTAGCTGCGATGTGCTGTGGTTTGTAAAATAATTGTGAAGGTGATGCTTAGAGGCTGTAGTGTATACCATGAGGTGTTTGTGGGTGCTTGTGTGCTGTGCATATGTGGGTGTCTGTTGGTACAGTGTTGTGGGTTTGTGAGTATAGTTGTAAGAGAGAGAGAGAGAGAGAGAGAGAGAGGGGAGCTGTGTTAGAGCTGGTTATCAACAGGGTGTAAGAAGAAGAAGAAGTTGCCCATCAGTTGTTTGGAAATGGGTACAATATAAATACATGTGAGTGTGTGAGGGGTATGTAGGAAGAAAAGAAAGGAAGGAGGGGCTGTCGTGAGTGGACTTGCGTGTGAGAGTGTGAGTGTGAGTTTCTGGTTAATGGGTAGAGAATAAAAAGGATGAAGATGAGGTGAGTTTTATTGGGTCACAGCAGATTTGGGTAGTACAAAAGTGTAACATGGGTAGCGTTAGGTACGCCGCGTGTATTATATACCGTATAGTGATCGTTAACATGTGAAATTTGACAATAGAATACCCTAAGCTATATTAGAAATTGTGGCAAAATTCTATAATTTTCTGAAATCATATGTATTTTTAATAGTTTCTGTAATTTCAGATTTGTAAAATTGTTTTGGAAACCTTAAACCCAGAAAATGTTTTGGGGAAAATTGTAGCAATGTCTTTATGGTATAAGAAAGACTCAGTAAAAGTTTTAGGATTTTTGGGGTTGATTTGCTATGGTTTCCGTATCGCATCATTTTTAGCAAAACGAATATTTGAAAAATAGTTTTAATACTTTTTAATTTCTGATTTAAATTTCTATGATCTTTATACATATTTTTAAGCTGCTACAAAAATTATGGGACTTAGTTTGCAGCTGGAAGCATTTTTGGCAATTTATGGGTTTTTTTTATTGTATTTAAAGAAATTATTTTAATTCGAAAATATTCAAAAATTCAGAAAATTCATATTTTGACTTATTATAATGTTTTAAGCTATACAAGTGTTTTATTTTAATTTATAATAAATTTAGAATACGGTTATGCATTAAAGAGCGTACCGGGTTCTCGGTTAAGTTGGCCGTGTGCGAGACGCGCTTTGAGTTGTGTGATTCCGGGGTTAGAGGCGAGCGCCGTTTGGGTAGTTTATATTAGGTTTATAGTATTGTAGTGTAGATTATGTTCTAACATATGGATTTGCCAATCTAGGTTTATTCAAAAAATTATAATCGAGGTTGGTAGCATCGCATAGCTTGGATCGAGGTAAAGGATTTCTATCCGAACCCCATTTCGTTATTCTGTTTTCAAATGCTTATAGAACAGTTTTACAAACTAAATTGATTCGATTTTATGCTGATATAAAAGTTGTTTTGAAACTGTCCATGAAAGCCTAAATTGAGCCTTATAGCGATCGTTTGGAATTCTTAAATTGTTTACTCTCATCTGTTTTATCGATTCAATTATCATAAAATGTTTTGAAATTTATTTATTGTTTCTCAATGTTGACATGAGTTAGTAACTTGGGAGCCATAAGGATGGTCTGTATTGTTGGCGTTATAAGGATGGTCTGTTGGATGGGTTTAACTAGTACCTAGATGGACTAGTCAGTGTACATATGCATATGTAAAGCGATCGAGCACTGCCGGGGTGGCTTTGCTTCTGTACTACTCATGTTCAATGTTTCCTGTCTATGTTTTATTACATTTGAACTGTTTTGAATACTATCCATTCGTGCTTTATTATATCCGAAGTGTTTCAAATGAATATTATTTAAGGGAATGAGTTGAATACTCATCCTTATGTTTATATCGTATTGCAGTGATTTCATCGAACGCAAAATTACTCAAAATGTTGTTATTGGACTTGAATGTAAACTCGTTCGTTTTGTTCATCTTTGTCTAAGTGTTGTATTTCATTGAAAATACTCTTCAAAAGTTTTATATGAAAAATCGTCCGTATCGTTTTCTTATTTTTTTTAAATCTTTGTGCGACCTTACTGGGCTCTCAAAAGCTGACTCCCCTTTGACTTCCTTTCTGCAGGTGATAACCAGCTTTAGGTAGGGGTTGCCTATGTGGATTAGAGTCAAGCAAGGAAAAAGAGAACTTTAAACTTTAGCCTTGGTAATTAGAACCCCTGCATGGGTTAATATTGGTATTTGAGATTTTCAGACTTAGATTTCATGTTATATCGATGATATTAGGACTATGATTAATTGATGGTTTAGTTGCTCTGAAAAGCTTGTGATATTATTTTGATGAGTTTAAGGATATCCTGTTTTAGTGAACTGATCGATTGAGCGTTAACATTTCGGAAAATTCCGGGATGTTACAAATCTAGTCCAGTTAGTCAAGTCCAGTTAATAGGTTCTAGTTAGTCTAGTCTAGTTGTCTAGTCCATTCCAGTAATTGGGTGCAATCCAGCTTAGTTAAGTCTAGTCCGTGTTAGAGGATTGTGATTTATTTAGATGATTATGGATTATCTTGTGATTAATCCTTGATTCATATCAAATATAGAGATAATTTCAGAATCTGGTACATCTCATCTACTTGATCAGAGATAATTACCGAACTAGGGACAGATAATGTCCCGAAATTCGGTAAAAATTAAATTATTATGGGATGAAACAGTCGGTTTTTGACCAACCGGCGGTAAGTTGACTTATCTCAGTTTACGATTTCAATCAACTAATCTGCTCTACTACCAGATTACAGATTGATATGGTCATCTTTATCATTTCTGTCACCTCAGACCTCTATAAAAAAGGGTATTTCTTGGCTATATTTTAAGGATCAATTTTTTCTCTCTAGAGTTTTTATACTATTTCTTCCATAGAAGTGATATATCATCTTTAAATAGAAACTTAGCACTTAGTACTAATTTCTTCATATTATAAGTCGCTTGCGTCGTGGATTCATCACAAAGTATTCCAGAGTTTTCTAAGCAAGCGTATTCTCGAGCTATATTTACAAAGTTTTTCTAGACTAGTTAGAAAATAGTAGTCTAGAGCGTCTCGCATCCCCGCAATATCATTTCGTTAAATAAATAAAACTATTTTAAGAGTCTTTCAATTTATTTTATAATATAGTTCAAGTCAAAGACCGAAATGTAGGTCGCCACTCGTAGGGGCCAGGTCAAACTACGATGGTTTTGATTTTGGTTTGTTCGACTGGATAAGTAGGTCATTTGACCCATGCTGTCGAATTCAAACTAATAATATAGAATTAGAGCTAGGGTGAATTTCATGTATATTATGTGTGTTATGTTAAAGGCCAAAAGTAAATAAAAAAGAGTAGAGACTATTAGGTATGACAGGTGTTTAACATCTTCCAGTCGTATAAATTCGTCCCCGAACACATTTTCTATTTTCAATAGATCAATAGTTTTTGGAAATTTTAGAGTCTCTTTAGGGTTTTCTTGTTTTCCTTTATTCACAAACTAAAATGGTGATTCCTAATTTTAGAATTTTCAAGGCGGTTCGCTACAGGGGCGACTTCACTAGGGACTAAAAATATGAGACTAGACCTGAAAATATTTCATTGTTTTTTTGGCCTGTGTTTTCAGTATGTACAATATGCTTTAACTGTGGTAATTGTGCTTTTATTTTTATGACTCATATATGCGCACGATTGTCCCAAACCCACCCAGTTGAGGGCAATGGTTGAAACCCTTGGACTTCTTAGTTATCAGCGCGAATTGGACTGTATTCTTACCTCTAAGGCTAGTACCAAGAGCATCATGGTTTCTTGGTATATTAAATGGCTTGTGTACTCATGCCGCTGATCACCTATTATCAACTATCTGAATTACGGGTGGGAGGTACATTGTATAAATCAAGCTGACGGGAGTGACCTTACACCTGCGTCGAGAGAAAAAATCTCAAACCCGAACCATTTCAGTGGTCTACCCATAGTTTGAGAGAATACTTGTTTGGTCTATGGCATATTAGTAGCAAAACTGGTCGATATTCTATAAGCTAGCTAGTATTCTAGCTAAAAGTGAAGACTTTAACCAACCGTCCAGTTTTCTGAACAAGCAAACCGGAAGGTTAGTCAGTAACTGTACAAGTTCAAACTGGCTAGTTTATAACCCGAGTTTCCAACCCCCTGACCAACCGGACGGTTAACCCATAAGGTAAATGGACGATTAGTCAGAGCCTTGACCTTTACATATTTTTTTCAAAAATCCAACATTACCCTGCTGACCAACTGAAAGGTTAACCCACAAGGTTACTCGATGGTTAGTTAGAGCCCTGATTTGCATTCTGACCTAAAATTACCCCACTGACCAACAGGACGTGTAACCTACAAGGTTACCGGATGGCTAATCAGAGCCCTGTCCTTCTTAGAAATTTTAAAAATCCAAAATTATCTCACTGACCACCCGATTGGTTAATCCACGAGGTTACTGGATGGTTAGTCCCCATAATCTTTCAATAAAGCCAAATTCACCCTACTGACCAACCGACAGGTTAACCCACAAGGCTATAAGACGGTTAGTCAGAGCCCTGAGGTTAATCAGTTCCCTGTCCCCATAGAGGTATAGAGCTATCAGTTCTATATATGTCTTATGTGCTTAACTTTTTGAATTCTCTATATGATTAAGGGTAACAAATACTGGTATCAGATTTCATTTGAAAAATTCACACGAACTCCAACAGTTGAGAAATTCCCTCAGATGGTATATTTGGTCCCATCCTTAGCAAAATTCAGAAAGATTTTCAGACTGGTTTCACAGCCTTGGCAGATTAACAACCAAGGACCATCGAGGATGTCGAAAACCTTAAGAAGAAGGGTAAAAGGGAGTAGGAGGATGAATCTAAGATAGAAAGTAAAGATGATAAGAAGAAAGGTGAGTTTGAGTGGCAATATGAGACGAAGGGTGATGAGGGAAAACCCGCCACTCAAGAATTGCAAGACAAGTTAGCTGCACCTGAACCCCAGGTTGCTTGGAAGCGAAGGGCATATGAACTAATGGACCTCAGTGCCCTCACCTTGGACCGCTATCACCCAAGTTGAAGATGCATGATATGGAGAGTTTTGAAAGAACCATTGATCCCAGGATTCATGTCAAGACATAAATGTGCACGGCCCCTTATGGAGTCAACCAAAACCAACTGATCTAACTCTTTCACCGCACCTTGACAGGAGCCGCCTCTTGATGGTTCCTCACTCTTGATGAGGAACGAGTACGAACATTAGAAGATGTAGTGCGAGAGATCGTGAACCAGTATCAATATAATGCATATTTGGATATCACCCAGAGAGATTTGAAGACCATTAAGCAGAAAGCGAGGGAGTTTGTGTCCATATTTATAACGAGATGGAAGGATAAGGCTGCTTAAATGGTCAACAATCCCATGGAAGAATTAGCAAATTAACATTGTGTGGAACAATATATTGTCGGTGTATCATGTATACATTTTTGGACATTACCATACACCGTTCAAGGCTTTGATTGGATCTCTTGTACAAATATAATAGGCCATCAACAAAGGGACAATATCTCGATAGACAAAGCCCGGAGGTTATCGAGCCGGTACTAGGAACTCCAACACCCAGCCTGAGCTTGTGAGTACTAATACTATGACTAATGTTCGAGCGCAGCAAGTTGCGTTATGTGAAGCTAATATTGAACCAAGGTGGAAGTTTATTCCGTTCAGTGCTCCATAGCCCAAGGTATTCGAGCAATTGCTGGGGAAGAGTATAATCTCCAACTTACTCCTTGGTATGACGTCCAGGCATTCCGTGCATACCACCAAGGAAAAGGCCATCCTACGGAGAGATGTATCACCATCCGACATGCTATTAAAGACCTTATCGACAAGGGTGAAGTCTCCCTTCTAGCCAAGCCCACTATAAGAAAAGAACCCTTGCCAGCTCATAGGGTAGCTCATAAGGTAATGTCATTGATAATATTATGCGAGTGTTAGATCCTTGTAGACTCATAACACCAATCGGTCGGTATATAGATGTTTCGTCTATTTATGTTCAAGGCCTTTTGCCAGAGTTTTGTGATGTGATCTATTGGGAAGATTTAATGGAATGTAAAGCTTTCACTGTAGATGAAGAAGACTACGATGAGAATACAAGTTTTGTATTCAGACCAATACTATTGTATTGAATTTGACTAGGTCTGGTCGAGCTTACTAGATAATCCCCTAGCTAGGTGTCTTAGATCCTTCATTCTCCCAAGACCCGCCAGATGATGAAGTATTAAGACAAATAAAGAATACTTAAGCAAACATTTTTATCTAGGGATTGTTGTTTGCCTTTTAATCTAATAGGCATGCCCTGATTAAACTGCTCAGCAAAGCCCAAGTCCTTATACAAGCCCAAACGGAGGAGTTATATCATGTCCTTGAGGCCATTCATTATTAAAATATTCTTACAACTTTTTGAAGCGGACCTGCCAAAGATGGGCCAAGACATAATGACCCGCTCCACATTACCATGAAGGCTCTTGGTAAGACGGTTCCTTTAATCCTCATCGATAATGGTTTTGCCTTTAATGTTTGTCCTTTGCGTATTGTTCAAGCTCTCAGTGTCAATCCCTCAGAGTTCACTCCTTCTGGTCAAGCGGCCACAACACCAGACGGGAGGTCATTGGAACGGTTAAGCTTCTTATGACAGTCGGAATAGCTTATTATGAAGTGAAGTTCTAGGTGCTTGATATCCCCGCTGCCTTTAATCTCTTGCTTTGAAGGCCATGTATTCATTCGATTAAAGTGATCCCCTCTACATTGCATCAGAAGGTCAAGTTCATACTTAACAAAGTTGTTTTCACAATCATGGAAGATTTTCAGCTACCCAGTTAGGACAAGTGGAAGATGAAAAGGACAAAGTTACAATCCCGCATGATTTGCTAAACCTGCTTCTTAGTGGGTTTAAGATTGACGGTCCGGTATAATATTTGGAGTTTGATGACGTTTGTCAAGTTGATTGTTTCCTCAATTTTGCACCTCACAGAGACACCACGTTGCTCCCCATGATGAGGAAACTCCACTATCTTCCAGGAAAAGGTTTAGGCCGTAATTACGAGGGGCTTCCTAGTTTCATTTTCTGGAGAATAAGAAGGACTAATTTGGTTTGGGATATAAGCCACAAAGAAGGAGAGGGAAGAAGCCATCAGGAAAATGACTCATATCAAGAAAGTTCTGAAACAAAGACGGCTCGTAGATCTTCATTTATGTCTAAGGTCCCCACTTTGAATGGATATTTGCCAATGAGGGTGAGAAATGACCTTACTACATATTCCTCTGAACCAATCTACAACATGGAAATTAGAAGCTGATGAGTGGATGGAAATTTTTTTATGACTGTGAGAGGGTGGAAGATGAAGAAATGCAAAGTCTGATGGAGCCGAGCAATGATAGTGTGTCTGATTAGATGAATTTCATGGAACATGACAGAATGATGACATATTCTGAGGATATGCACATCCTTGTGCTTATCTCTGAAGTGGACGATCAGATTATCAACCTGACAAGCCTGATCACCTCAACCTAAGGCAGAATGCAGAATTGGAAGATTGAGTACGGACCGCTAGCTGTGGGGGAGATCACTGAGGACCATCTTGATGCCAAGTCTAAATCCGACCAGGATGATCTAGATGCTTTTGTTTCTTTAGAATATCTAAATCTGCTTGCTTATTATATTTTTCCTGACTTTCTGATTGATAATATAATAAGCAATTTTGATTACTCTTTGGTTGCTGATACAAATTATGATCAATTGATCCACACGGTTAATAATGAATCATAACTAATGGACGAAGAAGTGAAAAAATATCTTAAAGAAATGATGAAAGAAGTAGAAAACCGAGAGTCAAATCAAGTCAAGCTAGTGGCAGAAGAAACTATCAAAGTCAACATAGGCACATCCAAAAATAAAAAAGGGCTAGCCTATATGAGGTAGAAAGAGAGAGTATGACTGCACTCCTAAAGAATTCATCGATGCCTTTGCTTGGTCATATAGCGACATGCTCGGTATTGATCTGTGATCATTGAGCATTACCTACCCACTATACCGGAAGTTAAACATGTTAAGCAGAAAGTCCACAAGTTGAGACCCGAATGGTGTCTCAGGGTCAAAGAGGAAGTTATGAAACTCATCCACATAAGGATAATAAGAGTTATACAGTACCCAACTTGTTTGGCTAATATAGTGCATGTTCCTAAATCGATCACCGAAGTCTTAATGTCCTTCGATTATAGAGACCTTAACCGAGCCTCTCCTACGGATGACTTGCCTCTACCCATCATCGATATGATAATTGACAACATTGCAGAGCATGAATTAGTTTCCTTTGTGGACTGCTTCGTGGGGGCTAACTAGATAAAGATGGCTCTCGAAGATCAGAAAAAAACAGCCTTCTCTACACCTCCAGGCATATTTTGGCTACATAGTGATGCTTTTTGGATTGAAAAATGCTTGGGCCACCAACCGAAGAGTCGCTACTACCCTCTTTCACGACATGATCCATAAAAAAGTAGAGGTATACGTAGATGACATGATCATTAAGTCCAAGAAATAAGAGGATCATAGTGTAGTACTAAGGATATATTTCAAAAGGTTAAGGTAGTATCATGTAAGGTTCAATCCCCATAAGTGTGTATTCAGAGTCACGGTTGGCAAATTGTTTGGATTTATGGTCAGCAAGTGAGGCATAGAACTTGATGCAGCTAAAATCAAAGCCATGGTGGATATGCTGCTTCCGAGAAATATGAACGAGATCCATGGGTTTTTGGGAAGGATCCAATACATCAGTTGATTCATATCTTAGTTGACAATAATCTCTGAGCCACGTTTCAACCTATTGAAGAAGAATGCAACCAAGGAGTGGAACCCCCTCTGCTAGGAGGCTTTTGATAAGATTAAAAAGTAACCCTAAATTTTTAAGCCATCCCTTACCACGTGATCCTTTATTGCTTTATTTAATAATGACCGATACGTCAGCCAGAGTGATGCTAGTGCAGCATATAGATAATTCACTAATAGAGAGAGTCATCTATTATGTCAATAAAAATTTGACCAAAGCAGAAATAAACAATTTAGCTTTAGAAAAGACATATGTGTCACTAGTATGGGTAACACAAAAGTTACGACACTATGTGTTGGCTTATCCCATCAAGTTGTCGCCTGAAATGGATCTGATGAAGCACATGTTTGAGAAGTCGGCTTATCCAATCGAACAGCTAAGTGGCTCTTGCCTCTTTCCAAATTTAAAGTCACATATGACACTCAAAAGTCGATAAAAGGAAAGGTCGTAGTAGACATGCTAGCAGATTGTCCCAAGAAGATACCAGTGAATGGGAGGTGAAGTTCCCAGATAAAGATGTTTGCGTCATTGAATCATAAACTAGATGGAAGTTATATTTTGATCGAGGCGTGAACAACAAAGGATTTGGGATAGGAATACTTGTGATCTCACCGGACGGAACGCATATCCCCATAGCCATTAAATTAACTTTCGACGATACTAATAATACCGTTGAATATGAAGCATACATCATCGGTTTGGAAATGCCTTAAGAGAGAAGCTATATTATACACTATTCAACTTTAGAAAAAAAATAAACTATTCAGCTTTAGAGAAGAAATAAACTATTTATGTGACGACCCGAGTCGTTAATCACCCAATTCAATATCATCAATACAATTATAACAGTATCCCATCAGATTACAAGCCCTAGAAATAGGTTACAAATATTTTTAAAACTCCAAAACTGTAAGTCCCGCTCACATCCCCGCTTGCATGTGCTCATCTAATTAACCATCTGCACTGGAAGGGTAAATGATGGGGGGTGAGCCAGGTAGCCCAGTAAGTGGAATAATCATAGCACCATCAGATCAGAATCAAACACGCTAAACAATTCAACATCAGTCAATATATTTGATGGTCAAACCGTCAACACAACCGTGGCTTAGTACCCCGAACAATTAGTAAACCAATTCAATATCCAAGTTGCACATCACATATACCACTTCAGCATCTTGCTTCCGGTATCCTCAAAGGGATCCGCCAAAGCTCAGCTGTATCGTAACATACCATGCACATAGACAAATCACTGGAGCACTGTCATTGATCAAAATTACTTAAGCCACGTCCCGCAAACATAATTCAAAAATAAGATGTTTACCAATATTCAAAACAAAGCATTTGAGTAAGATTTCAGGACAACAATGTTTAGGATTACAACGAACGTTGAGAAATAAATAACCACGCGGCATAAAAGAACAGTGATATGGAATTCCCCTTACTTAAATCACGAAGAATCCACTTATACAATTGCTCCCAATCAGGCCCAATGATTCCTTTTTCATAACCGCGGCTAATCTTTTTCTCTCACTCTTTAGTTGTCTATCTACTGATAAAAGTCAAAGATAACTTAAAGTAATTTGAAAAGATCAAAGGCCTATTTATAGAAATTTCTAGGAAGCACGAGGTGGCAAAACAAGACTATGCCACCTACAAGCACAACAAGGCTCAAAGCACGAGGTGGCAAGAACAGGTTGAGCCACCTAGCAAGCATGACAATTCTAACCAAAGTACGACAAGGCTCGAAGCACGACGTGTCGCAATGCTAGGTTGACACGTCACAAGCACGACGGTGATAGGTAGCACGATGTCTCGATCAGAGAAGTAATCAACATTGACTCCTCAATAAGCACGAGGTGTCACAATTGCATGATGACACCCAACAAGCACGACAATGTCAATCCTAATTCGTACTTAAAATCATCATCATTTTTCTCTCAACCAACCAGTAATATTTTGAGCACCTCTAAAATTTTGAGGTATTACAATTTAGCTTTAGAGAAGACATGAGTGTCACTAGTATGGGTAACACGAAGGTTACGAAACTATGTGTTGGCTAATGCCATCAAGTTGTCAGCTAGAATGAAATTGATGAAGCACCCATTTGAGAAGGTGGCTTATCCAATCGAATGGTTAAGTGGCTCCTGCTATTTTCCAAATTTGAAGTCACGTATGTCACTCAGATTTCGGTAAAAGGAAAGGTCGTAGCAGACATGCTAGCAAATTGTCCAGTAGAAGATACCAGTGAATGGGAGGTGAAGTTCCCAGATGAAGATGTTTGTGTCACAAAATCAAAAACTAGATGTAACTTATATTTTTATGGAGTCTCGAACAACAAAGGATTCAGGATTCAGGATAGGGATACTTCTGATCTCACCGGACACAGTGTATATCCCCGCAGTCATTAAATTAACTTTCGACGGTACTAATAATACCGTTGAATATGAAGCATGCATCATCGGTTTGGAAATCCCTTAAAAGAGAAGTTATATTATAAACTATTCAACTTTAGAGAAGAAATAAACTATTTAGCTTTAGAGAAGACATGTGTATCACTGGTATGGGTGACATGAAGGTTACGGCACTATGTGTTGGCTTATTCCATCAAGTTGTTGGCTAGAATGGATCAGATGAAGCACATGTTTAAGAAGTCGGCTTATCCAATCGAACGGCTATGTGCATGGCTCTTGCTACTTTCCGAATTTGAAGTCAAATACGTCACTCAAAAGTTGATAAATGGAAAGATCGTAGCAGACATGCTAGCATATTGTCCCGTAGATATACCAGTGAATGGGAGGCAAAGTTCCCAGCTGAAGATTTTTGTGTCATGAAATCAGAAACTAGATGGCAGTTATATTTTGATGGAGTCGTGAACAACAAAGTATTCGGGATTGGGATACTTTTGATCTCACTGGACGGAGCGCATATCTTCATAGCCATTAAATTAACTTCTGACGGTACTAATAATATCACCGAATATGAAGCATGCATCATCGGTTTGGAAATAGTTTTAATGCCTTTTAAATTCTGATTTCAATTTCTATAGTTTTTATATACATTTTATAGATGTTACAAAAATTATGGGACTTTATTTTCTGCTAGGAACAATTATGGCTATTTGGGGTGTTTTATTGCATTTAAAGAAATTTTTTTTTAATTCAAAATTTTAGGAAATTTATATTTTTTTATTTCATATGTTGTTTTAAGTTATAAAATATATTTATTAGAATTTATTGTTGATTTCGGGTTATTGTTGAGCTTCGAGAACTGTATAGGATTTTGGGTTAAGTTGACCGTGTGCGAGACGTGCTTTGAGTTTCGTGATTTTGAGGTTAGAAGTGAGCATCGTTTGGATAGTTGATATTAGGTTTTATAGTACGGTAGCATAGATTATGTTCTAACAAATAAATTGCCAATCTAGGTTGATTCAGAGGACTTTATTGAGGTGGTTTAGAATCGCTTAATTTGGATCGAGGTAAGGAATTCCATCCAAACCCTACTTCTTCGCTCTGATTTCAAATGTTTTATTATAACAGTCTTACGAATTCCATTAAACTCTGATGTTATAATTTTCATTAAAGTGTAAGAGATTCTATTCAAAGCCCCTTTTTTTAATCAGATTGATCTCATATGTTTTATTCTAAATTGTTATCGAATTTCATTGAACTCTGATTTTTCTTAATTTATTATGAAAATGCTTTTGAATTGCCCATGAAGCCCTATCTTGAGACTTACAGCGATCGATTGAAATTCTGTTAACATCAACATGTTATGGTTTCAATGAAAAATCCTTTTTAAAAGTTGTTATTTGACTTAAATGTAAAATCGTCCGAATCGTTTTGATTTTTTCTTTTAATCCTTGATCGACCTTACTGGGCTCTCAAAAGCTCACTCTCGTTTGACTTCCTTTCCGCATGTGATAACCAGCACTAGGTTACCTGAGTGTGGATTAAAGTTGAGTGAAAGAAATGGATTTAATTTTGGTATTGATCGTTAGGACTCCTGCGTCGGTGAACTTCTGTAGCTCATATTCAGGTTTTAATTCAGTTTACTAAATTATGTCTGTACATTGAGGGTGATACATCGATTGATGGTTTAGTTGCTCTGACAACTTGTGGTATTATTTTGATGAGGTTGAGGGTTCTATTATCTTAGTATAACTAATTGAGCGAGTATCTAAAGTTTTGGAAATTCTGGGATGTTACAATTGGTATCAAAACATAGGTTATGATTCTGTAAACTTTTGAACGTGTGAGGGAAAGCTTAATTCTGACAAGAGGCTTAGGAAAAAAAAAACTTTACTACCTTAGTTGAACTGTAGTAGTGGCTAGATATCAGAGTGTGCAGCTAAAGCATAATGGTTACATAGTTTGGTTTGAGGCATTGATGTGTAAGTACTTATAATAATTTGCTAAATATTTTAAGGACAACAATCCCTAGTACGTTCAATTTCGAGGATGAAATTTTTAAAAGTGGGGGAGAATGTAACACCCCGAAACCTGAGGCTAGTTTTATCGTAAAAATCCTGGCTGTTTATTTATTGAATATTTAGCAAAAAATTAGTGAAAATTATACATTGTGATATTTAGCAAATTTTTTTAGAAAACATGTGTTATAAATTAACGATCGCAGTTATAAGTGATATCGATTTAGGTATTTAGCGACAATTAGTGTGACCGAATTTTATCGACAATTATTAGCGACGATTAGTAAGCAGGGTTAGTAAATAAACAAATGAATAAAACAAATTCAAAATCTGATTTTATTTGAAAAATTATAGTCAAGTCTCTATTTTTTCAGAGAGGAAACAAGGGGAGGAAAAATAGGGGAGATTTAGGGTGAAATTAAGGCTTACCTTAAACCATTTTCGATTATAGAGAATGAGCACCTTGTTCATTCGGTCAAAGCCTTATAAAAAGAAAGAGAGAGAAAAGAGAGGAAGAACTAGATATAAGATAGAGATAGATGGACCTCATAAGCCAAAAATAAAAAGGAAACCAGCCGGTGGAAATAGACAAAAGCAACACTTTGAGAGTTGCTTACACTTTCTCTCACCGTGGTTGGTAACTAAGCTTCAACTCTTCATTTACTGTTTTTTTTCTCATATTTGCGATTTGCCAAAAACACCTAAGCATGTGCTTTTCCCAAAGTGTATTGTGGGGTTCGTAAAATTGAAATGGGTATTCGTATGTGTGTATGTAGTGTGAGTTTTTGGTGTGTTTTTAGGTGTAATAAGAGAGAAAAAAAGGGTCGCATGGCTGTGTGGCAGTGTGTATTAGAGTGTGTCGTGAATGTGTGTATATTGTGTGTGAACAATGAAGTGTTAAGGGTGCATGAGTGTGTGAAATGTGTGTATGTAAGGGTAATGGAGAGGGACAACCGTATGGCTGTGAGTGTGTGATTGCAATGAGTTTGTGCATGTGTATTAGAAGTGTATTTTGTGTAATACCCTAACTTAACCTAATTATGAGTTAGATTAATTAAGGGCATTAAAGTTTATCGATAGCAATATTTTTATCGATAATTGAGTATTAAAAATGAAATGAGGGGCTAGTTTGGCTTTGGGGCCAAAATGCAATTTTCTAAAAGTTTTGAGGTCAAAGTGTAATTATAGGGAAGTTGAGGGGCTAAATTGTAATTTTACAAAAATGGGGATTAGTGGCAAAAAGTGGTGTCTTGTTGTGAGGAAGTTTAAGGAGGGTTAGACACCTCGTACTTTCAATGGTAACTAATTGAAATTTACTATTAAAAAATAGAATTTGTGGGATAAAGAAAGAAAAAAAGAAGAAGAGGAAAACAGAGGAAGAATTCGGCATAAACAAAAATAGGGGAGAGGAAAGGAAGAGGAAGAGAGAAAGAAGAAGAAAGGGAAATCAAAAATCAAAACCCTAACTAAGGGTAATCACTCTCCCTGGCAAATTAATTTGGTTAATTACGTGTGTGTGTGTGTGCGCGCGCGCGTGTATTACATTATTTGGGTTGGGTGGTCATGTGTGCACGGGTGTGCGCACCCGTGTGTGTGTGAGGGTGAAGGGGAGTGGGAGCAGTCGTGGTGGCTGTGTGGTGGTGTGAGTGTATTGCGGTGCAGAGGTGTGTGTACCACTACTGCCGTAGCAGCAGTAGTGTTGTGTGTGGATGGTAGTGCTCTGTGTATGGTGAAAGGTGAAGGGGAAAGGGGGAGGGGGAAGAGGCAGCAACAAGGTTGCCATGGTGGATGTTGTGTGCCATGGTGGTGTATGTGTGTGACCGTGCTGAGTGGTGTGTGAGCATAAAGAGTGAAGGGGAAAAGAGGGGAGAGAAGAAGCAGCCTTAGGAGGCTGTTGTGCTGCTGTTTGGTGTGTGTGGGTGTTGGTTTGTGAGGTTATGTCACATAACCTCACAAACCAACACCCACACACACCATGAGGTTATGTCACATAACCTCATCAGCTAGAAGCAACATGGAAGTGCCCCTTCACCTCGTAGTCCTCGTCCTCTTTGTTGCAACGTGGGGTTCGACAGCAACCAGATTCTTTGATTTAGCCGCGAGAATATGCCCATAGTGGATCATAGCTGGTTTTATTACTTCTCATGTGATTTAAAGACATAGATGAGTTGAAGTGGGAGGGGTTTTACTGTATTAAGTATTATAACTTATTACTTGTTTTCTCCCTCTACACATGTTGATGTCTATTTACTTTACTAGTGTAAGGACGACAATAGTACTTTTTAATTAGACCGGAGTTTATTAGTGGTCTTTAATGCCTAAGCTATGTGTTTATTTATTGATTGATCTAGATGTTTTTTTTATAATATCATATTTTATCTTTTGGGGATAAATAAAACTTTTTATTTATCAAAGATTAAAGTAATATTTATAAGTCGAATGTGAGTAATGTTAGGCTTCGTTTGACAAAACTTTTTTTTTGGTTTTTAGTTTTTAAACAGCAGTTAAATTTTTTTTTTTCACCAAAACAAGTAGGTGTTTGATAACCCTTTTTGTTTTAGTTTTTTTTTTTTGGGTATTTGGTAACCCTTTTTATTTTGACTTTATTTTTGGGTGGTTTGCGGTGGCGGTGGTGGGGCGTAGCGGTGGTCGACGGTGGTGGCTGTCGGCAGCAGTCGCCGGCGGTGGGAGGATGGTGGTGGTGGTCTAAAAAAAAAACCAAAAGTGAAAAAAAAAAACCAGTTTTTGGAGTTTTTTTTTTTACTCTTCAGTTTAAAAACTGGTTTTTTAAATTGGAGAAGGAAAAAAAAAATGGTTACCAAACGCACTTTTAGTCTTTAGATAATGAGACGCGTGAAGAAAATTCATTCACGAATGAAACAAAAAATTAATTCGATGTTAGTTGGGTTGGGTTGAAACCCAAACCATAGCATTTTTACTCGGGTTGGGTTGGGCTTTTTGTAAAAAAGCCCAATTTGGGTTGGGTTGAAATGGGCTTTTAAAAGGTTGGGTTTTCTTGGGTTGGGCTGAAAACCAACCCAACCCGTCCAAGTTGCACCCCTAGTTATGTGTGTGTAGGGTGTGTGTATATGAGTGTATTAGTGATTAATGTGTAGTGTATGTCGGTAGTTAAGCGAGTGAGGGAAGGAATTTTGGGGTTGTGGTGCTCGGCAGAGGGAAGATGAGGAAGAAAGTGTGTGTTTCAAGGTGAGATAGTGTGTGTTGTAATGTGAATAGTGACTGTTTTTGTCACTAAAGGTGAAAAATCAATTAGGCAGTTTTTAATCCAATTTTTTATAAATAGCTAGGGTCAAAATTAGATAAAGTACATAAAAGTGACCCCAGTTATTTCCAAAAGATCTACAATGTGAAAAACTTTTAGATTTTTTTTTAGGTCGGGAAAGGGGATTAATTGATGCGGTTATTGTGACACTTCGCAGTGAATTTAAAAATGGCGAACTAACGCGGTTTCGCACGAAAATTTTATGAGGACCCTAAGATGGTGAGGTGTTCCATGTCCTAAAATTTCATGTTGTTCTGAAGTCGATAGCTATTTTTGCCGAACCGACTTTTAAGCGCTCAATCGGACACCTATTCGGGATTTTCGTGTGAAAATTTTTTAAAATACTTTTTAACTCAAAAATGACTTCGAGATGGTTAAAATAGCATTTTAAAGTGTTTTTGAGATTTTTTTGGTGCCGGTGATCCCCGGGGGGCATTTTGGTAATTTGCCCCCATAGGGGGGGTATTTTGGTAACTTTCCCTATGAAATTTTCCAAAGGAATTTTGGTCTAGGAAGGGATGTAAGACATTGGAAAAGTTGTTTCGAAGTGGATTTGGAGTATTGGGGTAGTAGGGACCACTAGGGGTATTTTGGTAATTTTCCCTATAAAAATTTTCGAGGGACTTTTTTGTCCAGAAATGGATGTAATACATCTAAAAAGTGGTGTGGAAGCAGTTTTGGGGTGTTGGTGGTGTAGCGGCCATCAGGGGTATTTTGGTAATTTGCCATGTTGGTGCTAAATTTTTGGAAACGCATGTTATGAAACATATGTAGTGGTGGAAAGTGAGGAATGATGTTAATACGTTTAAAATGAAGGGGGTTTGTTATCGCTAGGGCGTCGAAAACGCTAGGTTAAGGATCTGGTTATTGGATCGGGTTATCTAGCTGTCTTAAAACGATATGAACGGTTAAATGGGAAGGGGTAGAATAAATAGTGTGTATATGTTTGAGTGATGTCTGACGAGCATGATATTATTTGACTAGGTGATGCCGCTCGTTGCGATCAGAAGTTGCAAGTTTCTTCGGCTATAAGCCAATGAAGTAAGGATAATGCGGTTCTGACATGCTAATTCATTGTTTCGATTAGCATGCCATGTTGATAACATTTTTGTTGGACTCTTGTTGTTATGATTTGGCAGCGGTAGTCACTGTGACCGGTATTCGTTTATTTGAATTATGTTGTTGAGGACTTTAGGTAAAATCTTTAGTCCGTCCCATTGATGAAGTTTGGTAAGAATAATTTGTGTCCTAGTATGCTATGATTCGATTCAATTAACATACCTGACGTTGGTGATGATGTTGTGTAGGGCTTGTTGTGAGGTGTCGGCAATTATTGATAGTCGATATTTCTCCTATTTAAGAACGTTGTTGAGGACTTGAGGTAAATTTCTCTTGAGTCCGCCATGTCGTTGATTAATGATGTTACGTAGAGATGGATGCGTTATTGTGGTGTGATGATGGCACTTATTGGTAATTAACATTTCTCCTATTTAAGAACGTTGTTGAGGGCTTGTGGCAAATTTCTCCTGAGTCCGCCCTGTCGTTGTTTGGTGATGTTATATAGAGATTGTCATGTGGTGGTTATGAGATGTCGGTAACTATTGATGACCGATATTTCTCTTATTTAAGAGCATTGTTGAAGACTTGTGGTTAAATTTCTCCCGAGTCCGCTCTATTGATCGTGCTTATGTTGAATCCCTATTGTTATGTTTGACACATCGGTTGATCTTTTGACCGGTATCTCTTGGTTGGCTTATGTTGTTGAGGACATAAAGTGGAATAATTTTTCCTTAGTCCGCCCCGTTGATGAAGCCTTGTTGTTTTAGCTGTAACGCGGTTAGAGATAAACACTCTTTCTGAGTTCCCTTCTTGATGACATCGTCTCTTTTGATTATTTGAGACTAAGATGAACATCTCGTATAATGGGACACCAAAAATAAGGAGGAAGGCTTGTGAAACATGATCACTGAGTGAGTGTTTGAATGTGTATGAAAATTTGCATGCATGTGACTGTGAGTGTGCATTTTTGTGCACATATATATTTGGTGGTGGTAGAGTTGTGGTAGTTGGTGGTGCTGAGGTAGTACCTTGGTGGTGGTGTAGGAGTTAAAGGGTTAAGAAAACCTTATAGAGACGGGGTGGTGTTGTGGTGGTTGTTATGTTAGAATACAAGTAAGGCACAAATCAAAGCACAATGAGAACAAAGAAAATATTTAAAGTCAAATTTAGTCTTTTCACAAAAAAAATGAACTCAATCTGGATTATGTCCCTACTTTTTTATGTTAGGAGTAATTCTTTCTATGCAACTTAAGTTTAATCTTCTAACCCCTTAAGTCATTTTGTTCTTGTGTGGATAGATAAGTCTCTGGGGTAAAATCTGGTGTCCTGTGAAACCTTCCGTCCATTTTTTGTACGGAAGGTATTTAACATATTCAAAATTGCAAAAAGATTACCCAAAAAAGGGGGGAAAAAGAAAGACATACCGTAACCCCTAACAAACAACCACCCTGCCGCCCCTCGACTTCTTCTTCAACCCAATCACCACCATCAGCGATCAGCACCACCACATCACAAAACCTACCACCTCACAAGAATCCATCACTGCCACCATCCCGAAAACCCACCACAGCTACCACCGCAGACCCTTGTCACCACCCAAGAATCCTACCATCCTTATCATCAGATGCCCTGTCACCTTCCCAAAGATCCACCATCGTAACATCCCCACCTCCGCCTTTTGCCTCCAATCTCTGACCTCCACCCTCCACCTTCTTCTTCGGCCCTGCCACCGAACCATCACCCTTATGCCCACTGGCAATGCCCACCACAACCACCGCCACCACCATGCAAACCGTTACGACCCTCAACTGCCACTATCCTGATCGCCACTGTGCCAAACCATCACCACCCCATACCACAACCATCAAAGCAGTCATTATCACCGCCCCCAACCACAACCATTTTTATCTTTCCTTTCTCTCTTTTTCTGTTATGCTAGACAAATGGAAATGAGATGATAGAAGGAGGGGGGAAAAGGAGCTAAAGAATGAGAATGAAAAAAGGGAGAAGTATAATGTTTAGAGTTCAATTTTATTAATTTTCCGAGTCGAGTTCCATACACCCTTATATGTTTTGTTTTAGGCTTAAATGAGCAAAGACAACCGCTATCCTAAATATCTGGATAGGGGAATCAATGAGCCCCTTAGTAAAATGTAGACGCTATCCTGACTGTCAGGAGAAGAGGATCACATGGAGCCCCTAGACAACATGCATGTAGACGATATTGACCATGCAGTTGACTTGATAAACGAAAAGACATGCACTATCGTGACTGTCATGAGAAGGGAATCACAGAGGAGCTCTTAGGTAGGTGAACAGAGACAGACAATATCCTGCCTGTCATAAGAAGAGATACCAAGGAGCCCCTGACCAAAATGTATATAGTCAAAAATGAGAAAGCAGTGGAGCGGATAAACAAAGATAAACCCTATCATGACCGTCAGGAAACAAGAACCACAAAGAGTCCCCGTAAAAACAAAATGCTTGGAAAGATAGACTCTATCCTTACTGTTAAAAGAGGTAATAACAAGGAGTTTCTTGACAAAAAATACAAATAGGGTTAACCATCGAACTACCACAAAAGGGGAATCACATAAGAAATCCCCTTGGACATCGACAAAGAAAGACCTAAACAAAGATAATGTCCTTCCACAGTTTGAGAGCATGTTTGCATGGAAAATCATTTTGATTGATTGATATCATAAATTGACCGATTACTTTAAGATCTATTCGCTTTTTGTTTTTGTTTTAACAGCTAAGATTTAAGGTAGTGGTACCAACTCTCTTGATACGTCTATCTCTACCCAAAGAGGGGAAGACCACTAAATTTTTTGATTGAAAACATTTGAATTTCTTATCATCAAATGTCATCCTTCACAAAAAGGTTTTCTCTTAACTTAAATACTCAAGTTTGAAAGCTCAAAACCACCACGAAAAGGTTGGGCGCAAAGGTTACAAAAGTGGGTAATGGTAATGTAAGGAAATGTCGGTATATGTGTTGTGAGGCTAAGATGAACCTGTTCTGAGGCTGAAATGAACATGGGCCATGAGTAGCAAAAGGGTCATGTATATGTTGGTGGGTTCGATATAAATGACTCCACTATCAAGTCCAAGATAAAGAATGAGATAAAGCCATAAGGCTTCTCATATTATCCTAGAAGTGGTGGAAAAACTATCAAACTGCTACACCAAACAGGGCATGCCAGACAGGGTTTGAAAATCAATGGCTCTCATTAAACCACTGAGAGGTGACCGCATCATTTTCTGAAAATAAAAAATCAAAGGGTCATCAAACAAGCTATAGAGAGGAGTACACATCATGCCGCAATATAACAAGATCAAAAGGTGCATGGATTAACGCCCCCCCCCCCCCCCCTCTCAATTTTTCATATTTTTTCATTCATTTTTATTTACCTCATCAAAATGTAAGAGAGCATTTGACTCCCTTAAGCAAGCACAACCTCAAGGAGGACTTTGCATATGGGGCACAATGTAGGCCAGGGTGTGGGATATGAAATGAATGGTAATAAGGCTTAAAAGTCCAAAAATAAAACGAAAGCCCCCTGTGTGTTTATGGAGACCGAGCCTAGATGATCACTAAGCTGGCTACGTCCTATGTGTTTATGGAGACCGAGCCTAGATGATCACTAAGTTGGCTATGTATTCCTAATGAGAGAATCAGGTTTGACGTAGTTATAACATTGTTGAGCATCTATCCTTTGAAGTCAATCAGAAGCATTCTTCAAGCATTCTTCTTTCTTTTTTTTCTTTTTTCTTTATCTCCAGTAGTCATCTAGATTTGAATCATCTCGTCTGTATCATCAAGATTTTGGATCTTATGAGAAAGAACCCTTCCCATGTTGAGCCCAACTTGCACAAAAATGCTTGGGACATAGGCACACACAGAGAGAGTTGTCTACCTTTAGGAATATAGCATTCCGGAAGAAAGGCTAAATTGTCTAGGCTCAACGGGTTAGCAAGCGGAAATATGAAGCACGAGGAAAACAAGAGGCTATGTGGTGGCCAAACAATGGCCTTTAATAACTGGGAATACCTGTTTTCGGTGAGACTCATGCAAACCTACATTCTATTGAGGTTATATATGTCTGTATGTGTATCTATTCATTCATATATGCCGCGACTTTTGCCTAAACTGCGCTTTCATTGTTTTTAGCCTAGCGGGCTCCCTATTTTGTTTTTCTTTTTTCCATTTTTCTTAGGTACGCGACTCATGCTGGGAGAGAATGAGTGAGCTTACCCTGACACCTCATGGGCTTGCTTATAGTAAGTGATGGTTGTAAGGGTTCTCGCCAAGAAAAAGGAGTCACATACTTTTCTTGCTAGTTTCTTGAGGTTTGTGAATTTTCACTTGAGCCTTCAAATTTAACGTCAAATTCTAACCCGGGGTTTGTGACATCCAATTTCTAAGGAAATAAATTTTTTGTTTTTATGTTTGAAAAGGCATTAATCATTACCTCCAAGTGCAAAAAACAAGTGTCAACGAGATAGACCACTGAGCTTAAATTCATTTATATATTTTTTTGAAGTATTTGATTTGTTTAACCAGCTTGAAAATATGGCAACTAGCTCTTGCTCTTAAAAATATGCGGTATGCTCTCAACTTTTAACAGTTGAAAAATATTTTTGTTTTGTTTTTTTTGTTGTCTTTTTTTCTTCTTTTTGAAATAAAAACAAGATAAAGCCTAAGAATGTAGAGATGAATCGAACCCTAAGGAAAACTAGATAGTATAAAAAAACACACACGGATTCGGATCCCCTACCGTCGCTAGGGTTACGGCAGGTGTGCTGTAGCCACCTTTATAGCCGTCGGATCGAGATAAGTGGAGGGTAACGGTGGAGATGACGCCACGTCACTAATTTTTGGAAGCAAACATCATTTATGTCGGGAGACCATCATTAATGACTATGTCAAACCGACGATAACAGCAACGCCGACCACTTCTCGGCGACCCAGCCTCATCTCACCGTCCGACGATTGGAATCATCTCACCGTCCGGCGAAGCGGCCTGAAATCGTCGGGGATTCTCTTGTATAAATCGCAGCCGTCTCTCCATCTCTATTTCCCTGATTCCAACTGCTGGCGGTGACGACGGGACCACCTTCCGATCTCCTTCATCCACCGGCGACGTCACTAGATTTATTTATTTTCAGACATTTATTAACAAATGACACTACTCTCTCTCCAATTTTATCTGCCGGCGGCAGAGCCTCCTCTACCTTTCGGCGACGACGCTTCCCCCTTCAGGTGACTCCTCTTCCTCCGCCTCCTAGCGACGCCGTGACGGCACATCCCTCTTTCTCCTCCGATCTACACTCCCTCTCTCTCCTCATCATTAAAGAAATATGCAATTTGAATTCCATATTTACAGGATTCAATGAAGGAATCAACCATGGAAACAAACCAAAAATTAAAGAACTCAGATCCCTAACATAAACAAGGAGACAATCTCAAATGACATAATAAGTTTCCTCTCTATAACCATTGAGGACTTCCGAATTTTTTTAATTTACAACCTTCAGATTCATCACCTACGGAACCATCAGATTGTTGGTTGATGGTCAAATCAACAAGTTTCAAAAGGTGAAAAATATTACAGGTAAAACATATCAATTAGTTACAACCATCCTATACCCACATAAAAGAGTCCATATCTGCTCCGAATCATGAATCACCCAAGTTTGGCTTCGATCCAGACACGTCCATCCCACAACTGAGTTAAAACCGACTCCGACACACCTCCCATGAGTTGAGCAGCTCATCCTAATCAATCTCATCCCCCTTTTCTTCATCGTCGCCGGAAGGTGGAGGGGATGAAGGTGTCATCACCGCCGTTAGATAGAATCAGAGAGGGAGAAAGATGTTTGGTTTTGAGAAAGAAGATTGGATCTGGATCTCGGTCACCGTAAGGTGGATGTGGCATCGTCGTGTCGTCGTCGAAAAGTGGAGGCGCGGAGGAGTCATCGACAGATAGAATTGGAGAGAGAGAGATTCTGGCGTGGAGAGAGTAGAATGGTAGGTAGAGTGTTTACATGGAGAATATATAGTGGATGACGTGGTTTGATTTGGACGGTTCACTCTTACCTAACTCTATCGAATGGCTATAGCTAGGGCTACAGCATGCCTGCTGTAACCCTAGCTACAACAGACGATCCGGGTCCCACACACACACACACGTATTTTGAGTTTTTGGATTTTATATTTTGATCTTTATTTTTTGTATTTTTTTCTTTTATCCTAGAAATTAAAGGGGATGAATGATGACTCATACTAAAAAAGTAGTACCTAGATAGGGCACCCACACCACAACGCACGCACTATGGCGTAAAAAATGCCAACACACAAGCCGGCTAATAAACTGATAAACCTATCCATGAACCTTACATATTTCTATTGTGTGCACCTTAGTTTAGAAATTCTCAAGAGAAAACCAAAAAACCTAAATTGTCGTCTTAAGCCACACGCCGCACTTTGTAATGATTTTGGTAATAACAACTTTGTAATAAATAACCTAACGGTGGATATGAATGAGTAGCCTTTAAGCTGTGCAGGTTTCTTTTACACTAACAAGCTACATACATTAAAAAAAAAAAAGCTTGTTGTGACTGTTTAGGTTTTATTTTATTACACTTCCTATCGGATGTGGTTGTCATCCGTAAGTCTTTTACTTGCCTTTTGGGCATGTTTTGTATCTCTCTCTGTTCTCTTGGTATATATTTCTACTCTTCAATAAAAAAAAAAACAAGCTACATACATTGTTGATGTTGTAGGCATGTAATGGAATTTTCAAGACCTTAAATATTATGGAAACTAGAGCTAGAGTTTATTAATCTAAAATTAGTTATAACCGCGGCTTGAAATGGCTTTAGTTGATGACGTTGATGACCATAAATTGCCTTAAGGAGATTCATTTGACCTCAGGCCATGCCACTTTGTACTATATATCTAGTTAAAGTAACCTAATTTTCTATAACCGAGTTTTTCAGAGGCATCTTACTTGATATATCTGATGACTAATTTTTAGGACAACAGGTGTTCAAATAGTGGCTTGAGCCAAATACACATTGTTGCCATCCTAGGAAATTAGTCATTTCTTGCTCGACGCTTTCATTTGTAATACTCACCTTTAAAGAAATTTCGAAAGAGTTGGTGCCTATGACATCAAGGCTGGTGCGTGTGTCGCGCACGATTGTACTCGGCATGTGTCCTCAAGTTAGGATATGTGTGGCGCCATGTGAGACTTGAAAGGCGTGGAGAGTAAATCCCTTTTGGTCGTGATTGTACTTTGGTTTGGTCCTTACCCTCCAAGAAAATTGATATTGTTGACTGCGTACTTTTGTTAACAAGACACGGACGTAGGCAAAAGGCACTACTATTTGAAAAACTCCTAATTTTCTCTTTCCCTCTATGCGCATTTTAATTGCATTAGTTCTATTATACATCTCAACAACCTATCTTATCAGCTTGCCATTTATTGCACTAGCCTCATTACTCATTAAACGTATTTATCCTAGTACATTTCACCTATTTACTCCCACCAGCTTGCGTAGCTTTTTGGAGAGACGGTCCTAGATGAGGTGCTCTAGAGTGTTATCTACTTTTTGTACTTTGATTTTGGGTTAAAATTCTCATTATATGAGGGAATTGAGACCCTTTAATGACAAGGGATGTGAGTGCCTATTGACAATTTTAGACCATACACGAACACGACAAAACCCACACGGGGACTGCAATGTTCGGTCAAGAGAGATTAAGGAGTGAGGGAAACTGACAAGGGTAAGTAAGAAAATTAGAGGACAAAACTTTCATTTGTGTTTTTCTTTTGTTGATGAATAACGTCTGGGGTCATGTTCAATGACAAGAAAAATGAACTCGCTACTCCTTTATAGACTGGTAATCACCCATACTTTTTGCATAACGCTCCCCTTCACTTTCGAAACTAGTCCTTTGAAAATTCGTGAATGCAAATAAAAAAAAATCCAAAATTGCCTAGGTTTACCAAATTAAAGAATGAGTGTTGGGCACAAAAGTTTATAAACTGAAAGTTGAGGGGTCATTTTTGCAGGTTGCACACTCATCTCATCAATTGCATTTGGGAAGTCAGCTCAGATCTATCCTCCGACTCCAGCGCTTTACCAAAACTCAAAACCAGATCCACCAAACATTTTACTCCTACAAATCTCCACGATTTGACTCGACCCACCCCCGCCTAATCTCCACCGTCCATCTCCCCCTCTAAACGCCTATTTATATCTCCCCTGCCCAACCCTTTCTCTCGTGCCTACTCTCTTACTTCTACTTCCCAGATCTAAGAGAGAAACCCCCACCCCCAACCCCAACCCCCAGATCCCTCATGGCTCTGCTCGTCGAGAAAACTGCCTCGGGCCGTGAGTACAAGGTCAAGGACATGGCCTTGGCCGACTTCGGCCGCCTCGAGCTCGAGCTGGCCGAAGTAGAGATGCCCGGTTTGATGTCGTGCCGAACCGAGTTCGGCCCGTCTCAGCCCTTCAAGGGAGCCAAGATCACCGGCTCCCTCCACATGACCATCCAAACCGGTGTCCTCATCGAGACCCTAACCGCCCTCGGCGCCGAGGTCAGATGGTGCTCTTGCAACATCTTCTCCACCCAGGACCACGCCGCCTCCGCCATTGCCCGCGACAGCTGCGCCGTATTCGCCTGGAAGGGGGAGACCCTCCAGGAGTACTGGTGGTGCACGGAGCGTGCGCTCGACTGGGGCCCCGGCGGTGGTCCCGACCTTATCGTCGACGACGGCGGCGATGCCACCTTACTTATCCATGAGGGGGTTAAGGCCGAGGAGGAGTATGCCAAGAATGGCAAGTTGCCGGATCCCGCGTCCACCGACAACGCCGAGTTCCAGATCGTACTGACTATCATTAGGGACGGGTTGAAGACCGATCCCAAAAAGTACCACAAGATGAAGGCGAGGTTGGTGGGTGTTTCTGAGGAGACCACCACCGGTGTCAAGAGGCTGTACCAGATGCAGGCTAATGGGACTTTGTTGTTCCCTGCTATCAATGTCAACGACTCTGTCACTAAGAGCAAGGTATACCCTACGTATATCTCTACTTATCCGAGTCATTTTGTTATTTTGTCTTCAGATCTGTGATTTATAATTGCTGCTGGTGTTTGTTTCTCTTTAGACATTCAGAACCCATTTATAATAAGTATGCTGCCTTGTTTTATGTCGTAGATCTGGCATGTCTATGATAATTTATCACATTTTGCGCATTTGGTATCTTATTATTTATTGAAGTGGCTGCATCGTTGGTGATTAAATTCATTTCATGGTTCGTTTCTGTTATTCGTATTTATGTATTCACTAATTTTCAATCAATTCTATGTGATGTTTATAAGTATTAAACAAAAGGTTTTCCCACAGATGATGGGGTGGTGATTCTTCGTTTCACCCATTTTCCGGAGGAAAATTGTATTCCTTTCCTGTTCTAAATCTAGATCTGAATTGGATGCATGTATTTATTGGACCTGGTAGTATTTTCGTCCCCTTGATTGATCATACAAGTATTTGCTAATAGATCTAGTTTTGGCGATCTTCATAAAATATAATGAGGAATCGTCAGTTTCCAATTTTTTGCGTTGGCTTGATGCTGAGAGGCATGTAATATACCATAAATAGTTAGTCGGCATGCTGTAGGTCCCTATTCTTAAGACAAGTTTAAGTTGGCATGTTCTAGGTGATATCCCTCTATTGTCTACTAAGTTCTTGTCATTTCTCTGATATTTGCTTGAGCAGTTTGATAACTTGTATGGATGCCGTCACTCACTCCCTGATGGCTTGATGAGAGCCACTGATGTTATGATTGCCGGGAAGGTCGCTGTTGTCTGCGGCTATGGAGATGTCGGCAAGGGCTGTGCTGCTGCCATGAAGCAGGCAGGAGCCCGTGTGATTGTGACTGAAATCGATCCGATCTGTGCCCTTCAGGCCCTAATGGAAGGTATCCAAGTCCTAACCCTGGAAGATGTTGTCTCTGAAGCTGATATCTTTGTCACCACCACTGGTAACAAGGACATTATCATGATTGACCACATGAGGAAGATGAAGAACAATGCTATTGTTTGCAACATCGGCCACTTTGACAATGAAATTGACATGCTTGGTCTTGAAACGTTCCCCGGTGTGAAGAGGATTACCATTAAACCCCAAACGGACAGGTGGGTATTCCCTGACACAAAGTCTGGCATCATCATTTTGGCCGAGGGTCGTCTCATGAACTTGGGTTGCGCCACTGGCCACCCTAGCTTTGTGATGTCGTGCTCATTCACTAACCAAGTGATTGCCCAGCTTGAGCTGTGGAATGAGAGGAAGAGTGGGAAGTATGAGAAGAAGGTGTATGTCTTGCCTAAGCACCTCGACGAGAAGGTCGCCGCACTCCATCTTGGAAAGCTCGGTGCTAGGCTTACCAAGCTCAGTAAGGACCAGGCTGACTACATTAGTGTACCCGTTGAGGGTCCTTACAAGCCTGTTCAGTACAGGTATTGAGGAAGTTTGAGGAATCAGAATTTGAATGGTACGGTTGTTTCCTCCAAAACTTTTGACTTGTGTTAGATCGGTTGTTTTGATTTTTGTGGGGGTTGTTTGCGGGGTTGAGAAGTTGGAGGAAAGAAATTGATTGGTCTTTGAAGGAGGACCATACTCGGTTTGAATAAGGTTCGGAGATGGTTTGTGTGGGGTAATATTATAGCAGTCCGGTTAGTTGTTTTACTGCATTTGGTTTTGATGTTAAATTACTAAATTTTGGAAGGGAAGAAAGAAAATGCTTTTTATTTGGGGGCAAATTTGTGTACCCGATTTGTTTAATATTTTTCATTAATGACTAGCTACGTAAGGTCTCTATTGCTTGCAAGCTTTGTTTTGTTGGTGGCTCTATCAAGTTGCAAGGACCATGGTCCTTGTAGGCCTTTATAATTGTTTAGATGATGTTATTCTGTTGCATTTCCATCTGGTCCCTTCATCTCGAAATTGGTACTCAGAATTAAGTTGAACAAAGTTTAAGAAAGTGGTCACATGTCTAATTTTTCAAAAATTTCATTTTCACTCTACAAAATGAGCAAACCAAACAGAATGTGTCAAAATATAACATGCCTATCATATGGTCCGGTTAAAAATATTCCTTTTTCTTCATCCTTAATTAATTGATAATTTTTTTTTGTTTTGTGTTGTCTTTGAAGGTATTTTTTCATATTTAACTTCCTTATATTTTTTTTATTATATTTCTCTCTCTACATTTAATCTTAATGTATAGACTAGCAAAGCACCTTAGGCCTATGAGTGAAACTAAAGAAAAGGACTCCAACAAATTAAGCACCGTAGCCCTCCACCAAAACCCACCTTCCCAAAATCCACCTAAATCGCGAACCCTAAGCCCCTTCCTAACCCTGCACACATTGAGAACACAACCGATAAATGCCTTTCCTATACACTTAAGAACACCAACAACCTTACTAGGCTCTTACAACCTCTGTTTTATTCTCGGAACAATTATGGTTCTAAGTCAAACTTCGGCAATGATGATACCTTCGATATCTATGTCAAACCGTAAGAATCAGAGTTTTCTGGGCAGAAATAAGATAATTCGGAGATGCATATTGACGCTTCCCGATGGATTGTGGGAAAGAGACCTTCTGAACTAATTTGGCTCTATTTCACGAAGGAGAGAGATGCCCTGAACCCACAACTCTTGATGAACTTCCCAGAAATGAACCAATCTCTTGTCACGCCATTACGGGAAGAAGAGATAACAAAGGCTCTTTCTAGCTCTCAATACTTTCTTTCACCCGAATCACATGCAAAAAGAGCTAAACCATAGTTGTAGACACCACAAATTTTCATGTCGCATTCATCTTGCATCGTTTTGCATGTATAATTACTTAATCTTCATCCTTTCATTTGTTCTTTTTTTCTTGCATCATGTCATTATATGTCTGCATGGGTGTTCAAGCATGATTTATACTTGGCTTGAATTTTTGTGCTTTGTAGGAGTCGAATTTGGTAATTTACATAAATAAAAACTTTCTCATCTTAATGATTTAAATAAGGTAATTTACATAAATAAAAATGTGTGCAAATTGTCTTTCTATTGATATATCATGCGCTCATTTAGTTTCTCTGTAGTGAGATAATTAAGGATTGCCGAACTTTGAGCTATTCAATTTTCATGTGAATATAGACTGCCATAACATGTTATTCATTAAACTAGTCCCATATCAGAGTGTGCAAGAGAGAGAAACAAGCTCCTAAAGTTGGCTTATTAGCGAAGTATAGTTTGACACTCATTGCCTGAAGTGTGTGGTTAGTACAACACCCCAAAAAAGTACCTACTATCAATACCTTCCCTCAGGCAAGACGGAGGTCCTAGAACCCTTAGGGTTAATTATTTTACGGGTTTTAGGTCCTTTTTGTACCCAAAATCAGTTTTCTTAACCTCCAAAGATGAAGGCTATAAATTAAGGTTATATGCCTCACTCTAAAGGGGGATTCATCATTAACACTCTTCTAAATTTCCTATCACCCATAAACCCTAATTTTCCATCATAAGCCTCAATCACACATACACTTCCAATTGATCCCACGTCTGTAATAGACGACCAAGGTGCGAAGCAATCAACTTTCCTCAGCAGTTGAAGACAAATCTTTGAAAGAATTAACCAAATTCTGTGTATTAGCTTATACACACCGAATAACATAAGTTTTGTCGCTTAAGATAATATCTAACCATGTAGATCGCATGCTTTAGGGATATATATATATTTTTATAATAAGAGAATTGCATCTCTAATAAAGGATTCAGAGTTTGATCATACATGGCCTTAAGGCCTTACAGAACTTAAACAAAGCTTCGGTATGAAGCCTACAAATAGTCAACAGTGCACCCAATATACACATAGTTTCGAAATATAAGGCATCACTATATACTATATACTATATACAATCATCGATTTTTCGGTTGCCCAATCCTAGTGGACAATGACTCTAGCTTGACATGCAAAAGAAGCTAGTTGTCTCGCTTCCTTGAATAGATGTGCGGGAGCCCTGTCGATGCTGAAGTGATGAAAATATGCTACAATATAACAAAAGTCATAGATATTGGGTGCCACCGTGTCTAAAATATCCTCAGATCCCGACATCTAGTTAAGTAGGAAAAGAGACGTTGTTAGTACTTTTATATGCAAATTTTTTGTTGTAGAGCCCAGGTAGAAGCTTTATGCAGGTAAAGAGATAAAGCAGTCTAAAAGTCCGATGACATGGTTGAGAAAGCAGTTGAACCGTATCTGATACTGTTAGCGTAATACACAACCCTCAGTTCTGCTCATAGCCTTTCCCGATCAAAGGATGCGTGGATGGTCATAGAGATACAAGTGTCATTGTGGCATGAGCAATGCTAGATTTCCTGTATTATAAACGAACCAGAACGTTGGGCCTTGGTTTGGGAGTACCAATAAGGTGAGCAATTGGTTAGGGTAAGAGTCTAGGTGAGCTGGGTAATTTCTGTGTATAAGTGTGAATAATGTTAGTAAGGTTATGAATTTTTTTAATAATGGCATAAGGATCAAAGGGAATATTTCTAAAGACAAAGTTGTTCCTATTGGTCCAAATGACCATAAGGTAAAAAAAAAATAAAAATTATGGCGAGTAAGAATTTTTGAGGTTTGGTAAATGGTTGTAGCCAGGCAATAAGCCATTCTATAACAGTACTATCTACATCATTAGTCCGAACACCCATTGGGGATCGGAACCAAATGGGTCGGACGAAGGGGCATTTGAGGAATATGTGATTAACACATTCGGGTTGGACAGTGCATAGTGGACACATGTTATTTATTGTGATTTGGAGGTGTTGTAGGTTTGTTCTTAGAGGTAGGCGATCCCACAGGATTTGCCAGGCTATGAAGAGCATTTTTAGCGGAATTGGGAAGCTCCAAAGGGTATGTAATTTATACCACCGAAAGGGAGGGTTGGGGGTCAGATCTCAACAGCTTTTCTTCTGTTTTACGATGGTGTAGTAATTTTTAAGCTGAGACGACAGAGAAGTTCCCATGAATTGTATGACCCCAGACCTGTTGGTCTTCAAAACCGTGCGGTGAGATATGGATGGCTTGGATTTTTAGAGCTAGGGGTAGGGGAAAAATATTGTTGATCACATATTTATTCCACTTCCTATTTTGAATGAGGTCTGCGACAAAGGTGAATGATTCTCCCAAATCGCCGACATTGCTTAGTTCATTCTGGGGGTGCTGCAGAACCCAGTTGTCTGTCCAAATAGATATGTTCTTCCCATTGCCCACTTGCCAGCGCATGCCAGCAGTGATCACCGCTCTTCCTGTTAGGATTCCTCTCCATCCCCTTGAGAAATTTTCGGTAGAGGGTGCACTGAGGAAAGACCTTGTAACACAGTATTTGCATTGAAGAACTTTAGTGATCAACGCATCTGGCTCCACCAAGATTCACCATGCCATTTTGGCCAGAAGAGCTTGGTTAAGTAATTTTGATTCTTTGAAACCTAGCCCTTTTTCTCTAAGTGGACCACAAAGAGTGTGCCAATTCACCCAATGTATTCCTCTACGATTTTCATCACGTGACCACCAAAAGTTCGCGAACAACATATCAATTTTTATGACAGATATGTATAGGGAATAGTGATACTCGTATATGGTTGATAAGAAGTGACTGGATGACTGATTTGATGATGGTGGCTCTTCCTGCTTTGTTTAGAAGAATGCCTTTCCAGCTAGCACATCTATATCTGATCTTGTCAATAAGATCTCTGAAGAATTCTTTCATCTTGGTAAGGATGTTGAGGGGTCCTCCTAGGTAATTGCTGAGACTATCCTTCAGTTTGAGTCTCAGTATTTGTGCCGCATTGGCCTCTATCTGTGTGTCAGCATTAGGACTCAAAGTTAAAGAAGATTTATCTAGATTGATTTGTTGCTCTGATTCCCGACAGTAGCACTTCAGAATTCCTTTGAGCGATAAGAGGGATTTTGTGTTGACCTTTTGTAAAGATCAAAACATTATCTGCAAAGAAAAGGTGGTTAATGGGGGGACTCTTACGTCCCACCCTGATACCTGTAATAGTGTTGGATTGTTGGGCAGCTGCTAAGGAAGCAGAGAGACCTTCGGCACAAAGACTGAATAGATACAGTGATAAGGGTCCCCCTGCCTCAACCCACATAAAGATTGGAAGCGTTTGGAAGGAGAGCCATTAACCAGAATTTCATATGTGGCCGTAGATACATATCTCATAATGAGGTGTATAAGGTGAGTTGGAAATAACATTTTTTATAGAACCGCTTCAAAGAACTTCCAGTTGATACGGTCATAAGCTTTATTCATATCCATCTTGATGGCCCCCATAAATCCTTTGGCTTTTGTCGCCAATCTGATTTTATTTGTCAATTGTTATGCAATGAGGATGTTATCAGTTATATGGCGTTGTGGAACAAAGGCATTCTGAAAGTTGGATATGCGCCCTCTAATAGCACCTCAAATTCGATTCACCGGGGTTTTGGAAATAATTTTGTACATGGTGTTACACAGACTAATCGGTCTATAGTCACTTGGTGTGCGGGGTCTCGGCATTTAGGGATTAGAACAATAAAGGTTTTATTGGTCTCACTCAGCATATATCCCGAATGCAGAAAGACATGGCTGTCGTTGTAAGTTTTCTTTCCATGAAATCCTAGCACTGTTGGTAGACAATGGCCGGGATTCTATTAGGTCCTGGGGCTTTAAGAGGTTTGATATGGAAGAGAGATGTTTTAATTTTTGAAGCGGTAACGAGTAGGCTGAGCAGTTGCATTTGTTCAGAATTGAGAGTACGAGTGAGGCCTTCTACAAGGGATATGTTTGGTAAAAGAGGTTGGTCTTCTGGTGCAGGGCATAAAATTTGCTGAAAGTGGTTAATGAGGCAGTTGGTGATTAACTCATGGGAGCAATGGTGGCAGTTATTTTCATCTATAATTGTAGCAATTTGGTTTTGATTTTTCCGGATGATGGTAGATACATGGAAAAATTTGGTGCTCCTGTCTCCCAGCGATAACCATTTAGAATTAGCCTTTTTGTGCCCACAGTAACTCTTCGCATTCAAGCAGCCAATATAACTTCCGTCTTGCTCGTTGTACTAAGCTCTAGGCCTCAGTATGAGGGACCTGAGATTAAAAGTGGTTGATCTGGGCTAAGGTATCACTTATCTGCGTGTTGAGTTGTCCAAAGCATTACTTGTTCCAAACTCCTAGTTCCTTTAACATAGTTTTCCCCAAAAAATTACTTTGAAGAACGAACATCCCTCAATTGGGTGTTGCCAAGCATGACAAATTATTGATTTTCCTTGCGGATGTTTTAACCAGATTGGTTCAAATCTTTTAGGCTGGGGTAAGAAGCTAGAGGTGGGGTTAATGTTTAAAATGATGGGAGCATGGTTGGAGGTCTGGATACCCAGGTTTGTGATAGAGGCAAGGGGAAACATGGTGGCCCACTCAATATTTACGAATCCTAGATCGATACGTTCATAAATGCAGGCTTGGTCTTGCCGGTTGTTGGTCCACATGAAAGTGGGACCCAACAATCTGAGATCAAGCAAGTGATAAGATCGCATAAGATCTGTCAGCCAAGCATAGCCAAGTGTGTGGTAGGCATTAGGCCCCGTTTTATCCGAAGGTCTGAGCTCTTGGTTAAAATCGTCTATAAGAAGTCTGGGAGAGTTGAGGTTAGAGATGGCATGAGCAATTCTATCCCACGTACTTTTCCTTTTTACTAAGTTTGGATGTCCATAAATAAATTCAACACCCATTGTGCACCCTTTGAGTCCCTGAACATTATAAGGATAATAAGATCGGATAAGATCTGCCAGCCAAGCATAGCCAGGTGTGTGGTAGGCATTAGGCCCCGTTTTATCCGATGTCTGACCCAACAATCGGACCCAACAATCTGAGATCAAGCATGTGATAAGACCGGATAAGATCTGCCAGCCAAGCATAGCCAGATGTGTGGTAGGCATTAGGCCCCGTTTTATCCGAAGGTCTGAGCACTTGGTTAAAATCGCCTATAAGAAGTCTGGGAGAGTTGAGGCTAGAGAGGGCATGAACAATTCTATCCCACATACTTTTCCTTTTTACTAAGTTTGGATGTCCATAAATAAATTGAGACACCCATTGTGCACCCTTTGAGTCCTTGAACATTATAAGGATAATAATTTTTTCTTGGAAAAGAACCGAGCTAGATACTCCTTAGTCCAATCCACCCATAGTCCACCTTTGATACCCAGCACCCCTCTTGGGTCAACTCTGGCTGAATAACGAAACCTAGTCTAAGAAATTTGGAGTTCACAAAGGTCGAAGGTTTCTTGGTTTCTTGGAGGAAGATACAAGAAGGTTTGTGAACTCATGCCAACTTTAGTGCTGTACGAACTGCTAGGGCATGACCAAACCCACAAAAATGTCAGCACAACGTAATCTGGCATCTGAATGTGTTGTTCAAGGACAGCACCCGAAGCCTGTTGTGTGTAAGCTGTTAGCCTAGAACCAATTATCTCGACAAATGCGGTTCCTTTTCTATCAGATGACCGATTACAGTAAGGCTCCAACACCAAGCAATCCATTAGTTCTCTGTTAATTAGGTCATGAAATTGTCGTTCAATAATCCCACCTAACATATTTTGCCTCCTTTTGGTCCATGGGGATAGGCCCTAGTGTTCTGAAACCCTCACGGTCAGCGCCCAAACCCATGTCTTCATCCTCCGGGGTTTGAGGGGTTCGTTCTCGGACGAGACCCCTTTAACCAAATTATGATTTTTCCAGCATTTAGTTCCAAACATAAGTGGGTGCCACTAACGACTATGATTTTTGTGTTTACAATTTACCAAGTTGTGCAGATTATCAGAAATATAGCAATATGCAATAAAAGGAGTGCAGACAGGATAAAGATGAGGATAGGTGTGGTGGGAGTGACCTAGAGATGTCATCATTGGATTCGGTGTTTCTGAGCGCTGTCGTTTTCCCATTCCGTTCATGCTTGCACTGTCTATATTTGGCACCAACCAAGCCAGGGCTTCCACTGTTCTGATTTCCCAAATTCATGTCCCAGTCATCAGCTTCCACAACTTTCTTCAAAAGAGTGGGACTGTTGGCATCCACCATCTCTTCTGTATCAAATTCATATGGCGGGGCGACAAATCTCTTCCCTTTGTTTTTGTTGTTATGGTTACTGCTACTATCAGTCAGCTGAGAGTGAGAAGAGACATAGTTCATGTAGTTTTGTATACCTTGGCTAGCCTCGGATTTGTTCACCGTTGGAAGGAGTATGGACAGGTGCAGGACTTGGTGGATTTTCTCCTGGATGTGCAGCCCATATAAATCTTGGTCATTTCCCGGATAGGTCATGGGATAAGTCAGCAACAAGATTGAGTCAAGGTTGGAGTCTATTGGGTTGGGAGGGTTAAGATCATGTCTTGGATTCAAAGGGTTATGGTTTTGGACATGAGACATTTCATTGGGCCTATTAATTCAAAAAATGAGTTACAGTCCATATTCTGATAAGCCCGCCAGTATTCTGTAAAAATCAAGGTGAAAAGGCCGAGATGATGGGCCGGGCCCCGAAGGCACATGCCCAATTAGGAGAAGGCTGAAGGTGGTCCATTTCCACATTGGGTGCATCTATTGACGTTTGGGGTGTTAGAGGGGCTAGAGAAAATCTGGGGGATCCGATAAGGGTAGATTTAAGTGATTCGGTTGTTTCCTCAGATTGGAGCAAATCCTTGGGGACATGGGGTTATCCAGAGAGGTAGACGTGGCCGATTTGAAGGTAAGGGATGGGGCAAATGGGTGTTGAGATAATGATGCGGGATTCTTTCCCAAGATTTGGTCAGAGAAAACCAGTTATGGTGTCGACGTGTGGCTTATCGGCACCTCCAGACCAGCTTCCTATTTGGTTCCCGGTGAAGATTGTTCATCAGATTCTGTCAATTTCGGCAGTTCATGTTCATCTGACTCTACGCCAAAGTTGATTTCTTCCGGGTGATTTGATGAAGCACTACTTTCTTCTTAAAAATTATCCATGGGTTCATCTGTGGCAATTTCATTACTATTCAATTCCATCAGTACCTCCTCATGTTCAATCACGACATCCAGATGTAGCATTTTTTCCAGGTTCTCCTCCATACCGTTGATAAGGTCATCTACCTGTTGGTTGTTAACAGGGTTTTGGTCGTCAATTCCTATGCCGATGAGGTCCCCACTGTCATTGATTTTGCCGATATTAGGGATGTTGACCTCAGTCGTGTCTCCACTAGTATCTGCCTCCACCGTGTCCTCTGCCGAATGAAAGGAGTTTGAAACTGTTATAAAAGGTAGGTCATCACTGGACACAGTCATTGGGTCTGGAGAGAAGGCATCAAAAAGGTGTGTAAGATGGATTCCCTCAGCATCCGAGGAGATGGAAACTCACGATGACCTGTTCCAGTCTGAATTGGGTAGTGCCCTCATCGAAGTCGCGAACATAGGCACACTCGCCATATAATACTTAGCGTATAGGTCTTGATGTGGCAAGTTTGCGGTACGACAGTTTAGCAGTTCTAGCACCTCCGGGAGTATGGATCGGCAATGGGTATTCTCATGGCCAATTTAGCCGCAACAGTAGCAGGCTTTAAAAACTCTTTCATAGGTACATTGGAGTATCACCCATCCCGCATCGTCAATGAGATTGATGAAGACTGCTAGCAGAAGTGGAAGCTCCACAGGAACCCAAACTTTGATGCGAAAGTATTCAGAATCAGTTACCCTTTTCTCAGACCAGTCGACTTCCAGGAGGGTTCCAGCCGACATGCCAATCATCTCAGCAAGGTAGAAATAATAGCAGTCACTGGGAACGTTACTAACCTGCATCCAAATATCTACTGTGGGGAATTGGACAGCATAGTAAATAACATGATGGAACCAAGGTTGTAGTAGGAGTGCACCAAAAAGGTTCCATGGGCCGTTGTTGAGCATCAGTTGGGCATCTGATGCTATGGAGAATTCAAACAGGAAAATGGTGGGGAGTTTCTTAACTATCACAGGCCCCTAAAGGAACTAGCAGTCCTGGATGCGCTTCTGAATTTTGAATTGGGAAAGGTGTTTACTAGAGAAAGGGTGTCCTTGATTGAGTTTTTTCCTTAAATAATACATATTTAATATTTAATTATCAAAATACACTATTTTCAAACTTATTTACCAGCATACCACATTTTGAAAAATCGTGATTTGAAATCACGTTTTCAAGGTAGAAATTGCTATTTCAAACAGCGATTTCTACCTTGAAAACGTGGTTTCAAACCACGATTTCTACTTTAAGGTAAAAATCAAGTAGAAATCGCTGTTTGAAACAGCGATTTCTACCTTGAAAACGTGGTTTCAAACCACGATTTCCCAAAATGTGGTATGCGGGTAAATAAGTTTGAAAATGGTGTATTTTGGTAATTAAGTATTAAATATGTATTATTTAGGGAAAAAACTCGTCCTTGATTGCTCATCAACCAAGCTATGTGATTTAATATTGTAGCCAAAATCTGTAGCACATGCTCTAAAATTTTACCTTTGTGATCGTCAGTAGATGCTATACGCGAGGTTGAGTAGATATGATTATCAAGTTAGGATGATTGATTGATTACACTTGTTCAACCCAAATCCCCGGTTTTGGGGTTGTGTCCGCGATGGTGTCATAAAACTCCCTTTTTTTTTTGTCAACAAATTGATTTTCTCAAATCTTGTTCAATATCTTAAACAACATCATTTCTACCAATTAAATTTGATTAAAGATCAAGTTTTCTAAACACACACTCGAAGGACTTCTCTGATATTAAATTTGGATGCAAACCCGAACCACCACTATCGTACTTAGCTCGAATATGTTGGATCTGATTTTGATTCTCCGTCCGATATGTAGGGATACTTTTTGGCAGTTTGACATGAATTTCCCTAGGATCACCAAGTCATGAACTCGTTTTTTTTCTCAGCACTTACAAACAAAGTTCTGAAGAAAAACATAAGATCCAGGTCATGGATTAAAATTTATTAAGAATAGGATTAGAAGAATACAGCAGCAAGTCTTCTGTCACACAACACCTTAAACGAGCTTCCACCAATACAACTCCAGCGGTTCACCAATTTCAGCAGTTCATGGTCCCTATCAGGATTCAAGTTGGCATCATTAGAAAGTAAGAAGGACTAAAAACTGAAAAACCCAAGAGTCAGAGGGGAAGGGAAATAAGCTAGCATCAGAATACAAGTAAATACACAAAACAACAGAACATTAACCAAAATTTTAAAAGAGTTTGAAAACAAGCAAGACGAGGTACTCCATAAGCGATCAAAAAGCAAGTACTAAAATTAATCAAACAATTGCATTGATTGGAAGTGGGGAAAGTGAGACCAAATAGAAGCACTCACAATACACAAGCCACAGCCAAAACAACTTATTGCCTCTAATATTTGACATGTTACAACATGGTAAGATACACAGAGTGACTGTAGATCCTACTCAAGAACTCATTCATTTTCAACCCTTCTTTTTTCATTATATGCTTTAGATGACGACTAAAACCATCATCTGGAAAGAGATCCTAGACATAAAAAGCAAAATAGTCCTTACAAAAACGTATTCTTCTTTTAGTGCACATGCTGCAGTTTAGAATAAGAGAAACATATTAATGAGGGGTAATGATCAGAATCCCAACTTTTCCATCCCCTTACCCTCCCCCCCCCCTTTCTCTTCCTTTCCTCTTTAGGCTTATACTCGCACATAAACTGCAGACAATCAAGATCTGGAAACAAAGGAGAATGGTGGGGAGAACTTATAGGTGAAAATCTGACGAAAAGTTATCCCCTGTTTCTTAAGGCCATCAAGATGACTACACAAATATGCACATTTACCATTTACAAGCTCCCCTGCTTGTGCATGAGATGTCTTCAGAATGGTTAATGGAGTGGTAAAACATTTGATTGATGAAGGACACATTACTGAACGAAGAGAAGCCTACTTGTTAAGTTTACTTGGTTATGGGTGTTAAAGTCAGCAAAGGTGATGTGGCCGTTATGAAAGGTCACAAATAGAGTACTCTTTAAACTCGTCCAAGTATGTAAAACAGTAGAATAAGTTTCAACACTGCAGTGTCTCGTAATGGAAGGGGTACACTTGTCTATGTCCATTCCAATGCGTGAACATGGGCGCTCATGGTGGTGCATGCTACTTTGTCAATTTTCTCTCAATGACTACTTCTGGAGACTATAGCCTAATTCTAGGACGCACAAGTCTATAAGTATGTACTACTTTAAGGAGTGGAAAGCATAACCTAAAAATCAAACTTACCAAAACTTTAAGTACTTTAGAACTAACAAAGATATGGAATACACAAATAAAAAACCCTTGATGGATTCCTGATACCAGCACTACCCACCACATCACCAACAGTCTGCAGCAACTCAATCTTGCTAACACCTACTTTGGCACTCATTAACTTACGCCGGTGATGGTAAGGTACTTCTCGCCTTTACATGCCCAACTCCTCTTTTTGTTTGAATTATATTTTTCATGTGCCTAATATCACCAAAAATTCATCGTCACTTCACCAACTTACAAAAGATAACAATTGCTTCTTTCAATTTCATCCATTCTCTTTTGTTTTCAAGGACAAGGAGAGCAAGATGCCTGTGCTCAAAGGAACCCTTCTTGCAATATCTTGCCAATCTCAGTGAACACAAATCCCTGGACATCTGGCACCAAAGCCTACGTCATCTCAATGCCAAGAGTGTCGCCCAAGTGATTCCCAAAACCGAACTTTCGTCTGGCCCCCCTAAGTTCTCTAATTGCTCCTCTTGTTTCTTAGAGAGATGTTTAATTTTCCCTCCACTTATCTCCTTCGATTAATTGGAATCCTTTGGAGCTTGTATTTTCCAATGTATGGTGTATGGGCCCCTTCCCAACCAAAGATAGATGGAATTAAGTATTTTCTCATAATTGTTGATGATTTTTGTAAATTCTCTGCGTATTTTGCATTAGAACAAAAATCTCATGTACGTTCTCATCGTCACACAATTTCAAGCGCTTGCTATCCGTCAATATAATATGCAATTAAAAGCCTTTCCACTTTAATTGGGGTGGGAAATTCCACAATTTGACCCTTACTCTCGCCTCTCATGGCATTGTCCAATGCATTGACTGCCCCCACACACACGAACAAAATCGTACCTCAGAACGAAGAATCCAACACGTCGTTGACACTAGCCTTTTTCCTTCATGCCCCTCCTCTGTTCCATCCAAATACTGGCAATACGCCTATGAAATCGATGTTTACTTAAGATATACCGTACGCCAGCTCCGATTCTTCACACCAAACCCAATTACAATTTTCTCAAAGACATATGGCTGCTCGTATTTTCCTTTACTTCAATCTTACCAAAACACAAATTCAGTTTTCACTCCACATCAAGTCTTTCTTAATTATTATCCTTAGCTATGGTACATCGACTTGGTACGAGTGTCCGGGTTGGATACATGTCCAAGTGTTGGATTTATGTACTCTTAAAAACACAAGACAAGTGACCTGGCAAAATATTTATATGTATAATTACTTTGTAGTTGCTTCAAAGGTAAAATGGTCTTTTATGTGAGGTACACGGTTTTACTTAAGAACTTGACTCGTCTCAAAGTCAAACGAATTAAAAGATATACTATAAGATAATGTCCATAGTAGCATATCCTATTAGATGTGTCCGACACGTTTTCCATGCCCATCTCCAAGCGTCCGACACGGATACTTCACGTATTCTAACTCCATGTAACATAGTTCCTAACCACCCCGCCAACCATTGTCTTGATAACTCCACGGGTCGTATTCACCTCACTCATCAAGTCAAGTTTGATGAAAGTCATTTTCCATTTCCTAACCCCCTCCCTCAATCGAACCTCCATCCCTCGTCTCTCTTGACAACACTACCCTCTTGCCGGCCTTTAGCCTAGTTCCTAATCTTTCTCCTTCCCTCGGTCCTCTTCCTCGCCACACCTTCTCTCTGTCAGTCTCCTATCCTCCGCCCACCCAACCTAGTTCTCTTTTACCTCCCTATTCTTCACACCCGAACCCTAACTTCACTGGTATTTCCCTCGTCATCGATCTCTCCACCAAACCACTCTACCAAACCCTCGTATATCCGACTCCACCAAACCATCACTTACAAGACCCTAGTCCTCCCACCCGTCAAACACACAGTCCCCTTCCCTTCCTCATCCCACCCACGACATGCAACTTCGCCATCTACCCATATCGACTCCCACTGAATCAGCTCATTTAGCCACTAAGCACCCTCTCATACTCTATTGATCACTCTCTCCATTGACACCGAGCTCACATGCTTTACTCAAGCCACTTAACGTCCTCATTGACGTTTTGCATGCACAATGAACTCAATGCCCCTATTAAAAATTGCCCTTGGTCTCTTCTCCTTCACAAACTCACATGAACTGATCGGTTGCAAATGAATTTTCCAAATTACATGCAAACTCGGAGGGACGCTTGACTGGTACATGGCCCGTCTCGACGCCAAGGAGTTTCACCAACAAGAAGGCATCAACTACCTTCAGCCCGGTCATCAAAACGACGACCACCAGTGTAGTCCTCTCCCTACCTCTGTCCAAGCATTGGGCGTAACATCAGCTTGATAAATTAACGATTTTATCATAAGTCTAGCAAAAATTTGTGCCAAATTATTTTAAAGTATCCTAAACTGATAAATGAATGGTTTCGCATTTAAACTTCAGCACATAAAACACCATCTTAAACATCATGGTTAAACGGCAAAGAGGCCATTGGAGAAACCTTATTTGCAACTACAATCGAGCAATTCAGACAATAATAAACCTCGTCTTGGTCGCAGAGCGGTATACTTTTGCCTTCATCACTCCAGCCAAAGTTGTATGACCTACAATGTGTATCCTTCACCTCATGCCATCGACTAGTTCTCTTCTGGCCTTCAACTTGAACTTTGAGACGAGGCAAGGGACCACCTTGGGGCAACATTAATGAAAAATCTCACATCTAAGTATCACAAACGCCAACACCATGACCACCACCTTTAACATGTAATGAAGTACAAGACACGGTTATTTTTAAGATAAAAAATCAGATTTCTGAAATAGCACGACCAAGAAAATTTAGACTACAAACATTGATTGCAATAGAGCCCCTTAGGGTTTGGCTAGTTGCAAAGGGCCCCAGCCATCTCGATACTTTCTGGTCCCTTACCATTTCATTTAATTTGCAACAGCTAAAAAATTTGGCGAAACTTGTTAAGGGATAAGATACTCCAACGGTACCGCTACCCTCTCTCCGTGATAGTTAAAGCTCACAATGTTGGGAATCAGATTGCGTTTTTTTCACATTTCTCTTCACCTGAATTTCCAGTTTGGCAGGTTGACAATTAATAAGTATGACTGAGAATAGAGCCCTTGAAGGCAGTTACTGTCAAAAGCTTCAGTACATTCTGCTAGCTAATGGGTTAAACCGATGTGGTTATGTTGGTCGTGATTGGTCCACACTGTGTACGCATTTGAGCAATTTATCGACTCTAACAATGTAAGGTGTAATTCTGCAACATTACTGAAAACTTGTTCATAAATGGAATTGCAGAATTGGCTGACACAAGAAACTAAGTCTTAAAAGCTCGAAGAGAAATACCAGTCCTTAAATGGTTGGTTAGCAAAGATCTAGCACAACCTATTCCAAGAAACACGACTCCACAATAAACGAAATAGAATCAGGAGAAAAAGTTCACGAACCCACCAACGTGACCTCATATATCTTTTCTAGGTTTATGGATTCAACCGATAAAGTATCAAACTTAAACAAACATCCACACCACAGAACCCCTAACTTCAAATTTCAACCTCTCAATTTGATCATACATAACGAATCCATAAAAAAGGGACAAACAACCTTAAATCGACTAAAAGTAAGGACCCGGATGACCTAAATCCATATGAAACCCTAGAATCGATGCTAGATCCATCAGAACATCTCAAATTCAAAACCATTAATAAAACTTGAAAATAAGCAAAACCCAGAAACAGATTTGACAAACAAAAAGAAACAACGTACCATAAAGATGAAATTTATTTAGCTCTTCGGGGGGAGATGGTATCATGCATTGGCAGTCTTGGGGATGAGAGGAATTTTCAACTTGGAAGCCTCCCGCTGGTCCTGTTTGGATCGGATCTTCTGCATTTGGAGCATCCGCTCCATGACGAGCTCGTACTCGCACTTCTCGTAGGAGTGGCGCTCAGTCTCGCACTTCCACGGGAGGTACAGCTCGGCCTGCCTGCACTTGTTCAGGGGTATCAGCAGGTGCGCGCACTGGTCCCTGTAAGCTATTGGCACCCGAGCCTCCACCATTTCCGCCTGGCTTGCTATCATCGTCTTTGATGAACCTGCGACCTCCATTTCTACCTCTCTCTCGCGTCTTTCCCTTTGTTTTGCTAAATCCGCTGTTCCTGGTCTAATTGTTGACCCCTATGGTTTTGGTCCCCATCGCACAATGAAGCATTTCTTTAACGCTAAAAAAAAAAAATAGCTCACGGTAATATTCGACAATAGTAATAAGCATACAAATAATAATAGGGCAAATTACACTTATATCCCTGAGGTTAGGGTATAATTACAGTCAAGGACAATGAGTTTCAAAATGTAACATTCCGTGACCAAACATTTTTAAAATGTATCAGCCGTGTCCATCCGTTAGGGTTCCATCCAAAAATTGTACTTTTTGTATGATATCATAAATATGTATTTTTAAAATGACGATACTACCCCTTGTACTGTATATATTGAAAAATATTTGTTTATTATTATATATGATTTATTTATCAGTTTTAGTTTTAGGATATTCTTGAAACCCTAATTTGCAAATTAGGATATTCTTGAAACCCTAATTTGCAAATTAGGATATTCTTGAAACCCTAATTTGCAAATTAGGATTTTCATGAAACCCTAATTTGCAAATTAGGATTTTCTTGAAACCCTAATTTGCAAATTAGGATTTTCTTGAAACCCTAATTAACCCTAATTTGCAAATTAGGGTTTCAAGAAAACCCTAATTTGCAAATTAGGGTTTTATGTTCTCTCTCCCATTGCCAGTGAATCTGAAGTCCCCGCCGGCCGTCGCCTCCCTCCCCTGCCCCCGCCGTCGGCAGTCCCTCCTTCCCCGGCCCCTCGCCACCGGCAGCCCCTATCCACACCACCCCACCACGCCAGCGATAGGTTTCGACGCCGGCAGGAGATTACACGCGGTGGCTTGGGGTGGGCGGTGACGAGGAGGGGGAGGTAGACGGGTGGGCGGTGACGGGGTGACGAGGAAGGAGGAGGCATGCGGGGTGCGGCGCCGGGGAAGGGGAGCAGGCGAGGTGCGGCGCCGGGGAAGGGGAGCCGGCGGGGTGCGGCGTCGGGGAAGGGAAGCAGGCGGGGTGGGTGGGTGACGGGGAAGGGCGAGGGGGATGCAGATGGGGTAGGGAGGGGGGGGGGGGGAGACAATGAAAATTAGGGTTTCATGTGGTCCCAGGGGCAAATCAGGGTTTCAACTTTTATTTAGGAGCAACTTGGTCTTTTTGTCAGAACCGTTAAGTATTTTTGTATTCCGTTTGTCAATGGACACAAGTGTTACATTTTGAAACTTTGTGTCCTCGCGTGTAATTACCCCCAAACCTCAGGGATATAAGTGTAATTAGCCCATAATAATAATATCATAATATACCAATATATATGTATTAATCTGATCTGATCGATCTCGGCAAATCCGTGATCCTATTCCAGTCATAGAGTAATTGAATTTGCTTTTAAATTTTCAAATGAAATCAAGAAAAAAACTCAATCACAAAATGTCTCAACGTAGTGAATTATTTTTCTAAACTTTTTTACTACTACATTTGTGGCACTCAGTTTCTTGATTAGAACAGTGATACTGTTCCGAAGAAGTAATTGCTCTATCAATGGGAATAGTTGATCCCTTTTCAATGTTATGACCAAGAAATCTTATTTTTGGATTAGTCATTTTCCCTTCAAAAATTCTCTGGTTAAAAAATTAAAAAGAGAATTATTTTCGCAATTTGCTTAATTTCACTTGCAGTTAGAGATGATTGGAGGTATTGTATCAACAATATATTTCAAAGGGGCAACCGTAAAATTTGAATTTAAATCACCCTTTCTAAACTGTCTAATGCCTGCCTTTTCCACTTAGAGTCATTAAGCTTAATGGCTTTACAGATAAGCTTTTTATTCAAGATATTGTTTCTGATTTCTATATCAAGATGCAACCTCCTAAGGGTATTAATAAGAATATCTTCAGCATTTCCTCTGGATTTGATTTTGTTTCCACCAATTATCCCACTCCTGCGACGATTGAACTTCTCTTTCTTACATGGCATGTCTATTACTATGCTATTTGACATTCAATCAATCAAATCAATCCACTTTTTTCTCTGTTCTACGTTAACTTGTCCTACTTAAGAACATATATGATTCATCTCTCATTCAAATCTTGAAATTTTTCTATGTTTTAGATAGGTCCAATATTTAATCTCCCTCTTTCTTTGTAAGTCATATACATGTCTATATATATCTATATGTAGATATAGAGTTGGGGCTTGGTCCACATCTACCGGCGGAAAAATAGTTATTTCTCCAACTGTGATCTGGTCGTCCGCTAGAGGAATTGTTGACGACTCAGGTAAGGGGCCCACGAACCGACAGACAACTCAAATTCGACTTGATTTTCAGGAAAATAAGGGGCGCAAGCCTAACCGCTACTAAGAGTAGCCGTTAGACGGGGAGCTAGATAATTCTAGTGTTAGATATGGACCAGCTCCCATATATAAATATGTGTGTGTGTGTCCTACATAAATTAATCATATTTTCTTTTTGGGCCGTTTCACAAAAATTGTTCATTTCTAAATTAATTCAGTAGGTATTTTTATATATTTACCCTGTTTACACTTTTTTTTTATTGTATTCCTCTTTTGACATTAACTTTCCACCAACTAATTTTCTTCTTCTGGTCCAGTTTCTTACGCTTTTTCTCTCTCTTCATATTTAACACTCCACCAACTCATTTTCTCTCTGCTGGCCCACTTTCTTCCTCTGCTCTCTCTAAAGAATATAATGGAAAACACACAATATATGACTTAAATCCTTAGTTTACGTGTAAAAAAATGATTGATTTACGTGAGACGAAGGGAGTATATGGGAGTAGCGAATGTACTGCTAGCCTTAGGCAACTAAGGCTAGACAATAAAACTACGCATTTTTATGAGTTAAACCACCTATTATGTCTCTTTATGTATCTTTTCTCCCTGTGAATTTCTCTCTCTCTCTCTCTCTCTCTATCTCTCTCTCTCTCTCTCTCTCTCATCAGACCACAGGGCATCATTGTTGGCCGTCAACCTCCACCCCGTCGTTCACTGCAAAAATTACCAACTCTAGTGGCATTTTTCAGCGTCCACACAGTTGCCCATCAAAAAAATCACCAACGTTGGGGCATCTCTATCTCTCACATCAGACCACGCCAAGGCACAACACTGAGTGACCAATTTACCAAGTCTTTTTCTCTCTCACATTAGTGCACACAATCGTCTCATTGTCGGCCGTCGATGAGCCACCTTTCCTCTAATATCCTATTTGCGGTTGGCGCTTGGAACTGCAAATAAAGAACCATGTGAGTATTCAATTCAATTCAATTTCTCTGACTTCGACGAAATGACCCTTCAATTTCCATTGTAATGGTTTCAACCATAGAGACACTTCCAACACTTTTTGCCGAAAGCTTTTTATAGTGATCAACTTAAAGTTGCATCTTTAGCAATCTCGGAAGTTTCATGCCAAGTGCAAGCTAGGGATAAAGGGGTTAAGCTAGTTCGATTATGCTTGTGCATGGGCCTAATTAAGTTGACAAATGTGCTAAAAGTCACGGTCTTGGTTAATAATAACGTGCAAAGTTTCTTCAGATGAACGAAGAATTCAAAGACTGGCCCTATAGCTTTCCAGCCTAGGAGGATTTTCAAGGTTCTGATGGGAAGGGCTTGGTTAGGGGTAGATTGCTGGTTCAAGACTGGTTTTATACTACTAATAGAATTGTTTTTTGGTTCTTCATTCTTGTCTAATTCATTACAATGTTAGATGAGATTTTCAAGCTATATACTCACAACAAAATAGCCTATTTTTCAGGTATATCAACATGAACAATCTACCAACAAAGGATGCCTACGTGGGGTTGGCAGCACCAGGAGATATTGGATCGTGGCAAAGAAAGTGTAAGGTAATTCTTCTCAAGTCAATGTAAATGCACTACGAAATCTTCTGTATATATTAATTCTTAGGCTTAAAGCATGAGTCCTCTCTCTTATAGAGATGTTTCAGTATTTGTGTTAGGTGATATGGAGTATTCAATTCAAACTCTGACTTCGACCGAATTTCTTTTTTTCACTCGACGATTATAAGTTGATTTTAGTCCCTGGTATAGCTGAATTTATAGATACGGCGGAAAGTTATGCATAAATTAGATATTTACACTCTCTGCCACTCAAATTCGTCGAAAAGTTTTGCCTTTGACATTTTATAACATATTTTGAGCATCTAAACATCAACATTTGTGAATTTCTGGCATGTAATTTGAGTTCCTGGACATTAAATTGAACTTTCAAGTAAGTGACGTCTGACAAGTCAAGGTAAGGCAAGGATGGCGTGTAACATCCCGGAATTTTTCCGAAATGTTAACACTAAATCGATCTATAACACTAAGATAGTAATGTGCATAACCTCAATAACTAATGCAACAAGCTGTCAGAGCAACTATCCATCAATCAAACTATACTCTCAATCAATTGTCATAATTGAAATACCGAGTCTAAGTCTAAGAAAATTCAAAACAATAATATTTACCCACGCAGGGGTTCCAATGATCAATACTAAGATCAAATGTCTTCTTACGCTCGCTCAGCTCTAATCCATATTAAGGTAACCTACTGCTGGCTGTCACCTGCGGAAAGGAAGTCAAACGGGAAGTGAGCTTTGGAGAGCCCAGTAAGGTCGCACAAAGATTTAAAAATAAGAAAACGATACGGACGATTTGACATTTAAACCAATACAAAATTTTGAAGGCGGAGAAACAGAGCGGTTCAAACAATCTTTTTATATACAATCAAACGATAAATTTGAAAAGGGTTTTCAAAGAAAACCACAGCATTTCAATATAAACAAAGGGATGAGTATCAACTCAGTTCCCTTAAATCGATAACCATTTTTAAAACACTTAAAATGCAATAAACATAAATAGGAAACATTGAACATGAGCAGTACAGAAGCAAAGCCACCCCGGCAGTGCTCGATACACTTACATATGCATATGTACGCTGACTAGTCCATCTAGGTACTAGTTAAACCCATCCAACAGACCATCCTTGTAACACCAACAATACAGACCATCCTTATGGCTCCCAAGTTACTAACTCATGTCAACATTGAGAAGTAATAAATAGAATTTAAAAATGCTTTAGGATGAGCAATCAATAAACATATCAAATGAACAATGGATTTCAAGATGAGATGAAACAGAATTCCAAACAATCGCTATAAGGCTCAATTTGGGGTTTCATGGGCAATTTAATAACATTTTTTTTTATATCAATCAATAAAAAAATCAACATTCGATCTAGTTTGTAAAACTGTTGTTATAAGCATTTGAAAACAGAATAATGAAAATAGGGTTCGGATAGAATCCCTTACCTCGATTCACGCTACGCAATGCTACGCAACCTCGATTATAATTCTTTGAATAAACCGGAAAAGCAACCCGATCGCCAGAAAAAAATCTGCCTCTTCAAGCCCCCTCTTTCTCTCTCTCTCTATCGTGAAACCAGATGAAGGGAAGAGAGTTGACGGCTGCCTTCTCATAACCAAGGATAAATATAAAACCCTAGAGGGAAAAATGACCAAAACCCCCCCTATATATTCATTAGTTATTTTAAGCGTTACCCGAATCTTTTTATGATCGCAAAAAGGTCCAAGTAATTATTTATGAAAAATCAGTATACTTGAAGAATTTATTTGGGTTGTTACCTAACCTCGATTCACTAATAGCCGCTAAAAATCGCTAAACGGAAATATCAATGCTAACGAAAAAAAAAAAAAAAATTTGTCGTTGAATAAAAAAATATCGGCACTAAACAAAAAAAATAATTTTCGCTGCTAAAATTTTTAAATAAATTGGAAAAATATCGGGGTGTTACATTCTCCCCCACTTACAAAAATTTCGTCCTCGAAATTTCAGAAACCTATAATATCCGAGCACTACATACTCAGTTACTATGTAACTCTCAAACGAAGGTGTCACCAAAACTTTCACATAATCTCAAAAATATTTGTCGAAAGCATCAATAGCAACTTCGAACATTTCACTATACTATATGATTTCGATTATAACCTAGGGTTTCATAATCCAAAGAACATGATTTCATTACTAAACCTCAAAATAATTAGCCAATTCTTATAAGCACTCACAATGCCTCAAATCAAACGATGTAACCACAATTCTTTCAATGCGCACTATGATATCTAGCCACTACTAAGTTTCAACTAAGTCACTAAAGTCTTTCCTTAACTCTCTTGTTAAAACTTAGGCTTTCACTCACTTGCTTCTAAAGTCTACAGAATCATATAACCTAAGCTCTGATACCAACTGTAACATCCCGGAATTTTTCCGAAATGTTAACACTAAATCGATCTATAACACTAAGATAGTAATGTGCATAACCTCAATAACTAATGCAACAAGCTGTCAGAGCAACTATCCATCAATCAAACTATACTCTCAATCAATTGTCATAATTGAAATACCGAGTCTAAGTCTAAGAAAATTCAAAACAATAATATTTACCCACGCAGGGGTTCCAATGATCAATACTAAGATCAAATGTCTTCTTACGCTCGCTCAGCTCTAATCCATATTAAGGTAACCTACTGCTGGCTGTCACCTGCGGAAAGGAAGTCAAACGGGAAGTGAGCTTTGGAGAGCCCAGTAAGGTCGCACAAAGATTTAAAAATAAGAAAACGATACGGACGATTTGACATTTAAACCAATACAAAATTTTGAAGGCGGAGAAACAGAGCGGTTCAAACAATCTTTTTATATACAATCAAACGATAAATTTGAAAAGGGTTTTCAAAGAAAACCACAGCATTTCAATATAAACAAAGGGATGAGTATCAACTCAGTTCCCTTAAATCGATAACCATTTTTAAAACACTTAAAATGCAATAAACATAAATAGGAAACATTGAACATGAGCAGTACAGAAGCAAAGCCACCCCGGCAGTGCTCGATACACTTACATATGCATATGTACGCTGACTAGTCCATCTAGGTACTAGTTAAACTCATCCAACAGACCATCCTTGTAATACCAACAATACAGACCATCCTTATGGCTCCCAAGTTACTAACTCATGTCAACATTGAGAAGTAATAAATAGAATTTAAAAATGCTTTAGGATGAGCAATCAATAAACATATCAAATGAACAATGGATTTCAAGATGAGATGAAACAGAATTCCAAACAATCGCTATAAGGCTCAATTTGGGGTTTCATGGGCAATTTAATAACATTTTTTTTATATCAATCAATAAAAAAATCAACATTCGATCTAGTTTGTAAAACTGTTGTTATAAGCATTTGAAAACAGAATAATGAAAATAGGGTTCGGATAGAATCCCTTACCTCGATTCACGCTACGCAATGCTACGCAACCTCGATTATAATTCTTTGAATAAACCGGAAAAGCAACCCGATCGCCAGAAAAAAATCTGCCTCTTCAAGCCCCCTCTTTCTCTCTCTCTATCGTGAAACCAGATGAAGGGAAGAGAGTTGACGGCTGCCTTCTCATAACCAAGGATAAATATAAAACCCTAGAGGGAAAAATGACCAAAACCCCCCCTATATATTCATTAGTTATTTTAAGCGTTACCCGAATCTTTTTATGATCGCAAAAAGGTCCAAGTAATTATTTATGAAAAATCAGTATACTTGAAGAATTTATTTGGGTTGTTACCTAACCTCGATTCACTAATAGCCGCTAAAAATCGCTAAACGGAAATATCAATGCTAACGAAAAAAAAAATTTGTCGCTGAATAAAAAAATATCGGCACTAAACAAAAAAAATAATTTTCGCTGCTAAAAATTTTAAATAAATTGGAAAAATATCGGGGTGTTACATGGCGAGCAAAGCCGATGCGTGCGCCTTCGGATTATATTCTAAAAATTCACAAAAAGGTGGAAAACAGTATGGAACATGGGAGTATGTTTGAATGAGAGAACGTTACCTTGATGTGTCATTATGTACCACGATGAAACGAGCATGAAGATATGGTCTTAGTTTGGGCTTTTTTCGGGTTAAGCATGAGAACGGACCATAGGGGCAGAAGAAATGGAAGAAGTAAATTACAACCAAACGCAATGACCAAATAAACATGAGGTTTTCAGCAAGAAATGAGTGTGTCCAATGCTAAATATCAGGTCTTCCGTGAGTCGATGTCCTCATCTAGGTATGGTCTATGAAAGCTAGACAAGATTGCATTGTGCACTCAGGAAAACACATTCCTATTGATGATTGGAGCGGGTTGGAGTCAAGAGCCCATAGGTCCAATTAATAGTTATCCTTACTCACATCAGGGATTGAAGGGCTTTGAAATGATTTGACCAAAAAGAGAATCTAACTTATGCATGGGTTCTCATTGTACAGATGCTATTAGCATGTATAAGTGGTTCCTGTTCTTATAGTTCTTTTGCAAATGTGCCTATGTGCTATAGCTCTTTCTTGCTTGGGGGCAATCTGACTGTTGTTGTGACATCCTTTATACAAGGTAATGCCTTCTTCGTCTTTTCTAGCATGCTTGTATTTTGTACAAGAGTAGGATTTCAACAGTTACCCACTAATGTGATTACTGTTGCCTTCTTAATGGTAAAATCTTGGCATCTCATATTATAACATCTTGCTCTACTTTGATATGAAGTCTCGAATATGTGTGAATAATTTACAAAAATATGTAGCTAAGGATCCTCTCAGATAAATTTTTTCCTAAAAAAGGAGAAATTATAGATACCAAGCTCATGCGTACAACATACTATAACCCATCATTCCTTTTCTTGCTTTAATTTATGTGTTGCATACGTATATCTCTATCGTATACAGACGCATATAACCATTTAATATAGAGCTCTTCTTTTGGCTTTCTAAAGTTTGTGTTTATTTTTTCAGAGATGCTAAGAGCATACAGTTTGGCTTTGTTGGGTTTCGAAGCGAAAGAGAAGCTGAAGAAGCTCTCAGATTCTTCAATAACTCCTTTGTGGATCCTTTTTGGTGCACAACGCCTTTCCCTCGTTGACTTTTTCTAGTACCATCTTTCAATTCTCTGTTCAGGGCGATGCTGACAGTGCACTGGATCGACCATGGTAGAAATTGAAGCTTGATAGCAGTAGGAGCATGTTTTATACACTATTTTGGTAGAGAAGCTCTTAATCAAGGGTTACGAAATATATAGTGGGTCTGATAGCTATTGATAAGGAAAAATGGCAATAGTCTGACTTTTGGTCCAGTTGGTATAGGCTTCATGAATGTCATCGTAACGAGATCGCAGGGTTGTAGATGCTCCAAAATGTGCTTCTTGATGTGCCATGAGCGAAAACGATGTTCTGAGATAACCATCTCTAGCTAAATCTGCAACAAAGTAACAACTATCATCCAACGTGGCCTTCTCTTGAAAATTTTTAATAATCCCGTAACATTCTTTCCTACGTTATTTTCTTTTCAACACGTGCAATACTAGAACATTGTCTTGTAGTTATGTCAGCTTCTTCGTTGGGCTTCATCACATTCATAACTCTAATAGTCTGAGAAGGTTTCAAGCCCTCATGGTTAAAGTCGGCAACAAGAGGCTTGCATATAATCAATATGCTTTTGTAGTTTGATGGTGTCATTCTTCAATTTTTGGCCAAAATTGATACCACTGGTCGCCTACCCTAATTTGGAAATATTCCATCAAAAGTTATGGAGAAAAAGAGAAAGCATGAATGTTTATGCTTGGAATTTTCATAAAATAGAACATTGTTCCAAGCGTCGATATAATCGAAATAGTTAAAGTGTCGTAGAGAGACATGAGGAGAGATGTCTCTTGTTCTCGTGGGATCAATTTTCCCATTGTCTCTTTGGTATAGATTTCAAAATTTCTAATTCTGAAAATTGATATGAGGGAGAATCTCTTTCATAATTATGATATGAGGGAGAATCTCTCTCATAATCATGCGTAAATATCGTAAATTTCGTCACCCGAAGAATTTCTTCGTAATATTCTCTGGAATTTCCAGAAGCATGTTGAAGAATTGCCCAATTTTTGTTGAAATAATTGTTCGCCACCTCAATACATGGTAGATAGACTTGTTCATCGTCTATAACGACAACATCCCATAATTGAGAATGGGTATTGTAAGAGGAAGCTTCAAACATGTCATCAGTGCGTGGATATGATGAAGTTGAGGCAAGAGATTTGTCCATTTGCCTTGAATTGTAGCGAGTATGACAATGTTGACGTAGTCCTTTGCTGGATATTTGGATGCTAGATTTTGGAGGAGTCATCTTCCCCGCAAAAATTCTCTGGTTAAAAAAACCAGGAATATAATTATTTTCTCCTTTGATGAATTCTATATGAAAATCGAAAGAAGAAAGTAAAGCTTGCCAGAGAGCAAAAATATGTTTTGAGGCAATGTTTATTTTTGACATCCTTTTCAAGGACATCTTTAGTAGCTTTACAATCTATGCATAGTAAAAATTCTTGGTTTAAAAGGTCTTCTTCAAATTTGAGGATGCAATTGACCATGGAAAGTTTCTTTCTTGATAGTAGAATAATTCTTCTGTGTATTATTCCATACACCAAAAGTAAAACGAACTAATTGTTCTTTGTTATCAACTCTCTGTTTTAAGATGCCACCATAACCAAAATCAGAAGTATCAGTTTCAACAATTTTATAAGCTTCAGGTAATGGAAGGCATAAACATGGTATAGATTTAGCTTTAAGCTTAATTCGACGAATAGCATTGGTATGGTCATTAAACCATGGTTGAGGATTTTTTTCTCATATACAAAATCTTTTTATCCTTGTACAGAAGTTTGCAATATAGTTAAGATTTCCCAAAAATATTTGCAGTTGGGTTTTCTCTTTGATTTCATCAGGAAATTTAGAAGCAAATTCAATTGCTATGTCAATAGGAATCACTAATCCCTTTTCAATGTTATGACCAAGAAATCTTATTTTGGTATGAAAAAGACAAATCTTCTTAGCAAAAACGGTTAAGCCATTATGTTTAATGACTTTAATGAATATATGCAAATGTTTCCAATAATGATCTATTGATTGAGAAAAGATGAGTACATCATCAATATATACAATTGAAAAATTCATATAAGGATTGATAAACTTGAAACGGATGCTTCGCCCATTATGTTAGACTGAATACCATTGTCATTGATAATTATGGGATTAAGGAGGGATATGAAAGGTGTTCCTAGTATGATAGATTGACTGAGTCCATGGACAACAATGAAATAGGCTTTTAGGCAAATTCCATTATTGCAAACACAAGAATTGGAAAATTTATAATTGATTTTCATTCTGCTGGAGTCAGCAGTGGTGAGATCTAGTTTAGTAGTCTCGCAATATTTTGTTGGGACAATACCTTCATGGATACAATTGAGATATGCTCCTGAATCAATAAGACCAATACCTTCAAAAATGAAGTCATGGTCAATAACTATCTTGATTCCAACATACCATTTTGGGAAAGTGACTTCGTCAAGATTGAGAATTTCTTAAGTGTGGAATCATCGAACTGGTTGGGAGAACTAGGTTCTAGATTAGGAATAGAATTGGGATTTGATTTAAGATATTCTTTTTCTTCACTTAACACTTCTTCATGATTGTGAGATTCAAGGTGAGAAACATAGTCAACAAAAGTTTTTATTTCTTTTTTGAGAATAATTATCTCATTTTGCAAGTCTTGAATTGTAGGATCTTTCTTTTCTATCTTTTGCAGTCTATTCACGACTTCAGAAAAATTGGAAGCAATTACCTATGATAGGTAATTGTTAGGTTTGGTTTTGTGCTAAGGAACTTGGAGTACCTGAATATATTCAAAAATAACTTGCTTCTTTTTATCAGAATCTTTAATCTTGTCTAGAAGATCAAGGATTATTGATTCTTTGGAAGTAATGAAATTAATATTTAAGCCATTCATTTCAAGAATTGCTTTATAGTAATTAATTTTACTACTACATTCATGAAAATCAGCTACTTGATAAGAACAGAAGTCCTGTTCTGAACTTCTAGAGGGTCAGACATCTTCATCGATGATGTTAAATTCATTCTTAGATTTAGATTCAAAATTAGAAGAATTAAGGAGGATAGCATTTAATTGCTTCTTGAGTCCTTCGTCTATGACAAGTTCATTGATTTTCTTTTTGGTATAACACTTAATGGCTTGGTTTGCCATACTTGCGGCTGATAACCTTGGATTTAGAGAAGGGGTAAATGCACTTTACCCCCCTATACTTTAAGGCGGTTGCACTACGCCCCCCCCCCCCCTACTTTAAAAAGTTGAACTAAACCCCCCTGAACTCATCAAAATTGGGCAAAATGGACGGTTTCCATCCAAGTTAACACAGTTTTTGGGCGGGAAGTGTTTGGCGCCCAGATCTTGCATTTTTAGGACGAAACTACACCTTTGACCCAATAAAGTGCTTAAGACTTGCAAAAAAAACCCCAAAAAGCCACCCACTTCATTTCTCTTATTCTGCAAACCCTAGAAAACTTGCAAATGGAAGAGAGTCGTGGTCGCATGGATGTAGCTGCTAGAGTATGCTTAAGACTTAGTTAATGTTAATGTTGTTAGTAAGCATAGAAAAGTACAGTTCTTAGGCATTTTGTAACCTAAAAATGATGTACTTTGGATGTAATTTGTGAGCAATGTTTCTTAGAATTAATCAATGTTACGTACAAGGTATTTATTTGTTGTATTTTTTTGTGTGTGAACCCATCCCCTCGACCCAAAACATGCCTGAACCCATCCCCTCGACCACACCGTTTAGTGAAGACACCGCCACCACCACCGCTACGAAGAAAAGATCCGAGGAAGAGAGAGAAACAGAGCCCAAGCCCGTTATTGTGACCCGGCCCAGATCCCAATCCACCACCCGCCGAGTCACTCCCGCCGCCGTCGCCTCCGCCTCCTCTCCGGCGGCGCTGGAGAAGCACCTCCAGAACGGGGATCTGTACATCGGGAGCTTCTCGGGCCACGTGCCTCACGGATCGGGCAAGTACCTCTGGGTGACGGATGCATGTACCAGGGCGACTGGAAGCGCGGCAAGGCCTCCGGCAAGGGCAAGTTCTCCTGGCCCTCGGGCGCCACCTTCGAGGGCGAGTTCAAGTCGGGTCGGATGGAGGGCTTTAGCACCTTCACCGGATCCGACGGCGACACCTACCGCGGCTCCTGGACCTCCGATCGTAAGCACGGATATGGCCAAAAGCGGTACGTGAACGGCAATTACTCGATGATGATCACTTGATTTTCAATCGGCAGAGAGATTTGGGAGACCGAGAGTTTGAGAAATTTGGAAAATGAATGGTTTGAAAACGGTGGATACAGTCTTCGATGTTGAGTTTAATACAAGGGTAATTGTGACATTTCAGCAATCTCAGTTACGGCCGTTCCATTTTGCCCAGTTTTGATGAGTTCAGGGGGGTTTAGTTCAACTTTTTAAAGTAGGGGGGGCATAGTACAACCGCCTTAAAGTATAGGGGGGTAAAGTGCATTTACCCCTTTAGAGAACTTTTGGTATCTGGGATATTTGTGCGACACCTCTCAGCCCAAGTGACATCACCGGAGCTCAGTTGTCGATCATAAACACAACATAACCCTGCTGGATTGCAGAGCAACTCTAGATACATAACTTTATATACATAAAGCTTCAAAAGGGCATCCTTACAAAAAAATTCACTACAACGTGTAGCATAAACACAACGAACATTTTAAAAGAGAACATCTAGATCCCAAAATACGGTTAACACCGTCTTATGTCTCCATTTATAAATCAAGCCAATTTCTCCTTCCCTTTTCCTGATGTCTCACGCAGTTCGACCTTACCACCTGAAACAACACAGATAAGGAATGAGCGCAAATCCCCCAGTAGAGATAACACGAGGATTAACGTGCACAAACGATGCGACAGACTTGGGGGAATAATAATCAATCCAACAATATCAAAGAATCAAGAGTTCAATAAATAGCGCAACATCAACATAATGGTCGAACAATGTATTTTTTTGTTAGACTGAGCGGTTTTAAGGCCCAACAGAACAACATTATTTTCCATATTGTTATGGACAGGACTAACCGATCGACAGACCGATAGACTATGCAAGTGAACATTAAATTAGTAACGGCCAAATTAAACATCAAAAGAATACAAGCCATTGAAATAGTTAACACCAAGATAAAGTCAAGTGCAATGCCGACTCAGACCCGACTGATTAAACCCAACCAAACACAACAGACTCAACTCGCGCGCCTTACATTTTTTTTGCCGGTGATCATACTTCACATGCCTTCCTTTCATATAATGTCCCGTATTACGGGATGTTAATCTCAGTCTCAGGTAATAAAAAGAGACGCTAGCACAAGAAGGGAATTCATGAAGAGTGTTCGTCCCCAATCACGCTACCGCCAAACTACAAGTTACACCAACTGGACAGACTAAGGAAAATGATTTCACCTTACGCCCTCAATCAATCAATAACTCAAGCAAGAATTTTCGGTCACAAAATCGACCGGTGTTCAACACCACAACTGAAACTCACACCAACATCACCCACAGAGTGGACCAGGGAGAAAATTAACCACAAGTCCTCAACAATATTCCTAATTAAGAGGGATATCGGCACAACAACCACCGACATCTCATATCAATCATGCAACATTCACAATATAACAACACTATCAACGCCATGTATGCTAAGCAAAGCAAATCATAGCATAGAAGGAAACGCATTATCTTTACCTGACTGGCTTTTACCCGATATGACCAGCAACCTCAGATCACAACGAGCGGGTTCACCTAATTAAATAAGACCTTACTCGTCGTCAAACACTATTCAAACATAAATACACAATTTATTCTACTCCATTTTTATCAGTTGTTTATAACGTCTTGCAATGGCCAGTTATCCCGACCCGGTAGCCAGGTCTTTAACCTAGCTTTAATGATGCATTAGTATTAATACTCCCACATTTAGGCATACTAACCCCATTCCTCACTTTCCGTCACTCAGAACGCTTAATTGCGCGCATTCCCTGAAAATTTAGTGTCGACATTGTAAATTACCAAAACACCTCCTGATGGCCATCACCACCCCAATACCCCAAAACCGCTTCAAGACAACTTTTCAGATGTCTTACATCCATTCCTGGACCAAAACGTCATTCGGAAAATTTTGTAGGAAAAATTACCAAAACACCCCCTGGCGGCCATCACCTCTACAAAAATCCCAAAGTACTTTAAAACATATTTTTAAGTATCTAGATTCATTTTTGGACTAAAAAGCGCTTCGGGGATTTTTCGCTCAAAAATCCCTAATCGACAATTAACGGAGTGCTCGAAAGCCGGCTCTGCTAAAAAAATGCTATCAGCTTCGAAATGTCCCGAAACTTCAGATATTGAAGCATCTCACCAATTTAAGGTCCTCATAAAAATTTTACACGAAACTATGTTAGTTTGCTATTTTTAAATTCACCACGAATTTTCAGAATAACCGCGTCAGTTAACCCCCTTCGCGACCTCAAAAAACATGAAAAATTTTCACATTATAGATTTCATAAAAATAACTAGAATATATATATATATATATATATATATACATATACATATATATATATATATATATATATATATATATATATACATATACATATATACATATACATATATATATACATATACATATATATATATACATATACATATACATATATATATACATATACATATATATATATATATATATATATATATATATATATATATATATATATATATATATATATATGGGATAATACCATTTTACTCCCCTGAACTATCCCCGTTTTGTTATTTTGGTCCCTGCACTTTAAAATTCGTTAAATCAGTCCTTGTACTTTGTGCCGTCATCAATTTAGTCCCTTCCGTTAGCATTTTTGTTAAAACTCGGGGGTATTTTAGTCAAATAATGAAAAAATATGGGATAATACCATTTTAGTCCCCTGAACTATCCCCGCTTTTTTATTTTGGTCCCTGTACTTTAAAGTTCGTTAAATCAGTCCATGTACTTTGCATCGTCATTAATTTAGTCCCTCCGTTAGCATTTCTGTTATAAATTTAGGGATATTTCAGTCAAGCCCTAGCCTTATAGTCCTCAACCTCTCCCCCTACCTTTCTCTCTCTTCTCCCTTCCCCGTCTTCCTTTCCTCCCTCTCTTCTCCATCCTAGCAGCCACCACCAAAATCATGAACTCCAAATTCCATCCCTTTAAAACTAAACCCATCAATCATCTTCCACTACAATTACATGACTCACCACATGGAACATTCCTTACCTGATTTAACATACGGTTCCTACTCCCTCTCAACACCAACACCCCAATTACAGCAAAGGAAACTAGGAAGCCCACCCAATTCCTTCCATTCTCAGATCTGCAATGAAAAATGACAAGAATCTGCAAAGAAAACCCATGAAGGTCAGCCATCTTTATGGAGGGCTTATGCATTCCACCAATTGCTAGAGAAAAGGCGGAAGCGGTGATGGTTGATTTATGGTGGTCGCAGCAGATGTGGGGGAAGAAGAATGGGGGAGAGTGGGGGGTTAATGGCAGGTATGATGAACATGTCTTCTTGTGGCTGAGAATGGTGGTGATCGAATGGCTGGTGGTGATTGTTGATTTATGGTGGTGGTAGCAATGGTGGAAATGCGCCGGGGGGGGGGGGGGGGTGGTGTGGGTTGGGGGAAGGCAGAAAGGGAAGAGATATGAAATATTTTTTCATTATTTGACTAAAATACCCCCAAGTTTTAACAGAAATGTTAACGGAGGGACTAAATTAATGACGATGCAAAGTACATGGACTTATTTAACGAATTTTAAAGTACAGGGACCAAAATAAAAAAGCGGGGATAGTTCAGGGGACTAAAATGGTATTATCCCATATTTTTCATTATTTGACTAAAATACCCCCGAGTTTAACATAAATGCTAACGGAGGGACTAAATTGATGACGGCACAAAGTACATGGACTGATTTAACGAATTTTAAAGTGCATGGACCAAAATAACAAAACGGGGATAGTTCAGGGGAGTAAAATGGTATTATCCCTATATATGTATATATATATATACAAACATATACTTTGTCCAAACCTACCTCGAACTATTTTTAAAAATTCAATCAATGAACTGTATAAAATCTAGCTAACTTTAGCGACGATTACAGTCATTATTCATTGCCACTTGGATTAAACACACACAGTAACTCACCATCACACACCCATATCATCTTCTTCCTCCCACTGCCGAGCGCCCCCCCCCCCCCACACACACACTCCCCCATACTTATGAAATTACCTGCTCACCCACCTAATTTTACATTCCGAACATATCATAATCTCCACTACACCCACTTATACCTACACAGCACACCCGCATCTTCTTCATAAACCCACCGGCACACACACCACATCACAGCAGTAGCCCATTGCTGCTATTCTTCTCGTCCCCCTTCCCCCTTTTTTCACTCACACACACAACACTTATACCATTTCACACACTACACACCCCTCTCCCTTTCTCAATAACCCTTGCATCATCACACAACACCCTTCCCCACCCCTTTTCCACCATCAACTCACACACAAACCCAACAACACTGTTGCCATAACAGCAATGTTCCTCACCAATGCACACCCAGCACACACACCACACATTACACAGTACACACTTCTCACACATCACTCCCCTCCCCCCTTAACAGCCTCCACAGCTGCCCCTCCCTTCCCCTTTCACCCTCCAACACCCACGCAGCACACACACAGTTCACAAACCCACACCCCATGGCAGGTTACCCCATATATATACCATAAACATCACTCCTAATCTAATTCAAATTAAACCCGAATTGAACATGGGAAGAGAAGGCTTACCCTTAGGGCTTTAGGGGTTTTATTTTCTTTCTTCCTTCCTTCTTTCTCCTCTCTTTTCTTTCTCTCTTTTCTTCTTCTTCTCTTCCCTGTTTTTTTCTTTTTGTCGAATGTTCTGTTTTTCTCTTTTCCTTATTTTCCTCTTTAATTCACCAAATTTTATTTTTTTATTTTAATGCACTTAGTCACCTTCTTTCCTAAGTAAGAGGTGCCCAAAGGTCGTTAAATTTTTCTCCCCTCATGCCACTAATCACAAGTTTAAAATTACAATTTTGCCCCCAACTTTCCATAATTGCATTTTTGACCCCCACCATTTTTATAAAATTATATTTTGGCCCCAAGGCCAAACTAACCTCTCATTTAAATTCTCAATACTTGTTTATCAATAAAGTAGTGCTACTAATAAAAATAACCACCCCCCAAAAAAATTTAATCTAATTCACAGTTAGATTAATTTAAGGCATTTTCAGGGTATGACAATTCGCGTTTGGTAAACCTTTTGGAAGTATTGGAAGATTCATCTTTTTGCTAAAATTCTTAGAGAATCTAGGTTTTCTAAAAGGTTTCCTAAATTTGGAAGATTTTTTTCCCGTTAATTGGAGACAGAGAGGCTATTGTAATCAAATTGATAACAAAATTGTCCTAGCTTTGTTCTTCACGTTTTGTGTTCCTTCTTAAGCTAATTTTTGAGCCTGATGTCATTACATAAGACTAATCCTTCAGCGCAAATTTTGCTAGTTAATTCTCCAAAGGTGTATACGGAGAAAGGTAAAGCACCATCGTGCTTATTTCTGACGTGGGTTCTAACACGCTCACCAAAAAGTGTAGGAAGACTTATGATGAAACGTTCTTTCAAGAAATCATGTTGAGCATCACTTCTTTGGTAAAGCTTGGTCAAGAACACATCCTTGTACCACCTAAAATGGGTTAAAGTAGGAGATCTAAGGTTGATAAGAAGTTCCCTACCCTTTTCTAGAACAATGTTGGCATTGCCAACGAAATGCTTGGTAATCGCAGTAACTAAAGTAGTGATTGCATCGGACTAGGTATGACCATTAGCTTGGATAAGAGTTCCATTGGGTTCGACCTTGATTGAGTTAAGGATACTATTTTGGTCAGTGGGGGTACGATAATGATCCCACCATCCATGAAGTTAACCAGTATATCCTGTAATTAAATACCTGGCTATAAGGGCTTCATTATCTCTGCAGTTTCGATTGCGAGCACTATTAGCTGTCATAAGCATGTGTTGAAGGAAGGTAATGATTTGGTAATCAATCATACTATCAAGATTCCATTCATAGGTGGAAGATAAATTAAAAGAGCAAGGTGCTACAAAAATTTTCTCCTCAAGTTGTATATCATAAACTGGAGTAGGCCTTGGATAGTAGTTTCTCAAAGGTGGCCTAGGATTGGAAGTACCAATTGCTATGACAAATTGTTGTTTAGATCATTGGGATCAACCTCAGATTCAGTAGTAGAATAATCGACCATTTCTATGGTGTTAATATTTATAGGAAAAGACTGAGAAGATTCAACTTTGGGATATTTTTCTCTGGGAGTTTTGATCTATCCTAATTTAGACATCAACTCCAGAATGAATTCATTGCTAGGTTCACAAGTACTTAACTTGAGTTTGCTATCTAATTTGATAGAGGGTTTTACTAAAGGGTTGTTCAATCTTTACTCTTTTGGGTTTGTTTAGTTTGGTCATCATTTTTTGTGTTAAACCTAAACCCGTTGACGATATACTCTCCATGACAGAATGGTTATGTACTAGGGCCATGAGCTAGTACTTTTAAACTATAGTCTATTGATTTGTCGACCGATTGAACCTACTACAAAAGACAGTAAAAATTAAGGATAAATTAGTATACAAATAAACCACATAGTTAATTATAGTCTAGTTTGTTTATCCACTTACACGTCTTTTGAACCATTTGATGCCAAGGAAAGCGGGTTCGTATCTACGAGGAAGTGCCAAAAAGGCTGCAGTCTGAGTCAGCTTCCAAGTATGCAAAGTGAGAGACATTAAGGACGGAGTAAGGGCTGAGAGCAAGGCTCTCCAGATAGGCCGCGAGGGGTGGCAGCACTGCACATACAAGGTGACGACGAATAGGGCCGGCAACCGACAGTCAGTGTCGAGGTCCAAGTCAAGGGTTCGAAGTCAGAAGTCCAAATGTGTTTCTCACACTAGAATTCCAGAGAGAATAGGTTTTTAGAGAAAGAAAGTGAAAATGTCAAATGAGAGAGATATCCCTTTAATGAGCTCCAAAGTCCACTATTTATAGGCAAAAATGTGCATGTGTCATCAGCCAACATGTGTCGTCCCCTGGGAGTGACATGTCAATAGGGGTTGGGGTCCCAAAGTACCGATTATCCGTTGGACTGCCGGTCACTGAGTTCGTGCTACCCCTGCCCTTGCAGCGTCTCTCTGTTTATCTGAAAAGACTAACCACACCGCGGTAGCATGATCAGAGTAGCCCGTTACCCCAGCCACCGGTCCAAGCCCTTACTGAATCGCACAAGGTGCGTCAAAAGACGCACATAGAACCTGACAGTGGCGAGGGTTGCCTCTGTAGCCAAATGCCAGGTGGACTAGGCGCAATGCCCTCCAAGGACCTGCTCCCATCCCGGAGTGACCCGTGCGTCATTGTCCTGGTGGTGTCGACGATCAATGGTAACATGAGAGGACATGATCACAGCTCAGTGCTCAGAGTCACGCAAGTCAAACCAGGCAGTGATAACTTTATGGTAACGAGTCCATCCTGCTGCGAGAGGTCTTCGTGCCAGAGCCCCCTGTGATTGTGACGGCGATGGATTTAAGGTAATGAGCCCATCCCGTGGTAGCGATGACTTTAAGGTAGTGTGTCCATCCCGTTGTGAGGGGTCCTCATGCCGAAGCCCCACGTGATTGTGATGGCGATGGCTTTAAGGTAATGAGCCCATCCCGTGGCGAGGGGTCCTCGTGCCGGAGCCCCCTGTGATTGTGACGGCGATGGCTTTAAGGTAATGAGCCCATCCCATGACAGTGATGACTTTAAGGTAGTGAGTCCATCCTGCTGCAAGGGGTCCTCGTGCCGGAGCCCCATGTGATTGTGATGGCGATGGCTTTAAGGTAATGAGCCCATCCCGTGGCGAGGGGTCCTCGTGCCGGAGCCACCCGTGATTGTGACGGTGATGGCTTTAAGGGAATGAGCCCATCCCGTGGTGGCGAAGCCTTTAAGGTAGTGAGCCCATCCCGTGGAGAGGGGTCCTCGTGCTAGAGCCCCCCGTGATTGTGACGGCGATGGCTTTAAGGTAACGGGCCTATCTCATGGCGGCGATGACTTTAAGGTAATGAGCCCATCCCGTGGCGGCGATGACTTTAAGGTAGTGAGTCTATCCCGCTGCGAGGGGTCCTCGTGCCGGAGCCCCCCGTGATTGTGATGATGATGGCTTTAAGGTAATGAGCCCATCCCGTGGCGGTGATGACTTTAAGGTAATGAGTCCATCCCGCTGCGAGGGGTCCTCATGCCGGAGCCTCCCGTGATTGTGACGGTGATGGCTTTAAGGTAATGAGCCCATCCCGTGGCGGCAATGACTTTAAGGTAATGAGTCCATCCCGCTGTGAGGGGTCCTCGTGCCGGAGCACTACGAGCAAACCCCCCGGAAGCACGTAACATGATTTTGGCTCATGGGCGGGGCGACTACCGTCGCGAGACAATACCTGGTGTAGGGGCACGTATAAGAAGAATGGCCCACGAGAGCGGCGACGAGTGTCGTGGGACGATGTTTGGTGTCCGGGGATGTCATGAAAGAGGCGTGGCGCATGGGCACGGTGACGAACATTGCGGAACAATACTTGGTACCGGGGGAACGTAGTGCGACAGAGAGCCAGGGGGGATGGCTGTATCAGTGGCGCGACGCATGGGCGCGGTGGCGTGTGAGAGTGCGGTGCGCGGGCACCGGTGACAAAGGTCGCAGAGACGGCGCGCGGGCGCAGGCGACATGAGTCTCGGAGTTGTCACACGGACGCAGGCGACGAATGTCGCGAGGGCAACACGCTGGCGCGGGCGACGGGATTCGCAGAGCTGGCGATAGTGGTAGCATTGTGAGAATTGCGACGATAGTGGTTAATGATAGTGAGGTTGTTCGGCCGACGTGGGTGGAGGCCTTGTTGTGAAGGTTGAAATAGAAGAGTGAAGGGCGTGCCAAAGTGTGAGCGTTGACTTTGGTTGTTAGCCCCAGAGGGGGTGGGGGGCGTCCGTTCAGGGTGGTGAAAGGGGTCAGTCGAGAGGGTGGTTGCCGACCTTGGTGTGCGCTTGTGGGATGAAGGTGGGAGGCCGAAGGGGTGGTTCCGCCTTGGTTGTGTTGTGGGCCGAAAGGAAAAATGAAAAGGGTGGCCGGTGATGGAGATGGCCGAAGGTGAAGATGGGTTGACCATGGGGTCGGCGAGGTGGTGGGGGTCGACCAGGTGGGTGGGGTCGGCCAGGTTGGTCGGTGGGGAGAGAGGCCGAAACAAGAAAATGGCGAAGGGGAAGAGGGGCTCGGCGGCGGCAATGGGCTGCCATGGCGCCGTGGGGGCTTCCGGGGTCGGAGGGAGAGGAGAGGAAGAGAGGCCGAGAGGGGGGGGGGGTCGGGCAAGGTAGGGGTCGCCGGGGTAGGATGATGAGACAAAGAAGTGAAAACGAAGGGAGAAGGTGAAGCCGGCGATGGCATCGGCGTGGTGGAGCTGCCACGGGGTGGGTCGGCCGACGAGGAAGAGAGGAGGTCGACGGGAGAGAGGGGAGGTCAGTGGGGTTGGGGGGGTCCGGGGGGGTCGGCCAGGGGGAGGGAGATGCCGGGGAGGAGCTACCGGCGGTGGACATGGCCGAAACTGGTTAGCGGCGTGGGTAGGTGGGCTAAGCATGGAGAAGAAAGATAGATTAAGGTTAGAAAATTTTAGGGTTCTAGGGGAACGGGTCGGGTTTTGGGCAAACGGGCGGGTTGACCCGCGTGAAGCTGGTTGAAGAGAATGGGAAATAGGGCAGTGCGGGCGCGGGTCAGACCACCGCGGATGGGTTCTGCCCACCTGGATTTCTTTTGCTTTTGGGAAAATTGCGTAAAATACCCCTGTGGTTTGGGGTTGTTGCAAAAAGACCCCTCCCGTTACAAAAATTGCAATAAGACACCTAAGGTTTAAAAAGTGTTACATCCGTCAATAAATCCGTTTGTTTTAACCGCGTTTGTGGTAAACGCGCCTCAGTGGCAAGTGTCACTGCTAAATAATTTTTTAAATGTCATTTTTTTCCCCTGGATACCTCCTTCGACCGTTGCAAGCAAGAACCTTCAGCATCACGCCAGAGAATCATGCAACGCACCATGCTCGAGGTCAACCGCGCGTCGCAGAACACTCTGTCGGGTCTCCGCGGAGGCCAGCTCCAGACGCCGTCGTTCAACCACCACATCAAGTCGTTCACGGAAGGGAGGGACGACGACAACAACAACAATCAGTCGGTGGAGATCGACGAGGAGTCAGATCCGTCTGATTCCTGGAAGATCCGGCAGATCGACGACGATCTGAACTCGCAGGCGGACAACTGCAACGACGAGTCGTCGGTGAGGAATGCGGCGGCGGTCAAGCGGTCGCGCCTGGTGTGGACGCCTCAGCTACACAAGCGGTTCGTGGACGTGGTGGCGCACCTGGGCATCAAGAAAGCTGTGTCGAAGACGATTATGCAGCTGATGAACGTGGAGGGGCTGTCGAGCGAAGGGCCGTCGACGTCAAACCACTTGTTCGCGTCCACGCCGGTGCCGCAGAGCTTGCACGAGCCCGCCGGGAGCGGGCATATGCCGATTTCGATGAATTATTCGCCGCAGATGATGCAGATGCAGGTTTACGGGCACCCAGGGGCTGGCGGGTCTTACCATGGGTTTGAGTCTCATCCTTACAACAATTATGGTTCGTCGTATCACGGTGTTACTCATAACAATAAATGATTGTTGGAATTGAATTGGAGGGCAAAGAATTGATGCCAGTGCCGTTGAATTACGACTCTTGTTAATTGTTATGGATAGGAAGTTAGTGTTAGAAAAGTTTCTCATTCTTGATTTGTGGTTCTTGCTTGCAAAGGTCTTGAGTATAGTGTTTGACAAACGAGACCAATGTGCTTATATACAGGGGTAGTTTAGGAAATTTCTTAATTCCGTAACAGAAGTTGACGGATGTAACACTTTTTAAACCTTAGGTATCTTATTGTAATTTTTGTAACGGGAGGGGTCTTTTTGCAACAACCCCAAACCAAAGGGGTATTTTACGCAAGTTTCCCTTTGCTTTTTTAACTTTGAATTTGAATTTTGAATTTTTTTTAAGTAGGGAGGCGCCCAAGAAATTCTCAATCTGTATATAAAGAGAGTGAGAGCTGTGGATAATTTTTGAAAGAGAAATTTCTAAGTGAAAGGGAGAGAAGGCGGAGGGTGGTGGAGAGATGAAAAAAATCTGTGAAAATTTTCAAATTATGGGGGATGGAGGTTACATGAAAGAGAGTTTTTTTGCAAAAAAATTGTAAGTCCCAAGATTTTGGTTGAAAATTTTGTTTAAGAGTTGAGCTCGTGCGAGGGTGCCGAGTGAAGCCGCGGAGGGTGATGACCTGTTTGCAAAAAATGAAGAATTTTTTCTAAGTGTTGAAATAAAGAAAAAAAGGATATGCGGAGGTGATGCGACCGCGACCATAAGAGGTTGAGATGAGAGGGATGGGGGACTTAAGGTGGTGGGCTGGCATGGATGACCAGCTGAGTAATTGAGGCAGGGGCCTGGTGTCGAAACTTAGTAGCGTGGCTCGAGCCACATCGCGCACCACTTACGAAGTCCCTGCAACGAGAGGCATGCAGAAGGGGTTGGGAAAGGGTAAAGCCCCCAAGGGATTGGAGATGGCACCAAAGGTGGTGCCAGTAGAACAATGTTAGCTTAAAAAAATTTCGAAGTCTGGAAATGACAGCCTCTTGGATGGCTGGGTTGAGGTTGTGACTGGTAGTCTTGCGTTGCTGAGGCATGGTGGCTTGGGTGTGTCAGGGAAGGAACGAACTGCATTGTTGGTAGTCCACGTAGCTCTCTGTTACACATGCATGGTGCCTAAGTGTGGCAGACAGGCGAACTACAATGCGATGCTCACCTCCCCAGCAGAGTAGCCAAAAAAATGACAAGGAAAGTGGGTTCGTATCTACGATGAGGTGCCACAAAGGCTACAGTCCGATTCAACTTCCAAGTATGCAAAGTGAGAGATATCAAGGACGGAGTAAGGGCTGAGAGCAAGGCACCCCAGACTGGCCGCGAGGGCTGGCAGCGCTGCGTAGACAGGGCGACGACGAACATGGCCGGCAGTCGACAGTCAGTGTCGAGTTCCAAGTCAAGGGTTCGATGTCAGAAGTCCAAATGTGTTTCTCTCACTAGATTTTCATAGAGAATACGTTTTTAGAGAGAGAAAGTGAAAATGTCAAATGAGAGAGAAATCCCTTTAATGAGCTCTAAAGTCCACTATTTACAGGCAAAAATGTGCATAAGTCATCAGCCGACATGTGTCGTCCTCTGGGAGTGACACGATAACAGGGGGTCACAAAATACCGATTATCTGTTGGACTGCCGGTCCCCGAGTTCGTGCTGCCCCTGCCCTTGCAGTATTTCTCTGTCTATCTGAGAAGACTAACCACACCGCGGTAGCATGATCAGAGTAACCCGTTGCCCCAGCCACCTGTCCAAGCCCTTACTGAATCCCACAAGGTACGTCAAGAGACCCGTAGAGAACCTGACAGCGGCGAGAGTTGCCCCTGTAGCCAACTGCCAGGCGCACTAGGCACAATGCCCTCCAAGGACTTGCTCCCGTCCCAGAGTGACCCATGCGTCATTGTCCTGGTGGTGTTGACGATCAATGGTAACATGAGCAGACATGATCGCAGCTCAGTGCTCAGAGTCACGCAAGTCAAACCAGGCGGTGATAACTTTGTGGTAACGAGTCCATCCTGCTGCGAGAATTCCTCGTGCCAGAGCCCCCCGTGATTGTGACGGCGATGGCTTTAAGGTAATGAGCCCATCCCATGGCGGCGATGATTTTAAGGTAGTGTGTCCATCCCGTTGCAAGGGGTCCTCATGCCGAAGCCCTCCGTGATTGTGACGGCGATGGCTTTAAGGTAATGAGCCCATCCCGTGGCGAGGGGTCCTCGTGCTGGAGCCCCCGATTTGTGACGGCGATGGCTTTAAGGTAATGCGCCCATCCCGTGGCGGCGATGACTTTAAGGTAGTGAGTCCATCCCGCTGCGAGGTGTCCTCGTGCCAGAGCCCTCCGTGATTGTGACGGCGATGGCTTAAAGGTAATGGGCCCATCTCGTGGCGGCGATGACTTTAAGGTTGTGAGTCCATCCCGCTGGCGAGGGGTCCACGTGTCGGAGCCCCCCGTGATTGTGACGGTGATGGCTTTAAGATAATGAGCCCATCCCATGGCGAGAGGTCCAAGTGCCGGAGACCCCATGATTGTGACGGCGATGGCTTTAAGGTAATGAGCCCATCCCGTGGCGGGGATGAATTTAAGGTAATGAGTCCATCCCGCTGCGAGGGGTCCTCGCGCCAAAGCCCCCTGTGATTCCGACGGCGATCGCTTTAAGGAATGAGCCCATCCCACGGCGACAATGACTTTAAGGAAATGAGTCCATCCCGCTGCGAGGGGTCCTCTTGTCGGAGCCCCCCGTGATTGTGACGGTGATGGATTTAAGGTAATGAGCCCATCCCGTGGTGAGGGGTCCTCGTGCCGGAGCCCCCAGTGATTGTGACGACGATGGCTTTAAGATAATGAGCCTATCCCGTGGCGGCGATGACTTTAAGGTAGTGAGTCCTTCCTGGTACGAGGGGTCCTTATGCTGGAGCCCCTCGTGATTGTGACGGCGATGACTTTAAGGTAATGAGCCCATCCCGTGGCGGTGATGACTTTAAGGTAGTGAGTCCATCCCGCTGCGAGGGGTCCTCGTGCCGGAGCCCTCCGTGATTATGATTGCGATGGCTTTAAGGTAATGGGTCCATCCCGTGGCGGCGATGACTTTAAGGTAATGAGTCCATCCCGCTGCGAGGGTTCCTCGTGCTGGATCCCTCATGATTGTGACAGCGATGGCTTTAAGGTAATGAGCCCATCCCATGGCGACGATGACTTTAAGGTAGTGAGTCCATCCCGCTGCGAGGGGTCCTCGTGCCAGAGACCCCCGTGATTGTGACGTCGATGGCTTTAAGGTAATGAGCCCATACCGTGGCAGCGATGACTTTAAGGTAACGAGTCCATCCGACTGGAAGGGGTCCTCGTGCCGGAGCCCTCCGTGATTCTGACGACCATGGCTTTAAGGTAATGAGCCTATTCCGTGGCAGTGATGAATTTAAGGAAATGAGTCCATCCGACTGCGAGGGGTCCCCGTGCTGGACCACTACGAGCAGAGCCTTCCGGAAGCACGTAACATGATTGTGGCGCATCGGCACGGCGACTACCGTCACGAGACAATACATAGTGCCGGGTCACGTATCATAAGAATGGCACACGAGAGCGGGGACGAGTGTCGCGGGATGATGTTTGGTTCCTAGGGATGTCCAGAAAGAGGCGTGGCGCATGGGCGTGGCGTGGAACGACGCCGAACAATACTTGGTGCCGGTGACACGTAGTGCGACAGAGAGCCAGGAGGGATGGCTTTAAGGTAAATACCCCATCCCGTGGTGGTGATGACTTTAAGGTAGTGAGTCAATCCCACTGCGAGAGGGTCCTCGTGCCGGAGCCCCCCGTGATTGTGACGGTGATGGCTTTAAGGTCATGGGCCCATCCCGTGGCGGTGATGACTTTAAGGTAATGAGTCTATCCCGCTGTGAGGGGTCCTCGTGCCGGAGCCCCCGTGATTGTGACGGCGATGACTTTAAGGTAATTAGCCCATCCCATGGCAAGGGGTCCTCGTGCCGGAGCCCAGTGATTCTGACAGCGATAGCTCTAAGGTAATGAGCCAATCCCGTGGCGTCGATGACTTTAAGGTAGTGAGTCCATGCCGCTGTAAGGGGTTCTCGTGCCGGAGGCCCACGTGATTGTGACGGCAATGGCTTTAAGGTAATGAGCCCATCCCGTGGCGAGGGGTCCTCGTGCTGGAGCCCCACATAATTGTGACGGTGATGGTTTTAAGGTAATGAGCCCATCCTGTGGCGGCGATGACTTTAAGGTAATGTGTCCATCCCGCTGCGAGGGGTCCTCGTGCTGGATCCCCCCGTGATTGTGACTGCGATGGCTTTAAGGTAATGAGCCCATCCCGTGGCGAGGGGTCCTCGTGCCGAAGCCCCCCGTGATTGTGACGGTGATGGCTTTAAGGGAATGAGCCCATCCTGTGGCGGCGAAGCCTTTAAGGTAGTGAGCCCATCTCGTGGCGAGGGGTCCTCGTGCCAGAGCCCCCCGTGATTGTGACGGCGATGGCTTTAAGGTAACGGGCCTATCTCATGGGGGCGATGACTTTAAGGTAATGAGCCCATCCCGTGGCGTCGATGACTCTAAGGTAGTGAGTCCATGCCGCTGCAAGGGGTTCTCGTTCCGAAGGACCACGTGATTGTGACGGTGATGGCTTTAAGGTAATGAGCCCATCCCGTGGCGAGGGGTCCTCGTGCTGGAGCCCCACATGATTGTGACGGCGATGGTTTTAAGGTAATGAGCCCATCCCGTGGCGGTGATGACTTTAAGGTAATGAGTCCATCCCGCTGCGAGGGGTCCTCATGCTGGATCCCCCCGTGATTGTAACTGCGATGGATTTAAGGTAATGAGCCCATCCCGTGGCGAGGGGTTCTCGTGCCGGAGCTCCTCGAGATTGTGACAGCGATGGCTTTAAGGTGATGAGTCCATCATGTGGCGGTGATGACTTTAAGGTAGTGAGTCCATCCTGCTGCGAGGGTCTTCCTTCCAGAGCCCTCCGTGATTATGACGGCGATGGTTTTAAGGTAATGGGCTTATGCCATTGCGGCGATGACTTTAAGGTAATGAGTCTATCTCGCTGCGAGGGGTCCTCGTGCCGGAGCCCCCCGTGATTGTGACGGCGATGGCTTTAAGGTAATGAGCCCATCCCGTGGTGAGGGGTCCTCGTGCTGAAGCCCCACATGATTGTGACGGCGATGGTTTTAAGGTAATGAGCCCATCCCGTGGCGGCGATGACTTTAAGGTAATGAGTCCATCCCGCTGCGAGGGGTCCTCGTGCTGGATCCCCCCGTGATTGTGATTGCGATGGCTTTAAGGTAATGAGCCCATCCCGTGGCGAGGGGTCTTCGTGCCGGAGCTCCTCGAGATTGTGACAGCGATGGCTTTAAGGTGATGAGTCCATCCTGTGGCGGTGATGACTTTAAGGTAGTGAGTCCATCCCGCTGTGAGGGGTCTTCCTGCCAGAGCCCTCCGTGATTATGACGGCGATGGTTTTAATGTAATGGGCTTATGCCATTGCGGCGATGACTTTAAGGTAATGAGTCCATCCCGCTGCGAGGGGTCCTCGTGCCGGAGCCCCCCGTGATTGTGACGGTGATGGCTTTAAGGTAATGAGCCCATGCCATGGCGGCGATGACTTTAAGGTAATGAGTCCATCCCGCTGAGAGGGGTCCTCGTGCCGGATCCCCCCGTTATTTTGACGGCGATGGATTTAAGGTAATGAGCCCATCCTATGGCGGCGATGAATTTAAGTTAATGAGTCCATCCGGCTGCGAAGGGTCGTCGTGCCGGAGCAGTATGAGCGGAGCCCCAAGGAAGCACGTAACACGATTGTGGTGGATGGGCACGGCGGCTACTGTCGTGAGACAATACCTGGTGCCGGGGCACATATTATGAGAATGGCGCACGAGAGCGGAGATGAGTGTCGTGGGATATTGTCTGGTGCCCGGGGATGTCATGAAAGAAGTGTGGCGCATGGGCGCGGTGAGGAACAACGCGGAAGAATACTTGGTGCCGGGGCACGTAGTGCGACAGAGAGCCAGGGGGATGGCTGTATCAGTGGCACGACGCATGGGCGCGGCTGCGTGTGAGAGTGCGGTGCACGGGCGCCGGCGACGAAGGTCACATAGACGATGTGCCGGAGCGGGCGACGGTAGTTACTGAGTTGTCACGCGGACGCGGGCAACTCAAGGTCGCGAAACTGGCGCGCGGGCGATCGGTGTCATGGAGACGTCGCGCAGGCGATGGGAGTTGCGGAGCTATCGTGCGGACGCGGGCGATGGGAGTCGTGGAGCTGTAGCGCGGACGCGGGCAACAAAGGTCGCGGAGACGGCGCACGGGCGACGGGAGTAACAGAGGTGTCGCGCGGGCAACGTTAGTAACGGAGGTGTCGCGCGGGCAACGGCGACGAGGGCCGTGAAGCGGGCGGGCGGCCACGGGTGTTGGGCGTCGTGAAGCCGGCGCGGGCACGGGCAAAGGCGACGGGGAACCGTGAAGTTGGCACGTAGGCAACGCTGGGCATCGCGGAGACGGGACGCGGCCGCGAGCAACGGTCGTCACGACGACGGAGCCCGGCGACGAGCTATGGTCGTCGCGACGACGAGTGACGGGTCATCGTGACTACGGCGCGCGACCGCGAACGACGGTCTTCGGGTTTCAAGGTAGGTGGTCGACTCCCTTAAGGGGGAAGGCACACGAAGGTTGCTTCACAAAAGGAAAATGCACGATGACTTGATTATGTGACGCTTTGACCGGCCTGTGAGCGTTAAAAAGTTGACCGTTGAATTTGCCGACGTGTCATGAGAATTGGGACCCCCAGTGGGCCTATAGGTGTAGCCAAGATAGGTTGGGAACACCATTCAAGAATTTGCATTTTCGATGACATTCAAGTCCAGTGGAATCAGTAATTTGAGATTCTGCATCAAACTCACTGCAAACTGATATAGTTAACCTACTGATCACACATTTTTAATTATATTTACAGTAATTATTTGAAGACAGTAACTTAATCAACTAAAGCTGAAACTTCTTCACAATTTAGAAGGGCATATATTGTTGCAGCGCTATACTCTTCATCCAATAGCAACCAAGTATAAGTTTGTCTAAGCGGACTACCTGATTGCTTGAATATTGATAAATGCCCTTCTAAGTGTGTGCTGGCTCCGGGCTCATTTCGGCCTAGTTGATTTAACCATGTATCAACATTAGGCCCAAAATATTCGCTACAACAGTTGACAAGCTCTTTCATTACGTAAGGCTCAGCAATTTAGCCCTCAACACGAGCTTTATTATGGACTTTTCTCTTTAGATGAAACATGAACCTAGAAATTTAGTGAACAGAGTTAAGTGAAATATCAATGACAACAGGGTTTGCATTATGTGTAATAACAATAGAGAGTTGAAGGATTATTTCTCGAATGAATACATCCACCGATACTGAACAGGTCCACCAATCTTAGCTTCATACACCAAGTGAACCAACAAATGCTCCATTGAATCAAAGAATGAGGGTGGGAAGATTTTTTTCGAGTTTATAAATTGTCACCACAATATTCTTCTCAAGCAACTCCATATTACTTACCCGGAGTGTAGAAGAAATATCTCAAAAGAAATTAGATAAATTCGTCAAAGTCTCGGATACAACATTTGGCAACAATCCCCGGAAAGCAATATGAATGAATCTTTCCATAAATATGTGGCATTCACGACTCTTCATCCCTTGGAACTTGCTCTCATACACTGCAGCAACGAGATATATTGGACGCATACCCATCCAGAAGCTTCAAGTTCTTAACCCACTGATAGACCTTCTCCACTTGTTTTTTGTCTAGACCGTACGGTGCTTTCAGAAGTATCGTCCTCCCGCTGACTGTCCGAGGATGCAGTTCATGGCGTACACCCAACTGTTGTAGATCATTTCTCTCTTTGAGGTGATCTTTCAATTTGCCCTTGACATTCATCATAGTGTTGAACACATTATCAAAAACATTCTTATCAATGTGCATCACATCCATATTGTTTCAAATAATGAGTGTCCTCCAGTAGTTTAACTCCTAGAAAATACACGGTTTCCTCCAGTTGTGCTCTTTTCTGTATCCTGGAATCTTCTAATACGGCACACCCTTACCGTATGGTATGTCAGGCACACCCTTGCTGTATGGTATGTCAGTATCAAGTGCCTCCAGGTGTGAGAGCACTTCATCACTAGATGGATAGTCCAGTGTGACAACATCATGCTCTATTTTTTCAGTCGAATTTATCCTTCTGCCTACGAAACTGATGGTTTGGTGGCAAAGCTTACGGTGACATCCGAACTACGAGGGATTTCCATCGTGCTTTTATGTATGACCGAGGTTACGCCCATACAAGTAGGGCATAATAACTTTCTATATGTGCTCCAGCCACACATCATTCCCAATGAGGGGAATTCATGTGTAGTGCACATCAAAGCAGCCCCAACTAAAAGTTTTGTTTAAGGGATGCATCACAAGTTTCGACTCCATGATCCCATAGCTCTTTGAGCTCATCAATTAACGGCCTTAAATACACATCTATGTCCTTGCCAGGACTCTTTGGCTCTGAAATAAGCAACGACAAAAACATGTATGGCTTCTTCATGCAAATGCCTGGTGGAAATTAAACAGGACAATAATAATAGGCCATATGGAGTAAGGCATGCTAGACTGACCGAAAGGATTGAACCCATCGGTTGCTAAACCAAGTCTAACATTCTGAACTTCATGAGCAAAGATTAGGTGCCTGCGGTCAAACTTCTTCCATGCCTCTCCATCAGTGGGGTGTGTCATCACATCGGCATCACTGCTATGAGTCTCACAGTGAGTCCACGTATGTTCAGCCATATTGGAGGAGTAGAACATCCTTTGAAGCCTTGGCGTAATAAAAAAATATCGCAATACCTTCCATGCAATATTTTTCTTTTTCCATTTGTCTGGTTTATACCTCAAATGATCACATTTCGAAAACCTTGTCAAGTTCTTATTCTTTTTCCAGAGCAGTACACAATTTTTATTGCACGCATATATCCGCTCATAACCCAATCCAAGTTTCATCATCATCTTCTTCGCATCGTAGCACGACCGGGGCAGATTCTTAGTCTCCGAAAAAATTTCCTTGATAAAAGTAACAAACTCGTTAAATTCTTTCTCACTCATCCTATGGTCCGACGTCAACTGTAATAACGTACTAACCGAAGAAAACTGTGTCTCTTAACAAATCATAAAATTAACGAGTCCCATCGTTCGGCTGTTAGGAAGTGTCATTGCCGTAGTAGTCGCCCAGTCAACATTAGCATGCCCAACATTCATAATTATATCTCGATAATTATACTGGGCCTCCATCCTAACTTCAGTTTGACTAGCCGGGGTAGATGACAATACTATTGTTTCCCCATGCTGCGTCTGCCTTGTGTATTTACCCATAAAACTATATTGGAGAAGATGCCATTTACCACCATTCTTTTTATCCAATGCAATAACTCACATTTACTGCACATACACCTTATCTTATCAAAGTCAGCATATGCAGGATGTGCATAAGTGAACTCGAGAAATTCATTGACGCTATCCTCAAAATCATCATCATTTTTTCTTTTTCATCCAACTTCGATCAATTGACATGACGACTGAGATTACTATATACCACCTTGAATTGAAACCAATAATTAGGTACGGTTAATATGAAAATGAATGCATGCATGTGACAACATGTCTATACCCCATCCATTCTCTAATAGGTAGTGGTCTTATCCCATTCAGAAAAGCACATGTCTATAAAATAGATACCGACTCATGCTTTGTCCTATGTCGACGAAAATTTCGGTAGCACCTCCCTGCATTTCTCCAAGTACACGACATCGATTAGGTATTCTAACATTCGTCTAATTTTGCCTTGCAAGACTAAACGGATGTTAGAACATCAGATATGTATGCACCCGGAGAAACATTGGAGAACGTGTACCAAATATCAACAACATAGAACACATATATGAATCAATACACTATTTTATAAATCCTTAGCTTTTTCAAATTGTCCAAACTGGACATCCAAAAGCTCATTACAAAGCTACTTTGTAATGAGTACCTTTGAACGAGAAATAAGGATTCTTATGCATGCATTTAAAAATTGGTAATATATGCAACAATCTTTCCGAAATATCAAAATTTTGGAAAGATGGATTCATTAGGTTAATTTATAAGAAATGCCATAACCGAAATGATTCATTTTAGGGTTCGTTGACAACCAATGGACTTCACAAAATAACAACGAATATTCCTAATGCGGGAAGTCGAGTCACATTTCTTAGTGGAATATGGAGTTTATTCGCAGAGTTGATATTATCCCACCTGCGTTTGTGATAGGGTTTACAGTTTAGTTAGGGTTAGGTTGTATTTAGGCTTATTAGGGTTAATTAGGAATGAATTAGGTTCATTAGGGTTTAATTAGGTTTAGTTGAGTTTATTAGTGTTAATCAGGGCTATTTAGGGCTCATTAGGGTTTGGTTAGGGTTTGTCGAGGCTAATTAGGGCTACTTAGGATTTAAGTAGGGTAATTTGGTTAATTAGGGTTTGCTTAGGTTTATCAGGGCAATAAGGTTTAATTACGTTAATTAGGATAATTAGTGTCAATTAGGGCTGATTAGGGCTAACTCGAGCTATTTAGGATTAATTAGAGTTAATTACTGTCAATTAGGGTTTAATTAAGAGTTAATTAGGGTATAACAGTGTTGATTATGGTTAATTAGCGCTAATTAAGGCCCAACGAGGCTAGTTAGGGATAATTATGGCTAATTAAAGCTAATTAGGGTTAATTAAAGGTAATTGGGTTTAATTAGTGTTAATTAGAGTTTAATTATCATTGAATTAGAGTTAATCAATATTAATTAGGGCTGATTAGGGCTAATTCGAGCTATTTAGGATTAACTAGAATTAATTGGGTTTAAGTAGAGTTAATTACTTTCAATTAGGATTGAGTTAAGAGTTAATTAGGGTTAACGAGTGTTGATTAGGGTTCATTAGGGCTAGTTAGGGCGAACTAGTGCTAATTATGGCTCATTCGAGCTATTTAGGGCTAATCAGATTTAATTGTGTTTAATTAGAGTTAATTAGGGTTTAGGATAACCGTGACTAGGTTTAATCAAGATTAATTGGATTAATTAGGCATAATTAGGGTTAATTAAAGTTGATTAGGGTTAATTATAGTTAATTAAGATTTAATTAGGGTAGATTAGTGTTAATTAGGGTTTAATTAAGAGTTAATTAGGATTATTCGAGTTTAATTAGGGTTAATTAAACTTACATACAATTTACACTATACATACAATCACACAGTACATTATAACAAATTAAAGCAAATTAAACCATACATCATAACACATTCAAACTCACATGCATTACACTCTAATTAATGCCCCACATGTAACTAAGGTTAAATATACATACCGGTGGTTGTGAAGAGGTAGTGGTGCGGTAGCGAATGCATGGAGAGGCAGTGGCGTCATGGGGGGCTGTCGTCGAGGGGTTCTCACCCGAGGGGGTGTCGCTGGGGAGCTATCACTGGTTTTAAGAGCGAGCAGAGATCAAGAGAAAGAGTGAGAAAAACGGGGAGAGAGAAAGAAAGGGAAAGTAATGGCTAATATAACATGACTTTTAGCGATGGACTTATCCATCACTAAAAGTCGTGTTTCAAAATTTTTATTGACTTTTAGCGACAGATAAGTCCGTTGGTAAGATGCTACCTTTATGAGAATTAATAATGCTTTTTTTAGCAGCGGACATATTTTCGTCGCTAAAACGTTTTTGAAATATTTAATAATTTTTGCTAAAAATAAAAATATTTTAACACTTTGTTAGCGACGGAAAATCCGTCGCAAAAACCCCATCGATGAACATCCATCGATAAAGGTTTTTAGCGACGGAGTTCTCCATCGGTAAATTTTTTTACCGACATGTGAATATGTCGGTAAAAAGTGACTTTTAGCGACATATTAGTGTTCGTCGCTAAAGACCTTTTTTTGTAGTGTAACATGAAAAAGGAATCCTCGACCTCGTTAGCTTAACATCGATCGAAATTTGTTTATCAGCACAATAATAAAACAAAAACGAGCACATGTAAACTTCCATAGATCATCCTAAAGTAATTAAAGGTACAAAATTGAATGGACACCCCGACCGAAACTCTTAAGTCAAACTTCATCCACCAAGCCAACCACCTGCAAAGAACAATCAAATTCAAGGAGTTCTATGACCAGCCGGGATTCATAGAAAAGCCTTAGACAAAAGTGGCAAGAGCCACCCTTCGGATCACCACGAAGCTTGACAAACCTGCTTCCATGGCGTATACTTCCATCCCGAGATCCACGAGGGAAGACAAAAACCTCATCACCTTCTCGGACACCAATTTCCAGGTACTCCATCCTTATAATTGCCCATTCTATATTATCGCCTGCATCAACTCCATCAAACTTCCCCAAGGTTTAGTTGATGGGGATGCCTCAGTCAGCATCATGCCTTTGTCAATGTTTTACACTATAGGCCTTCAAGACACCTGAATAGTCAAAAGCTCCATTGACATTGTTGATTCAGAAATATTGGTCATTGCAATCTAGGGCACGTGAACGTTCACCTCCAAGTTAGGACTTGTCATTGATTTTGAAACAAAATATCACATCCTCGCCGAAATTTTGCATGCACACATCGTATGAATTTTGTCCTGAAACCTTACTATTTAATTGACATCATATCTGGATTTAATTATACTACATGTTTCATTAGTTGGTCATGTATGTTATTCTTTTACCTCTATCATACGTAATATGATTTACATATAAATGTGCTAGGACAGCATGGGAAATGAACTCCATCCAGTGTTAATAGCTTAGGATCCAGATAAAGTTCTAACTATGGAGGCATAAGCAGTCTCACTCACTCTTTAGTTTCAATGCTAAATGGGAGCCTAGTTCAGTGGCAGCTTTTTTCCTAAATGGGAGAGTTCAAAGCAAAGGCCCTTCTCTGCTGATTCGTCCTAAGATAAGGAAGTGATTTCTTCAGGAAGCAGATGCTTCAGGTCCCATGAATAGATAGGATATTGAGGAATATCCAGAAAGGCCTTTCAGGAATCAGTCTGATTCTATCTCGGTTCATTTAGTTTGAAGGATGGAAGGATCCCGAAGAATTGATCTTGCTATGAAGAAAAATGAGGCAGAATCTTGTCCACCCTCTTCGGGAGTGGCGACATTACATCGATAAGGGATCGCATTTTGATCGTTTCCATATGCATCGTCGACTTGATGGTAGTATACAAATCACCTATTTTGGAACTTTTAGTTCCAATCAGAGCATATAGATCCATAAATGGATCTATATGTATAGCCACTTCAGTCATGCTCGTCGTTTATCAAAAGTGCGATTAGTTTATGAGGATTAATTCCTCGGATATCGGGCAATGCCTGTTAGGGATGTTAAGAACATTATCTATTGTCATGAACTTTTGTGTTCCCTTTTGATAGCATGATGTTTCCTTTAAGTTTAATTAGTTGGTTGATTTAATTTGTAAAAGCCGTAGATGATCAAGGTTTTTTGGATTGGGTACTTATGGATTTCATATAAATGTTTCAAAACCCCAACAAATTTATTTTGAAACTTTTACAATATCTACTAGAAAGAAATTTCTTGTATCATTACTAATAAGAGAATAAACCATTTTCATGAAGTCTCTCGTGAAAGAAATAATGGTTGATAGAACTCCGGTTCATGAAATTGTTTCAAAATGATTTCTTATCTTATCGAACTTGAAAATTCCTTGGAGAAAATGTCAATGCGACAATGCAGGTTAACATGCTGCTGCAATAATTCTCTAATACTTTTGCTCAATTTTTGCTAAAAATAACATGGAAAAATTGAATTTTACTCTCCCTAGTTGATGCAAAAGCTTGCCGCAACTGAGGTATATTTGACCTAGAAGTTAGTATCCGTGTAGCTGAGACTAATTGTACGTTGGGCAGAGTTTATGAGTCTAAATCATAAGATATGATCTTTTGGATCCCAAAATTTGCAAGCGACTCTTAAGATGTCCTCATGGACATGCACAGAATGCAAGTGTATAAGGGATTTTAGTCGGAAAGGGCCATCAAGATGAATGAGTTTTTTTGAAAGAATCAACAAAGAAGCAAAATAGTGTTTCAAAAACTTTCTAATATTCTCTAGCCTCAACAATTTGAATTTTTTCATGGAAGCGGCACCCGGGAGTCAAATTTTCTAAGGGATTCAGTCGTGATATCAAGAGATAAAAGAACTCTAGATTGTGTAGGATTAAAGACGAGATTTAGTTAAATAAAGCGGAAGGTTTTTGAGTAAACCGGTCGGTAAGACAGGCTGTAATGATCATTTAGACAAAACCGTATGATAATTAGGTGAAAAAAAAAGATATCCTAATCAACCTGACAGTAAGTCACTCTAAGAAATAAACTAATTGTTCTATGGCTGGTTTCTACATGGCAGAATTTTTTTGCAAAATGCTTTCTTTTTCCTATTCATGTACTCGTTTTCAAGCCCAATTTGCACTCCAATTTTCTTCTTTCTCCCATACTCCTTCCCCGTATCTGTACATGTATGTACAAATGAATAGCCAATGATAGAAATCATAATAACAAGAGAACAATTGTTCTTAAAATTTGTTATTGCTACAAGCTAAGGAAAAAGAGTCAAGTTCCTAAGCTATCCTAAGCCTAAGGCCCTATCTCCCTCACTTCGTCCTCTTCTTGCACGACTCACAATCCTTCAAGCTAGAGGTATCCAAGGCCTCGAAGTAGGACTCTTTCTTCTTGTAATCATCTATTACTAGAAGTTTTTTTAGAATCAAAGGCTCTCGAAACTAACTCTTATGGGACGATGAATGAGCGTCGATGCATTTTTCTTCTTCAGGAGCTAACGGGTAGCTTCTCCTTGCCCTTCTGCGACACTGATGTTTTAGCTTTCCCATTGTCAACCCTTTCACCTCGTGCAAGCCCTTAGCTCTGAAGATGGAAATGCTCGGGTATAGGTCCTCTAGTCGTTCAGGCTGTAGATTCCTTGTCCGGTCGCACTATGGACCTTCCACCCACTTGAGCTGCAATATCCTAACATACGAGCTGAGGATTCAGCCAAGAAACCATCTCCTACAAGCTGTGTGTCATCTTATAAGCCCCTCTCAATTTCTTGCTGCGGAACCTGTAATCTTAACAACGAGACAACGAGAGAGAGAGAGAGAGAGCAAAGTGCAAAAAAAAACAAAAACAAAGATAAGGATGAGAGCAAGAATTACTTGCATGTGCTATAGCATTGAACCGAAATACCTCTGCCTCTGGACTTGATCTAGGGATGGGGGTTATCCCATGGACTCCGTCTGGCCACAACATACTCACTATTTAATAGGGAAAATGAATGCCACGTAAATAATACCCGTCATTGTCATCCTCTGCATCATCGCTCTCCTTTTGAGGCCAAGTTGCACCTTTCACACTCAATCGACAAAGGGGGCGCTAAATCTACCTGGGCATGCATCTTTTTGGCCGAGGGTTGGTCGACCAGGTGAGGGTAGCAACCATGTATCTTTTTCAGTAGCTACTCACGTGTCTTCTGGTCTAGACACCCCGACACACACACACACACACACACACACACACACATATATATATATAGACACACACACACACACACACACATACATATATATATATATAGACACACACACACACACACACACACACACACACACACATTTAAGGGTTGAGAGTCAGGAATCCAAATCACAAACCATCGTGATGATGTGGCAACACCCAATCATCCGAATAAAACTCTTATGCGAAAGCCCACCAGCAATACCTAATTCCTTATAAGCCTCAAATCCTAGACATAGCGCACCTCGGTCCTCCATTTCGTGAGCATACCCTGAGTCACAAAAAAAAAGGGAGCACATGTTAGATACTACTAAGGGAAAATATCATATAGGATTGAGATTTTGAGAATTATCGGTCGCTGAGTGTAGTTGTTCATACACTCGTGGTAGACCACGGTGGATAGACCGATGCGCTCCTCTCTCCAGTTCAACCGGCACATCACCGACTCCATGCCCTTGTTTTCTAGCCCAAAGTCGATGGGTGCAGCCATAAAATCTCGTAGGCCCATACCTGTAAAAAAAATGAGACACCAATTAGAACATTGCCTAAAGGGTATTCGATAAGCAAACTCAAAAGAGAGGATGAATTAGGGCATACCTACCAAAATTTATTGTCTACCATAAAGCCGAACGCACAGAAATGCGCCACAGAGGCTGTCCAATGATGCATATGAGTGACCCACTATGTCCCCCAGTTGTACTCATGAATTTTCCCGACATTCTCTAGGGCCCCTACAGAGCACAACTTGATGGAGTCATCCTCATTGCTGAACAACGTTTCCAAGCCTGTCCAGTATGAACCCCTTAACATATTGATCCACTGCCGCCTCCCCAGCCTCCTCCAGGCTGATGTCCTTATAGTGTTCCCGGAGAGAAGAAAGCAAGATCGAGCCACCCTCTTTGAATGCTGGAGAATATCCGAGCATCCTCTGCACAAGGCCATAATCTCAATCTAGGTTATAGGTCCACAGTATCGGCCAATATCTCACCTGTACCGCAGTTAGGTTGACAAAATTGCAAGGGGTGAGACTTGCCTCCCCAAACAGTAAGTGAAAAATGTTAGTGGAATCCTACCAACGTGTAACCAAGCTCAAGATGAGCCCCTTATTCCCCATGGAATATATGCAACATGTTCAGAAAGAGGGACAACCTCGTGATCTCTACCTTGACTCGCATCACGTTGCGATTCTTTTTCCACCAATCTGATACTAGTTTAGGGGACCTCATAAGTCTAATGTTCGTTAGATGTAGCTGAGGTCAAGAAAAAAAGAAGAAGGACAAAACAATTTTATGTCGTGTTCGGGCTGTTTATCACACACTTTATGTGTCATTGTTCTTTTCAATGGGTCAATGTTAATTTACCATGTTTGTATATCATATGTAGATTTGACATATAATTGATGGTTTTCCATCTGTTACTAGCTTGCCTAGAAGTATCCCAGAATGATGTACAGATGCGAGCTAGAATTGAAGGGAAAGTTAGAATCTTTACCTTGTTAGTGAAGAAGATGTTGAAGAGGTGCGTCACTCCGTCTGGCACAAGATTTTCTTGTGCTCCGACTGTATGATAGCGGAAAATCGCGATGACGGTTCGATTTGGGGACTTCCTTCATGGCCTCTTTTCACCCTATGAAATTCCATAAGTGCTAGAGAATGTGATTTAGGTCTCGATTTGAAGATTTCGTTTTGGATATGGTCGAATATGGAGATAATTAAAGAGTCATGGGTTTTTATGCTTGAAGGGGTGGAAGAAAATTAAAAGAAGAATGTTTGAATGAGCCATATCTTGAATTAAACTTAGGGGTTATTTTTCCCGCGCAAGAGGACTAACTAGTTTTCTTATGCCTAATTCAGCCACCTGGTCAAATGGTCGGTTGGCGCATTTTAATTCTATCACTGAGGGTACTGGACGGTTCTAGCAAAACCGTTTGGTACGAAAGGTAAAACTGGCCGATAAATCATTTTCAAAAAAGCCTGAAAAAATAAAACATTATAAACATTTTTCTGAAAATAGAAAGATAATGAAAAAAGCAATTACTGATTTGTGACTTTTAGGTCAGACATCCTATTTTCGGCTCATGACGAGAGTCAAACTGTCCCAGAGTTCATCACTCGATGATTAATCATTTTTATGAGTTATTGACCTAGAGTGGCTTTTTTCTATTACATTATCAGGAGTGCATCTAGATGACCAATCGTTGCTGATGTAGGCTCTGGCTTCTTTATTGTACCTCTCTCCTTATGGCTAGCGGCCGGTCATCGTCATTACTGTTGGCTTAGTTTTTCGACACGTTATTCCCCTCATTCGCCTAAGCAAATAATCGTCGTTACTATTGGCTCCGGCTCTTAGGCTGTGAGTTTCGTGTATCCCTAGATGACCAACCATTGTTACTATTGACTTCAACTTTTAATGGTTCGTTCTTATGGTTGACCAACCAATCGTTGTTACTGTTGGCTCCAGCTCTTAGTCATAAGCCTTTGCTACATCTAGACGACCAATATTTCGTTCTTATTGGCTTCGGCTTCTAGACGTGCCTTCCTTTTCATGCCTAAGTGACCAACTTTCGTTGTTGTTGGCTACAGTTCTAGACATAACTTTTTAGTATTGCTAGACAACCAATTAATGTTACCGTTGGCTCCAACTTCTAAGGGTGCAGTTTATGCCTACGCGACCAATCGTTGTTACTGTTTGCTTTGCCTCTTAGGTATGTTTTTTTTGTTGATATTCCTAGATTAGAATTGTTGTTACTATCTAAGAATGCCCTTTTATCTAGCAACCCATCATTGTTACTTTTGACTGTGGCTCTTAAGCATGAGCTTTTTTTTTTTTTTTTATCGTTCCTAGATGACCAATTTATTGGCTCTGGTTTCTTGGGATACGCCCCTTATCTGGCGATCAATTGTTATTATCGTTGGCTCTAACTTTGGAAAAGCCTCAATCTCATTTTCCTATTGATGTTGCTCGATAACCAATCGTTGGTACTGTTCACTCTACCTTCGAGCATTCCATCTAGCTTCTGGACTACGTTGGTCATACGTAGGAAGCCTTACAGAAGTCTAATCTCACATCTTCATGTGAGTCCTTGAGTCTGTCAAAAGTTCTCATTCGTGTGTCCACTACAGAAACGTGTTATTTTGGTGATGTTCGCTCACAAGCGAGCTCCCTCATAGAGTGACTCTCTGGAGAATCTGTTTTTGTACCTGTAATTTTATTAATTTATTAGTTGCCGGGATTACTTTTAGTTAACTTTTTAGATATTATTGGTCTAGTCATAGTAACATATAATGAGCTTAATATAATTAATTAAGTCCATCCCATTAAGTCCGTCAAGTATAGTTAGTGTCCAGTCTAGTTGAAGTCCACTCCATTTAGTAGTCGAGTCGTTAGAAAGCATCTAAGGAGCCCCCATTAACCTATCCCCAAAAAGAAACCATTCCATAAGGATAGAGATTCAATTGGAACTAGTTCGGTTTAAACCATGTTTAGGGTCTAGATAGGATATGAGGATCGTGGCTTGATTTGGAATGGAAATGCGGTGGATTCCCAAAATAAGGATTATCCCATATGTTTTGGAGGAATTTTATCTGACTTGAGGTATTTATTCCCTTAAATTTGGTTTAAAATTGTACCAGATAAGGAAACAAAAAAACTGATTTTTGATGAAATCAGCTGGTAGTGGTTTTAATGGCCGGGCATTTTACACTTTCCATTTTGATTCGGTTCATATTTTATATGAGGGATATGTATGACCAAAGGGTCGGTTTTATGATTTCCACAGTCCAGACCTCTATCATTTGCATCATGAGTATTCTTTATTCGCTTTTAAGCCATTATAGTTCATTTCTCATTCCTTAGGTCTTACGGTTAAGTTTAGGAGTCTTGTACTCACTTCTCTTTCCCCGCGATTAGGTTTCTGTCCAAAAAGACAAAAAGCATAAAAAAATTGGATACAAATCTAGTTGTCTCAAAATTCTAAAGGATTGGGATTCAACTTTATTTAGAATTCTAGAATGGTTAGTAATGTTAGTCAATGATAAATTTAAACACACTCTTCTAAAAGAAGTTGAACTCATTTAGGTCACTAGAAAATAAGACCGAAAGTACTTTCCCTAAGGTTGATCAGAACTATGTGGTTTTGATCACAGTTGGTCCACCGAGTACACAGGCCACTCGACCCCTGATGTTAGGTTCAAGCCAGAGTTTTTTTTAGTTTATGTTTGTTATGCACTATCGTCATTAGGGTATAAAACAAAAATCACTAAAATTATGAAAGAGACCAGTATGGTACAACGGGTGCCTAACACCTTCCTATTGCATAATTTAGTCCCGGATCCATAACTCATAATTTCGCAAGATTAGATACCTAGGTTGGTAAATTAAGGGTCATGGAATTGTTTCTTATTTTTCCTTTGTTAATGAAATGTTAATGTTGAAATAAGATGACGGCTTGATGTTTTTAAACCTTCTGGGGCCTAGATAATTTTCAAAGGCGGTTCGCCGCATTTAGGGAGGTAATTATGTGGTGGTTGTAAGTTGTAAAGAGGTGGTTTTGCATTTCTGGTGGTGGTTTGTGCTTGGCGATTTTGGGTGGTGTCTAGGTAGTGGTCCATGGATTTTGTTGGGTTAGTGGGGTCGTGAGATGGGAGGGGCAATAAGATTGAATTTTTCTCTCTTCCGACACTTTATCTTTTGTCGCCACATTTTGAACAAAAAAAAAGGGGGGAAATAAATAAAATCCTTTATCTTTATGGGAAAACATGGCTTCTTTTAAAACAAAAGCTCTTGCCTTACATAAATACGGTTTTTGGTACTTGAAAAGAGAGAGAGAAAGACAACCTACTATGTCATTATCATAGAAGAGTTTTTCTATTGAGATGTAGTTTAGATCATTTTATGTATGAAATGACAAAAGTACACTTAATGAGTTTGGTGCTAAATGAGAAAAGTATAATTGCTAATTTAATGAAAATAACAAGAATATCATTATTGACCAATCAAAACCACGTTATTTATAGCTACGGTATACAATATTTTTCTATGCCATAGCAACATATTAGAGTTCTATATAGATAGAAGCGTTGTTTATGAATTTTAGACACTTTTGTAGAAACATCATTTCTGCATAAAAGCTCATACTTTGGGGGCAGGTGCCCATTTCACGTTAATGTTTAAATTTCGGCATAATTCACCTCAAAATTTTCAAATTGTGCTTTATTCACCGATTGACGGTCTGAAATCCAGGTTTTTTAACGCCGGTCAATCTCTCAACGCTAAATTCGTGACTTCAGCCCCCTTTTCATCGATTTAGGTAGCCACGTCAACCTCCCTAATTCATATAACAGCCACATCAACTTATTTATTTTCGTTATACAGGCCCCTCACCACCTTTAAATTCCAAAATCACCACCAGCGAACCCGCCAAAACTGCCATTACTGCTAGCTCTGTCAGACCAATACCACCATCAATGCATGTAACAACACCAAACACACCGTTTACGCCAACACCAAGATTACCATAGTTGAAACAAAAAATGTCTGTATATTTCTGTGTGTTTAAGAGTACATCGGAGGCCTCTATTTATAGGCATTACAGTTGACCTAGCAATTAATACAATGAATAAATCAAGGATTGACAAGATATAAATTAAGGATTGACAAGATGCAACAAGATTGATATGACAGATTGATATGATTGTGAGTAAATTAAGGAGATTCCTTAATTTACGTAGAGTAAATTAAGGAAATTCCTTAATTTACGAAGTTGACTCTAATATCCCCCCTCAAACTCAAGGTGGTCGACCAGAGACCAGGTTGAGTTTGGAAATGAAATGCAAGAAGTTCTTTACGGAGAAGGACTTCGTGAAAACATCTGCAAGTTGATTGGAGGAAGATACATGAATGAGCTCAAGGATACCACGAGTGAGATATGTACGAGTAACATGGCAATCAATCTCAATGTGTTTTTTCCTTTCATGAAAAACATCATTGTGAGTGATCTGGATAACGCTCTGACTGTCACAATGAATAAGAGTAGCAGAGTCAAAAGAGACACCCATGTCTCTAAGTAACCATCGCAACCAAACTAACTCAGCAGTAGTGTCAGCAAGAGCGCGATATTCAGACTCAGTGCTGGAGCGAGAGACAATGGACTGCTTCTTGCTGCGCCAGGAGATGAGAGAATTAGGTAGAAGGAAACAAAAACCTGTAGTGGAGCGACGATCGACAAAATCGCGTCCCCAGTCTGCATCAGATAGGCAGTGAGCTGTAGAGAGGATGCAGATGGATAGTGCAAGCCATGAGATAGAGTACCCTGCACATATCACAAAATTCGAAGAACACCAGCCAAGTGAACGATGGAAGGAGCGGTCATGAACTGGCTAACCCGATGAACTGCATAAGCAATATCTGGTCGAGTAACAGTGAGATAAATCAGGCTCCCAACTAGTTGTCTATAATAGGTAGGATCTGAAAGAGGTTCACCAGTCAATGTACTATACTCCCAGTTTTCCTCCATAGGGGACATAACAGTATCATTTGAAGAGACGCCAGACTTAGAGACCAAATCAGAAGCATACTTGATCTGAGAAAGAAAATATCCAGTGTGATGAGAGGTGACCTCAAGACCAAGAAAGTATCGAAGATCACCAAGATCCTTCATCTCAAACTGTTGATTGAGAGAGATTTTAAAGGTACGAATGCCTGAAAGATCATCGCCTGTAATGATCATGTCATCAACATATAATAGTACTAAGATCAAACCTGAGTCAGACTGTCGACGAAATAGAGCAGAATCATAGGCACTGGAAGTGAATCCAAGTTGTGTGAGGACATAACTGAACTTAGAGAACCAGGCCCTGGGAGCTTGCTTGAGACCATAAAGAGCTTTTCGGAGATGACACACCTGATGTGGACGATGAGGATAACCAGGTGGAGGTTTCATGTATACTTCCTCAGTGAGCTCCATATTAAGGAAAGCATTTTTTACGTCCATTTGAAATAGAGACCAATGGCGAGCAGAGGCAACTGCAATGAGAGCTCGGACGGATGTAAGACGAGCAACATGAGCAAAGGTCTCCTCATAATCAATGCCATATTCCTGCGTATATCGTTTTGCTACAAGTCGAGCTTTGTAACGTTCAATGCTGCCATCTGCATGTGTCTTGATCTTGTACACCCACTTGCAACCGACAACATATTTACCTAGAGGCAGATCAACTAAATCCCAAGTATAAGTCTTAGTGAGTGCATCTAATTCATCATTCATAGCCTTCTGCCACAGTGGGTCCTTAGAAGCTTCTGTATAGGTAGTAGGTTCATGAAGAGTAGATAGAGCAACAGAGCAATCATAATCTCGTAAACGAACATTAGGTTGAACTAACCTACCAGAAGTTGTACGAACCTGAGGGGTAGGAGGAGGAGATGGTAGAGCAGTGTCAGACGCCGACGTGGAGGGAAAGTCAAGACCAGATGCAAGTGGATCAATAGCATCAGCAGGCGTAGGTGTAGGCAAATATGTTGTAGTATCAGGGAATAGGTCTATGGAGCATGTTGGAATCTGAAGTAAGGATGTGCTACTTGATGTATCAAGAGAAGAAACATGTACGAAGAATGTATCTTCCCAAAAGGTAACATGACGAGAAATGCGTATCCGCTGAGATATAGGATCATAACAGCGATACCCTTTCTGTTCTATGCCATAACCTAGAAAGCAACACATGCGAGCCCTAGCTTCTAATTTGTTTCGCTCATGGGGATGAAGTTGAACAAAACAAACACAACCAAAGACTTTGAGAAGACTATAATTGGGCTTATACCATGAAAGCACTCACATGGACACATATTGCCTAGGACAATAGAAGGTGTGCGATTAATAGTGTAGACTACATTGAGTATAGCTTCACCCCAGAAGGACTCGGGAAGAGAAGCAGAGCGCAGTAATGTATTTGTTGTCTCCACAATGTGTATGTGTATACGTTCAGCTCTACCATTTTGTTTAGATGTGCCAGGACAAGAAGTTTGAGCAATTGTACCCTCTTGAGCAAGTAAGGATAAGAAAGGGGTAGAGGTATATTCTGCGGCATTATCTGAACGAAAATTGTTTATGGTACGGGAGAACTGAGTGTAAACCATTTTAGCAAAAGTAGAATAAATAGTCAAAACTTCAGAGCGATTTTCAAAATATAGATCCAAGTAAATCAAGAATAATCATCAATAAAGGTTACATAATAACGAGATCCACCCTGAGTAAGAACTGGAGAAGGACCCCATACATCAGAATGAACTAAATCAAATATTTGACTAGCTCTTGAATCACTATTATTGAAAGGCAATTTTGACTGCTTACTAAGTTGACATGGTAAACAATGAAAATCAGACACGGTAATAGACCCAAATTGTCCACTGGAAACAAGAGGACGAAGCTTAGATAATGAGGCATGACCTAAGCGAGAGTGCCAAAGTTGAAGAGCTTTGGAAGAGGTAGAAGCAGCAGCAACATAGGTGGATGGCAGATGGAGATGATCTAGCACAAAAAGATGATCCACTTTACGCCCTGTCCCAACTACGTTCCCAGTCTGCGCGTCCTGTACAATACAACCAGAAGAGTTAAGGTCAATGGTGCAGCCATGATCAATAAGTTGACCCAAAGAGATAAGATTATGAGCCAATGAGATAAGGAAAGAGAAGGTGTGGAAATGTCTCCTATATGTGTGGTGTGTAAGGCAGTACCATCAGCAGTATGTATAGGGGTTATTGACAAACTAGAACTTTTATGAGAGAATAAAGAGGAATCTGATGTCATGTGATTGCAACAAGCATAATCTAATAACCAAGGTTTAATACCTGAGGCTACAGAACATGTAGAAGAACTAGGAAATGATGAAGCATAAATACCACTAGAGTTACCCGTCTGGGAAAGGCGATAATTAGAAATAATCGCCAGTTCGTCTGCAGTAAGTTCCATAGTAGGGGTAGAAGAAGAAGGCGCAGCAGAGACAACAGTGTCAGTAACAGCAGCAGCTGGTTGAGACGGTGATCTAGGTGGATTATAGCCCTGAACAGAGTTCTTGTTTTTCAAATTCTGCTTGCATTCATCATTTGAGTGAAATCCCCACTTGTGAAAATCACACCATTTTTTCCTAAAGGGAGGGCGAGAAGAAGTGGCAAGAGCAGTCAGAGTGGCAAGAACATTTTGATTAGAGGAAGGAAGAGCAAGGATAGCAACAGTCTTCTTTCAGACCTCCTCAGACTTCATCTCAGCAAGAGTAGGAGCAGGGTTCCTGTTTAGGAGAGAGGAGCACCGATCTTCATAATCATCAAGCAAACCCATCAAAAATTGACGGAGTTGCTTACTGTCACGAGCATGAGAGTAGTGCACTAGACAATTGGTACACTGAGAGGGATGTGTCTGCTTATCCCAAAGGATTGCTAACTGGCTGTAATAGTCTTGAATGGATTGACCAGGAACCTGTCGAAGACGATGGAGATCCAGATCAATATGATACTGAGAGGCTAAGTCAGACACAGTGTTGGTGCCAGCCAAATAATCCCAAACTTCCTTTGCGGTGTCAAACGGTCCAAACAGTTGGTTGATCTTCGGCAGAGAGGTGTTGGAGAACCAACTAATAATTTTTGAATTTTCTGCAACCCAATCAGCCTCTTTGTCCTCAAAAGCGGCATCGGTGCGAGAGGGAGCCTTGATACTTCCACTGACATAGCCCCAAAGACGACGTCCCTGAAGAAAACGACGCATCTGTTGTGCCCAATGAAGATAGTTTGCATCATCAAGAATAAGTTGAATAGGACGCAAAATATCAGTACTATCTTTTTGGGCAGCCATGAATTTTTATTTTTTTAAAGAACCTGGTTGGGCTGAACTGGGAAGGAGCTGAATCTGGTGCCTGCGCGTGTATGAGTAAGCAGCGACAGATCAGCACGAGGCGAGTGCAGCACGTGGGCGCATTGGCGCGTGTGAAGCGTGCTGCAGGGGAGGTGCGTTGGCGCACTGTCTATCGTCAGAGCTTGAAATAGAGCGGAAGAATAATAGGAATGCACGACGGCATGCCGTGGATATATGACAGCAGCGTTGGTGCTGTGAAAAAGGGGTGGGGAGAGAAAAAAAAAGATCCCAGAAGGGCTCTGATACCAAGTTGAAACAGAAAATATCTGTATATTTCTGTGTGTTTAAGAGTACATCGGAGGCCTCTATTTATAGGCATTACAGTTGACCTAGCAATTAATACAATGAATAATTGAAGGATTGACAAGATACAAATTAAGGATTGACAAGATACAACAAGATTGATATGATTGTGAGTAAATTAAGGAGATTCTTTAATTTACGAAGTTGACTCTAATAATCATAATCACCACCCAACACAAAACCCACACACGTCCACTACCATTAATGCCATCACCATTTAACTCTAAACCCACAACCACTGCCACTGATAACAACATCAACACCACCGTAACCTCTCCGCCCCTTCTTTGGAAACCCTAACCGTGGATTTGATTTTAGGATATTATTTTAATTAAAATTTTTGAGGTGTTGGTGTTGCGATAGCATGATGACCTTAGTTTTGAGTTTGATTATTGTTAGGACATTAAATTTTTTAGCATCAATTGCTCTAGTTTGTGTGGTGGTGATGGTTGGTATAAGGATGGTGATGATGTAGCTGTTGATTGTGGGGGGGTTGAACAACGTTGGTGGTAATGGGGATCTGCACAGCATCGCGTTGCTGGGGGTTGGGACATGCTGGACTGATGGGAGTTTGGATGGCTACCATTTGGTGTAAAAAGTGGACGATAATGGATTTTTGGCAAGACAACATGGTTCCGATGGGGTTTTTTTTGGATAGCTAGCGTTGGCTGTAGAAGGTGGACGACTATTCAATTTTGGCCAGACGGGCTGGCATTGGTGGGAGTGTTGTACGACTGGTGCATAAGGAGGACAAGAATGGAGTGTTGGCTAGGCAGGCTGGTGCATATTGAGGTTTGGATGGCAGGTGGTGACATGGACGCTGGTGGTTGAGGCAGTAGGCCTTGGGGAAAAAAGTGCTGGCATTAATGAGGACCAACTTCGAATGTGGTTGGAATGATGGTGATAAACTGATAATGGTAGGGTTGTTTGGTAGAGATGGCGGTGGTGTGATGTCCGCAATAATGGTACTTGTGGCTGGGGTGGTGAGGAGGAAGAAGGAGGAGAGAGAAGAACAATTTTGGCATGTAGGGAAGTTGATGTGGCTATCAAGGTGGAAAAAAGGGTGAAAGTTACGATCTTACCCCTGAGAGATTGGCGGACGCTAAAAAAATTGGACTTCAGTCCGTCAACTGATAGATTGAACACATATTAGAAATTTTATGGTGAATTGCACCAATATTAAAACAATAAACGTAGAATGTGCACCCGCCCCCAAAGTACAGGGTTTTATGCGCAGATGATCCTTTGCAAAATTCGATTTGATTATGATAAGTAACAACCATAGATTTGTTATAAAAAATATTTCTTGAATTTAGCACTCATCTCAAAACCTACGAACTTATCGGTAATTTTATAGGGTGAATTACACTAAACCCCCTGAGGTTTACACCCGAGTCTCACAAAGGACCCTAAGGTTTCAATTTCAACAACTAACACCCCAACTTTGCATTTTCGATCCAATTGGATCCAAAATCGATTTTCCGTTACAAAAGTTATGGATGGCCGTCGCCCATGAGGGGCATTTCGGTAACCAACAAAAAGAAAGCATTTGGAGGGAAAATATGGTTGTTCTCGCCACTCTTTCTTCTGCACACACACACACACACACTGAAACACAGATCCAACCACACACGGTGGTGCCCCCCTCCCCTCTAATCATCCCCCCCCCCCAGCATCTTCCCTAATCATAAAGTGCACATACACACATTACACACATAGAGGCATACACAGTCATGCACACAACCCATTCACACACAGAGTCACGCGCACATAATCTGGTGGCACGGGTCACCAGCGAAGCGCCGTGACAACGCCTCCAGCTTTTTGCTCTTGCTGATACAAGAACTGTTGCCCCTGCGTATGCTGAGAGAGCGGCAAAGAACCTTGCTGCCCCTGCTGAGGCATGGGCTGCTGATATGGCATGTACTGCATCTGTTGATGTGGAAATTGATAGCCCTGTGGTGGTCCCATTTGCGCACCTTGATACATTTGTGATTGCTGCCCCAGCTGCTGAGGCACTTGTTGCAATGCTTGTTGTGGAATTTGTTTGCCTTGTGCTGCCGTTTGTTGTTCTGCCAGCGAGAACATATGATGGCTGGGTTGCTGTACTGCTTCCTGCCTAAGCTGCCCCTGGTGTTGCATGTCTGGTCCTGCTTGTGATCCCTGCTGCTGCCCAGTGTGTGCTAGTTGCGAGGTATGCTGTTGAGCAACCTGCGGCATTTGTTGTGCATGCTGCTGTGTGTTTATATATATGTGAATAAGTGTGTAAAGTGTGTTCAAAAAGAAGGGGAAAAAAAAACCCACTGTCGTGAGGTAGTGGGTGTGAGAGGGATGAGTTGTGTACAAGTGGGTGTGTGCGTGTGTTTATATATGTGTTGTGTGTGTATCACTGTGTGTTGTGAGACTGCACATTTGTGTGTATGTGTGTGTGCGTGTGTGTGAATGAAATGTGCAGTGGTGTGTGTTGTGTAGAGATGAAGAATGAGTGAAGTGGGTTCATGGAAGAAAAGGGTAGAAGATGGAGAGAGGGAGAGACCACCAAATATTGGTTACCCAAAATGCCCCTCAAGGTGAACGGCCATCCACAGCTCTTGTAACGGAAAATCGATTTTGGGTCCAATTGGATCGAAAATGCAAAGTTGGGGTGTTAGTTGTTGAAATTGGAACCTTAGGGTCCTTTGTGAGACACGTGTGTAAACCTCAGGGGGTTTAGTGTAATTCACCCAATTTTATAACATAAACCTAGTTTCACCACTATTTACGTGAGCACCATCAATTTGTTGTTTCATAACATAAACCTAGTTTCACCACTATTTACGACCAAAATAAAATAAAGAAAAAAAGAATAGGGCCGGATAGAGTGTAATCTAAGTTCACTCCAATCCTATCAGAATCCAATTTGTTGACTGGCCTAGCCTCTGGAGCAGATTTTCAGCTCTGAAGCTTCCATACCGTTAACCGATTGATGTGTGTCTTGAACTGCAATGTTGATTTGTCATTTATTTATAATAATTCCGTGGATTTGTGAAATGGGAACCGAAGTCTACTTAAATTTAGCTTTCTCTGTGCCAATATAGTGTAAATTGAACCAATTTACGTAAAGAGGGCCTTCCTCTTTGCTTCCGTTAACTGACATATATGTATGTGTGCCAGTGAGTTAATTTTAACCCTGGTAGATGAAACTCATTTGATTGCTGGCTGAAGTATACCCCCCATCAACCACAAGATTGTGCGCTGTTACAAATCCAGATTCGTTGCTAGCCAGAAACAAGACCGCTTGCGCCACATCGTCCACGCTCGCACTTCTCCCACGCAATAAACTCCCATTCTCGCCCACAATCTGACCAACTTCTTCGGGCCTCAGGTCCACCTTCCCCAGAAACTTCCTGTAAGCACTCACGAGCATCTCAGTGGGGACACCGTGGGGCGAAACGCAGTTGACACGAATCCCATGCACCCCTAACTCGCACGCACTGCTTCTGGCTACCCCGAGAATGGCCTCTTTTGACAAGGTGTAGGCGTGCGAGGCTAGTCCTCCCATGATTGCCGCGGAGCTCGAGGTACACACGATGGACCCTCCTCCTTTGCCGATCATTGCTCGCGATGCATGCTTTATTCCGTGCACAACCCCGTTCACGTTGATCGAGAGTAGGGCTGACATCTCTTCCATTTTGAGGTTGGTTATGCTTCCCCCAGGACCCGAAATGCCAGCATTGTTGAACATAATGTCTAGTTTGCCTTTCCACACCAGTGCCAGCTGGACGGCTGATTCAACATCGGCTTCGTTGGCCACGTCGCAGTGTATGTATTGGCCTCCGATGGAGTCAGCCAGGGACTTCCCCAGTTCATCTAGGATGTCGGCAACGACAACGTGGGCCCCATTCTCCGCGAATAGCTTTGCTGTGGCTGCCCCAATTCCTCGTGCGCCACCAGTTATGACGGCAACTTTGTTCACCAACCTTAACAATTACGAGTAAATAAAATCCATTAGTGATGATTCCGTGTGATCTCGGAGATGTAATTAAACACATACTGCCCGATGTAAACATTATCTGCATCTACTGATAACTTGGTTGTGGCAGCCACAAATTTCCAGCCAACATGACACAACACAAGTTACAAGAAAAGAATACAGAAAATATGAGAAATTATAAGGCATTGAACGATCACCGGGACTAACCTCTTTTTGTCCAACCTCTGTGCATTTGCATCCATATACAGATCACCTGGACTAACCAATGTCGGAAGGTTCATCTATGTTTCTAGGAACTTTAATACTTCAATGCAACGTGATGTTATATAGAGGAGCAGCATGAATGCCATGCTGGGTGGGTAGATGGGAATGTTGAGATTGTGTGTTCATAAAAACAAAATGAAGATAGTTATGGTGCTCTTTAGAAGTGGAATTTTCATCGTACACACTTTTCTCATTTTCAACAACTACTTCTGAGCTATATGCTTGCAACTCTCTGGTGTTTGTAATCCTCAATTGATCAGGCTTGTAGTTTGAGGGCAAATCTAATCCTTAACAAAACAAGTTAGTCTCGTAACACAATGAAAAGGAAATAACATACATCATCATGGAATTTCTGGGTTAGGGAAATAGGAGAGTCATGAGAACTATGTGAAATGTGATGGAATAGAAGTAATACTTGACATCGTATTTTTAATTGTTGACGAATCTACTCCAAAACTGAGAAAAATTGTTCTACTCAAGTGAGAGGGAAAAGTGTCAATTGGTTCAATTTTGGAGTCACTATTAATGCATGTATCTAGCATCAACATACTCGGCTACATTAACACGGTACTTGTCCATTGTTTGTGCAAGAGCGCGAAGCATTGCCTTTTAATAGCTTCGAGCCTTCGAAGAATGCAGTAAAATAAAGTTTTGGCATTATTGCTGCACGGATTCTTCTTCTTTTCATGGTTACGGGAGGTCGATGATTACATAACCGATAAGTCTAATCTAATCTAATCTAATCCAATATATATTTGTAATAAAGCCAAAATTGAGAAATATTGTTTAGTCACTGCTTACTTAGACACTCTCTTAAATTACCATATGAATTTTTGTACTTTGATTTTTTGGGTCTTACTCACCCTTTTTAATCAGGATTTGGATTCCTTTTTTTTTTTTGTTGTCCTCTCTCCCTAATCTATTCAATTTGATTTGAATTCCTCTTTCTTTTCCTCTCCAATCACTTTCATGTTACTTAAATGTCAATATGAAAAGTCCCAACTTTCTTTTAAGAGTGTGCTTTTTTTGTACATTGGTTTATGAGTAATATTATAACACTGTTACCAAGTTGTTAAGAAATGCTATTTGTACTCTCTCATGTACTTTTCACTTTATTTTTGTTGCTAAAAACGTATTTTAAAGACAATTGCTAACTTTTCAACGACAAACAAGAGCCCAAAAGAGGCTCTCCCTATGTGATTTAATATTTTAATAATTGTAGCATAATGCTCTGGTGTGCAATGCATGAGCTAAAACTAGTTAATCAGTGATAATTAAAGTGGCGGCTATGGTTCCATCTCGTGTTATTATAGTCATGTTTAATTGATGACCAGTTAGCGTAAGGAAGCTTCGATCACCGAGGGTTAGGTACCGCTGAGGGACTTGGATCGATCCTGCGCTATTTTAATTCGTCCTTTTTGATCTTCTTAATTAGTAGCTGCTGGAAGTCATGATATTTGTAGATAGGAGAATAAATATTACGAATGATTTCAGCAATCTTTAGATTTGAGGGCTTACCTATTCTGTTTGTGAAATTATGTGAGAACAGTTAGTATGTAATGAAACATGTCTATAATTAACCAAGTGCGAATGCCCGTAGTACACCAATGAGAAGTCCCTTTAATTTGGCAGGGGGTGAGAACAGGCCGCAAATAACGTGCACGGTTTAACAGATATCAAACCTCAGAAAGAGGTTGGTAAAAGTTTCAGTCGATCTCTTCATCTGCTTCATTATCTTCTTATAATTTGGTCACCAACTTTGACACTGGAGCCACGATGCACATCATCTCCCTCACTATAATCCAAATGGTCACTCTTCCTAACTTTTTCTCAATTAATTGTGTACTTGTGCAACGCGAGTTGAATTTCTTAGTCTATGAGCTTGTTTTAACGAAAAGGATAGCTTAGCTTTGTTTACTTAATATGCTTACTTTATACGCTATATAGTATTCTTTAATATTAAAATTGATACCCAAAAGGGCTTACGCCTCAAAGCCTCGTGGCGTAATATTAAGTCTAATATTCTATAACTTTATATGGTATACACTAATACTCTGTTTGACAACAGTATTTGTTTTTTTTTTTTTCAGTTTCCAAAAAAATTTAATAAATAAAGAGCAGTTTCAAATTATTTTTTTTACAAAAAAAGTGGGTGTTTGATAACCCGGTTTTTTTTTGTGGGTGTTTGAATACCCAGTTTTTATTCTGTGGTGGTTTGCGGTGGTGGTGGTGGCCGACGGTGGTCGTTGGAGGTGGCCGCCGGCGGTGGGAGGGTGGTGGTGGTCTCAAAAAAAAAATCAAAACTGAAAACCGAAACTCATTTTTTGAGTTTTTAAAAACAGTCTTGATTTAAAAACTGATTTTTTAAACTGAACCAAAAAAAAAAAAAAATGGTTACCAAACCCAACTTTTTTTTCCAGTTCCAAAACTGAAAAAACAATTTAAAAAAAAAGTCATGTCAAACAGGGCCTTACTTTATAGTGATACGACTATTTGAATCATGAATATTTTTCACCAAACTATGTCTTGCTCGAGAGTCGTTTTCAATACTAAACTGTTTCTTCTGATACAATATACAATATTAGTAATGTTGCCCGGCTGAGAGAATACTAAAACTTTTCTAGTTGTGAGTTGCCATTACTTGCAATCTTTGGAGATTGTGAGGCTTTCTGGGCTTCCATTAAAAAAATTAATCTCCAACTCTCATTTGGAGAGGGGCCTTCATTACGATGAACGTGTGTGGGCCTTGTATTCTAGTGGGGGCCTGGTGCACTATTATTGATATACTTTATAGGGGATATGAATATGATTATGTTTATGTGTGTATAAAAACAACCATAATTGAGTAATAAAGTGACACTTTGGCTTTAGTTCAACAAACTATTTCGATGTAACCAGAACTTTGAAATTCCTTCATTTAAAAAAATGCTTCAAATTAAAGACCCGGAACTTTGAGAATCTAATGTTTGGATAATGGTAGTCCTATGGTTGAATAACCTAAACTTACATATAGTTTTGATGATAACAACACATGATTATGTTCTAATGTGTTTTTTGAGTTAATTCTTAGTAAGTATTTTCATACGCACTCATGAAGACACACCTGAAAATTTGGATATGTAGATAAAAGTCAAAGAAGCATAAAGTTATAGTAAAGATGCTAAGAAAGTTTGATTAAGTTCAATGTCAAATAGTAACAAAGAATGCATAGTCTAAGTTACTTTAAATTGTGATTGATCTTTACCATTATGTAACTAGTCTTAAGTTGATGGTTAAATTGATGACTATAGCCTAAAATGACTTTATGGCACCTTCTGCATTGCATGTGAGTTCATAATCTTTCACACAAGTGTGTCTCATGAAAATTGGTGAACTTTGGAGCTAACTCAGATTCTCTCAAATATATTATTGAATTTTTTTTAATTTTAATAAAAAAAATTTGTTAGCTTTTTAACACAAAAAACGATGCCTCAATACAAATTTTCTAAAGAAAGTTATGCCCAAAATAAGAAATGAGGTTTAATGAGGCAGTTGACTAATATAGTCGACTGCATCGTTTGAATTTAAGTTCCAATGACTAGTTTGGAGAAATATACTCTAACAGTTAGTTTGGAGGAATATAGTCCACTACGTTGGTAATACAGTCAACTTTATTAGCATAATCAATGCCAAATTTTCCTATAACGGCCATATGAATGATTTGGGGCTTCAGCATATTGTATGAAAACCACATTCTAAGCCTCAGTTCATTAAAGAAACATCAATGCTCGTAGATTAAGTTTTTTCTTTCTTCATCTTCATGATTTTACATCATTAAAAAGAGCATCTTTCTGACCAATTCTTTGATTGAGAATGAACATTGTTCAAGTCATCAATTCTGTCACCTCTCTATTGTACTAGAGCTTCATTTGTACTCATTTCTCAAGATGTTTCTTTGTACACAATTAATCTTTGTAAAATGATTGTATTCAAGACTTGGGTTTGTCAAAGATTGGGTGAGCTTTGTGGATTCAAGGCTTGTGCTTGGTATTGTGATATCTCCAAGTGTTTGTAAGGGTTTTGATCTTGATTCAGAAGAAGATTGTTCCCAATAGATTCTAGTGCTCTTGCAAGGAAGTTCCTTGAAGAGGTGGATGTAGGCTTGAAGACAGTTCAAGCCGAACCATTTAAATCTCTTTTTAAGTATCTCTAACTCAATCTCTTTACTTATTGTTTAATAATTGTTTGAGATTGTATAGTTAACATCTTGATTGCAATGCTCATTTGTTTGGTTGAGATACATGATTGTGTTTAATTTGAATACCCCATTGGTTTTCACAAACCCTATTTACCCCCTTTTAGGGTGGTCGTATTGGTCTCAGACAACACTTTTGATGACATGTATATTTGGACTCCTTTGTAGTACGACATAAAAAGTTATTATTTATTAAATTTACACACTACTACCAATTTTTAGACACATTTTTTTTTTCTCAATCATATGTATACATGACGCAGGAAAAAAAACCCGGTGAAATATAGAAAAAATTCAATGTTCGGACAACATATTTGATGATTGATGTAGTACGACAAACAATTATCTTATAACATATTTACACATTGTAGACACCTCATTTTTGTATGCATTTTTAATTAATTAAAAATAGGGCTTTATTATTACTTAGAGTGAATTATTGAATATGGGCTTAGTAGTCTGATTTTATTTAATTAATTTAGTCCAGTTTGGTTTAATGGTCCAGTCTAGTCCAATTCAATTGTCTAAGTCCAGTTCAACTGCATTAGTCCAATCCGTCAATCCAGTCCAACTGCATTTAGTTCGAGTCTAGTCCAGGGTCTATATTAAACTAATGGTGTAATTTGTCTAAATAACTTGGAAAAATAATACATATTTTATCCTTGATATAAAGATCAACTCAATTCATTTTTTTGGTTAGGAAATGACTTATCCCCAAATTTGGGAAAAAATATTTTTAATTAATCGAAATTTGAAAAAAAAATCATTTTTAATGAATGGGATAAACCGACCAATGTTTTACTAACCAGCCGATTAGTTGACTTTTGTCAATTTGCGATTTTATCACTTATTCTGACTTATCTCCAACCTTGCAGATTGACATTGCGAATCTTATCAGATTTTGCAGCCCTGAGCACTATAAAAAGGGGTCTTGGCCTTCATTTTAGAGGTTGGATTTTAGTCTGTTCAAGAGCTGATTCTCTTTAGAGTTTGCATACCATTTCCTCGTGAAGTGACATAGTATCTCTTTCGAGAAGTCTAGCCACTCAAACTACTCATAAAACGTCTTTTTATTCTTTGCATCGTGGATTCTACGGTGAACATTCCCAAATCGTCAAGGTGAGCTACATCCCGACATAAAAATAACAAAAAAGGTCCTTTTTACCCATTTATTGTTTAGGTCTAAGTCTCGAAATGTAGATTACTCCCCCGTAGGATCAGCTGCAAACTATGGCGGTTTTGATTTCAATTAGTCCGATCGGATATGTAGGCCACTTGATCCCTGCTGTCGAGTTCACGCCAAAAAACATAAAATAAACTTAGGGTTAGTTTTATCATATTTTACATGCTATATGTTTTTAAGGCCATTTATCACTAAAGATGAATTAGAGCCCGAAGGGCGCGGCGGGTGCCTAACACCTTCCCGTTGCATAACTTAGTCCCTGGACTCTTCTCTTGGTTTCGAATGTTTTTGAGTCATTTTTTTGTTTTAATTATTTTCTTAAAATTAAATAGGATGGCGACTCCATTTAAAAATCCTTTTTGAGGATTTTTTTTTTTTTTCCGAGGCGATTCGCACCAGTGGCAGCTCTACTGGGGACTAAAATTTTAAGAGGACTAGACCTAAAAAGTTTTTATGCCTTGTTGTATTTTCTTTGTATGTTGCGGTATGTACAATATCACATTATAGTTGTACTTGTGCTTTTATTTCCATACCTCACACATGCACACGTCTCACTTTGACCCACCCACTCGAGCGACAGTTGAAGCCTTTAGTCCTCCTGGTCACAAGACTGACTTTCGATTGAGCTCTCAACTCCGTAGCCTCGTACTGAAGATACCTCCTGGTTTCTTGGTATATTAAACAACTTGTATACGTACTGGTGATCGCCCATTATTAACTCCTAGTTACTAGTGAGAGGTATACGGTACAATCGAGCTGATAAGAGTGACCTTTATACCGGTATTATAAGGAGAAAACTCACACCCAGACCATTCAGTGTTTTGCACATTGTTGGGAGAATATGTAACACCCCGACACTTTATCGGATTTAATTAGAAATTTTAGATGCGAATATTTTTTTATTAGCAACGAATTATCTTTTAGTGAGCGTTGATATTTTATTTAATGACTTTTAGCGACACTTAGTATAGCGGGTTATCTAACCAAACCATTAAAATTGTTCGAGCACCTAAACTATAGTAAATAATTTATTTTGGACTATTTTGTAATAATAGAAAAGTTGTGGATACATCTTTTAATAAGTAACGAAACTTTAGAGGTTCTTTTTGGTAATTGTCTTTTTAGGGTTTTACATATATATATATAATCGCATACTATACATCAGCCGTTCCCTTCCCCACATCCGGTTCTCTGATTTTTCGATCAAGTGAGGTGGAGAGATACCGAGAGATATAGAGAAAGGATCAGCACAGAGAAAGAAAGAGAAACAGAGAGGGAGGAAGACAGCAAGAGAAAGGAGAGTGAAAGGAGAAGGGAAGTGATCGAAAGGATTATTTTCCGGCGTTCGGGCGAAGTTTTCAGGTAAGTCTCCTTCTAGCTTCCTTTCTTATTTTGTTTTAGAGTTCGGTTAATGGGGGGACATGAGAGAACCGTAGGGATTCTGGGTTTAGGGCTGCGAAATTTCAGTGTATATGAGTGTCTTGAACGTGAACGGGTGTGTGAGTAAGGAGCTTAGGTGCTGCGTGTTTTGTTGTTTGCAGATCCGTGTATATATATGTGCAGGGACGAGTCACTGCCATGAGGAAGTTTAAATTGTAGGTAGTAAGATTCGTGAAAATATATGGGTTTGAGTGAGTTGCATAAGAGTGCTGGAAAAGTGATAAAGGGAATTGCCGTGGTTGTACAGCGGTGCACGGAGGATGTCATGAAAGGATGAAGGTGACAGACATCAAGAAGAAACTGCCGTGGGCAGCTGGTGTATGGGTTTTGAATCGCTGGGATGGATTCTGGGCTCGTTGGACAGGTTCTTCTTGGAGCTGGACGAATGCAATGGTAAGGGTATATGTGTGGGTGCATATGGGTCTGTAAGTGTGGTTACTCACTGGGTGCATGGGTGTAGTACATGTGAGTGTATATGTGGGTTCATTTGAATGAGTGTGCGGTGTATGTAAGGATAACCAACAAGAATGAAGGTGGTGTAGCAATGAAATTGATGCATATTTGTGGGTATATTGACGAGGGTGATGGGTGTTTTTGTGTTTGAATTTGGGAGCATGTGTATACGGTTGTGAACATGGGTGATGTGTAAGTGGTGAAGCTGCCAAGACAGCAGCTGTGAGTGCATGTGCTCAGGTATGTGTTGTGTGTTCATGTGTGTTCGTGGGTGAAATGAAGGAAGAAGGAAGCTGCATAGCAGCCGTGGGACAAGGGCATTGTGGGTGTGTCTTGAGTGGGTTTTGTGTACATGAAAGGGAGGAGAGGGAGGACTGCCATTAAGGCAGTCCCTTTTAGTGCCTGTGTGCTTGCTATGTGAATATGTGAGTGTTTGAGGGGTTTGTGGGAAGTTTTGGTGGAGAGGAATTTTGTGCTTGGTTCATGTTTGTGTTGTGTGGATGTGAGTGAGTGTAGATGAGTGCAAGAGGGGAATGGGTGCAGCAGCGTGGTCTATACATGTGTGTTTGGTTTTAAGGGAAGAAGAAGAGAAATACAGAGCGGGTAAATTTGGGTTAGCGTTAGATCGACACGTGTATATGTTAGCGCACGCTTATCATTAGAACATGAAAATTTACAGTATAATACGTTAGACCATATTAAAATTCTTGGAAGAATTTTATAATTTTCTGAGATCGTATGAATTATTATTATTTTCTGTAATTTCAGATTTGGAAAATTCTTTTGGAGTCTTTAAACCCTAAAAATGTTCTCGGAAAAATTATAGTAATGTTTTCATAATATAGGAAAGACTCAGTAAAAGTTTGGTAAATTTTTGAGTTGATTTATTATCATTTGCTGTATCGCATTGAGTTTAGCAAAACGAAAAATAAAGAAATAGTTTCAGTGTCTTTTAAATTCTGATTTCAATTTCTATAATTTTTATATATACTTTAAAGTTCCTATAAAAATTATGGGAGTTATTTTGTATCTGGAAGTAATTATGGCTATTATTGGGTTTTTATTGTATTTAAACAAATTATTTTAATTCGAAAATATTCAAAAATTCAGAAAATGCATATTTTGACTTTTAACAATGTTTTAAGCTATAAAAGTGTTTTAGTACAAATTATTATAAATTCTAGAGAGTCGGTACCCGTTATGGAGTGTATAGGATTTTCGGTTAGGTTGGCTGTGTGCAGGAACCGTTTTGAGTGCGCGATTTCGGAGAGAGTGGGGTACGCAGTGGGTAGTTGATATTAGGGTTTATAGTGTATTTTACATAAATTATGTTCTAACGAATAAAATGTCAATCTAGGTTCATTCAGAGATTTTAATATTGATCGGGTTTGGTAGCATCGCTTAGCTTGGACCGAGGTAAGGGATTTCTTTCCGAACCCCATTTCGTTATTCTGTTTTCAAATGCTTATAACAACAGTTTTACAAACTAGATCGAATGTTGGTTTTTATTGATCGATATAAAATGTTTTTAAATTGTCCATGAAATCCTAAATTGAACCTTATAGCGATCGTTTGGAATTTTGTTTCATCTAATCTTAGAATCCATTGTTCATTTGATATGTTTATTGATTGCTCATCGTAAAGCATTTTTAAATTCTATTTATTACTTCTCAATGTTGACATGAGTTAGTAACTTGGGAGCCATAAGGATGGTCTGTATTGTTGGTGTTATAAGGATGGTCTGTTGGATGGGTTTAACTAGTACCTAGATGGACTAGTCAGTGTACATATGCATATGTAAAGCGATCGAGCACTGCCGGGGTGGCTTTGCTTCTGTACTGCTCATGTTCAACGTTTCCTATTTATGTTTATTGCATTATAAGTGTTTTGAAAATGGTTATCGATTTAAGGGAACTGAGTTGATACTCATCCCTTTGTTTATATTGAAATGCTGTGGTTTTCTTTGAAAAACCTTTTCAAATTTATCGTTTGATTGTATATAAAAAGATTGTTTGAAACGCTCTGTTTCTCCGCCTTCAAAATTTTGTATTGATTTAAATGTCAAATCGTCCGTATCGTTTTCTTATTTTTAAATCTTTGTGCGACCTTACTGGGCTCTCAAAAGCTCACTCCCCTTTGACTTCTTTTCCGCAGGTGATAGCCAGCAGTAGGTTACCTGAATTTGGATTAGAGCCGAGCGAGCGTAAGAAAGTGAATTTAATTTTAGTATTGATTGTTAAAACCCCTGCGCGGGTAAACTTCTCTAGTTTGTTGGTTAGATTTAAATTGATTTGAGGAAATTGTAATGATTAGAGGCTCTGACATAGGTTTTCATAGTTAGATATTTGAAATGGAGGTTTTTATGCTATTAAGTATTGATTCTTTTAAACACTCAGGGAGTTCGGGGTGATAACGCTCCGGAAAAGTCCGGGTGTTAAAGCTCCGAAATTCCGGGATGTTACAGAATACATGTATTGGCTCATGCCATGTTGGTAGGGAAACAAGCCAACATTCTGTAAGCTAAACTGATAATTTCACAAAAAAAAGGATACTATGACTAAGCGGCCGGTTAGTGAGTATGTGCATTACTTGGAGACAATCAAAAACTGGCTAGCTCATACCCTGATTCAACCCACTGACCAACTAGCCGGTTATCCTCCTGGAAGATCGGGGCTAGTTAGAAACCTAATCCTCTAAAAATAAATTCCCAGAAACAAGCCCCAACCCACTACCAACTGGCCGGCTATCCTCATAGATGACCTGACTGTTAGTCAGAAACCTCATCCATAGAAAATTTCCAAAAATCCCCATAAATATACCCTCAACCCACTGACCAACTGGCCGGTTATCCATCCGGATGACCGAATGGTTAATCAGAAACCTCATTCTCCATAAAAGTTCCCCAGAAAAAACCTACCCACACTAAACCAATTGGTCGGTTATCCATCAGTCAATCCCCTTTCCCCAAAATTCAAAAAACACCCGAATAATTGAGAAAATTCTCTTTACCCCTGTTAGGGTATGAACTAGCCAGTTTGATTTTCATGGAATGTACAGTTAAATTTTCGACAACTTTTCCTATACAATTAAGGCTACCCGTGGTTGGTATCGAGACTCATCTGGAAAGCTTTCAAGAACTCCAATAGCTTAAGAATTCCCACAGATCTCTGATTTGGTCTATATCATTAGTAAACTTCAGAAGGATCTTCAAAATGGTTTCACTACACTAACCTAGCAACAATCTTAAACCGCCAAGGAATTTAATAACTTCAAAAGGAGAGGTAAGAGAGAACTGGAAGAAGAAAGGAAGAAGGATGACAAGAAGAAAGGTCCAGAGTATGATTGGATGTATGAGTCAGATGAAGAGGAGACAAAACCCCCTGCTGTATCAAAATGGAATGACATGTTAGGTGCACTCAAATCACAGCTCGTCAAGATGAGGAGAGGCGATGACCTTCTCGACCATAGTGCCTTAACCATGAACCCTGAGGATAGGCTATCCCTCAAGTTCAAAAAAAGGGGAGACTATGACTAAGTGGTCGGTTATCAGCGCTCCATACCGGACGGTTAGTCAGTATGTGCATTACGGGGAAAAAATTTGAAAGTGGCTAGCTCATACCCTGAGTCAACCCACTGACCAACCGGCCGGTTATCCTTTTGGAAGACCGGACAGCTCGTCAGAAACCTAATCCTCAAAAAAATCCCCAAATACAAACCCTAACCCAGTACCAACTTGTCGGTTATCCTCCTAGATGACCGGACGGTTAGTCAGAAACTTCATCCTCAGAAAAATTCCAAAAAATATACCCTCAACCCACTGACCAACTGGCCGGTTATACATCCAGATGATCAGACCATTAAACAAAAACCTTATTCTCCATAAAAGTTCCCCAGAAAAAACCTACCCGCACTGACCAATTGGACGGTTATCCAGCAGTCAGTCCCCTTTCCCCAAAATTCGAAAAACACCCGAAAAGCCGAGAAAATTCTCTTTACCCCCTGTCAGGGTATGAACTAGCCAGTTTGATTTTTAGGGAATATACAGTTAAAGTTTTGACAATTTTCTCTATACAATTAAGGCTACGCGTGGTTGGTATCGAGACTCGTCTAGAAAGCTCTCACGAACTGCAATTGCTGAAGAATTCCCATAGATCTCCGATTTGGTCCGTATCATCAGTAAACTTCAAAAAAATCATCAAAATGGTTTCACTACTCTAACCTAGCAATAATCTCGAACTGCTAAGGAATTTAATAACCTCAAGAGGAGAGGTAGGAGGAAACCGGAAGGAAAATGGAAGAAGGATGACAAGAAGAAAGGTCCAAAGTATGATTGGATGCATTAGTCAGAGGAAGAGGAGAGAAAACCCCCTGATGTATCAGAATGGAATGTCATGTTAGTTGCACTCGAATCACAAATCGTTAAGATGAGGAAGGCGATGACCTTCTGCACCTTAGCGCCTTAACCATGAACCCTGAGGATAGGTTATCTCTCAAGTTAAAAAAAAGGGAGACTATGACTAAGTGGCCGGTTATCAGCGCTCCCTACCGGACAGTTAGTGAATATGTATATTACTTGGAAAAAAAATCTGAAATTGGCTAGCTCATACCGCTGATTCAACCCAGTGACCAACAGGCTGGTTATCCTCCGAATGGCTAGTCAAAAACCTAATCCTCAGAAAATTCCCTAGAAATAAACCCTAACCCACTAACAACTAGTCGGTTATCCTCCCAGATGACCGGACGGTTAGTCAGAAACCTTATCCTCAGAAAAATTCCCAAAAATCCCCAGAAATATACCCTCAACCCACTGGTCAGTTATACATCCGGATGATCAAACCATTAATCAGAAACCTCATTCTCCATAAAAGTTCCGTAAAAAAACCTACCCTCACTGACCAACTGGTCTGTTATCCATCAGTCAATTATCTTCCCCAAAATTCGAAAACACCCGAAAAGCTGAGAAAACTCCCTTTACCCCTGTCAGGGTATAAACTAGCCAGTTTGATTTTTATGGAATGTACAGTTAAATTTTTGACAATTTTATCTATACAATTAAGGCTACGCGTGGTTGGTATCGAGACTCATCTGGAAAGCTTTCACGAACTCCAATGGCTGAAGAATTCCCACAGATCTCCGATTTGGTCCGTATCATCAGTAAACTTTCGAAGAATCTTCAGAATGGTTTCAGTACTCTAACCTAGCAATAATCTTGAACTGCCAAGGAATTTAATAACCTCACGAGGAGAGGTAGAAGGGAACCGAAAGGAAATGGGAAGAAGGGTTATAAGAAGAAAGGTCCAGAGCATGATTGGATGTATTAGTCAGAGGAAGAGAAGACAAAACCTTCTGCTGTATCAGAATGGAATGACATGTTAGCTGCACTCGAATCACAGATCATTAAGATGAGGAAGGCGATGACCTTCTACACCTTAGCGCCTTAACCATGAACCCTGAGGATATGCTATCTCTCAAGTTAAAAAAAAAGGGGAGACTATGACTAAGTGGCCGGTTATCAGCGCTCCCTACCGGATGGTTAGTGAATATGTATATTACTTGGAAACAAATATGAAACTGGCTAGCTCATACCGCTGATTCAACCCAGTGACCAACCGGCTGGTTATCCTCCAGAAAGACCGGACGGCTAGTTAGAAACCTAATTCTCATAAAATTCCCCAGAAACAAACCCTAACCCACTACCAACTAGTCGAATATCCTCCCAGATGACCGGACGGTTAGTCAGAAACCTTATCCTCAGAAAAATTCCCAAAAATCCCAAAACTATACCCTCAACCCACTGACCAACTGGTCAGTTATCCATCTAGATGACCAGACATTTAATCAGAAACCTTATTTTCCAGAAAAGTTTCGTAGAAAAAACGTACCCTCACTGACCAACTGGTCAGTTATCCATCTGCCATCCTTTTTCCCCAAAATTTGAAAAACACCCGAAAAGCCGAGAAAACTCCCTTTACCCCTATTAGGGTATGAACTAGCCAGTTTTATTTTTAATGAATGTACCGTTAAATTTATGACAATTTTCCTTATACAATTAAGGCTACGTGTGGTTGGTATGGAGACTCGTCTGGAAAGCTCTCACAAACTCCACTGGCTGAAGAATTCCTATAGATATCTTATTTGGTCCATATCATCAGTAAACTTCAGAAGGATCTTCAGAATGGTTTCACTAATCTAACCTAGTAACAATCTCGGAACACCGAGGAATTTAATAACCTTAAGAGGAGAGATAGGAGAGAACATGAAGAAGAAGGGAAGAAGGATGACAAGAAGAATGGTCTAGAGTATGAATGGATATATGAGTCAGAGGAAGAAGAGACACAACCCCTTACTGTATCAGAATAGAATGACATGTTAGCTGCACTCGAATCATACATTGTCAAGATGAAGAGAGGCGATGACCTTCTAGACGTTAGTGCCTTAACCATGAACCCCAAGGATAGGCCATCCCTCAAGTTCAAAATGCCAGAGATGGATAAGTTTGATGGGACCATGGATCCCAAGATCCATGTGAAGATGTACATGCAGGCATTGACCCAATAAGGAATGATTCAGAATTAGTTGATACAGTTGTTCCTTACGGTAGTCTCACCGAAGCCGCATCCCGATGGTTCTTTACTCTGGATGAAGCCCGAGTGCATAATTAGGAAGATGTTGCGAGAGAGTTTGTAAAGTAGTACCAGTACAATGCTGACCTAAATATCAGTCGGAGAGATTTGGAAGCCTGTTTCAGTTCTGATCTTGAGGTGGAAGAATAAGGCAGCTTAGATGGTGAACCGTCCAATCGAGGAAGAGCAAATAAACATCATCAAGAGTAAGACTACCACAATTATATCTCCGGACATTACGACATGTCGTTCGAAGCTCTTATGGGATCCATTATACAAATAAAAGATGCCATCATCAAGGGAACATATCTCGTGATTCGAAGCCGCCAGGGTTATACCGAGCCAACCTAAGGAGTTCTAACTTCCAGCCTAAAGCAACAGTAGCCAACAATGTCAACACCGTACAAACACCTTGGGCAGTGACATGGGAAGCCACTACGGAGCCTAGGAGAAAGTTCACACCATTGAATGCAGCACTCTCTAAAGTCTTAGAATAGTTGTTAAAGAGAGGAATGAAATCTAAGCACTGTTCAAGCCCTCAGCATTGACCCATCAAAGTTCACCACTTCCAACCAAGCCGTCCGAACCACGATAACACTCGAAGGGAGGTAATTAGTATATTGAAGCTTTTAATGACTGTGGGTACTGCTAGCTTTGATGTGGAGTTTCAGGTATTGGATATACCCGTCGCCTTTAACCTTCTTTTGGGAAGACCTTGGATACACTCTGTGGCTGTAATCCCCTCTACATCATACCAGAAGGTCAAGTTTATGTTGAATGATGTTATTCTCAACATAATGGGAGATTCACAGTTGCTTCAGATTGGATAAGGCGAGTAGGCCATTATTCAGGTGTCGCACGATTCTTTGGATATTATGCTCAGTGGATTTCAAATGGATCACCAGATTCAGTGTTTCGAGTATGAGGAGGTTTGTCACGGTGAAAACTTTCTCAGCTTTGTACCCTAAAGCAAACCGTGCTCCCCATGTTAAGAAAACTCTTTTCCAGAAAAGGATTAGGTCAAAACTGTCATGGAATTCCCAGCTTCCGGGATATGGAGAACAAAAAAGACCAGTTTGGCTTGGGATATAAGCCAACCAGAAAGGAGAATAAGGAAGCTATCTGAAAGCTAGCCCAGGCCAAGATGGATAATGAAAGTGCATGAGCATGACCAAGATCCCTTCTATGAATGAATGCTTCTTCAAAGAAGGAGAAAGTGAGCCCTTTTATGGATTTTTAGAACCCGTTTATAGTGTCAAGACCGGGAAATAGATTAAACGATGAGAGATATTTTACGACTGTGAGTGGGTTGAGGATGAAGACTTGTCAGTAGAGATTAAGCCAGGTACCGAAGGAATCTCAGATTGGATGGATTTGATGGAGCCGAAAGCAGCGGCAACATGCTTCACTGCTATGTTTATCTTGGTGCTTCTCTATAAAGTGAACGACCAGACTGTGGACCCAGCATGCCTAATTACTCAAGCATAGGGTGACATGCAAAATTGGATGATAGAGTATGGATTGCTTACTGTGAGAGAGGTTACCGAATGAAGTTCTGCTGCCAAAGATGCTCCGGAACCAGAAGACTTGGATACTTATATCACCTTAGCCAATCTAAATTTTCTTGCCTACTATGTTTTTCCAGACTACTTGATTGATAATATAATAATTGATTTCGATTATCCCTTGGTTTCTGATATAGGTTATGGTGAATTAATCAACTCGGTTAATTATGTGTCACATCTAATGGACTTAGAAGAAAAAAATATTTAAAAGAAATTAAAATTAGGAATCTAATCGTGTCAAGTCAGTGGTCGAGGAAACAGTCAAAGTCAATATAGGCTATCCCGAAGATGTAAAAGAAATAAAATAGGGGCTAGTCTAGATGAAAGAAAAAGAGATGAGATGACTGCACTCCTCAGGGAATTTATCGATGTATTTGTATAGACCCATCAATCATGGAACACCACCTACCTATCCTATGCGAAGCCAAATCTGTTAAACAGAAACTGTGCAAGTTGAGGCCAGAGTGGTCCCTCAAAGTTAAATAGGAGGTAATGAAGTTACTCTACATCAGATTTATCTAAGTGATTGAATACCCTACTTGGCTAGCCCATGGCGTACCTGTCCCAAACCTTCAGGTCAAGTCAGGATGTGTATTGACTACCGAGACCTAAATCGAGCTTCTTCAAAAGATGACTTCCCTTTATCCACTGTAGACCTGATTATAGACAATACAACCGAGCATGAGTTGGTATCCTTTTTAGATTGCTTTGTGGGGTTTAACCAGATAAAAATGACCCCCGAATAGCAAGAGAAGACAACCTTCATTGTGATACCTTTTAGCTTGAAAAATGCGGGGCTACCTGCCAACGAGCTGCTACCATCTTGGTCCATGACATGATCCATAAGGAGGTGGAAGTGTTTGTGGACGATATGATTATCAAGTCAAAAAAGAGGGAGGATTATTGTACAGTATTGAGAAAGTACTTTGAGAGGTTGAGGCACTATAATGTAAGGTTGAACCCGCATAAGTGTGTGTTTGGAGTAACAGCTGGGAAGTTGTTAGGTTTCATGTTAAGCAAACAAGGGATATGGGTGGACCCAGCCAAGATCAAAGCCATAGTGGAAATGCCCCCACCCATGACAGAAATGGAAATCAAAGGGTTCTTGGATAGAATCCAATTCATTAGTCGATTCATATCCCACCTAACCGTGATCTATGAGCATGTGTTCAAAATGTTGAAGAAGGATTTAAGTAAAAAATTGAACCATTTGTGCAAGGAAGCCGTCGAAAAAATTAAACTGTACCTTCGCAACCCTCCAATCTTAAGCCTACCTATACCCGATAGCCCTTTGTTACTATACCCGATAGCCCTTTTTGAAGAGCCCCGCTGACTACGGAGCGGCTTAGGAGGGTGCAAAAGGCTAGGGCGGCCCTACACCAAAAGAAAAAGGGGAAGAAGGGGCAGAGTCAGCTGACAACATCACGTTCCCTCCTTGGACGGTGTCGGTCTTCCTGAAGGGTAAGATTGAAGAGTAGGAGCTGATTCCTTGGCCCAAGAAAGACTCCAAGGTTTTCGAGCTCAGGGGGCTAGCAAAAGTCCAAAGGGTAAACTCTAGATTTGAGCTGAGTTTTTATTTTCCATCTTTACTTGATTTTAATTTCATGAATTTTTCACTGTAGGTTCCAATGCTTAGTGCTCAAAGATGCCTATAGGATGATCCACAGTCTTAAGGACATGGTTCTACATACCGAAACTTGTTGTAGGTGTATGGGCCATCAGCCGAGACAATTGAGGCACCCACATCTACTCCCTTGATGCCACCTTCGGGAGGTGGGTCTAATGGATGATAGAGATGCATAGAGCCCGCGACTCCTGCTACTGCCACTACTAGACTCTTAGGGGCTCCGGTGCTTTGGAAGGGAAGTCGAGTGAAAACGAGGGCAACGAACTGGACTTTCATGAAGAAGGTGAGCAAATAGGAGCCGACATTGTCCAAGGGCAAAGAAGCCGCCATGGGGAGCAAAAGGAAAGCCCCACCCCCACCACTGAAGCGGAGACGTAAGTTCTCTCGGATTGTCACATGCTTCAGTAAGACCAACAAGAAGCCCTAGCCAAATGAGACTGTGGTAGTGGAGTCTTCTCTTGAACTCGATAGCGGGGAGGAAGAATATGAAAAAAGTGATGACGAAGAAGATGAGGCTGAGGAAGCTTCGGGGACCAGCGACGAGGAGGAGCCCAGCCCTAGGAAGACCTGGAGGAAAACCATAAGGAGGCTTGGACTAGCAAGATTAGGCCCTAAAGTCCCTTAGGGAATTTTTAAACGTTGGATGTAATACACTCTTATTCTTTTGTGTTTTGAGAAAAAAACTTTTTTTCAGTTAATTCTATGTTGATGCTTAGTTCAAATGAATACTCACACACTTTCTTAGAAAGAACAGAGGTTGGGCTAAAACTAGATTGAAAAAACTGAGGTTGGATTGAATTATTTAAACATGTACATGGTTGGCCTGAGAATAAGCAAACCCTATAGAAATTTTACAAACACTGACTAACCCGGTTAGTCCGTAGGCAAATCCAATTTTTAAGGTTAACTGGACAGTTGATTAGAGACTAAATCAAATTTTCTGAGGAAACCGACCGGTAACTCAAAAGCAAAAATCAAATTTCATAGTAAAACCGGCCGGTTGGTCAGAAACCAAATCAAATTTTATTATAGAACCGCATAGTTAATCAGAAAGAAAATTAATTTTTCTGGTAAAACTGGATGGTTGATTAGGGATACTGACTGCAAAATAATCAAATCCAATAGGAAAATGGTTGGTTTGTCGAAAACAGTCCGGTTTGTTCGATAAAATTTTTAAAATCTTTGAATAGTAACTCTGAAAAAGCATGAATTGTGTAGTTGTCCCATACCTGGAGGGGTAGATCCCTTTATATAGTTGTAGGAGAAGACTCCTAGTAGGACTGGGTCATGGGCCAGATGTGTTAGGATCGCGTTAGGATCCTCGAGGATCACGTCACAATCTCTAATAAGATAATCATTGATCTCCCAGTTTGACTGGGATTGCCGGGTATTCCCCAATTATTGTGAGTTATATTTGAATTATATCACTTTGTATGCGTGGTCGAAGATATCACAAGTGCCAGCTTAACACTTCCACAAAACAATGCTCCGTCTGCCAACATAAACATAATAATCCTACGATCTTCGAGCTTCAATTTTGAGCCTTCGTCGATTCATTCAACAAGATTGAGCTCATTCATCTTAATGGATGATTCAATATGAGATCTGTGATGAGCCTACGGAATGTGATTGTTCATGAAAAAATTCTCCGGGTGGCATGCAAATTATGGGATTCTAATGATAATGTCTTTCTACTTTGGCCTGGACGAATTTTATCCAACTCATGAAAAATTATGTGCGCTGGTAGAATTCCCTTAACATACCCATTGCTGTTCCAGTCATCCAAGATGGTTATGTCAAGGCCCTCATGGGTTTGCTGAAAGTTAAAGAGGAGCATGTTACGCCTTTCATCCGAGAAGAAGGTATCTGCTTTCACCCATATTAGAATATTTTTCTATTAAACTGGATAATCATGGTCAGCGGTATGCATGTGGTTGGGTAGCTGCTCTAGCATTGTGTTTGGTAGCCAATTATGTGATGACCCTGGTATTGTTGGTGTGAGGCTGACTGAGTTACTAGTCCAGGTGTCCACGAAGGGAAACCCTGATTCTGGTGGTGCTGTCTGAGACCCCTCATGGCATTACCAACATGCATGAGGACACAAGCCTTGCATTTTGGGGGTAGTCCTTGTTTTTGTATATGTGGCTCTTAGATCACATGCGACTGATAGCTGCTCCTATTGAGGGGACCTATCATCCTTGTTCTTTCCGTTCTCGACCTTTGCTCTTTGAAGGTCATTCACGCATAAATGATTGGACTCGATTTTTCTATGTACGGGAGTCCAAGGACATTCGTTGGCATTGTCACTGGTGGGGAGTCTGTCGGTCTACCTTTTAGACTTCTGGATATTACTGTCTCTTAGGATTGCGTTATTCATCATTTTACTTTACGCGTTGGATTCTGAGATAGTTTAGTTACAAACAAGTTGTTTCGAATTTTACAGCACCTTTGTTGCTATGGTGAATGACCTCAGCCCTTCACTGATCAAAGCTATCAAGTAAAGGTTAGGGTTCTTCTCCATACTTTAATCACTTCATAAGGAGCAACACCTCTGTTGACTGTATGGATCTGGTTGCTCCCTTATTGTCCGAGGAGTATGTCAATTGGCTTTAGCCCCATATTCGATAGAAAGTCGACTGAGGGGCAAATCTGAACTTGAGTGCTTGTGAGATAAGGTCTCTGGAACGAGCTAAAGAGGATGCTCATGCTGCTATTGGGTTGGGTCGAAGGCACCTAATTCTGGTAGGTCTTCTTAGGATATAGTTGAAAGCTTCCATCATCCTTAGGCTGAGTAAGAAGTCCTGGTCACTCGGATCAGACAGTCTTGGATCGGTTCCCAAATGTTTGAAGAGAAGTTTGATGTGGACGGGAATCCGATATAGTCTCTGCACATTGGATGAGCCCTGGCGATACCCTTCTTCACTGCCTGAGGAGAAATAACAGAAAAGGCCATTGTCCACCAAGACGACTCGGGACCAGGAAGCTGACATGGATGCTTATATTGAGTGTCAATTTGAGCCCAAATATGGAAAGGGTAAAGGGATTGAGAAGGCAGTTCGAGGCAAAAATTCTAGAGGATGTGATCCTTATATCCTAGAGGTTGACTTACGAAAAGAGTATGGAAATGTGGAAGTTAGTCATATGTTTGGATGAAGAGGATCTTCCGGCTTCAAAGAAAAAAAAAAGTAAATGTGCTGATAGATTACTTGTATGTTGCTGATAGGACCTAGAATTTTTCTTTTGCCCTAACTTTTGCCTAGACCACCCTTTGCAAGGTTTTTGTCCTAATAGGCCTTTTATTTTTTCTAGTATTTGAATTCTTTTAATTTTTCTTTCCCCTAAATTTTGCCTAGGCCATCCTTTACATTGTTTTTGCCCTAGCGTTTATTTTATTTTTCTCAGGAATGTAGTCAATATCTTAGTCAGTGGAATAATAGACTTTTATTAAAATTTGACCAAACCCGAGGTAACTTTATCGGCTGCCTACATACCTTTATCTATGCGTTACATTGACATGTATGTGCTGGATTGATGTTCTTAAAGAGGATCAGGTCATTGTAGTTCATTTACAAATTTCACTCATGCACCATACTTCTTTAGTCGGTCTAGATTGACTCGTTATGACAACTCGACCCATCTAAATCGACTAACAACATTGTACTGCCAATCATGATTTACTTGATCATATAGGGACCTGACCAGTTAGGTTTGAACTTTCCTCGCGGCCTCCAGATTTGTCCAATGTTTTCTTTCCACACTAGATCTCCTTCTTTCAAACCGCGTCCTTTCACTCTCTTATAAAAGGCCCTTGCGACTCGCTTCTGGTATCCCTCAATGGGATATAAGCTTTCAGTCTTTTCTCATCTGCCAACGCCAATTCCTCAAATAGGTGTCGCACCCAAAAGTTCTTGGATATATGGTTCTCCAACAATACCCTCAAAGACTCAACTTCCAATTCTACTGGGAGTACGGCCTCCATGCCGGAGACTAGTGAATATGGGGTAGCTTCAATCGATGTTCTTACTGACGTTCTATAGCCCCAAAGGCATAGGGGAGCTTATCCAGCCAACTACTACAGGAATCTGTCATCTTACTCATCATGTTCTTGATATCCTTGTTGGAAGCTTATATAGCCTCATTAGTTTGTGAACGGTATGGTGATGAGTGATGTCGGATGATACCACACTTATCGACTAGGTCTATGACTTCTCATTCAAAGTGTAACCCGTTGTCTGAAATCAACTCCCACGGCAGTTGGTACCGGTAAATGATATTAGTCCAGATGAACTGCACTACCTTTCTGGCATTGAGTATGGCATACAAAGCGGTTTCCACCCACTTCAAAAAGTAGTCTATGGCTACCAGAATAAACTCGTGTCCATTAGAAGCTTTAGGACTGATCTTCACTATCACGTCTACTCCCCAAACTGGGAAAGGCCAGGAGATGTCATGTTGTATAACTCTCGGGGAGGAGATGTTGCAGGTTGGCATACACTTGACACTTTTGATACCTCCTTACATGCTCAACACAATCATGCTCCATTGTACTTTAATAATATCCATGTCAGAGAATCTTCTTCGCTAACATTCAGTTACCGATGTGCGATCTCCACTCTTCTGCATGTATGTCCCCCATGATCTGATTGTTCTCTCTCTCTCGCTATGTCTCTCTCAGTCACACACATCATGTGTTCTCCATTGTAATGTATCTTGTATAACCTTTGGTCGCACATGATGAACTGTGTCGCCCACCTTCTTAGAGATACACGGTCTTTTGCGGAACATCCATCAGGGTATTTACCATCTCGGACAAGATTCTGAACATCAGTGTACCAAGGTTCAGATATTCCAACCTTCTTTACGCGTGCTATCATGAAACAATAAGCTGGTCGATCCCTTTTCAGTATCACGAATGGTTCTACTTCATGTTCCTTAGGTATATCAACTGAAGCAAGTATGGCTAAGGCGCCGACAAAATTATTCTTAAGTCGGGGTAGGTATGGAGTTCTACATCCTCAAATTGGTCTATAATCTTCTCTAAATGGGCATGGTATGCATGTAGACGTTCATCCATAATTTTTTTTATATTCTCTTAATCTAGTATATGATTAGCACTGAATCGTCATACACTGTAATTTCTCAAACCCCTATGCTTAGAGTCATCTCCAACCGATGATACAAGTTTTGTACTCGGCAATGGTATTAGTACCGTTAAAAATCAACTTGATTGCTATAGGCGAATGGGCTCCATATGACAAAATTTACAATATATCTACTCCAAATCCCTTGCTATCCGTTGTTCCGTCAAAATACAACTGCCACCTCATTTCAGATTCTATGACGTAAACTCCTTCATCCGAAAATTGTGCCTCCCATATGTTGGTATCCTCTATTGGACAATCCGCTAACAAATCAGCCACGACCTTCCCTTTGACTGACTTTTGGGTGACATATGTGATATCCAATTTCAAAAGCAACAAAAGCCACTTGGTTGTACGGTTGGATACAACTGATCTCTCAAACAGGTATTTCATGGGATCCATCCTGGCCAACAGCCTGATGGAGTAAGCCAAAACATAATGCCTCAACCTCTGTGTTACCCTAACCAGAGATACAGACGTCTTTTCCAAAGCTGCGTAATTCACCTCTCCTTTTGTCAACTTCTTGCTGACATAGTAGATGACTCTCTCGACTAAGGAATTCTCTAGAGTTGGGCTAACATGGCTCCGACTGCGGTATCAATTAGGATTAGGTATAGAAACAACGGATTACCGGGTATCGAAAGGCTCAAGACTACGAGGTTGCTGAGGTACTGTTTGATTTTGTCCAAGGCTTCTTGGAATAAAGGATTCCATTCCTTGGTTGAGTCTTTCTTTAATAACTTAAACACAGGCTCGCAAATCATGGTCAGTTGGGATATGAACAGGCTAATATACTGGATTCTTTCCAAGACTCCTTAAATTTTTTTCTCACCCCTTGGTAGGGGGCATCTCAACTATGGCTTTGATCTTGGTATGGTCAACCTCTATTCCTCATTTTCTCACCAAAAAACCTAACAGTTTTACTGCCGTAATCCCAAACACGCACTTCTGGGGATTTAGCCTCGTACTATATTGTCTTAACCTCTCAAAATATTTTCTCAAGATCATGCAATGATCTTCCCTCTTTCTAGACTTAATGATCATATCATCCACATGTACCTCCACCTCCTTGTGAATCATATCATGGAAGAAGGTGGTAGCAGCTCGCTCGCATGTAGCCCCAGCATCGTTCAAACGGAAAGGCATAACATTGTAACAAAAGGTGCCCTAAGGGGTGGTGAAAGTTATTTCCTCTTGGTCCTCAAAGGCCATCTTTATTTGGTTATACCCGCAAAACAATCTATGAAAGACACCAACTCATGTCCAGCTTTGTTGTCTACGATCATATCTATGATAGGCAAGGGAAAGTCGTCCCTAGGGGAAGCTCAGTTAAGGTTTCGGTAGTCAACACACATGCATCCTGACTTGATCAGTCAGTCCACAACCACCGAACGAGGGGGCTCATCAGTTTTATGAGTTGTTGAGAGCTGCGGAAGAGCCGCTGTGGGATGGAGCTCCGAAACACACACGGCTGTCTGCGGTTAGTAGGTTATTACAGTTGAAATCAGACCACGGGCTGAGTGAGAAATGTTTTAACGAGTTTGTTACCTTAATCAAATAAATACTGCCCGAAAGTGAAAAGCTACCGTCGTCGTACTATGACACGAAGAAGATGATGAGGAAACTTGGGTTGAGCTATGACCGGATAGATGCGTGCAATAACGATTGTGTATTATTTTGGAAAGAGAATAAGGATTTGTCACAGTGTCCAGTATGTGATCATTCGAGGTACAAACCGGACAAAGGGAAGAAGAAAAATATTGCATGGAAGATATTGCAATATTTCCCAGTCACACCACGGCTTCAGAGAATGTACTACTCCTCCAATACGGCTGAACATATGAGGGCTCACCGTGAGACTCGTAGCAACGATGCCGATGTGCTGACACACCCAGCTGATGGAGAGGCGTGGAAGGAGTTTGACCGCAGGCATCCAGTCTTTGCTCAGGAAGTTCGGAATGTTAGACTTGGTCTGGCAACCGATGGGTTCAAACCTTTCGGTCAGTCTACCACGCATTACTCATGTTGGCCTGTTATTATTGTCCTTTACAACCTTCCACCAGGCATGTGCATGAAGAAGCCGTACATGTTCTTGTCGTTGCTTATTCCAGGGCCGAAGAGTCCCGGTAAGGACATAGATGTGTATTTAAGGCCGTTGATTGATGAGTTAAAACAGTTATGGAATCATGGAGTCGAAACATATGATGCATCCCTTAAACAAAATTTTCAGATGAGGGCTGCTTTGATGTGGACTATACATGATTTCCCCGCATTGGGAATGACGTGTGGCTGGAGCACACATGGGAAGCTAGCATGCCCTGCTTGTATGGGCGTGAACCCGGGTCATACGTTAAAGCACGGCGGAAAGGCCTCGTGGTTCGGATGTCACCATAAGCTTTTGCCAGCGGGCCATCAGTTTCGTAGGCAGAAGGATAAATTTGACGGGACAATCGAGCGTGAGGTTGTCACACTGGACTACCCATCTGGTGAAGAAGTACTCTCATACCTGGAGGCACTTGATACTGACATACCACACGGCAAGGGTGTGCCAGATCAGAAGATTACGGGGTTCGGGAAAGAGCATAACTGGAGAAAATTTTGTATCTTCTGGGAGTTAGCCTACTGGAGGACGCTCGTTATCCGAAACAACATGGATGTGATGCATATTGAGAACATTTTTGATAATGTGTTCAACACAGTGATGAATGTCAAGGGCAAATCGAAAGATCACCTTAAAGCAAGAAGGGATCTACAACAGTTGGGTGTACGCCGTGAATTGCATCCTCGGACAGTCAGTGGGAGGACGATACTTCTGAAAGCACCTTACTGTTTGGACAAGAAACAAGTGGAGAAGGTCTGTCAGTGGGTTAAGAATTTGAAGCTTCCGGATGGGTTTGCGTCCAACATATCTCGTTGTTGCAATGTATCAGAATGCAAGTTTCAAGGGATGAAGAGTCACGACTGCCACGTATACATGGAGAGATTCATTCCTATTGTCTTCCGGGGACTGTTTCCACGGGTTGTTTGTGAGACTTTGACTGAATTATCTCATTTCTTTCGAGATATATGCTCTTCTACGATCCGGGTGAGTAACATGGAAGTGCTTGAGAAGAACATTGTGGTGACGATTTACAAGCTGGAGAAAATCTTCTCACCTTCGTTCTTTGATTCAATGGAGCATCTGCCTGTTCACTTGGCATATGAAGCTAAGATGGGTGGACCCGTGCAATATCGGTGGATGTATCCCTTCGAGAGGTAATCCTTAAATTGTTACAGTTGTTCGTTTACACTTAATGCGACATCTGTTATCATTGATATTCCACCTAACTCGATTTGCTAAACTTCTAGGTTCATGTTCCATTTAAAGAAAAAAGTATGTAATAAGGCTCGGGTTGAGGGCTCAATTGCGGAGGCTTACGTAATGGAAGAACTTGTAAACTTTTGTAAGTCAATATTTCGGGCCTGATGTTGGTACAAGATTAAATCAACTAGGCCGAAATGACCCCGGATCAAGCAAAAATTTGGAAGGGCAATTGTCAATATTCAAGCAGTCAGGTAGTCCGTTCGGCTGAAGTATACTCGATGGCTAACGGATGAAGAGTACAGTGCTGCAACAATATATGCCCTTCTAAATTGCGATGAAGTTTCAGTATTCGTTGAGTAAGTTAAAGTCTTAATTCACTTACATTGTTGTACATAATTGAAAGTGTGTTAAGCGAGTCAACTATATTGGTTTGCAGTGAGTTCGATGCGGAATCTTTAATCACTGATCCCGCTGGACTTGAATCTCATCGGAAATCACAATTTGTACAGTGGTTCAGAAGGCGTGTAAGATTGTTTAACGAAATTATATTATGTGTTATATACAGTTCTGTGGCCAATTAGTATACTGATTTATCCTTAATTTTTACCGTCATCTACAATAGGTTCAGTCAATGGATAGACCAGTGGCCTCCTGCTTGAAATTACTAGCTGAAGGCCCTAACAAACAAACATCATGTTACGGAGGCTATATCATCAACGGGTTTAGGTTTAACGTAAAAGATGATGACCGAACAAAACAAACCCAAAACAGTGGAGTCTTGGTCAACGGCGACTGTTATGCCGAGAATTGCATGGACTTTTACGGAGAGCTAGATGAGATTGTTGAGCTAACATATCTGGGTTCCCAAAACCGCCTGGTAATGTTCAAGTGTACGTGGTTCGATGTCACATGCAGTAGAGGAATCCGTGTTAGCTCTCAAGGGATTGTAGATGTCATTGTCAAGTCAAGACTTATATCAGACGAGGCCTTTGTGTTTGCTAGTCAAGCTGTACAAGTCTTTTACACGGAGGACGTCGCCAATCCCAAATCTCATTGGTATATAATTATCAAGTCCAAGAAATTTCCCGTGACATATGACAGTGAGCTAGACTCCTTTCAAGCCGACCAACCACGTGTCTTGTTCCCTGTTGAGGTCAACAACGAGGAGGACGATCTTCCTCTTCCAACAACACTTCTTGTAGGAGAAGTCGTAGATGATGACGCGGAAGACGTGGAAAGTGTTGGAGATGATGTGACCGAGTCTACTGATGAAGAGGATGAATTAGAAGATGAAGAGGACGACGAGTTCCACGAAGAAGAGGACGACGAGGAAAGTGATGAAGATGATTCGCAAACTGAAAATGATTGACTTGTAATGTTGTAACATTGGGGGGAAAATGTAGTAACATTTTAGAACTTGGTTCATATCGATGTGTTTTTGCACCTTCGTTCATATATATATATAGTGCCGATGATGATTTCTACCAAATTATTGTTTTTAACGTGTTAATGTCTTTGTAATTTATCTATATGAAGTCAGATATGGATAGGATACGGGCTATTCGTGGCCGGGCTGGACATCGAGCTCTTTCTTCCCCGGTTGGTCCCACCTCGTCATTGCCTACTGATGACGAGGCACAGAGTGATCGCGTACAGCAGATGGGGCCCCAGCCCCAGCCATCACCCCAGCTCTACCGTCGCCCCAGCCCCAGCCGTCGCCCCAGCCCGACGCAGATTCATCCCACGCGCGCGTGCACTCTTCTTCTTCCGTGGGTTCTACCTCAGGTATAGTTGATAACGGTGTTTAGTACATTTTCGCTAGCCTTATATTTAAAGTATATTTCAACTGTATTAATGTCTGTGTTTTGTAGGATCTCGACGAGGCCGTGGTCCGACACGCGGGGTACGCATCGACCCCCAGCATAAATAGAGAGTTACGCTCACCCAGGAGGGCCTGTAAGTACTAAAAATATCACATCATGCCTTATATTTAGAATTTTGGGGTGTTAATTTATATTTGAACTGTATTAATTTATTTATTTACTTCTTTGGCAGGATCCTAGAGAATCAGGGGAGGACGAAGATTGGCATTCTTGTGAAGGGCCGATTCTTCGAGCCACGCCTGTATTGGAAGGACTGGGATGCCGCTGCGAGGGAGGCCCTATGGGAGGAGTGGCTGGTACGGTGAAGTATTTTTTTAGCGTTAGTATTTGTTTAATTAGAGTTTGTTTTCTATTGTTAATTTGTGTTATTGAATGCCTTATAGGAGGGGTTCACGTTTGACTCGCCTGAGCTGCAGGCACTGGGGCAGTAGGCCTTCTTTGCTTACATCGGCAATAATTACCGCCGATGGCTCCACGACGCACGGGAGCGGGCGAAGAAGATGCTGCCCGAGGTTGCCCCGATGACAGAGATGACAAGATATCCCCCACATTGGATATCTCACTGTGTATGGGGTGAGATGATAGATCGGTGGGCTGCGGATCCAGGCTAGGACGCCAAGAGTAAGAGCGGGGCCGAGAACAGACATAACAGAGATCCGACACACACGGGGGGTCGGTGCCACCCGACATCGTCCAACACATGAACGCGGTCGAGCACCTGGATCTGGAAGAGGATGAGGTCATAGCTCTGACGTATAGTCAGACGCACGTGCGGAAGAAGGACAAGGATGAGGCGCACCAGGCGGGCGACTATATTTCAGATATTGCCCGGCGGATCGATGTGAGTCAATTTTGTTTAAGTTGTTAATGTTTTGTCTTTCTATCCTCAATGTCTGTTTCGTTAATTAATGCCCTAACATATCGTTAAACCACTGTTTTTGCAGGCCTCGTATGAACAGCTAAGGGGGTCCGAGCGGCAGTCCGGACAGCCATCAGCGTCCACTAGTACGGCTGCGAGTACTGGGGCGTTAAAGCGATGGCTGGATATGCCGGAGGTCGTGAATCGGCCGAAAGGCCGCATACGCGGCCTGCCTAGCACGACTGCTCGTGTCGTGATAGGAGCGTCCTCACCCCCTGTTGCCCCTCCACAAACACCGGCTCCTCAGCATCTGTTGGACGACGAAGAGATCCAGCACATTGCTACAGTGGTGGTGAGGATGATCCGGGAGCAGGGTACCGCTGCTGGACATGCCGAGTCAGCCCCGGATCAGCAGGATCCAGATCCGGGACTCGGCAACCCCTGATGAGCCCCTTCTCGTGCCTGTTCCTAGCTTCCCCCCCCCCCCACCCGGCTTGTACTCTTCTCCCATCCCCTAACCAGCTGTATCTGGTTCCCGGCTTGTACATCATGAGTTTTTTTTATAATAAACATTTTTTATGATTGATTATATATAATTCTTTGTCTATTGATTATTGCGCGTTGTTGTTGAGAAATGAAAATTTTATTACAGGTTTGGGTAATAGAAAAATAAAAAAATTTTGGCAACGGATTAATTCCGTCGCTAAAAGTGTTCCTACAATCAGTTAATTAGCGACGGAATATTCCGTCGCTAAATAAACTCTTTAGCGACGGAATATTTCGTCGCTAATAAATTTATTCCGTCGCTAATTTAACAAAAATTAAAATAAATTAAAATACTTAAAATATAATTAAAGACGGATATTCCGTCGCTAATTAAAAATAAATTCGTCGCAAAAAATTACATATTTGACGACGGATTTGAACATTCCGTCGCTAAACTATTAGTAACGGGCTTTTATACGAGGGACTTTTAGCGACGGATTTTAGGCTTTTAGCGACGGATTTACCCGTCGCTAAAAGCTTTTTTTCTTGTAGTGTTCAGCCATAATACTTTACAGTCATGATGATAGTTCAATTTTTGGAATTTTTTGAAATTATATTATATGTTTATATTTTGTATAAGTTTGAGATTTCTAAAACCTATGTGGGCTATTTATTCTGATTATTTCATTCTGAAAAATTTTGTGTACCGTTTATACGATTAAGATATTCCAGTTTAAACTTTAGATTTTTCAGAGGTGATTTGTTATGTTTTCCATATCGCATTTGTTTAAGCAAAAAGTTTTAACGATTTTTTTTTACTTGATTTTAGTTTTTGTATTTTTATTATATATTTTAAAGGGCAAATTACACTTATGTCCCTGAGGTTAGGGTATAATTACAGGTAAGGACAATAGTTCGGACAAATTACACTTATGTTCGTTGACCAAACAGAATCTTAAAAAATCTAACGGTTTTCGTGAAAACATTTTATTACCCCTTAGTTGAAACCTTATTTTTTTTTAATGCCATTACTTCAACCTAAAAAAAAGGAAAAATGCCATTACCCTTTCCCCCCACAGCACCCCCCCCCCCCCCCAACACCAACCCATTTATGTCTCTCAATCTCTCTTCGCCATCCATCTGGGTGCCCCTTACCTGTCGTCGCACCACCCTCACCCTCCCCCTTCCCCATCGTCTTACCACCCTTCCCCGTCGCCTATCTGCCTGCCTCGATCATCCGTATCGCGATTTGACCGTGCGACGTGATTTGAACTGGCCACACCCCGTCACCACCGCTGTCCCTCTTCTCTCGTCTCTTTATTTTAGATCTAGGTCGGTGGAGGGAAGGGGTTGCCGTCGTGGGGAAAGGGAAGGCGTTGCCGTTGTGGGGCAAGGGAAGGCGCTGCCGTTGTGGGGCGAGGGAAGGGCCTGCAGCGGGGAGGGCGAGGTGCGAGGAGAGAGAACATATGGAAGGGGAAGGGCGACGTCGCTGGCGATGGAGGCGACGCCGGCAGGAGATAGGTCGCCGGCAATGGGAGAGAGAACATATCAAATTTTGCAAATTAGGGTTTCAAGAAAATCCCAATTTGCAAATTAGGGTTTCAACAAAATCCTAAGTTGCAAATTAGGGTTTCAACAAAATCCTAATTTGCAAATTAGGGTTTCAACAAAATCCTAAAACTGATAAATAAATCATATATAATAATAAACATATATTTTTCAATATATACAATACAAGGGGTAGTATCGTCATTTTAAAAATACATATTGATGACATCATTAAAAAAGTACACTTTTTGGACGGAACCCTGACGGCTGGACACGAATGATACATTTTAAAAGTGGTTGGTCATAGAATGTTACATTTTGAAACTCGTTGTCATTGACTGTAATTATACCCTAACCTCAGGGACATATGTGTAATTTGTCCTAAATTTAGTAAATATGGAATTTTGTTTTGACCTTCAATACTAATGGCTATTTTTGGGCTTTTCTTGTATTTAAGAAAATTATTTTTAAACAGAAAACATTTAAAAGTTCGGATATTTAATATTATGAATTTTTAGGTGTGGTTAAGCTTTGGGGTTGTGATAGGGTGTCTTGCTAGTTTTTGCCGTTTGGGGGAACCATTGTGAATTGGGTTATTCTGAGAATAGGAATGAGCACCGTTGCCTAACTTAGGTTACTCAGAGGACCTCTGATTTCGGTTGAGTGATTAGCTAGCTTCGGACTAAGGTAAGGTTTTCCTATCCGAAACCTAATTCCTCATAATTTGCTCCATATGTTTTATTCTTATTTGTTATCGAATTTCTTTGGACTCTTTTATGTTCATACAAGAATGCATTATTTGCCTTTAAAACCTTTTTTGAGCCTTAAGCGTTCATTAAAAATCCTTATCAATGCTCATTATTTATTTCTCAGCAAGCGTCGATTTACAAGTTGAATTAGTGAATATTGTATTCGGCATATTAACATGAGATAGTGTATTAAGGCGTTATAAGGATGATATGTATTGGTGGTGATATAAGGATGGTCTGTTTACTGTAGGAGTCGCAGGCTAGTACCTTGATGGACTAGCTAGTGTACATATGCATATGTAGCTAGTGTATATAAGCTAAGTGCTATCATGTACTACCTATGTAGCATTGCAATTATTCATGTTCAATATCATATGAACTGTTTACAATGTATTTGAAAGCGTACTTATTGATCTCTGATATAAGGCATTGATTTGAATCTCTCTCCCATATTGTCATTGTATTAAATCTATAAATCTTTTGTATCACCCTTATTTGATTCTCTTCTCTAGGCAATGCTCACCAGTAGATTGTTTGTGGATGGGTTTAGAGCCTGAGTGAGAATTTGGAGTATATGCCATTGTTTTGGTTAGTAGATCCCTTGGGTGGATAAAGACTATTTAGCTCGCTCTATAGAGAGCTTAAGTCTCTTTATATTTATAACCATATGTATTAATGAATTTGAGGCATTGCATTGATTAGCAGTTCTGATATAAGTTTTGAAAGTTGGTTATTTGAATCGAGGTTTTTATGCCACTAAGTAGTGATTATTTTAACGCTCCGGGAGTTTGGGGTGATAATGCTCGGGAAAAGTTGAGGTGCTAACGCTCCAAATTTTTGGGTCCTTACATTTAGGGTAAACTTTGGTTAAGAATTTAAAGTTGGGGTCTTTTTTGGTAAATTGCCATTTCAGCCCCTTCATCTTCGTGTTTTGTGGAAAGAGAAAATGGGGGGAGGCTACCATCAACTCCGTGTGTGTGGGGGGGGGGGTATGGTGAAGAAGTGGTTGCCAAACAGCCCCATGTATATGTGTGTGCCTTGTTTGTTTGTAATGTGTGTGTGATGTGTGTAATATAGTGTAATGTGAGTGTGTGTTTTTTTTTGTGTGTGTGTGTGGGGGGGGGGGGGGGTGAGTGAGGTGTGTGTAACTTTGTTGTTGTGCATGTGTTAGTGTGTGCAATTGTAATGTGTATGTGTGAGAAAATGGTGCGTGTGTGTGTGTGTTGTGCGTGATTTTAGTGTAAGTGTGTGTATAGTGCAGTATGTATGTGGGTGCATTATGTGTGTAAGCGTGTGCACAGGTGTGTGTCCTATGTATGGAGAGGGAGAGAGAGTGTGTGTGGGGGGGGGTGTAAAAGTGTGTTTAAATGTAGTGTCGGTAAGGACTGCGTGTACAAGAGAATGTGTGCGCGCGCGCGCGTCTGTGTGAGTTTATGTGTTTGGGGAAGAGGACTATGGGCAAAGAGAGAAATGAAGAAGATGAGATGGGTTTGTGCATTAGGGTGGTACCCAATGCTTGCATAGGTGTACAATGTGCACGGGTAGGTGTTTAGTGCGTGCGTGGGACGGTGGACAGTGATTGTTAGCTCATGAAATTTTGCATTAAGGTAGTTTAGGCTATATTAGAATTACTGGCAAAATTTCATATTTTTTTTAAATCGTTTAGTATTTTTAAAAATTTCTGCAAGTTTTGACTTTTCTAAAATTTATCTGAGTCTTCGTAATTCAAATAAAGTTCCGGAAAAGTTATGGCAATCTTTTTAACGATTCTGAGAAGTTCCAGTTTAAATTCGAGAAATTTCAGAGTTGATTTGGTATCTTTCTTTGTATCGCATTAGATTTATCAAAACGAATAATTTAAATATGATTTTAGTGCTTTTAAATTCTGATTTCAACTTCTATATTTTATATGTATTATAAAGTTGTTAAAGAAATTACGGGACTTTATTTGAGTTAGAAATAATCATGGCTATTTATGGAATTTTTATTTTCATTTAAAGAAATTATTTTTAATTGGAAAATATTCAGAATTTATAAAATTGATATTTTAACTTTTATGTCGTTTTAAGCCACAAAAGTATTTTATAAGGATTTATTAAGAATTTTGAGTTATTATTAAGTCTCGAGGAGTATGTGAAGTTGGTTGGTCATTTCTGGGCTCTGCTTTGTTTTTGGTTATTTTGAGAGTAGGAGTGAGCAGCGTTTAGGCAATTGGTATTGAGTTTATGGTATTATAGGGTAGATGTATTATGTTCATGGAATTGCTCAATTTACGTTGATTGAGAAGAATTCATACTGAGGTTGCTTAGCTTAGCATAACTTTGGACCAAGGTAAGGGATTTCTATCCAAAACACAATTCAACAGATTTTATCTCGTATATTTTTATTCTGATTTGTTATAGAATATCACTGGACTCTGTTTATATTGTGATATGAGAATGCATTATCTGCTTTTGAAGCCTTACTTTGAGCCTTAGATGATCATTGAAACTCTTATCGATACTCATCATTTATTGCCCATCAAGCATCGATTTACATGTTGATTTAGCGATTATTATTTTTTTGCATATTGACATGAGACAATATATTGAGGCGTTATAAAGATGGCATGTATTGGGGGCATTATAAGGATGGTTTGTTTAATGGAATAGCTAGTGTACATATGCATATGTAGCTACTATAGTTATTGAGCACTACCTATATGGCTTTGCTAAGTGTTATTGAGCATCGCTTTTGTGGCTTTGCTAAATGTTACCTGCGTTACTTGTGTGCTTTTGCAATTACTCATATTCAATAACATCTGAATTGTTTATAGTGTATCTGAAAGTGTTTGTATTGATAACTAATTGAGGGGATTGAGTTGAATCTATTTCCCATATTGCTATAGTAAAATATTTATTTTGTAAATCGTTTGTAATCACTCCGTTCGAATCTTGAACGACCTTACTGAGCTCTCAAAAGCTCACCCTTATTTGTTCCCTTCTGCAGGTAATAATCATCAGTAGATTACTTAGGGATGATTTAGAGCCTGGATAAGAAGTTGGCATATTTTTATTGTTTTGTTTAATTAAGCCCCTTTGAGGAAAAACATTGTTTACTTCACCTTCTCGAGTACTTATGTGATACCCCGAACCTGAGGCTGGTTTTATTGTAAATCCTAGCTGATTACTCATCGGATATTTAGCAACATATTGGTGAGCATTATACTTTATGATCTTTTACAACAATTTTTAAGAAGCATAAGTTGTAAATTAACGACAACTGATATAAGTGAAATTATTTGGGGTCTTTAGTGAAGAGTAGCGTGAGTGAATTTTATGAACAACCTTTAGCGACATTTTTTAAATAATCGGAAGTTGTAGATTACTGAAGCTGGGTGCAATAGGCAATTCATGGAAGTTAAAGGGAGTTACTTAAAAATTTTAAATTAAATTGGGATTGTTAGATAATTATAAAGATAATAATTATATATTTTCTTATTTATTTTGTCAACCCTTTAATATTGGAATGCCAAAAGAAGATAGGGAAATGGGAGGAAAAATGGGTAACCAAAGAGAGGATGGTGGAGAAATTACAGCAATTAGGATTTATATCTCATTGTCAGTTACAGTCAGAAATACACACACACACATCCACACACACATATAGCCGATCCACGTCTACTGCTGAAGGAGTACAGATTTCTCCACCACCCATCTAGCCATCCACGTGTAGTCGTGGACGGCCTAAATTTCTGTTCTTTTTGCTGAAACCCGTCTAACCACCACTCTTAGTAGCGGTTAGCATTTTGGCCCAAAAGGCCCATGCCCCCCCCCCCCCCCCCTCGATTCCGTTCAAAAATCCCTGACCATGCCACTTAGCAGCGATTAACCACTGCTAAGTGTAACGGCCAGGCGCCCTTCTCAATGCCCTAACCACTACACTTAGTAACGACTGCCTTTACTTTCCATCTCTATCCCTCTCTCTCTACCACTGATCATTTCTTCATCCTCCATAAACCCTAAGCTCCCAATTGAAATCTTCCAACACTACAATCCTCCATCAAGCCTAAGCAAAAACACAATTGAATTCTTCCACAATTACAAACTTTAAATCTCTAGTTAGAATCCAAGTTTAATTAGACTTACTAAGTTTTTACTTGCATTATCTTGAAGCTAGTTCATCCCAAGTTGGAGCAGTTATCTTGAAGAAGAGAATTAAAAGCAACAACATCACATAGTAAGTTTTTCCTTTTCAATTGATTTCATTTCAATTCGCCACATTATTTTTAGGTTCATTTTATGATGTGTTAAGCATTTATAAAAATTATTCACTGTAGATTTCAACATAAAAATTTTCAGTAATTTTACTGAAATTATTCACTGTAGATACAATGGGAGGAAATAATTTTACTGAAGATTCTGATCCACCTTACAAAGGTCAAAAATTTTAAACATTGGATGAAGTTGAAGCATATTATAGAGCATATTTGAAAAAGTTTGGTTTCGGTGTTAGAATTAAGACTACTAGAAAATGCACCAAAAAGGACCAAATTTGTTCCCGATTATTTGAGTGTCATAGACGAGCACCACATGTACCTCTGGTGGTTCGGATCGGTGATGAAGGGCCAACGAGACAACAACAAAAAAAGGAGACGTTTTCGGGTACTGGGTGTAAGGCCCATTTGTATGTAGTACACTAAAAAAACAAAAAATATTGGGTTGTGACGGGAGTCAAGTTGAGCCATAATCATCAATTGATGACCCCTAGCAAGGTCGGTCAAATTCATTCGCATCGGCAAATACAGCCGCACATAGACAATTGATATTTACAATGGATAAAGCTAAGATACCACCTTCTATAATGATGAGGGTTGTTTCAAGTTAGGCCGAAGGAGTTGAGAAATTGAGTTTCAACGAGGTAGACCTTCAAAATAAACTATGTGCTCAAAGGAGAAAGGATTTCAATAAGAGTGATTCTCAAGCAATGCTTGATTTCTTCAAGTGCCTTCAAAGCCAAAATTTCGGGTTTTTCTATAGTATCCAACTAGATGATGAGAACCGCATTACTACTATATTTTGGGTGGATGCTCATTCTCGGGCTGCTTACCAAAACTTTGGCGATGTTGTTACGTTTGACACCACATACCGCACAAATAAGTTCTCTATGCCATTTGCTCTATTTACCGGAGTGAACCACCACTACCGATCAATCTTGTTTGGCTTTGCGCTTAGGGATGAGACGGAGGAGTTATTTACGTGGTTATTTGAAACGTGACTTGAAGCAATATACCATACTCCCCCAAAAACCATCATCACCAACCAAGACTTGGAAATGAAAATGCAATAACTAAGGTCTTGTCAGATACTCACCATGGCTTGTGCACATGGTACATAAACAACAAATATCCCGAGCGGCTACACAATGTGTACGAAAACCATCCGACGTTCAAGAGTGATTTCAACACTTGTGTTAAGAAATCGTTGACGGTCGACGTGTTTGAGGAGAGGTGGGCCAAGTTGATGGATGACTACTCTTTGCGCAACCATGAATGGTTAAAAGTGTTGTATGAGATCAAACACAATGGGTTGAGGCTTACACCAAAAAGTTTTTTTGCTGCTGGAATGACTACGACCTCGAGAAGCGAATGTATGAATGCCTTCTTTGATGCGTACGTATGTAATTCCTCAAGTATAAAGGAGTTTGTAGTTGAGAAGCAAAAAGCCCTTGACAAGCAATACTTTCTAGAAAAAGAAGCCGACGTTGCTACTTTTTACAGAGAAAGAGTCATAGTAGTTTTTTCACCTTCGAAAGCTCATGCGGCTCAAGTCTATACCAAGAAAATGTTTAGACAGTTTCAAGAGGAACTTTAAAAGTTGAATCCATATAGTATGAAGAAGTTGCACGAGCACTTTACCAAAGATCTCAAAGTTTATGCTTTGAGAAATGTGACAATTTTTTCCAATCCGTGCTCTTCTTCAGTTCCGAAGAACCAAGGACATTTCACCGTATTGCATTGTCTAGATACCGGATTTGTTAATTGTAATTGTCAACTCTTTGAGTATAAAGGTATACTTTGTCGACATGCGCCGTGAAATTTTAGCGTAAAGAATGCCCGTGAAATTTTGAAAGCATACATCTTAAATCAGTGGATGAAGCAAGCCAATAGAATGCATGTTCACATACCCTGTGTGCCATATGTTACAGTTGATTTCAAGTAGTCTGAGACACTACGATATAATGACCTTTGCAACGTCACGAATGGTCTATCTTTGGACCTTGAGTCAATAATGGATGTGTACAAGTATCTAGTTGATGTTTCCGCAAGGGAGAAGGCCAATCTGACACAATTTAGGTAGAAATACTAGACACTCGAGACACTCCACCCACTCGAATCACTTCAGCCGCTCGAGTCACTCGAGCTTCGATTATTGGTTCACAGTCAGGTGTTCACAGAGGTAGTCTACAAGGTAACGATGAAGATATTTTGGATCTGATTCTTTCTCAAACAAAAGGGCGAAAGTGAGTTACACGGATGAAGAGTCTGATTAAAGATGCAACGGATCATAAATGACTTTGAAAGTATGCCTTGTGTAATAAAATGACTGATCATGACAAGAGAAACCAGTACAAAATGTTAGGTACGGTCTACTTGACGAGGATGATGACGAAGAAGAGTGTTAGGGTTAATGTGTAATTTGAACTTGTATCCAAATCTTGTAATGTTCAATTTAAACTTTAATTGTTAAGCTTTACGGTGTAATTTTAGCTTTGGTCAATTGTAATTTGTAGTTTTAAATACATTTTTAATCTGCAAATTTTAGCATAAACAATATTTTTCACTCAAAGATACAAAAAAGGGCCAATTAGTGTGCCCAAAAAGGGAAGACTCTAAAAAAATATCAATTTTCACTCAAAGGTGCCAATAAGTTTGCCCAAAGAGGGGATACTCTTAAAAAACCAAAAAAAAAAAAAATTTAGTTTTCACTCAAAGATACAAAAAAAAGGGCCAATTAGTGTGCCCAAAGAGGGGAGGCTGTGAAAAAACACAAAAAAATATCAATTTTCACTCAAAGCTACCAAAAGGGGCCAATAAGTGTGCCCAAAGAGAGGAGACTCCGAAAAAAAACCCAAAAAAAAGAATATTTTCAATTTTCACACAAAGATACAAAAAGGGCCAATAAGTGTGCAAGAAGAGGGGGGACTCTGGGGAAAAAAAATTGGGCCTACCACTTCTGTTACTAGCAGTTAGTGGTCCAAAATTGCTGAGAGCATCCCCTAACCAGTTCTGTTAGTAGCGGTTAGGAGATGCTGAGAGTGGTCTCTGACCGCTACACTTAGTAGCGATCAGGGAGCGATCCTACTAATGTCATTAAAAAAAGGGGCAAGCCAAATTCACCTCTTTTCACTAAGAGGGATCCAAATAGAAAATTAAAGAAACATAATTAATCAAACCATGAACATAAGTACATGACAACCATCCCATTTCTTTGCGGCACCATACATTTTCATCACACAGAGTCGTTGTCTATGTTCTCCAACTTAGTGTGCGATTGAGAGTGCGAACTGCCAAAGTTTTCCTTTTTAGCTTGTTGCGCCTTACCTTCGTCTCTGGTTAGAAGGTAAGATGGCTTCTTCCAGTATTGACTCTTCCAACCTTGACGAATTTTTTATTTTGGAAAGGTGTGGTCATATGATCGAGGTTGACTCTTTTATGCACGGGGCTTTGTTACTTCTAGTTTGTTGGCATCTTTTGATGATACTCATCACTTGGAATTTTCTACAGTTGATATGTGGGTTTGGATTCATGTTATTCCTGTGGAGGTCTATTTCTACGAGGTTGTTGTGCAATTTGGGTGTTATTTTGGAGAAGTTTTGGAGATTGATTGGTCTGACCTTCGTCAACAAAATAAGGATTACTTTAAAATTTTGGTCCGAGTGTTCATTGACGAACCGTGGTGGCCAGAGCATATTTGCCAACTTCTGATACCAACTACAATTGGACATGGGCTTTATACAAGAAAGTATTTTGCATTAGTTACAATTGCGGAATGATTGGACATGTGAACTCTGAATGCCTGTTTTCATTGCGTTAAGCTCGACAGAAGGTCCTTAGGGTTCTTGCTCATTATTCCTAACCTGGGAATACTCGTATTTTTTCCAAAATCATCGAGCTTTATTTTCTAGGCAACTTCGTGCATTTGCCAATTCCCATTAGAATCGCACTAGTTGGGTTTTTTGGTTTGCGAGCAAGATGATAATGCGGACATTGTTCAAGATCAAATGCCTATGGAGGAGTTAAGTTTTAACTCTAATGATCCTACTTCTCCTGTGGATTCACGTGTGTTGAGTTCTTCAAAGACAGTTAATTCGCCAGCTCTGTCACCCAATTCGGGCACGGATTCCTTTTACTTCTTGCTGAAATCTTCACCTTCTCCAATGGCACTAGTTCTGGTGTCTCTGTCTTCTTCGGTAACGACGGGCACAATTCTAGAGGCAGCTGTCTCTATAAGTTTTGAGGTTTCCTTGGACGGCGAGTCAGATGCACTCGATAGTACAGGTTCGTTTTACCTACTCATTCTCATGACGTCGATACTACTTACAACTATTGGGCTTCTGATGTGGCATTTGAGGTGAACCAAGATAAACTTGGCTAACCTTTGGAAGGAGACTCGAAAGCTTTAGGTGCTTTGTGGGCTGAGTTCATATTCGGGCCTGTGGCGAGAGTATTTGGTATTTGTCTAAGTGGGCTTTTCCCTGGTGAGCCAAAATTACAAGATAAAGGGAAAGTTGTGAAGTCTGATCCCACTTCTTGTTCTTTGGGCTCTCCCGAATTGGATCATTTTTTTTGGGCCTCTGCAGCTATGGACCAACCCGGTTCTTCAAGTTTATTTTCAACCAATATGGATCCAATTCCCTCTTCAGCCTACTGGACTTAGCTCAGCCAACGACTTTGAGGTTGGGCTACTTTAAGGTTGGGCTTCAGGCTTTGGTAATTTGACAAACCATAATGAGAGTAAAGCTGACCCAATTCCTCATGTACTCTCCCCTATTTTCCACCTGCGTGTTGAGTCCACAGTCGACTTCTCCTCTTATGGTGAGGAGCCTCCCTTATCTGATTTTATGGAAGTTGACAAGCATATGGATATGAAGCCTCAGCCTGCCTCTTCCTGTGATGTTTTCGTCTCCTCTTTTGGCACCTTGTTCCACTTCCTCTCTTCATGTTGTGGATACAGGGGTCACGGTGGTTACAGAGATGGTCGGGGATGATAGTTATTTATCATCCTCTCACTCCTCTTCTAATTTGTGCAAGCGCGAGCGTGATGAGATTTCTTTTAAGTTGGATTTGAAGGTTAATGTAAAGAAATCTCGTGGATTGGATGAGCTACTTACTTCTCCTCTTCACGAGTCTCCCGAGTTCACCGGTTTGATTGGCGAGGATGGTTCCGTCTCCTCATCTCAATCAACTTACAGTCTGCGTAAAAGAAATCGGTATGACCTAAATGCTGAGTTAGATTCGCCTTCTGATGTCAAGAAATCTCGTGGTCTGGATGTTTTCTCTCATTCCCAGCCACCAGGTATTCCAGTTGCCCTATGGTTCTCTCCTTTACATCCCCTATTCTATCTAGCTCTTTTGCTTGTTTCCCTGTGGTTGTATTATTATGACATATGGCATTGCGGGTTGTTTTGGGTGCCTTTGTGCTGCTTGCTTAGTATGCTAGGGTTTTTGGGTCCAATCCTTTTTTATGTTCTTGGGTTGTGTTTCATCTAATTTTAATAGTTGGTAGAGTTTCACCAACCCTGGGTGCTTCAATAATCATTTTATGCTGGAACTGTGGCGATATTGGTCAAACTACAATAGTTTGATTAGCTTTCGATTTGATCCATTCTCATAACCCGGATGTTATGTTCTTAATGGAAACGAAAGCTAAGTTTTCTAAGGTTGGTTCTGTTTTTCGTAAGTTAGGTTTTACTTCTTTTCTTGGGGTGTATTCAGTTGGACTCAGTGGTGGATTATGGTCAGGTTGGCGCACCCCCATCAATTTAACGGTCTATCATGTAAATAAAAATGTATTATTACTACCTTCCTTGGGTCAAACGGGGTCATTGAACTTTATGGTTTTGATTACGGCCACCCTTAGGTTGTCTGCCGGGCTAGTACTTGGAATTTAATTGCTTCCATTTTGACTCCCTTTACTTGCCATATCTATTTGTGTGGTGACTTCAATCAAATTTTAGATTTTTTGGAGAAATCTAGTAGTTGCTCTTCTGTTCCTCCTGGTATTCCACCCTTTCGGAATTTTTTAGAAATGTTTCGTGTTCTGGCTTCCGTCTCTTAGATTGTTCTTCATACTCATGCAGTAGCCAGAAACATAGATATTCAGCGGTCTGATCATGCCCTTATTTTATGTGTTACCGATTATCCCAGTTGTAAACACCCTTTGCCTCACCGTTTCGAAGCCATGTGGCTTTCGTCTCCTTATTGTCTTCCTTTCATCCGGGTTGTATGGTCCTACTCGGTGATCGGATCGCCACTTTTTCAACTCATGCGTAGACATAATAAAATTTTGGGGGCCTTAAGAGTTTGGAGTTAGGATAGTTTTGGGCATCTCGAAGGTCAGATTTAGGTGGTCCATCAAATATTACTTGAATCGCAGTCTCAGGCTCCACTATCTGATGAACTTAGTCGTACTGATTACTTGGCCAGTGCAAATTGAATTTCCTTTTAAAATGTGAAGAAGTGTTCTGGGCTCAGAGGTCTAAAATTACTTGTCTTAATGTGTGTGGGTGACCTTAACACCAAAAAATTTAATGCCTCTACTATTATTCGGCGTCGAAAACCCACATTTCTTCCCTTAAAGACTCCTCTGGGGTTTTGGTGTCTTCAGATGATGCCCTTCGATCTTATATTGTTTCTTACTTTTTGAACCTACTCTCCCCACCTACTCCAACCCCGTAACATTGGCTTCATATTTCTGATTCTTGGCGTCCTTACCCCTTCAAAATCCTTTCTCCGAGCCACGTGTCACATCTTTTGTAACCCTTTACGCCTAAGGAAGTTAAATTTGATGTTTTCCAATTAGGGGATCTGAAAGTTTCGGGACCTGATGGCTTTCCTGGGATTGTTTTCAAGCGATGCTGGGGGTTCATGGGTACTTTAACTACTCGTGCAATTCTATCTTTCCTCAATTCTGGTAAGATCTTTAGGGAGATGAACCGTAACTATCATGCCTTCATTCCAAATAGTCAGTTTTCCTGATTCGCCTGCTAATTTTGGCCCTATCAGCTTATGTAATGTTGTTTATAAACTCATTTCCAAGGTGTTAGTCAACATGCTGAAGCCTTTTATGTGAGACCTTGTTTCGCCTTATCAAAATGCTTTTCTTTCGGGCCATTGTCTTGATGATAATGTTTTGATTGCTCAAAAGCTTACCAACTGTGTTCGAAAGTTTTTGAAAGGAGGCGTCATTTTAGTTGCTCTTAAGTTTGATATGAGTAAGGCTTTTGATTGAGCCAATTGAATGTTCCTATGGGAGGTGCTCATTTGTTTCATCTGTTTCTTACTCTCTCCTTACTCATGGGGTGCCAACTCCCTTTTTTTTAATCACTTGTGGGATTCGCTAAGGTGATCCCCTCTCACCTTTTCTCTTTCCTCTTTGTGCGGAAATCTTTTCCGCCGGTCTACTTCAGGGTGACCGGCTTGGGAAATTTCAAGGGATTAAAACAAGGCAATTCTATATTTATGTCTCTCATCATATATATGTTGATGATACCTACTTTTTCCTCCGCCTTAGGAAAGATGTTCTTCGGGATATCGAAGCAGTTAAACAGATTTTGAGGGAATACTGCCAGATGTCGGGGCAATGTATTAATTGGTTGAAACCTTCATTGGTCATTAGCCCTAATGCAAGCACTACAAATCGTCTCTTAATTGAAAAGGCTTTGAATTTTCTGCTAATCCGAGGTTTGGGAAATATTTGGGTATTCACATGGATGTGGTTGTGGAAAAAAAAAGGAGATTTTTTGGCTTTTGGTCCAAAACATCCAAGATCGTTGTGCGCATTGGTTAGGGCTCTTTTTAAATAAATCGGGCCGTGCTACTCTCATCAGTTCAGTCTTTTCCTCTCTGTTGGTGAATTACACATCGGTTTTTAAGATCCCAATTTTGGTCTGGAATTAGCTTAATCAAATTTTGGCTCGTTTTTTGTGGTTTGGGGAAGCAACTCTTCAATCTGTTCACTGGATTGCATGGCCTACCTTGTGTCCCCCCAAAGGCTTGAAAGATTCGGCTTCCATGATTTTAGACTTTTCAATCAATCCTTTGCTTACCAAACAAGCCTGGAAAATTTGGAACAATCCTCAAAGTATTGTTTCTCGGATACTTAAAGGTCGTTACTTTGCTCGGCGCCAATTTCTTCAATATTTTCCTTCTCGTACTTGCTTCTGGATATGGTGTAGTGTTTTGGTTGGACTGCGCATACTAAAGCATGGTTTACAATGGCATATTGGTAATAGAAGGTTGATTTCAGTTTGGATGGATTGGTGGTTGCCTTCCATCCCTCCTTCAACCTTACAGCACTTTTGCACTCCTACTAATGTCTCGGTCAGTCTCTAATTTATTCATTGCCAACACTCTTACCTGGGATTTGGAGTTTCTTTTTTCTACTTTTCCTTTTAATATCATTTCTCATATTTTAAACCTCACTTATTTCCCCTGCATCTGCGGATAAGAGCTTTTGTTCTTTTGGTGCGGCCAATAGATTCTCAGTTGCTTCTGCTTATTAATTCTTCCTTGATAGGTCCACTCCTCCCTAACCATCTAAAATTTGTATGACTAGTGCTCCTTGACTTCGCTTATGGAAACTTCCAATCCCAAAAAAACCCTAAAATGTTTGTATGGCAATTTCTCCATCACCGATTACCTATATCCTTTTAGCTTCTTAAATGCCATTGCCCGGTTAGTGTTGTCCGTCCTTTTTGCCTATCCCATCCAGAATCACATGAACACCTGTTGCTTAAATGTCTGTGTTCAACCAATTTGGAAATTTTTTCTTGGTCGGCGCTCATTTTCTCGCTTGAATTGCTCCTCTGCTACCCTTTGGTTCTCGCTCTTGTTAGCTAAGCCACTTTTTCGAAACCCGAGAGCCTTACTACAGACTGTGCAAGTTTCAATTATACTTTGGTTAATCTGGCTTGATCGTAATGCCTTGATTTTTTTACGGATAATTTTTGTCCTAGTATGATTGTTTTTCAAAGTCAGACTCTTATGCGTAATATTGAGGGGACCCGGAATTTTCCATCCTGCCTGCATACAGTACAACGCAAGAGCAAGACATGCTCTGAGATTCAGAGAGCTGGTTTTAATCACTTTTAACCGCCACTTCTCTATGTTTACTTCTGTAAACGATGTAGTTATATGAGTCCCACTTTTCTTATATTTTGTATCATTATAGGTAGTGGGTTCTCCTGTTGGTGATGGGCATTAGTGGATTTGGCATAGTACTCTTTAACCAGGATTGGGTTCTGATTGGGGCTTTTACCTATGTGCTCACTTCTGTTGATGAATTTGTATAATTTGAGTTAGCTTTGTGTTATGGACTTAATTAGGTTCTTAAGTTGCATTGTTTTCATATCATTGCCCTACTTCCTAATTGTGCTTTCCTGTTGCAGATGACCGCTCATCTTAAACTTTGCTCGTCTTCTAGAGACTTTTTGTGTACAGTCACTCCTAGCTACAGGGAATTGCACTCTATGCATGTCAACCAAGGAAAAGCTGGTACTTTATCGCTCTCATCAGCTTTGGCAGCTTTCGTTCTTCGATCTGGCCAAGGGCTTCCCCAAGAATGGTTTGACCACGTACAGCCTGTGCAAGCTTAACCCAGTCTCAACATGTCACTCTGATGTACTCCTTGGGGTGTTCGTGTCCTTGTAGTTAACTGTCGTTTTAGTCTTATCCTTGGATTGGGATGTCATCCATATGTCTATCTTTTGGCTTATGCTACATCTGTAGATTCGATCCTTGATATATATATATATATATATATATATATATGGGAGTTGATCCACTGTTAGCGCTAGCAACTTAACCCAAGTTGCTAGCGCGATCTGACCATCCACAGGCGAGAATGGACGGCCAGATCGCGCGCCACAACAGCGAATTTTTTCACTGTCCGCTACATAATGTAGCGGACGGTGAAAAAATCGTCCGCTACATTATGTAGCGGATGGCCCAACAGCGCTAGCAAGTTGCTAGCGCTAGCAGTGAATCACGATCCTATATATATATATATATATATGACTTTTCGCAACAAGAACAACAACAACAAAAAAAAAAATTAAAGTACGTGACAGCTTGCAATCACGTAACTGTGGTCCCTCATATTGAAATGACTAAACTTTACGAGAATGTGTAAGAGCGTATCTAAAGTGTAAGATATGCTCTGCTTTAGTTTAATTGTAATTGTTTTTTGAGTTTATAGGTTCGTTGTTAGTTTCTGACATTTGTGGTCGTGTATACACAGAGTCACGGGAATGTCGTGATCTTTACTCGCCGTTGAGCAATTCTGTAACCCTTTTAATTATCAATGCTATTTTCTTATTAACAAAAAAAAAAAAAACGAGAAAGTCCAAGCAAATACAGAACACTCAGCGAGAGCACCACAATGGCTAAACAACAGCTTGAAGTCCATGCTGATTGCTAAGAAAGAGTAGAGGCAAGAAGCACGATGCATCTCCGCTTAAAGCCCATTAACCATACAAACAAGGACAACTAGCAATTTTGATAAGCAACCGCAGATTGTATCGAACCGCCCCAGTTGTCACAAAAGATTATTTATCTGATCTCTCTGGAATGGATCTGTTCCCGCCAGATCTGATCACGTCGGGTATGTCAATGAATTGAAAGGAAACACTAGGAATGGGGACGCCAAGGGGAGGAATTGGAGACTGATTTTTTCCTTTTGGCTTGAGCAGAAACCCCACCTACCAATTTTTTTGTTTCCTTGTAGAAGATAGAACTGCATTAATATCACATAAGAGTTACAAAAATGCAAGAGTCGCCAATATTACAGACCATATGATATATTGTGACCCCAAGGCACGCACACAAATTATACAAAAGTAATATAAGATAAACACTCCTATGATGGGCATCCACTAAAAGAAAAGCAAAGCCCAGACCCAAACTGGATGACCTATATCGGTCTCATAAGATCATCAACTGCAACAACGCCACAGGCATGGTCGGCGTCACCTTCACCCGCGAAGCCACCTCCACGCCTCCAGCCACCCATAAAACACAGCCAAGACGATGCAGAACCGCCCTCAAAACAGCGTCATCCGCAACGAAAGGCGGCCAACAGCACCCACACCACCACCCCAACCCAACCCAACCCCCCCCCCCCCCCCCAACAACAACAAAACCACCCCACAGCAGACCTGACATAACAGTTTTACTTGGTTCAATACCTGCTCATTACCTATGTCGGTTTCTTCTCTTTCGATGGTTGAACATATATGAGAGGACCACCCTGTGCTTTAACAAGCCACTTCTGGGCCTCGGATAGTAGCACATTATTTCTTTACCTCAACCAAGAGCAGACTGAATCAGAAATGACACCATGAAAGGGGGAACAAAAAAGAACAACTAAAAGTTAATGAGCCAATTCTAGAAAACCGGAAAAATGCAAACCATACGTGTGTGTGGGGGTGAAACTGACTAAAGCTGACACAGACACATTACAACAAAAGTGCGCAAACACAGCTATCACCATAGTTTAGCAAGGAATAGTGCCGCAGATTTGCTTCCTGTTGATAGAGGGAAAACCTCGCTGATTCTTCATTCAATTCCTCACCTTCATGTCAGAAACCAATGCCTTGACGCAGAGTCTTGGCTTAGTTCTAACAACTTCGTTTGGAAGAACTGAGACAGCTACTATTAGCGACCGATCTGGTACCCCAGAAAGCGGTAGCAGCTCAACAAGAACTGAAAGCTGTAAATTAAGTAAATGATTCAGCGCAAACAATATAACTGAGGAAAAGATTATTTTCTTTACCAACTAGAGGGCTTTGTACCGCTGGGCAATTTAGGTCCACAACTGACTCTGAGACAACATCTTTGACCGCTGCAGCCACAACCGCCAAGCATTTGCTACGGTCTAACAAAGGAAATGCATCGGAATCACTTGATGAAATTCTTCTACCCTTCATCTCGGTCTCCTCAATTCCTCTTCTATTATATCCAACTGCAAACTACAATGCAAAAAAATAAAGCTGAGTATATATGCAATTGATAGCAAATTTGGTAAATAAAAGGGACAAATATGTTTCCATCTCTTTAAAATGGTTTTCTCCAACCGCCTCAAGGTTCAGATTTTACAAACCTCAATATAACTTTCACAGAGGGAAAAACGAAAAGAATGAATTCAAATCAGGAAAAAAAAAAAAGGGTCAGATAACTGTTAAATGTTCATTTCCATAACATATAGAGTTCGTTTCAACTTAAATGTATATGCAGGAACGTCAAGATGACCCAAAGATAATTAGTCAGCTATAAATCAAGGATGATTTGTCCATAGTAACAATAAACTCAAGTCTTACCTTTATAGGACGTGCAAGATTTTGACCTCTATCATTCAGAAACTGACGAACAAGTTTTGACACTACTAGCCGCAATTCTTTTTCATTCAAAGCACAAGTAGCTTGGATAGGGCAAATGCGATGACACCAACTGCATGAAAGAAATGGCTTTTGCTAATTAATGTACTAGGCACAACAGAAAAGCACTACAACCAACATAAACTAATTTAAGCTCAATTACATCAGTATATCAAAAGTCCAATCTCGAAACGCACTTTAATAAGCATCCTGTTTATATCATATGCACTCCTAAATGTTGCCGTGATTACACGGTTGACTCCTCCTTCTCCTCTCCATTTTGTATGTTTGACTGTGTACATCAAACCCTCCGAGGACCCTGCCCTTACTATATACTTGTGCATGTTGAGCCACTGATTTTTTATTCACAATAATTCTCCCTCCGTCCTTGTGATGAGACATCCTTCCCTTCTATGGACAATGTTTGACTTTCTATTATACACCTTCTAACTTTTAGAATGTTGCATCAAATTTGTTCTTATCTCGTGACATTCAAATTGTCATTTCACAAAACGTCTCAGATTGAGGGGGCATAGGGGGCAAGGCAGTAAAAACATACCCAACCAAAGAGACATTCATCTCTTTATTTTGGACATCTTAGTTTATTTTGTTTAAGAATGAACCTATTATCCTTTACTGGATGCCGCATACTAGCCATTGTTTGTTCGTAAATGACACTGGATGTCTTTATTCAGTGAGAATCTAATGATACAACACCAATTAAGTTTGGAAACACACTTATGCCTGTCAACAATCTAGATTATGCACTATAAAAACCGTAAAATTTAAGATTTGTATAAGGGGCACAATTTATTTTTTTCACCCACCCATACCAACCCCTGTATTGCAGGTTCACACAAGTCAACACATTATACCAACCTATTCTGATCCTTTTAATTTGGTGGAACCGATACAGATGAGACGTTTAATGCTAGAGCATATTCGTAGAAATGGAAGAAGAAGACAAAATATCTATATGGGATTAACCTGCAAGCTTAAACTCATCAGAGGGTTTTGGTTATTCCGACTGTTAAGCGTATTCTAGACATTTATCGCTAGTTTTATAAATCTAGTAGTTTTATATTTGTTTATTTATAGGTTATTTAGGATTTTTTATAGGGAGTTGGTCTACTCTTCCTTTAGTAAGCTTCCATATTCTTCCTGGTAGGAAAGGTCTTTACTGTTTATCTATAAAAGCAAGCATTGTAAGCAGAATTGAAAGAGAGTTGGTGAATGAGACGCCATTGATTAGTCTTCTATTGAGACTCCTAGAAGGACTTAATGAGAATCTAAGGTTTGTTATCTTTCTTGTTCTCTTTTCTTATTTAGTTTGAAGTTAAAAAACACCCAAAAACACTGTTCACATGTGCGGTTCTTAGCGCTCTAAACAGAGCCAAAGATATATCTTTCATTGCTTAAACCCTAACCCTAGCTTCTTAATCAAAAATTCTACAATTTAAGCCCTAGCCCACTATATGAACTTGTAGGACAGCCTTATATGCCCTTAGCAAGGTCCGTTCTACATTTTCATATCAGAGACGGTTGTTCCTGGCTGCAAGTTTATGTAATTAGCATCATGGTGTATGCAGTAGAGGAAATTGCTGCGATTCAAAGAGTGCTCCAAAAGCATGAACAAAAATTTTCTACTATTAATATGAAGTTAGGTTGGCGAAGCTCTTCGGAAAAGACGAAGGCCATAACAAAAAGGAAGAAGCTTGCCACAAGGGAGGTCTTGAAAGTTCTGATCATCAACTCACACAATGGATAGATTACATCTTGAGGCTGATGATCTATGGTGATCTGGCAAATTTTTCCAATTGGATTTTGTTTATGGAAAGTAAATCTGATATCAGGGCATAGCAAAAAAGGTAGGACTAATTCTTCTTCAATTGCTAAGATCCTTCTTCAAGTGGGAAGAATGTGAAGTCTCTTTGCAAAAGGAAAACTTAAAAAGGGGCAGCATGCGTTCAGGAGCATTGGTCACTGACCAGGTTTCCAGAGCACGTATATGAGAATGTCTTCCCAGCTACGGAATGTGCTACATCTGAATATAAGGTCGACAAGCAACAAAATTCTGGTATGCTTACGAGAGTAAAATGACTAAAATCTGTCAAGAGTAAATGTGCTAAACAGAATGATGCCATTTCGTTGTGTCGATTATATGGTTGTTATGGTCGTTATGCCAATGTGTCCAAACATGTTTACAAAAAAAAATCATTGAAGAGAGTCGGAAGCTAGAAGATAAGCCTGCTACAGATCTAACCCAAGAAGCTATTGTTGACTTTCAAAGTCTAGATTTGCTATTTTGATGATTCCAAGATTACTGCTCTAGCATTAATCTAACAATGTTATCAAGTATGATTTCAAGACCAATCATAGCCTATGTTACATGGACTCTTCAAAATGCGTGAAGTACCCGTGTCGGACAATCGACACTCGGACATGGGTATGGGATATGTGTCCGACACATCTCATAGCATATGCCACTAAGAACGTTATCTTAAAGTGTTCTTTTAATTCCTTATTGCGTTGAGATGAGATAGGATTTCAATTAAAACAATGTGGGTCATTGAAGACACCATTTTACCTAAGGAATAACTACAAAATGGTAATAAATAGCAATGTCTTGCCGTTTCCCCGTGTCTTGGGTTTTGAAAATTTGACGAATCCGACACTTGGACACGTATCAGACTCGGACACTTGAACCGAGTCCATGTAACATAGATCATAGCATGGAAATTCTCTGGTCAAAGACTTTGGACTTAGACAGTTTATTTTTTCTTTCATTGTAATAAATCTAAAGCTAAGCATTCTTAAAGATCTACCAGAAAATCAAAAAGGACAAACCAAGAAGTCTTCAGCTGGAAAAGATTTTCAGTCGAAGGAAACTGGTTTCAATCGAAGGAATTCTTCAGCCTTCATTAAAATCTGTTTTTCATTCGAAGCAAAAGATTTCATTCGAAGGAAAAGGTTTTCATTCGACTGAATCCTTCAGACCTCATTTGTCTGATTTTAAATTTGTTTTTCTTTCGAAAAGAAAGGTTTTCATTTGAAGGAAAAGGTTTTCATTCGAAGCTTTTGCTTTTCATTCGACTTTCAGTGGCACCAAAATATCTCTGTTTTTCTAATTGCTTCAAATGAATCTTGGATTCATTCGACCGAATTCTTCAGAGATGACTTTCTTAACTGAAATTCCTCCGAATGATTTTATTCATTCATTCGAATGAATCTCTGTGTTATCCTTTTAAATACTTTTCAACGGTCATATTCCTACTTGTATAAAAGGGACCCTTAGAGAGTTTATTCTTAACTTTTCTGATCCCTGAAAAATCTCTCATTCTTCTCAAAAAGACTCTCAACTTATTCATATATCTCTATACTATTCCTTGAGTGAGTTCCTTGTTAGAGATCTTGAATAGCAAGCTTCTTACTTAAGTTCTTTGAGGTTTCAGATTTTCTCACCTAAGAAAGCTTAGTTCATTTGTTTTCATTGTAATATCTACTCATTGAGTAGTGTGAATTATATTTCAATTGTATTTTTCATTTCACTTGTAATCGTTAGAAACTTGAAGAGGTTTCAGATCTGTACTGAGGTTTGAGCTAGCACCCGAAGCTAGCTAATTAGTGGAAGGCTCGTAGGTCTCCCTTGTGTGGAGTGCTCGAGGACTGGACGTAGGCATGTGAGGCCGAACCGGTATAAATCTTTGTGTCGATCAGTAATTGCTATTATCTTATTAGTTAAATTTTTTAAATTTCTGATTAGACGGATAAACACCTATTCACCCCACCCCCCCCCCCTAATGTGTTCAGGGACCTATAAGTGGTATCAGAGTCGTGTGCTATGTTATTTCTTCTTTTACTTAATCGTCAAGAGCTAAAGATCAAGGTATGGAAGAAGGTTCAGCAACTACTCGACCACCATTGTTGAAGAACGACAATTACAACTATTGGAAGAATCGAATGAGAAGCTTCTTAAGACAGGAAACCTATGTGTGGTATGTCGTAGAAAATGGTCCGATCATCCCTATGAAGGACGGCCCAAACGGAACCCAGGTTCCCAAGGGAATCCTTGAAATGGAAACTCAAGAGGCAGATCTTTTCTCTATGGAAGATAGAGCAAAAGACATTATCAGTTGCGGTCTCGACATAAACGAATATAATCGAGTCTCAGCGTGTGAGACAGCGCAGGAAATGTGGAGACTGCTGGAGGTTACCCATGAAGGTACAAATCAAGTGAAGGAGACCAAGATTAATATGCTAGTCCAGCAGCACGAAGCCTTCAAGATAAGGAAAATGAGTCCATTAATAAGATGTATTGCAGATTCACTCTCATTATAAATGGACTCAAGTTTTTGGGGAAAATGTACCCCGAAAAGGAGATGGTTAGGAAAGTTCTCAAATCTCTTCCCAAAAGATGGGAAGCTACACTTACCGCCGTTCAAGAAGCTAAAGACTTGAATGTGCTCAAGCTAGAAGAGCTGGTGGGATCTCTGATGACTCACGAAATCACGATGAAGATTCACGATGAGGAAGAGACCACCTCGAAGAAGAAAATTTTGGCTCTCAAAGCTAAAGCCTTGCACGAACCTAAGAGCCGTGATGATTCTGACTACGACATGGCTCTCATCACTTGAAAGTTCAAGAAGTTCCTAGCAAATCGAAGAGATAGAAAGATGAAAAAGAATCAATCAACCCAATCACAACAAAGAAACAATAGTGATTGGAGTTCAAGAGAAAATCCTGATGCTTGTTATGAATGCGGCAAAATTGGACACATCAAGAAATATTGCCCGCGGCTCAAGAACAAGTGGACAGGTAGCAGTAGCAGAGACATCAAAGAGAAGAAGTTCAAATCCAAAAAGGCTCTGCTCACTTGGGATGACTCCGACGAAAGTGATGAGGAGAAGAGCGAAAATGATGATGTGGCTCGACTGTGCTTTATGGCTAAGGATGGTCAATCAGATGAGGTAATTCCTTCTTCCAATCTTGATTATGATAAACTTGAATTAGCTTTCATTGAATTAAGAGAAAGCCATGAAAAATTGAAAATTAAAAATGCTGCTCTAAAAAGGAAGGCCCTTTCTTTGGTCAACATTGTTGAAGAGTTGGCTTGTGAGAAGAAAGAGTTAGATGAAAAGATTGAGTTTTATACCAATGAAAATACTTCTTTAAAAAATGATATGATTGCTTCTAAGAAGGAAAACTTTGATTTGTCTTCTGAAATCCAGTCTCTAAACCCCTGTTGAAAATGAGCTTTTAAAATCCCAATTGCAAAAATTTTCTATTCAAAAGGGGAAATTAGAAAAGGAAATCGAAAATCTGAATTTTACTCTTTCAAAGTTTACGCAAAGAAGTGAGAACTTGGATATAATTTTGGAAGACAAAGGTGTGTTTTTGAAAAAAGTAGGATTGGCTATGATTGCTCTAAAAAGCAAAAGGATTACAAAAATTTCTTTGGCGAAAATCTAGCTTCTTGCTTACCATTCACACTTTGTACAGCTTGCAAAAAGAAGGGGCACTTAATGAAAAACTGTCCGCAAGCAAGTTTGGGTGCCAAAATCTCGTTTACCTAATCATCCAGGACCCAAGAAAGTATAGGTACCTAAAGGATCAAAACTAGAATCTATTGTAGGTATGCATGAAAGCAAAGGTGGATCCAAATAAATGGATCCTCGACAGTGGATGCTCAAGGCACATGACAGGTGATCGCTCGTTATTCTCACATATCACTCCAAAGGAGGGTGGCCTAGTTACCTTCGAAGACAATTCAAATAGAAAAATCATAAGTAAAGGTAAAATTGGTAGCAGTTCGATCTCTATTGATAATGTGTCTTTAGTTGATGATTTGAAATTCAATTTGATTAGCATTAGTCAACTAATCAATAGTGGACATGAAGTATGTTTTGAAGGTGATCATTGTCTGATTCATCATGCCTCAAATGGAGGTACTACCTTGGTTGGTAAGCAAGACTGTAACATCTATACTCTTTCATTTGATGGGCTTGATTCTTCTCGAGAAATTTGCCTTTATGTCCAACATAACGATACTTGGTTGTGGCATCGTAGATTAGGTCATGTGCATATGGACTTAATCAAGAAATTACTCTCGAAAGAACTTGTTAGAGGCTTACCAAAGTTGAAATTTGTCAAGGATAAGGTTTGTGATGCCTGTCAATATGGCAAACAATCAAAAAACTCTTTTCATGCCAAAAATGTTGTTTCTACCTCCCATCCTCTTCAACTCCTTCATTTAGATCTTTTTGACCCTACGAGACATACTAGCCTTGGTGGAAAAATTTATGCCTTCGTCATTGTTGACGATTTTTCTAGATAAACCTGGGTCTTATTTTAATTCATAAGGATGAAGCCTTTGAAAAATTCTTCAACCTCGTAAAGCTTCTCGAAAATGAAAAGGAGTTGAAACTAGTGAAAATCCGAAGTGATGATGACGGCGAGTTTGAAAAAGATTTTATCCCCTTTTGTGATCAAAATGGCATTGCTCATGAAGAAAACAAGTAAAAGACCAAAGAATCCCTGTGAAACTGATGCACATGGACAAGAAAAATGGTGAACAAAGAGGTACGTGAAACTTCCGATTTGCAGAAGAAAAGTTTACTGAAAAAGGGTTTCAAAACCTGGAGGAAGAGAAGGCAACAGGAAAAGCCTTACGCGTGAAAAGCCTTAGCAACAAAAGGCAGCAAAATCCCTACAACACTACCAGGATACAGGAATTAAAAAGGGAGGATTATACTTGAAAGCTTGGGCTGAAAAACGCATGTTGCTACAAAAGCATTGTGACAGAGTTATCGTACAGAATTCTGTGCTCAAGAGTATTGGAGGCTGGAAAGGACAGAGATATAAACCAAGACTACAAGTCTAGTATGATTATCGTTCTGCAAAAGTTGAGATTAAATCAACTGCAAGACCACAAGTCCTACTAGGATTATAGTACTAGTGGTCTAGGTACATTCCAATACAATTGTGGACAAAGAGATTTGCTGGGAGCAATTACCCGTGGGCCCTAAAGGAGAAAAACGGAAAAAATAAAAAAATAAAAGGGGTTGTACAAACCCAAAAGAGAGTCTAAGCAAAAAAAGCAGCCTAACACCAAAAAAATATACAGAAAAAAAAAAGAAATTAAATTCTTTTGTGAAGACCAGAAACTGGGTCCGCATAAATTGCATTAAGGGGGAAAAAAAAACCTGCATCAATGCAAAATAATTGCAATGAAACCCTATATAAGACAAAGGGTCTGCAATACAGGAGTGCCTAAATTACAAATAGGTCTCGAAAATTTTAGAAAACATACAAAAGCCCAAAAAGGGATTCATAGGCTCACGAAATTACACGAGATCCAGGGAAAAGAAAGGAAAAATCAAGCAATGATCAACAAGGAAGGAAACCCACCTCCTATACAAGTGACGACAGCGGTAGCAGCTCCTAGAAGGAGCAACAGCTCATAAAAGGAGGTGTCATACAAGGAAGCAACTCATCTTATGCAGCCGGGCTGGTGGATGAAGTGCCAAGAAATCGTGATTCTTGTAAGCAAAATGGACTTCCACAAATCACGAGGGGGCATTTGTTGGCACTTAAATTTCAACCCAAAAGTTCTTCTGGATTCATGCTGGACGGTTCGGACGAGGCAAGTAGGTCTCGAACTTTATGAAAGTTCAAATCCACATCATTTAGATTTGAAGATTAAATAAAGGCGTACAAGGTGCACAAGGCTCGCTACCTATTGGTGGGCTGGAATTTGAAGGTTTTTTGGGCCTGACGAGGTTTCGAACCTCACTGAAGTTCGAAATCAACGCATGCAGACTCGAAGATGGACTTCGTAAATTGATGGGCCATTTGAGGTTTCGGACCCTTTAAGTTCGAAATTATTCGGACTCTACTTCAGAGTTCGAAGCCCAAAAGAAGGATATTTCTCACGTGTTTGAATTATCTACTCAGAGGGATAAGCCAAATGAAGTAGGACTTATCAGGAGAAACAACCTAATAAGTTTGAAAAGATTCCTGGTGGAAGCCTCTATAAAAGGAAAAGGCATATCCTACGTAAAGGGAAGAAGTTTTCAAAAAGAGTCAAAGATAGAGAGAGAAAAGAGATAAAACAGAAGCTCTACAGAAACCTTCTAGCCCTATGCCTTACAGGTATAGGGTTCCAACCACCAGTTGGTGGAAAACAGTGTGACTTAGGGGTTAATCCCCATCCTCGATGAAGTTTTGTTTTTCTCTTTACAGTTCATGTTGGTTTCTTATTTAGTTTATCTAGAATCCGAGGTTTTTGTCATTAGTTCGTTCGACGAAGTAACGATCTGACAGGTGTCTGATCAGAGATACAATCCCCACAACCACAAATAAACATCGACACAAAAACTCAGTGTGTATGGATGTTTGTTCGCACTTGATTTTTGATCGATCCTTTGTTCTTTAAGGTCTCAAAATCAGCGCTAACAAAGAGAAATTAACTTATATGGAAACTGATCAATCTTTGGGTCATGAGCTGGTCGATATATTTTGTGGGTCAAGTGAATGGGGGAAAAAAAAACCTGGACCCAAATGGGCTTAATCTTCCTCGCTGTTACAGACAAATTTCCTTGGGCCGTCATGCACACTCCAAGGCCCAATAAGCATACACTAAACACTGCAGCTGACCATACCACAGCCTCCAACACCGCCATCCGTGTTTCCAGCTATCTTCGAGACAAATTTCTCAGATTTTTATCATACACCTCTTTATCCATCACACTGCTGTAAAGCATAAATCTCATCACATATTTCTGATTCAAAATAACACCCCCTCAATTTCAGGCTTATTACACTTACTACCCCACATATAAGAAATCAGACTAGCATCCCTTCAAATTTCGGTGAATGTACCAGCTACCCCTCCATGTTCTTTCAGTACATTTAACAGCCGAACAACCCCGAAAATCCAAAAATAGCCTGGTCAGAAGTGCCGGCATGGACCACTGGTGATGATCGAGGGAGATGCTGTCGACATACTTATGGCAAGCTCCTGGTTTGGCAAAATTCTCCTTACTCTTTACCTTAAAATAAAATAAAAAATTACTCGAGTTCACACAGTGGACCTCTGTTTCAAATAAGATATAAAGAGAGAGAGGAGGGTCTCAATTCAAAGAATGTCAAATGGACTCCTGCAATTACTACAAATCTCCAGGCATCACAACGATCTCCAGCAGCTTCTCTGTCAATGATAGAGACATACTTCTGCTCAAAATACAGCCTCTCATGGCAACGGGTCAATGTTTTAAAAAACAGACCGTTCATCAAACGTAGAAGAGATTGGGTATTAGGATAGTAGTTCACCCGTCGGGTTGACCATTGTCGAAGAATGCATCATCAATAATAGATAACTATACCTAATTTTGAAAACTTTAAGGGTGGTTAAAATTCCGTTATATATGGAAAAGCATCTTGATTCTCTCTTAACATATGAGTGTAACTAGTTTCAGATTGTTTGATATGGAATATTTCCCAAGGAAGCAGGTATATTGGCACTTAAGGATTATAGTAATTGCATGGTCTGACAGCACGAAACCACTACAGGTCTAACCTTCCAACAATTAGCTACCGATTTAGGTAGTTAATACTGGCTTTCAGACTGAAACAATTTCAAAATACAACAGGACCGGAACTTCGGTCGGTTGACAGTTTCAAGAGTGGACCGACCTGTTCGGTCTGGGTTTCAAAACGCAACAACCAGTCACCACCACTATCATCATGAGTTCGGACCTGTATGTCAAGGTCTGAAAATTGTGGGTCCAGGGTTCCATGAATTGACAACGGCGGTGGCGTCGCTCTATCACGGGCTCTCGCAATGGTGGTGGATGGTCAGAGTCAGAGCGATGACGATGTATTCTGGACCTACAATGCTACTGTATTGAGGAATTAGGGGTTTTGATCAAAAATTGGGGATTTCAAAGATGTTCATGGATTTATAAGTTGAAAAAATTCTAAATAGGGCATTCATATATTAATTAGTTTAGGAGCCCTAAACTGTGAATCGAAGCAGTGTTGTGTTTGATGGCATGAAGTGCAAACTCGATGCACTAATAAAAGTCACTTAGTCATTTCACAGAAATAGTTAACACCGTCCACCTATGAAGACCGGATACGGGTACGGGTGCGGGTGCGAAACGGGTGCATATACGCGGACACGGCTTGTTTGAAAATTTTAGGATACGGGTGCGGCGGGGATAAGGCAAATTTTAAATATATATATTTTTAATTATATATACTTGATTGATATTTACTTTCTAAACATAACAGGAATCATTTAAATTTTAAGAAAGTGCATATATAGTGCAATTTTATTTGTCATAGCTGCTATATACTTGCATGTAACTGTGACTATTGGGAGCTATTACTGGTCTGAAAATGCATAGACCCACTCACATGTGGGCTTGCATGTGTATAATTAGTGGGCTTGCATGTCATTATAGAGTGCCATGTGGCCATAAAAGCATCTGCTACTGTGTCCCAACCTAGGTAGCACGGACACCGACACCGACGGGGACACCGGACACGGCAATTTCCAAAAAATCAGAATTTGGACACCGCTATTTTTTTAATATATTTTTATTATATATATATATATATATAATATCTGAAATTAAGTAATAATAAATACACAAACAACATCTATACAAGCAACATTTATTTGGTCAATAACTCAATATTTATTTAGTCAATGTACTGGACTATCAAATATCAAATATTTAATAAAAAAATGTGCCCTGTATGCATGAGATTATTCAGATATGCTATGCCTATGCACGACAGAGTGAGAGGAAGAAAAAAAAAAGGGGGGGAAAGAAACGAGAGGCGGAGAGGGACTCACGAGTCACGACAAAAAAAGGAAAGAAACGAAAGAGGGAGGAAGAAGGACTCGAACAGAGACGAGATGAGGAAACAAAGAGAAGAAGAGACATGTGGGCCAGCGACGGTGGCGGAGGACCTCCGGCGACGACGGCGAGACCTCTGGCAACGGCGGCAGCAGCTGGCTTCTCTTCTTTTGGAGACTGTAGCCGTCAGATCTGTTGGCTTCGGCTTCGGATCTTTGTCGACTGAGCTCCGGCAACACCAGCGACACCGGCGACAGCCTTGATGTGGTCGGCAGACAGCAGCCGTTAGCTGAGAGAAGAAGACGGCCGTGAGGTGAGAGAAGAAGACGGTAATAGTTCAAAACATCTGAAATTGGCCTCAAAACGGTACGACACTACTCCACGCCATGTCCGACACTCGTCGATGAAGTGTCTGACACAGTGTCGAAAATTAAAAAAAAAAATTAAAAAAATTATGACACCGATGAGCCGTGTTCGACACGTGTCGGGCGGTGTCCGAAGGGTGTCGGGGTGTCCGTCCGTTTAGGACACCATACTCCACCTAGGAGAGGTGTCCGTGCTTCACAGGTCCCAACCCAACTTCACAAAAGAGAAAAGAAAATTGGAACTAAAAGCAAGAACAGGAACTGCTCCCAGTGTGCAAGATCGCAGGTGCTCTGCTTCAAGTGCCGAGTGGTTTCGCGGACGTCGAAAGTTCTCTGCTCCCGGTGCCAAGTGGCCTTGCGGGGGTCGCGGGTGATCCTGATCGTCGCTGGTGGTTCCGGGTGGTTCTAATAGACGTCGATGGTTGGGGGTTCTCCCTCCCTCCCTCTCTCTCTCAGTCTCTGCCCTTCTCACAGATCAAGCCCCAGCCGAAAAGATCTGCCATTTATTAGGTTAGTATGATTTTTATTATTTAGGATTTAACCCCACCACTTTTGTTTTTGTGTTTTGACTCCTGAAAACTCTTTTGAGAATTGTATTTTTTCACCCCATAAGTATCGGATTTGCACCCTATCCTACCCGCACCCGAGCCGCACCCGCTATTTAAAAAATTAAAAAAATAGATAGAAAATACCCGACACCCATGCTGCACCCGCCTTGCACCCACACCTGACGCGCACCCGGTACCGATGCCTCACCCTTCTAGGCGCACCCGTGCTTCATAGCCGTTCACTAAAAATTAACGGTGGGGTGGACCGTATATTCCCATATGTGAGTAGTAGCGAGTGAAATAAGAGAAAAGCTGAGTGCGTGTGAGGGTAATATAGCCTTTATCTTATTACATACACCTTAAGCAAGAAATAGTCTAATGATGATAGTGGCAACGGATTCGATGTTATATGGATATATTAACACTTATCCCACTGGAGGAGAGAGTCCAAGAAAATCCAGAGAGAATTCGCCATTTCACGAGAAAGAGATGAAGCAAATTCATGGAACAAAGAGTTTTTCTTCCATTCTTTTTTTTATTTTTTGGTAGCTTATCCCAAAGTGTTTCAGCATGATGAAGTCATATAATGGAAGTACTTTTGAGGCAATCACTTTTTGCACTTTAAAAAAAATATTCAATGATACACTGCAAGTGAAGCATTCAGCTGGACGTGATATTCTAACTTCATCTTAGGCCAGAAATACATGCCGATGCTTTAGGTCTTTTTAGTTTAGAGCTCCTAAAAGGTCATTTTCTGTGCAGCCAGGCCTCTTAAGGTAATGCATTAGATAGTACTCGTCATAGAACTCAAAATTTTCCATTATGCTGTGACCATCAACCAGTGTCGACAATATCATATCCTTTTAAGTTCCTCTCCCAAATTAGCAGTATAACTTAATGAGAAGATCTATACAGAATGTTTCGTGTATTATAACTATACATTTAATTTTTTTATTAAAGGCGTTCCCAGTTGGGATCCTTCTAGGTGTTAACGAGTCCCCGCCCGGGCCTCCTGTTCAGTGCAACTAAGAGAAGAAAGGAATACTTATGAATTGCAAGTCTGACAAAAATTCAGGGAAAATATTTTTATATGAAAGAGGAAATTATGTGGTCTCATTGTCACAGTTCCTGCATGCATGTATTTTTGGGAAGTTTTTTCACCAATAAATAATGCCTTCAGAGAAAAAGAAGCACAAAATAATGTTGCTAAACAAACTCAGGGAAGTACACAACTCACAGTGGCGACCTTGAACATCCAGATTCCAGAGATTGAATAATGTTCGACACAATATCAACAACATCATGAGAACTGTCCCTATGAAAGGTAAAGAGAAGCAGGCCACTCCTTGTCAGCTTGATAAGTGAAAGATCATGACATCTTTCTGTAGTTGAATCAGACTTTACAGAGGACAAACAAGAAGCTTCAGCAAGTTTACCTGCTATCAAAATGTTAGATTCAAGTGTTACCTGATAGTCCAAGGGTTTGAAGCATTATTAGAGGTCACTAAAATCAGCATATAGTCTTATGTCACACCGTCCACTACAATTGTCATTCCAATCTAACAAAGCACTTGGACCGTCCACACTGTTGATGCTCTTACCTTCCGCTTCCTCAATGCATATTTTGCTTCTTTTGGTAGCAACATTTTCATTAAAGCTTATCATCCTTCGAGACTTGCAATTGCTAGAAGACCCAATGTACTGCAACAGAAAAAAAAATACGAAAGGACCAAATAATCAACATTCAGTTCAAAGGAAATACACCTTCTCGCAATTCATTGGTTTCTTCGAAAGAGAATCAGAAATGCAGCACAAAATAACTGAAAATTCAAGGCCACTTCATATAAAGATAAGAGCTTATAAAGTCCCTCCAACTTCAATCTAAGGAACACAATTACGCGTATAAGCTGCTCAACTTGTCATCCATTCAGATGCAAATGTTATCGATTTCATGAAAGATGCACATCAACAACTACAAATATAACCATATTAGTTTTTCGAGGGTAAAAGTCATAGTTGAGCCAATTGTCATAGTTGTTGAGTTAGTGCTGAAGGAAATGTACAATTTAAGGATCAGCATTGGTGGTTCTGGTCTCGAGTTGGTGACTAAGTGGTGACTACATCCGATATAGAAGAAAATTTTGGAATTCTATTATTTGAAAATGATTCAATACGAAAACCTTTATACAACAAGGTATCGCTATTCTAGGAAAGTTTGGCATACCGCTATTCTACGAAAGCTTGACATACTACTAATCTCTAGAGATCAGGAAACTATTGTCTACTAATTTACAGCTAATCCCCTTACTTGGAAATACAAATATGTCTCTATAATTACGGTTATTCACGGAAACTTGGGGTATCCATCAATTCCAAATTTCCAACACTCACCCTCAAGCTGGGGAGTAGATATTTTCCATCCCTAGCTTGCTCACAACAATCCTTTGAAATGCGGAACTTGTCAATCCTTAAGTTAAGATGTCTGCTAATTAGCCCTCTGTAGGTATGTAGGACTGCAAATCGATCCACTTTCAAGCTTCTCCTTTATGAAATGTCTGTTAACTTCCAGGTGTTTAGTTCTGTCATGCTGAACTGGATTATGAGCTATGTTGATTGCAGACTTTTTGTGACAATCAAGCTTCATTAGGGTGAATGTAATCTTCAAGTCTTCGAGGATAATCTTGAGCCATAACAACTCACAAATACCTTGTGCCGCTGAACGAAACTTTGCCTCTGCACTAGGTCTTTGGTTGTTTCTTACTCCTCGAGGTCACTAAATTTCCACCAAGAAAGGAACAATACCCAGACTTTGATCTTCTGTCGGTAACAAAGCTAGCAACATCTTTATATGCTTCTAGTTCCATACTTGTGCCCTTCCTTTCAAATATTGTGAGATCTGATATACTACATGTTTGCATGGAGATGTACATCCCTAGGGTTTTGCATGAACTGACTCACAACACTCACTTCGTATGCAATATCAGGCTGCATGTGTGACAGGTAGATAAGCCTCCTAACAAGTCGTTGGTACATGCCTTTGTCGGCCGGTTCTCCTTCCATAGACTCTTCTAGTCTATGATTTGGCTTAATAGGCATGTCTGATGGTCTACAACCGAGTGTATCTGTTTCTTCTAACATATCAAGATTGCTGTGAAACAAAGATTCCTTCCTTGGACCGAGCTACTTCTATTCCTAAGAAGTACTTTCATACCCCAAGATCCTTTATTATGGAATTCTTTTGCTAAATACTTGCGAAGAGCTTCCTTTATATTTGGATCATTCCAATTACTTACTATCATCCACATAAACTATCACTTGGTAATTCCACTAGTTCTGGCAGTTGGTAATTCCACTAGTTCCCATGTTTTTGTCTTCTCCAAGGCCTCCATTTCTACTCATTGCATGCTTCCATTCCTCTCGCTACAGTGTTTAGATGAGCAAGGAAGCTTTTTGTAAGGTTGATAACTTTTCAAAGGACACAAAATGGGGCAAAGGATGATGTGTGAACCTTTTAATACCCTTTCTTGTGGCTATGGGCAGATCCAAATCAAGAACAGTAAGTGGTATCCCAGCGAAGGACTTACCTTATTCACAAGTGACATTCAGTTTCTTGAACTTGCACACGATTGATCAAGGGTTGTATTCTTCTTGAGTGGACCTGTAGTGGCATCATCAGTGTAGGTTTATTGGCCTGGATGGTTCTTCCAAAAAGATTAGGAGATGACTCAATAGGCTCGGCTTCATTAATGAGTTCTATTTCAGAATTGGATTCACTTTGCACAGGAGATGTTTTAACTAACATGGATGTTTCTCTCATAAACAGATCCATATCTTCCATATATCTTCCATAGATGATGATTCCCCCTAAAGATAAGGACTTCTTCAGCAAATGTGACATCGGCGGAAACATAAGTTTAACGACTGTTACAATTGTAGCACTTGTATGCTGTCTGAGTAGGTACATATCCTATGAAGACAAACTTGGCAGCTCTAGTATCAGGCTTGCTCTGACCATTAGAGTGGACATGAACAAATGAGACACATGCGAAACCTCTTCGGATCTAACTTAGTTGACACATTAAAGTCTGGAAAATACTGAGAAAACACCTCCATTGGACTTTCAAAATCCAAGACTCCAAACTAAATAGAATTTATTAGGTGAGTAGCAGTGTGAACAGCTCCCCTTCAAAAAGTTTTTGGAACATTCTTTTGAAACAGAAAGAGCACGAACAGAGGCTAAAGGATGACCATTTTTTCTTTTGGCAACCCCATTTTGTTGGGGTGTGTCGACACATGAAGATTCATGAATATTCCCTCCTTTAGGAAGTATTGGAGACGAAATTTGATTAAAAGGAGTCGCTAGAATTATCTGTCCAGACTATCCTCAACCTCTTAATTTCAACATTTAACTGAGCTTTGACGATTGTATGAAAAATACTCCCTCCATCCCACATGAATTTATCGCTTTTTTTTTTTGTGCACAGATTAAGGATTTAGATCATATATTATGTATTTCCCATTTTGCCCTTTAGAGAGAGGACGAGAAGAAGGTGGGCCAAGAGAGAGAAAATGAGTTAGTCGAGTGTTAAATATGGAGAGAAATAGAATGAAAAAGTGTAACAAAATGGGCCAGGAGAGAGAAAATGAGTTGGTGCAGAGTTAAATGTAGAGAGAGAAATAGAATAAAAAAAGTGTAAAAATGATACATATGTAAAAATACCTACAGAATCTTTCTTAATTTGGAAAATGAGCAATTTTTATGAGACGGCCAAAGAAGGAAATATAAGCAATTTTTGTGGGACGAAGGGAGTAGAGAAAATGTTACATCAGTTTTTGTTTTAACAAATAAATCCATGAATTCGAGTCCACGCATCAATGAATGAGACAAACCAACGAGCCCCTAAAATGTTAGAGACTCGAGATGGACCCCAAAGGTCACTGTGGATCAAAGAAAAACAAATTGTAGTTCTCTTATTACTCAAAAGAAAGGAAACACGTCGGTATTCAGCAAATTCACAAACATCACAGTGAAAATCGTTTACATTAACATTTTTCAACAACGAAGCAAACATGACACTAAGAATACTAAAGGGTGTCAAGTCTAAGATCAAATTCGATCGTTGTTGCATTAGGGTTGCTGGAGAGAAACGAGAAAGTTGATTTGTTCCCATTGACAAAGGCTATCAATTCACTTAGTAAACCTGGCCCAAAAGGAGCCGTTAACTCGTTTGAATTTCACTATAGAAAGAGGATTTTGCTTCTCAAAGCTAAAGGGGAACCCCAAGAATATGACATTGAAGATTTGCAGGAAAAGTCTCTTTTGATCGTCACTTGGATGTTGGGTAACTCAAGATAATAAAGACCGTGTCTTACCCTGGCATGTTCAACCGTCCTCCCTGTAACTTGGTACTAGAATACACAGGAAATACAAGAAACACCACACTGCAGTTTAGATCATTTTAAGTTGATGAGTAGACACAAGACTTCTACATAACTTGGGTACGTGTAGCACGTTTTCAAGTGTCATGGATGGACTTAAGATAATGTCTCCTTGGCCAGCAACAGTGACCAAAGATCCATCAGCAATGGCTAGTGTTCTGTTGCTACAACATGGATGGTGCATGAGGAATTTGTGTGAAGAATGGGTCATATGATCGGCTGCCACAGAATCAACAACCCAAGAATTTGATAAATCTGAACCATAGGCACTTAAAGCTTACCCGGATTTGCCAAGGAACAGGTACCTTCAGACTTCTCTAATGAATCAAAGAGTGATCTCAGCTTTCTAATGTCTTCTTTGTTGAATTAATTCTGCTCCCCACCGCTGGAATTTACATCAGCATGGACCTGTCTTCCCTAGATTGTATCATATGTACCTAGCTTTGCTGTTTTTCACGTCTACGTCGTGTATTCCACTGAGAACTTTATGGTTTTCCATGAAGCTTCGATCCTAGGAAGCACTGACACCTCATATGGGTCGAGGTAAGGTGTCTGAAATCCACCGACATCGTGACACCTCACCGACACCTATGGACACGTGTCACACACCTCTCCAAATTATTTTTTTAATATCAGACTCCAAATTATTTTTTTAATATCGGACACTTCTTGAAGAAGTGTCGAAAAGTATGGGGCCAAAATACAAATTTCCAAACTTATTTCGAGGGTGAGTCTTTAATGATTGACATATTTGAGGCTCTTTCAAAAATAAACTTTAAGCATGCTCTATATTGATCGACCCATTACCCTTGTCTTTTAAGTCTCTTCTTGTGGCTGATGTCTGCCGAAGAGAATGAAGCAGACGACCCACCCAAAATGGTCGCCATCGTATCTCGCCGCCATCGCCGGATTCTAGTAACAGGTACCTTCTTCTTTCTCTCTCACCTCTTTCTTTTTTCCTTCTATTTGTTTCTACCAAAATCATCCATACTTTCAAGTTTTCGTTTCGGTACATTCGACCTCATTTACAAAGGTCTCCCTCTGCTGATTTTGTTGATTCAGTTCATTTGTCATCCCTTTTTTATTTGTCATTAATTGATTTCAGAAATTGATAGTAGTGCACCAAGTGCGGCAACTAGTATGGATGACCCATTGATTTCAAAAATTGATATTGTTGGGGACGTTTGGCTAGTTAAGAATTTCATCATGATTCACTTAATAAGATTGGCAATGTTTAATGAGTTTGTACATTTGAAGTTGCTTTTGGTGGCCAAAACATGTTTTGCTTCTGCTATTGTGATGCTTATGAGGATTAAGCTCATTAAGGGTGGTCTTCATGCCATGGTAATTAGTGATCGTTGGAATCTTTATCAAGATGATGATGTAGCAAAGCTAGGTTGGTTAAGGAGAAGGTGTTGAATGATGAATGGTGGGATTCCATTAGTTACATACTTTCATTCACTACTCCTATAAATGACATACTTAGAATATGTGGTACCGATAGGCCTTGCTTTTCACCCAGTCTATGACATGTGGGTTTCTATGATTTAAAAGGTTAAGAAAGCTATATACAAGTATGAAGTGAAAAGACCCAATAAGGGATCCACCTTCTTTGATGTGGTGCACAATTTTCTAGTAGATCATTGGAACAAGAATAATACTCCACTTTACTACTTGGCACATTCTCTAAACCCAAGGCATTATCATCCTACATTAACTTTTGAGTTGTCTTTTGGCTTCTACTAATTAAGCCCCTTACTTATGTATCTAAATGTGTTTGTTACTTTCTTATATAAGATACTATACCCGTGAGTGGCTTGAAGAAGACCCTTCTCGAGTTCCTCCACACAAGGATAATGAGATCAACAAAGAGAGGATGAAATGTCTTAGACATACTTTCCAAACTTGGACAAACGTAACAAGGTGAATCTAGATATGCTGAATTTATTGCGCCTAGTAGAGATATTAGAGAATATGATTCCATCTCTAGTCACTATTGTATGAATCCCAAAGCTTCATGGCTTCTTTACCGTGAAGTGCACCTATGCTCCAAGCCATAGCCTTGAAGCTTCTTGCACAACCTTTTTCATCATCTTGTGTCGAAAGAAAGTGGAGCACCTATTCTTTTATTTACTCAGTGAGAGGAACAAGATGACACCCTAACGTGCGGAGGACCTTTTTGTTTTTTTTTTTTTACTCTCTGCTTTTTGTCAATGAGGACTCCAAAGTATGCCGAAGGGGAGAGCAAAATGTGGAATTTGGGGGGAGATAATCATGATGGGTTTGATGATACGGATCTATCACTTGATGAGCTAGAGATGGAAGCTGAAGTATGTAGGGAAGAGAGTAATGATGGAGGTCAAGAGGGTGATGAAGAAGATGACAATATTGATGTGGATTGAGCCCTTGATCCATGGATAATTGTGTGAACTATTTGAATTATTTCCTTGTTTCAGTGTGTCCGTTTCCTGTTTGCATGACTTTGTAAGACTTAAGCAATGAATTACTTTCTTATGTTATGTACTATGATTTTTCTGTACAATACTGAAATCAACTTTTAAGTATGCTTTTATTTGAGTTGCTTATTTGTGGTCATTCATTATTGTTAACTATTTTAGATGTGGAACAGGTATATATAATAAAAATATACTAGAAAATTCGGTGGTGTCATGCGGTGTCAAAAATATGATTTTTTGGGAATTGCGGTGTCCTGTGTCCCAGTCAGTGTTGGACGATGTCCGTGTCCGTGCTTCCAACAATGCTCTATGGCATGACGAGGCTTTTTGTAGTACGTATACCACATGTTATCCTTGTCTAAGGGACGAGACTCAATTCTCGCAACTTCTGAATTTGCAGTATTGGAAGCCGATGTTTTTTCAATATCAAACTTCGGTTTTTGATCAAAAAAATTTCCCAACATTGCTGATCCTTCAACCGGTTGAGAGTAAAGCATAACTCCCCTTCGACTTTCTTCAGCATTGAAGATGGAGATAGTCTCATTCAATGAAGGAAAATTCTCTTTTCACAATATTTAAATTCTCATTTGACTCACGAGAAAATCTTAAATTCGATCCATCTCAATGAAATTCTTTCACAAAGATGCATCGTCGATACACTTCATCTCAATGCACTGATAATGGTCCATCTCTTGCCATAGATTTTTCATGAGATTGTACTCCACCACTGAGCGATCCCCTTCTATGGTGTCTAAGATTTGACTCTTAATCTCAAAGACTCGAGCAGCATCTCTTACCTTAAAATAGGTCTATTGTGCGGTTTCCCATATTGCTTTAAACGTTAGTAGAAACAAAAGCTTATCACTAATGTATGGTAGCTTGGAGTTTCATAGCCAAGACATGACCATGGACCATGGAGTCCTCTACATCCGAAGCACCAAATCTGGGATCTCCCTTCTTGGGGCCAGTACCAACGAGATGACTCAAGATTTTCCCTTCCCTTTCAGAAAGGTCAAAATCACTTGAGACCACTTCATATAATTTCCGCCATTCAATCTGTAGGCAGATTAAATATTCTGTAATTCTCCTAATGTTTGACTGGGTGTTACCTCTTTCGGATTGGCATTAAGAGCTTTCTCGGTTGAGGAAAACGTGGAAGACATGTAGAAACACTTTTGAAATAGGAATTAAAGGGAAGAATGGTGATGAAAAGGGCTATGAAGGCTGAAGAATAAGAACGGAAACTGCTGTAAGAGATTTCCGCAATGAAGGCTTACCATAAAATGGGCACAAATAAATAGCAGTATGGTCTCGGCAATAAAGGCCTATGTTACAAGGTTTCTTATCCCAGAAAAGAGTCTAAGCCTCTGATACCATGAACATAATTCTGAAATTTTATTAATTGAAAATGATTCAATACAAAACCTTTAAGCATGTATCGCTAGTTAAGTTTGACATACTAGTAATCTCTAGAAATCAGGAAAGTATTAGCTACTAATTTACAGCTAATCTCCTATACTTGGAAATACAAATCTATCTCTATAACTATGGTTATTCACAGAAATCATGGGATTTCCATCAATTCCGACTTTCCAACAGATACCTCAGCCTAACTTCCGTTTCTGGACAGGTATCCATAAAATCAATGATAGTAGATAGCAATACCACTTTGGCAGTGACCAAGGCTACATGAGATATTAGAAGTAACCTAATTTAAAATAAGAAATTTCAACATGCATTCAAGAACTATAACAAAAATGAGAAGAAAGAAAGAGTAGGTACTAGCTACATAAGTTAAAGGCTTACTTGTCAAAAACCTCTTAAACTATGGATTCAAAATCCATCAGGTCCTCTAGCTGTTTATCACTCCAATTGAGTTCACCAACAGAAAATATTGTCAAATTTATCCTTGCGATCAGTTAATGTGGGAAATCTTAAGAAACTATTTTACGGCTTCAATTGAGTCCCACAATGAAAATTAGTGTTGACTTTCGTCAGCTCTTTCTTTCACATGCATCACATCCAGTGGATAAAAGTTGAAAATTTTCAAACCCTAATGGGTTTTTTTTTTTTTTTTGTGGTTGTTGGAAAACTCCTTACTAACTTGTGACAAATCCACAACTAAATCTACTTTCTTTGATATCATCAAAAGCCTAGCTGCTCGGCATAGAAGTCACAACCAAGCTCCAACCATAGTTATTAGAATCATACGGTGCCCGATTTGAATGCACGATTCGATTCGATTCTCATTTAAAACGGTTAGGTTAGTTACAGAGTCGAGGTTGGTCCTGGATCACAGAGTGAATCGGTGGATCATAAGGTGAATCAACAAATGGTACGTTGAATCATAGTGAATTGTAGGACACACATGATTTGGAGCTTTTACCTAAAATAAAGTTAAGGGACCATCATAAAAGGCCTCTAAGTAACAAAGCATATAGCTCTCTCTCTCTCCCTCTCGCTTAACTATTACTCCTTTAGACTATCCCTAGTGCGGTATTATTTACAGTTTATTTGCATGGTAAGTTGATTCTTACATTTAATAAGTTGGATTATTTTCACTTCTATATCCATATTTAAATACTAAAGTTTGGAGTAATATTGCCACTAGTTCAGTTTTACAGTTCCTTATTGATAGAAAGAAAGGCATTTAATTACTTACTTGGTTTACTTGGTTTATGTATATATTTCATTTTTTTATAATTTACTTGTATTTGGAAGTTTGAAAGGCTCGTTCACTCGTTTGGTCACCATAATACATTCTCTTAAGCTATTTGAATTTCAATATATGTTGATTTTCAACATGTGTTTGTCGAATGTACTACCTTTTATATAAGATTGAATTGTATTATATGTTGGTTTCCAACTTGTTTTCCGGTTGGCTCCCACACCAGCATACCGGCATCTCCTATTTGACTTCCTCCATCAAATCGTCCAACACAACTTTCTCCAATTTCCACTTGCATAATAAGGAGCATCGCTTGAACTTCCCACCCACCCCCTTCTATCTCCCAGGTGGCTTCCCCCGTCCATGCTCCATAAGCATCATGCAACAGGCCCCACTAGCGGCCTATATAAGAACAACCAGTATTATATGTGCTAACTATTTACTTGCTTGTAGGAGGGTAGAATGGTAAAATCCATAGCCAGACAGGAATATGCGTTAAGTCACAATGATCATTAGGACCATGAAAGCAATCGATTGGTGGCTGAGTTGACATTCCCCTTTTTTCATTCTAGTTCCTTGACCTTCCCGGGAGCTTCTTCTAGTCCGCGGTTTTAATAAATTTCCGGAAAGTAATCGTTGTAGCCTGTCCATTGGACACGTGACTTAACCTGATCAAGGAGAGAGAAGTGACATTCAGATATCTAAAGTACACATCAGAAGGATATTCTAGAACGGGCAAAGCTAGAACGCCAGCTACACCATTCTGGAAGGTTCCTATCGTGTCAAAGCCACTTACAAGACCTTCTATAATAAAGAAGCGATGCTCTGAAGTAAGAGACATTTTTTTCACCAACTAGTTCCAGGTTCTGCTTGTTCAGGACCTCCAGGTACTGTAACTTGTTCATGATAGAACACGTATGATCTCAGAACCATAGAACATGATAGAAGTACTCATCTCCGTCCTTGATCCGCTCTCTCTGGTTTGCCTCATCCTATCTGCTCTCAGCCACTTCTCTCAAGGGTTCATTGTGCTAGTGTATCGAGCACTTTATAAAGATCAGCTGGGCCAGAAAATTTTGAAATAATCATTCCATCACCATTCTCTTGGTTGTCCATCTATATCTAATGTTCAAGTCCCTGATTAACTCTGATGGCTTGTATCATGTGTGTACCTGTGTATGGAATTTATCCTCTTGCAATGTATTTCACAAATGTTGATTGTGAATAAGGTAGCTCATCCTCTCTTGCACACAATCATCTCTCTGTTGATAAATTCTGGAATCTTTTGGCTTTATGTTTATCAATGAGAAAAGCTTGATACTCTATTGTGTTGACTGGTCAAAAACCTTCAGGAGTAATCATATCGAGCAGCTATGACTACAAACATGCGTAGCTATTTTTTAATGCTCAAAGCACAATTACTTATGAGCAAACCCTGGTCAAAAGATGGGAGAACTTTATTTTTACCTATTATGCCCATAATGTGTTGCTACACCTCTAGTATTCGTGGAGTGAATGCTACCCTTTCAATCTAGTTATCTAAGTAGGCTATGCGATACCTAAACGAAGAAAAGCTGATCACCATGATGGCCATAGCAATATTGCTTCTATAATTTGCTGTAACAAGAACCGACAAATGCAATCTGATCAAAAAGTAACCTTTATTTGTTTTTGATAAGTAGACCAAAAAGTGAAGTCGATCAAAAAGTTAAGCTCTTGGCAAGTTATCTGTTTGTGTACTTGTGCACGTGCTGCGTGTGTGTAAGTGAGTGAGTGAGAGAGAGAGAGAGAGAGTTGGTGGCAGGGCTGTGGAGGTAATGGTGGGGTCTTGCAGGATAAGAAAACAAAAATGAAGAAAAAGAAGAGGAAAGAGTCAATCAAATTGAACCATTTTATAGTTGGGGAGCTAAATTGAACCAATAAGTAGTTTAGGAATCAAATCCAATAAAGGTTTCTAGCATTTGGTGGAAAACATTAAAATTCAACCCGCATATACTTCGAGGACCTTTTTATTTTTGACCTAAAGTTTAAGCCTGAACTAAATTAATAGTTAAAGAAGATGTCAAAACTTCCTGGCTTACGCGTCCCTCCAACACGAGTATGTTTAGATGCTAAAGGAAAGTAAGTCATTTGAATAGGGTAAACACGTCTTTATTACCAAGGAACAAGTAGAATAGACTATAAGAGTTTCCTTACGCAAGCAGTTTAAGCACACATGACACTGTCAAGATAGCAGGCCTGAACACATAACATGCCCAAGAAACAGATACTAAACATGCTACAAGTAAAGAAGAAGAAAACAAATATGCTAAGATCTTCTTCCTACATCCCTTTCCTCGTATCTCTTTCCTCTTATTTGCTGTTTACTTCTACCACGGTTTTCGTTATATTTTTGCTGCATCAAGGTGAAATCAAAGACGTTTTTGCAATGTAGGGCTTAAATTTTGACGTGGGTCACTGCATTCCACCTGTTTTAAACACTGGTGACATACTATTCTAATGTGCGAGCCATACCATCTAGGCTGTGCATTGTGACAGGAGATTTGGGACATACAGCGTTCATCAGTACAATTATGCTAGTGTTCTGATCGGACCATATTTGACAAAAGTATCTACCAAATAGAACTGAGAGAGACCAGAGAAAACCTTTTCAAGGATGGACATGGCTTCTTTCGTCGCACTTTTCTCCCTCTCTGTAGGACAGAAAATTCAACATTAGCTTCATGTCTCCCATGATGATGGTTTGATGATAACAACTTCTTCTTTACAAATGGACGAATGATATGTCATAAGTGTTCGTTAAAGTTGTACGGCTTATTTGCATACCAACAAGGCACTAAAAATTTTTGAAGGTATGATGAAATGCGATGGGATATATTAAAGACCTTGGTAAATTTAAAGACCAGGATGCAATCTTGTCTTGAATATGGTTATAGCCAACGACTACCAGCGATTAACTTTAGGAACTTCTCTTGACCTTAGCCCATGACTTTATTTATTTAGAAAAACTTTATACAATTATTTCTCAATAAACTAGTATTCAACAGCTAATTTCCAAAATTCTCATTAATGGCTAGTAGTTTAGAAGAACATATAAATTTTATTTGTATCGAAAACTTAAAGAAAAAATCAGCCTACGATGAGAAACTACTCTTAAGCCTAAAATTGTCTACTTTATTTCAAGTGTCCTATTGTTGTGTCATCACTAAGAAAAGAGCCCTTGTCTTGCTAGAGATTTTCAAATGTAATCTTCACCAGGTAAGAAGGTTTGTTTCTTGTAAACACTTTCGAAGTTGGAATTGGTGCTTGTGACACCAAGGGTGGTGCGTGTGTCTCGTCCACGGCTGTTATTGGTGCTTGTGACACCAAGGATGGTCCTTGTGTCACCGCGCTTATAATTGGTGTGTGTGGCCAAAAAGCGGTGCGTGCATTACCGTGCCAGACTAGGAAGCTCTAAAGTGTGACTCCCTTCAAGTAGTGCATTGTACTCTGAGGAGCTTTGCCCTCAAAGTCGACCAGTACAGTGGATTAGGTACTCTCAGGCCTAAGTAGAGCAGGACGCAAACTTAGGCAAAGGGTCGAACCGTGTGAACAATTTGCTGAGTTACTCTTTGTCCTCACTGGTACTATAATTGTTTTGTATTTACCTATTCAATTCAGCAAGTTATCAAATTTCTTTATGTAATGTGCATATCAGAGCTGCATAAATCAAAGGTGGTATGAAATTTGGTAAATTTTACCTACTCAACCCCCTCTGGGTTAAATAGTTTCTTGGGTAACAAATGACATCGATTTTGACTTAATTGTCGTGAGCCTATCGCAACCAGGTCTAGTGTTGGCATGTAGAGGGCCTATCCCCTTTTAGACCTTCATTATTTGATAGGTCTAACATCTGCTATTGGAAAAGTAGAGTGACGATGTATTTGCAATCTCAAGATCTTGATTCGTGGGCTATGTTACATGGACTCTTCAAAATGCTAGAAGTACCCATGTCGGACACTCGACACTCGGACATAGGTATGGGATGTGACCGACACATCTCATAAGATATGCCACTATGAACACTATCTTATAGTGTTCCAGTTAATTCGTTATGACTTTGAGATGAAACAAGTTCTCAATTAAAACCATCTATCTCACATAAAACACCATTTCACCTAGGAAACTACTAAAACATAACAATAGATATGAACAATTTGCCGTGTCCCCGTGTCTTGTGTTTTAAATATTAGACGATTCCGACACTTGGACACATCCGACCCGGACACCCGTACCGAGTCCATGTAACATAGTTCGTGGGATTACTTAGAATATGGTTTTAAAGCTCCAATAAAAGCTAGAAAGATTGGAGTGATAATGAGAATTATATTGTTAAACTTCATGCTAAAGCCAAATATAATATTTATTGTAAGTTGCATTTCTACATGTAGTACGACAAACAAAAATTTTTATCCACCGGTTATCACAACAATTGAAAAGTGAAAGTGAGAAAACTGCACAAGTCAAGATCTATGTTAGATGAACTCTTCAAAATGCATGAAGTACCTCTTTCGGACATTTGACACCAACACTTGTCACTGGACATGCCACTAAGAACACTATCTTTTGCCTGTTTCATTTGGTTCATAATTGCTACAAAGAAAAAAGAAGTTTCGATACAAAGAATGAACGTCACACGTAAACACCATTTATCTTGGGAATAACTTCAAAAGCAATTAAAGCTACTATTACTTCGCCATGTCCCCATGTCTTGGGTTATAAAAATTAGACCAATCTGACACCTGGACATGCATCCGATCTGGACACTTGTACCTAATGCATGTACCATTGGTCAAGATGAACGTTTGGACGAAGACATGACCACATTTTTTCTCAAGGCACATGGAGATAACAAGGTAAAAAACTTTCTCCAATGATGATGATGTGATGCTTCTAAAGAGGAATTAGTAGATGCTAGTATTGATTTAAAACCCTTTTCAAGCAATCGAAGAAGAATAATGTTGTTCTAAACAAGGAACTCTCCACTTCCGTAATGATTTTCAGACCGAAAAAGGAGAATGATGGGTCAATTTCCACAGGTAAATCCTTAAAACAAAAATTTTGAGATATTGACATAAAATGTACTTTTTAAATGAAGGAAGTATCATTTTGAAAGATTGAGAGCAATTCTTTGAAAAGGAAGATAGTCACCTTGAAATTTGAGTCTATTCCTTGGAAAAGGATGTGGAAAACTTGAAAAATAATAATTTAAACTTGCTAAAGCAAAAAAGGGTTATACTTAAAAAAAAGTGTCTTGTTCATCCATACATCATAGTTCTACACATTGTCTTCGTTTATACAATGTCATTTTTGTGGTAAAGATGGACATATTGCTAAATACTGTTGTTTTAGAAGTAATCTTCATTATGCAAATGTTAAATAAATTCCAAGAAATCTTTTTACTAACATGATACAGGTTTCTTAAGCTTGAAATAGGCTTTTCAACTCAATCTTGCAAAAGGAGATAGACAGTAAGACGCATGGTTTGGTTAAAACACAATCTTATTCTTCTTTAGCACGTTTATGCTCTTGTGATCATATGTATTATCCGATTCAACATGATTACATATGTTATGTTTCATGTGCTATGATGATTCAGAGTGTTTTGAGATAACTGATATGCGAAATATATCGTGCTGTGTTTAAGTTTGTAATTTCAAAAGTCTCGAACTTTGAAAGAAACTATTAAAAGCTGTTGCATTATGTATCTAAAGTAGGGGAGAATTGTTTTAGACCTAAAATATACATGTTTGGTTGATGTTATTTTGATTTGCTACTCATGGATGACTTTGATACCTTGAGGGGGAGAAATCTGGTTTATATATTGTTTGAACATATATTAATTTTGACGATGAAGGGAGAACAACATAAATGCTAACATACATGTTTTGTTTATGTGTTGTTTACTCCTTAATGAGCATTAGGAGTTAAATAACCAAAATATATCAGTGTTGAAACCATATCATCAATATTTTCATGCGGTTCTTATATGTGGTATTATATTATCATTGTATAAAGGGGAAGATTGTGAGCCCCGTGTCTACTTGATGGTATTATATTATCATTGCAATGGCGCTAGTCCGTGTCGTGCCAGCATTTGTGGCCACCTCGGCAAGGTGTTACTCTCAAGAAGCGCCACGTTTCACTTGATAATATGAGCTTTCCAACTCATATAAATAATGGACTTGCGAATTCATTTTCATCAGAACATAACTCATTCGAGCAGACTTGACTTCTGACTCAGACTGCTTTCTTTGTGGCACCTCCACGTATATTGCAAACCCTCCTAGTATAATGCGAGCACACATCCTTGACTTCACTTATAATTCAATTAGAACTTATAGGACAGCGAAATTTAAGTAAGAAATACACACAGACAACAGAGAATAATGATAAAAGCCAGCCTGTGCAAAGGATCTAAAGTGTAAACATATTGTTTCCTAGGTACCCTTTTCATACAGGATTTAGAACTTAAACATAGTGTTTCCTAGGTAACCTTTTTCAGAATTTCATCCTAGCAAACTCTCATTTGTCTTCTTTTTCCTTATTAGCGAGTTTTTCAAGAACTACACACACCGACGACCAACAAGAAAAGGACAACCCACACCAAGATTTGCTGAATGATAAAATCAGGAAAACAAGATTATCCACAGAGAGAGACTAACTGATGGGGCAGGTGACGAGGAAGCCTGAATAGGAGTGTTGGAGTAGGGACGTTGGGGCGTTGTAATCGAAGCGAGGAATGCTGATTACAGCTGAGTGCTGCTCCCACGGCTTCATCGCTGGCTCGGTTCCCATCGCTCTCGTTTTCGGCCGAGTCCGTGGTTTTTTGTTATTCTTTCGGCTAAATGGCAGTCAAACCCCACACGGTCTGTCCCATGTATACCTGGGTTGCAAACCCAGAGGAATTAACTTCGGTCACTGTATTTGAACTTTGAACTCAAAATCATTTCACTATCACTCTCACGTAAATCCTTTTTCTTTTTCTTTTTTTGGCATGCAAGTCATGAGTTTAGATGGTATATTATATATTTCTCATTCTACTCTTCATATAGATGAGAGAAAGAAAGTAGAATAAGAGAGAGAAAATGTGTTAGTGGAGTACAGGGATGGATCCAGGAAGTTTAATCGGGGGACCAAAAGGTGATTAAAAAAAAAAATTGACAGCTAGCATATAAAACTTTAGAAGGTTCAAGTTTACATAAAATATGATTTATTTAATTTATAATCTTACCATTCATAGTGATTTATATAACTTGGTAACGTTAGTTAACAACAAATTACTAATCTTGAATAAGAATATTAACTCTTACACGTAAATACGTACTATTAATGTGATAATTAATTTGACGAGGACAATAGTGTATTTATAAGTTAACATACTATAAGAATTTAAATTACAAAAAAAATCTAACTTTGATCTATTTGTTTTTGTTTGTAATATGAAGATTTGTAATTAAGAATTTGAAAAAATGAAAATGGAGCAAAGAAAGAAGAAAGATAAAGATTGTAGCGGAGGGTGGCAAAAAAATTTAAAGCACAACAAAAAGAAACACTGAGACATTAATATTACAATATATTTATATTTCCGTAAATATATCAAATATAATTTTTCACTATTTAAAAAAGTAAAAGAGATTTCCAAAATTTGGGGGGGTGGCCGTCGCATGAGGTCCGCCTCTGGTAAAGTATTAAATATGAAGAGGAATAGAATAAAAAAGGATAAGAAAGTGGGTAAGGAGAAAGAAAATGAGTTGGTGGAGAGTTAAATGTGTAGAGAAAAATAGAATAAAAATTGAAAAAAAATGGTAAAATGTAAAAATACCTACATAATCTTTTTTAATTTGGAAAGTGAGTAATTTTTGTGGGACGTCCTAAAAAGGAAATATAATTAATTTATGTGGTACGGAAGGAGTATCATTTTATGGACGGACGTATATGCATGCCCTCCACGTGAGCTTTTCTGAGCATTTCTCTTGTCACTTACTTATAAACTATTTAACGACAATAAGCATGTTTTTTTTTCAAAATTTTCTCTTTTTTATTTTCTAGTTTCTTTGTAGAATAGTCACCCCCACCGACCGTTGTCCTCCATCCCAAAATTCCTCCTAACAATCAACTGATCAAATTTAGGTAATTTTTGGGAGCCACGAGTTGATTATGAAAATCACAACCATTGAATTTGATCATTCAACCTATTTTTGCAAATTCTATCTCTTGGCGCCAATGATGGATCTTATTAGCTACCAAAAATAGAAAAAGTACATAAGCATGCAAGTTCATCCATATGCATGGCAGAGATCAAATTTTGGGCCTAGGTTACAACGGGAAATGTGTTACACACCCATGTACGCCTACCACATGGTTGATCACACTAGGGTTCTCATGCCTATGTGTGTCATCTAAGTTTTTACTATACTATCACATGAAATATGCGGATTAACTTAAACACACAAAAATTCGAGATCAGATTAAGGATGGCCTATGTATGTACTTGGACTAGCACAATTTGATGAGTCGTAGTTTGACCGATCTACCTTATATGTATGTCATGGATTCCAGCATGATACATGACTAAAGCATAGAAATATACTATGATGCATATAATAACATGGTATTAACAAAATGAACATATTATCACGAAACTCACGCAATAATTTTGATATAAAATAGTAACAACTATAGATTATCTAACCATGCCACTTTACATGCAAAGTCATTGCAAGGACTTTAGAATTCTAAACTGCAAAAAAAAAAAAAAAAAGAGCATTATGCTTCGTTCTCCCTCTCTCTAGACTATTTACTCTATGCCTTCTCTCTACAAAAAATGGATCACTTTATCCCCATGTTTTTCTCTTCTCATCATGTCTTCTTCCTTCAGATCATCCCTTCTTCACCTCTCTAGTAAATTTTCACCAAGATTATCACATGGAACCACTTCCCCTTAACTCCATCTAGTTCTAAATTAATGCCTACCACTATCAAACATACACTCTCTCTCTACCTGTTCCCCACCCACCGAACATGGAGGACCCGTTTTTCATTGATGGCAATATTCATGAAGATATAGCTCTGGAAATGCGCACATACCTCATTCACCCCCAGGAACAACAAGTAAGAAACGCTCGTATAGGTAAGGAATTTTTACTCCTCGGCAAATTCCAAGACTCAAGGTTATTCTCCCAAGCAAAAATACAAGACAGTGTTAACATATGCTGGACTCTTCAGGGACCTGTTCTGGTAACTAAGGTACCCAACCTTTTTCTATTTAACTTTACTTTTGCATCTGATGCACGTCTGGTCCTCTCCAACGGACCATGGAACTTCTTCGGGGCTCTACTTGTTCTTCACGAATGGTATCCGCATGTCATCTATCGTACAGTCAAATTTCACACAGTGGACCTTTGGATGCAAGTGACGAATATACCAAGTGACTGCTATTAGTACTCGTTAGCGGAAATGATAGGTCTTGCAGTAGGAATTCTTCTAGATATAGACTGGTTGGCAACACGAATAACAAACTGTGACTACTTTCGCATCAAAATAAGAGTCTTTCTGGATGCTCCACTTCTCCCTGGAATTTTTCTCAATTTACTTGACAATATGGGAGTACAATTACTTAGGTGCACATATGAGCGCATCTTTATGGCCTGCTTCCGTTGGTGACGAATTGGTCATGAAAACACCCGATGCAATGCAGCTCTCTTAGAGGTAATTGACTCTTTGAAACGGCGCACGGCCCATATACTCGGACCTGATTTGTATGAAACTTTTATCCTCGATGGCTACCCAATGTTTGGTAAAACACTTCCGGCATTACCCAACACTGACTGGAACCATACTTCACGCATCACTATTTCTCGTGATACCATCGGACTGCATCTCACGCACCTATATGAGGCTTTCTCCCCCAACCCATCGTCGGTGCCCAGTAATGATGAATATTTTGCTACTGCCCCTACCTCCCCTGTTTCACTAACAGGTGAAAATGCAGAAATTCTAATCGGTAACGACAAAGAAATGGAAGACATTCTTATGCCAGAGGACGACGGGATCCCGGTTGAAGTGGTGGACTTAGGAAACAACGTTGCAGTGGAGGAATTAGGAAACAATGTTGAAGTGGAGGAATTAGGAAACAATGTTGGAGACTTAGACCTTAATCAAAATCTCAATATTCTCGACAACCCTTATATGCAGGAGGGTATTGCAGAACCAGGTCCAAACAACCTCCCCATTGAATTACAAAACCTTTTCGAACAAGAGATTTTAATCCATGAACTACAAGCCCAAGATGCCCAAATGATAGTTGATATGGAGAATGAAGCAGCTTTGGACTTAGAACAGAATATATCTTCAACCGAGGCCTCAGAAGAAGCAGAACCGGAAGAAATTGAGCTTTCCCTGGAATCCGACGACTCCGACAAAGAAACGACACCAGAGACTGACATCATCAATACGATCAAATGTAAAAGTGAAGCAGATGCAGCCACGTACTCCCTATCGCCACAACCTATATTTGTCTCACATAGCCGGACAGAAGAGCCTGAAAAAAATCTTCCTCATATCTCTCTGACTGATGCAAATATTATATCCAATCTGCCGCAAATCTCTCAAACCAATCTGGAATCACACACCTCCTCAAGTTCTGAAGATCTCACCTGGGGAAAATCTTATCCCCTTCCTATACACGCACGTGGACTTCTGGAAGCTGAAACAACATCACAGTCTTTGGCTCTATCCTCACAAAATCCCACCCAGATCTCCAACCAGGCCACTAATGTTGCTTTACCCCATACTGACCGGGCTTTCCTACCAAATACACAGCCCAACATAAATCTAGCCCGTTTTATCCAAGGCCTCTTTGATTTTGGACTTTCACTCTTAGCCCACGCAATCAACCATCACCTTTATGCACAAGCCTGGCCCAAAACCCAACCAAACCAAAACTCTCTCACAATCTCTAATGACCCAACCTGTCTATACACAAACCCAATTCCCTCTATTACTGAATCGATCTTTTAACCTATTGGACCAAATGTTATCTTCATAGAGGAAATATCCAACTCAAATCCACACACCAGCAGCACCCTCCCAATGTTATGCCCCACATCTGCTGATAACTTGGAGATTTTGCCCAACTTGGTCGCACAAGACTCTTCTGCTACAAATACGAACCTGACAAACTTCCCGCCTTCTTTTTCCCATAACTTACGAAATATTGAAAATATGAAGCAAGATTTGGTATTGCAAATTTATAATCATGCAGACACATCTTCATCAGCGAGTAAGACGGCGACTGATTTTCTTAAAACACAACCTCTGGACACTGGAATAAGTCTCAATCACATTGCAGACAAACTAGACAAGGACAAACTCACTGGTAAGATATTCACGGCCCCAGACTTCGAAGATTGCAGTGATGAATCTGATAAAGCACAAGATGAAAAAGAAAATTCTGAACTGTCAGACAAGGAGACACATGACTCTTCAACCATTCCCTATCGCAAAAGGAACAACAACCCGGATAATGCAGATTTTGGAGCAAAAGCCATGAAAAAGCTCAAGCAAATGGAAATGACTCAGTCACCGCCATCACCAGGTGCTCCTTTTACTAACTTCTCCAACCTCCTGTATCACTTGACTCGCTATAACATTTCTTGCTTACTAGCTAGCCTTGTATTCTTTCGTCTTTTTTTTTTTAATATTACTGGCAGCAAAAGAAAATTTAGAGAGATTCTACCATTAGCATATATAGACCCTCTGTTGTACCGACTAAGAAAACGTAGAAGACCCCCATTTACTTTAGGTAGTGAGGTGCCTATCAACTATATACCCATCTTGTTGAATTTCAACCTAAAATCATACCCATCTACTACCAAAAGAAGGAAATTGGTATGTACTACCTCTTTTCGGAAGGGTATGGACACACCTATGGATCGAGAAAGTCTGGATCTCATCTTCCACTCTCCCTTATCTTTTAACCTTCGTCCGGCAAAAAAGAGTCTTGCTGCTAGAGACAATCCCTTTCTCTGGACTTCATTCTCTACTTCAGATCTTGTAACGGTTAGGGTTTCGGGTGTTGCCCCTAAGCAACCCCTTAACCAAGCATGAAGATTCTCAGCTGGAACTGTATGGGGTTAGGCCATGCCCGTACAGTTAGAGCAGCCTTTAAACTGGCTCGCAACCACTTACCTGGTTGTGTCTTTTTGCAAGAAACAAAACAAGTTATTCCCGACGTATCCAAAAAATTCTTGAAACTTGGTTACACCTCCTCTACGTGTGTTGATCCGTCTGGCGTATTAGGAACGAAAGGTGGTTTATGGGTAGGATGGACTGATGAGTTTGAGGGTTCTATCTTATATAAGGATAAAAACCTGATATTAATGGAGTTTCATTGTCACTCGGATCCCCCTTGGATCTCTGGCTTCATTTATGGACATCCCAATCTAGCTAAGAGAAAGGCAACATGGGCCCGCATATCTGATATTCTATATGCTGTAGCGAAGCCTATCCTTTTGCTCGGTGACTTTAACCAAGTCCTGTCACCGTCAGATAAAAGTGGCCCAAATTTCTCTTGCACTCCCGGACACAATCTCCTTAAAGATTTTCTGACAAAAAATCTTTTGGTTGATATTCACTGGGTGGGCCCCCCTTTCACGTGGACAAATAACCGAGATGGTGCTTCATGTACGTATGAAAGGCTTGATAGAGAAGTTGCCACATCAGATGGATGATCCGATTCCTAAATGCACAACTCTTAAATCTGGGTATACAATCGTCGGATCACACCCCTCTCCTCCTAGATTTTAACCCGCCACAAATCCTTTTACCTTGCCCAAAACGATTTGAAGCAATGTGGCTCAAACATCCTCAGTGCAAGCAGATAATGCAGATAGCTTGGAATATGCAGTGTGAAGGATCGCCTTTGTTCAAGGTAGTATTCTGCGGCCAAAAAATGTTACAATTTCTCACAATATGGAATAAACAAAGATTCGGTAATCTGGGTGCTCAGGTCGAGGATGCAAAGAGACAAATTGTGCACTTCCAGGGACATCTCCCACACCCGGATGCTCAAGTGATGGACCGGAATTTTAAGAAAAAAGCTGAATTGGTTACTAGACTGTGAGGAGACTTTCTGGGCTCAGAAATCTACTATTCGTTGGCTACAGTTGGGGGATCGTAACACTGGTTTTTTTCACACTTCGACCATCATCCGACGAAACTTCAATAAAATATCATCCCTGTCAGACGACCAAGGAAATTCCTTTAACCATCATTCGACAATTTCCATTTGCTTAATAGAGCACTTTAAATCAATTTTCTGCCCTACCCGAAACCTGGGGGGAGGATCTCAGACATCAGTAGATACTTGGGATAGTTTGCCTACACTTTTACCGGCTCAGATAGATTGGTTATTCCAGCCTTTTACAGCTGATGAAATCAGACAAACTTTGTTTGAAATTAAACCAACTAAAGCGCCTGGCCCGGATGGAATTCCAGCATTAGTCTACCAACAATGTTGGACCTCCCTGGCCCAACCCATTACTTCTGCAGCCTTATCATTCCTTCGGTCTGGTCACATTCTCAATCAAAGAAACAAATCATTTTTGGTGCTAATTCCTAAATGCTCCGCACCCAAAACCCCTAGTGACTTTAGACCAATTTCTCTTTGTAATACCATGTACAAAATCATAGCCAAAACATTGGCCAGCCGGCTTAAACCAATGCTTCCTCACTTTATATCGGAACAGCAGAATGCCTTTGTGAAAGGCAGACATATTACATAAAACATCCTCATTGCTCAAGAAATCACCAATAAAATTCGTTCAGCAAAAAATTCAAAAACGGTTATGGGGATGATCAAAATGGATATGAGCAAGGCTTTTGATCGTATTCATTGGAAATTCCTGGAGGACGTTCTAAAGAAGACACTTTTTCCATCTCTCTTCATCAGCTTGATCACGGAATGTGTTTCCAGTGTTTCTTACGAGATCCTGCTAAATGGCTCACCTACACAACGCTTCGAGCCAACTTGTGGACTCCACCAAGGCGATCCTCTATCACCTTATCTTTTTATCTTATGCTCTGAGGTGCTTTATGCCTCCCTCAACAAGGCGCAAATTTCTAACAAGATCCCGGGTATCAATGCCGGATGCAAGAGCCCACCTATCAATCACTTATTCTTTGCAGACGACATGATGATCTTCACCAAAATCACGCCCCAGTCTTGCCATCACATTCAAAATATCCTTTAAGGATATTGCATAGACTCAAGGCAAAAAATAAATCACGAGAAATCCTCTATCACTCTAATTCCTAATGATACCCAGAAGGAGACAACCTTTATCTCTCAAAGACTGGGCTTCACCCCATCCGATTCTTTTGGAAAATATCTTGGGAGCACACTAGACATTGTCACCAACCGAAAGCTTTTCTTCAGAGATCTTATAGAGAAGATCAAAGCACGATGCACAGGATGGAAATGCAGCCTTCTTAACAAAGCGGGACGTGTTACGCTTATATCCTCAGTGTTGACCCCCCTTTTAACTTACCACATGCAGGTTAGCCTCTTCCGAATCTATGTTAGGAAACAAATTAACTCTATTCTTGGAAGATTCTTGTGGTCAGGCAATGAGAACAGGAAAGGCCTCCACTGGCTCAACTGGCATACGATTTGTGCACCAAGGAATCTAGGAGGTTTGGGGTTCAAGGATACTGACATCTTTAATATAACACTACTGGCCAAAACAAGTTGGAGGCTATGGTCGGAGCCAAATTGTTTACTTGCCAGAATATTATTCAGAAAATATTGTACTCGATCAGAATTCTTTAGTAGTCCTGATTGAGGTAAATTTTCTTGGGGATGGAAAAGTATTGTAACCGGTCGACATGTTATTCAGAAAGGACTACGTTGGCATGTAGGCACGGGAACACAAATATCGTTATGGGAAGATGACTGGATACCGTACTTCGAAGAGAAACCAACCGCATTCATATATATTCCCGATCCTCCAGTTAAAGTTGATCAGCTCATAACAAATGGAACCTGGGATGAAAGCCTGCTACAATAACTTTTCAATCAAAACATTGTCAAGAAAATAAAGGCCATTCACTTATCTCCCCACCAGATTGAAGACCAAAGGGTGTGGAAGTACACAGCTTCTGGAATTTACTCGACTAAATATGCGTATCGTATGCTACATCAACTCAAAACGGAAAAGCTAAGATTGGAAGAATCCCCTCATGGATCCAGCTTAAGGGAACATAGATCTGGGATATAATCTGGTCCTTGCCTATTCTTCTCAAAATGTGCTTCCTCTTGTGGCAAGCACTATGGAATCGTCTACCCCTTCACTAAAATCTTAAAAAATTCTACATCATCCCTTCAAGCTTCTGCCCTCTATGCGAATCAGAACCAGAGACTCTAGAACATCTGTTCTTTACCTGCCCCAAAGTTTGACCAATTTGGTTTGGAGGACCATCTAGAATCCGATCGGATGCCATCCTTTCGCCTTTCCGGGAATGGCTCATTGCATGGCTCATAGACACCTCGTCTAAAAGCAAATATATAAACCAAACTAGAACCTTCATAGTAACAATTTGGTGTATTTGGCTTCACAGGAACCGTTACATTTTTCAACACGAGCCCTTTAATCCTCGTAGTGTTATACATGAAATACTTGATCTCACATCTCATATAAACATCCCTACCTACAAAAAACCAAACTATTTACCCCCATCAGCCTTTACAGTTGAGAAGAACTCTTCTGTCTTAGTACACAGGAACCCAGAATCATGCATGTGTCGCACAAGCCAACCGATCACCCTTTGTATGGCAATCTGCCTAGACAAAAACCTTTAGAAAGCTGGTGTGGGGCTTAGCTGCTTGACGCATCAACAACAAAGATGTGGATCAGCTGCCTTTACCATTTTAGTTACTGACTGGTTGACAGCTCAAGCAAAATCCCTTCTCACAGTTTTTATTTGGGCAAAAAAGAAGAAATTATTACATTTAAACCTCGTTACTTACTCAAAGTTTCTAATTTCTCAGATGACAAATGTTGAACACATCACGGACACGGTGGCGCCACTCATGTATGATATATGTTATCTTACTACCGATATGCACTACTTTAGTATTGGCAGGGCCGGAGGTCCGCATATGAAGGAGTCCAGATCATTAGCAGCTTTTGCCTGTCATGCCCGCATCGATGTCTATCAAGATTGGGTTAATGAATTTTGTTGCGAAGAGATCTAAACTCTCCTTTTTTGTGTAATATACCTATTTATGTTTAATAGTCTAGGTCTGGCTTGTATTAGTTTTACTATTTCCTTTTTTGTGGTCTTACTTTCTACCATGCTGAGGACTCACATATCCTCTATGTAAAGCCGTCATGGCTTGCTCTACAAAAACACTGTACCTTTTAAAATTTCAATGCAATTCTCGTATTCTACCAAAAAAATAAAATAAAATTCTACCAAGATTACGTGTTAGGGACCTTTTGAGCTATCACATTTGTGCTAGACACCAGAGATCAAACTGGGGGTTTTAATTAATATTTGGTTTTGAGTATGTTTGTTTGATGGCTTACGAAATCAAAATGGCATGGGAAACCGACCGATTTAGTCGAAACCAGTTGGTTCCCTTCCTCACCTAGTTTACTTTTAACTCAACTTTAGAAGGAAAAGATCACATTTTTTAATTCATTGTAGTCCTCGAACCCCTTTTTTTGTTTTCAATAGATTAGTTGTCATTTGAACAATTTAGAGTCATTTTTGGGTCTTTTCTTATTTTTTTTCTAGGTCTTGAATTAAATAAAATGACGACTCCATCAAAATCCTATTCCTCTGGAGATTTTTTCGAGGCGGTTCGCTACTGTGGTGACTCTGCTGGGGACAAAAATAAGAAGACTAGACTTGAAATTTTTGTATTGATCTTTAGCCATGTTGTATTTTCTATGTATTTTGTGGCATGTGATATAACTGTGGTACTTATGCTCTTATCTCATGCCTCACAAATGCGCACGTCTTACCCTAACCACCTACTCGAGGGTAAGGGTTGAAGCCTTGGACCTCTTGATCTCAAGGTGGTCTTTCGGCTATACCCTCAACTCAATGGCCATGTACTAAAAGGGCCTCATGGTATATTAAACGGCTTGTACACGTACTGATGATCGCCTATTATTAACTACATGAGTTATGGAGGGAGGTATATGGTACGGTCGAGCCGATAAAGTGACCTTTACACCAGCGTTAAGATAGACACCACACTCGCGGACCATTCAATGTTTTGCCCTTTGTTAAGAGAATACCCATTAGCCTATGGCGTGTTGGCAGGGAAACCAACCAACATTCCATAAGCTAACTGGTAATCTCGTAAAAGAGGGGAGACTTTGACTAACCAGCCGGCTCACTGAGCTCCTAATCGGACGGTTAATTAGTATGTGCATTACTTCAAAAAATTCAAAACTGGTTGGTTTATACCCTGGTCCATCCCACTGACCAACCAGCCGGTTTATCCACCTAGTGACCAGGCGGTTAGTCAGTACCTTTTTCTCTCAGAAATAAACCCTAACCACACTGACCAACCGACCGGTTTATCCACCCGGGTGACCGAACAGTTAGTCCAAACCTTTTTTCTCCCATAAATAAACCCTAACCACACTGACCAACCGGTCAGTTTATTCAGTCGGATGACCGGACGGTTAGTTAGAATCTTTTTCTCCTAGAAAATTTCCAGAAATAATATCCTAACTTCACTGACCAACCGGCCTGTTTTCCTCCCTGGATAACTGTATGGTTAATTAGTCAATCCTACCCCTCAACTTTTGAACATCCGAAAAATGCCTGATAACCAAAAGATTTTCCCCATAGGGCATAAACCTGTCAGCTCGATCTATGTGGTTTGTGTGATTAAATTTTCAAAAAATTTCTCTACACAGTTAAGGCTAGCTAAGCGTGGTTGGTATCGGGACTCATTAGGAAAGCTCTCACAAACCCCAAAAGCTGAAGAATTCCTGTAGATACCAGACATGGTCTGAATTCTCAGTGAATTATAGAAGGATTTTCAGAATGATTTTGCTGCCTTGGCAAATCAGCAATCTAGAACAGCCAAAGAAATAGACAACCTCAAGAGGAGAGGCATTAAGAGCAAGAGGATGAAGCTAGAATAGATAAGAAGGATGACCAAAAAGAAGGGTCTGGAGTTTGACTGGCAGTATGAGTTCGAGGATGAAGAAGTTAAAGCCGTAGTTTCGGAGTGGAAAGATAAACTAGTGGTGCTCGAATCCCAAATCACCAGGACCCTCTAGACCTCAGTGCCCTGACCTTGAACCCTGAGGATAGATTATCCCTTAAGTTCAAGATGCCAGAGGTGGACAAATTCAATGGGACCACAGACCCCAAAATTCATACCAAGATGTACATATGAGCGTTAGCCCCATACGGAATTAATCAAAACCAGCTGATACAGTTGTTTCACCGTACTCTCACGGAAGCCGCTTCTCATTGGTTCCTCACGTTAGACGAAGCCCGAGTTTGGACATGGGAAATCTTGTGAAAGAGTTTGTGAAACAATATCAGTAAAATTTCGACTTGGACATTACCCGAACAGATCTAAAAACTACCAAACGAGAACCGAGAGAGTCAGTGTCTGACTTTATTATGAGATGGATGAATAAGGCCGCTCAGATGCTGAACCATCCTAAGGAAAAGGAGCAAGTGAATATCGTTAGATTTAATCTGCTCCCTATATACCATGACTGTATCTTTGGTCACTGCCGCACTTCATTTAAGGCGCTTATGGGATCCCTCGTATAAATAAAAGATGCCATCAACAAAGGAACCATCTCTCATGAATCGAAGCTAGGGGTATATCGAGAAGGATCAAGGATCTCTATTGCACAACCTAAGCCAGTCATAGTCAAAAGTGTTCTTAATGTGCAAGAACCCCAGACAGTGTCATGGGAGGCCGCTGCAGAGCCTAGGAGGAAGTTCACGCTGTTGAATATGCTGGTGCCCAAAGTATTTGGACAATTGTTAAGGAAAGGTATGATATCCAAGCTAACACCTATCCCTAAGCTAGCAGTAATACCGGAAGGATACGATATTCAAGCCTTTTGTGCTTATCATCAAACGAAAGGGACACCCGATAGAGAGGTGCATAATGCTCAGACACGTCATCCAAGACCTTATCGATAAGGGCGAAGTCTCCCCTCTTTCCAAGCCTAATGTCCATAAAGAACCCTTACCATCTCACATGGTTAATTTCAGGGGCGGAGCCCAAGCATGACCAAGGGGGGGCATGGCACCCCCCCCCCCCACCCCCAAAGTTTGAGAAATTTTTTTTAGTTGTTTTAAATAATAGGTAGTTATGTTTATAATATTTACTAAAATGCCACCATTTTAATTATTCAATGTATTAGATTTCATTTTGTAATGTTTTTTTACTTTTTGTGCCACTAGTCATCGTAGTCTTTATCTTTCTCGTTCCCTTGTCTATCTTCATTCTTCCAAATTCTAAATCTCCAAATTTTAAAGTAAACACTAATATATCAAGGTTAGTTCTTTTTTCTTTTTTAATTTAAATTCTTATAATATGTTAACTTATACGTGACTATTGTCATCATACAATTGGTAATCACACTAATAATACATATATATAATAAGAGTAAAGTTTCTATCATATAAGATTAGTAGTTTATTGTTGACTAACTTTACAAGTTAAATAAATCACTATAATTTTTTTTTTGTATTTAACGTATTCAATCTTGACGCGAATTCTTTATGTTAGCCGTTAATTTTTTTTTATGACATTTTGGTCCCCCCCCCCCCTCCTCCCCGGTTGGACTTCCTAGCTCCGTCCCTGGTTAATTTCATTGGTGATAACCAACCAATTATAGATCCGACTGTCTTTATTGTTCCAGCCAGCCAACAAGTTCAGTCAGCTTCAGTGTGTGATTCTCTGCCGCAGTTTTTTGATGTTATTACATGGAAGGAGTTGATGGAAGACGAGACCTTCACTGCCTAGGAAGAATATGACGAAGAAATAGGCTTTATGTTCAGCCCAATGCCAAGGTATCCCACCTAACCCGATCAGGCCGAGTTTACTAGACCATCCCCTATCTAGCTATATTTGACCCCTTATTTTTCTCAAGATCCTCCGGATGATGAAGTTCTGAGACAGTTGAAGAAAACCCAGGAAAACATCTCTATTTGGGGGGTTATTATTTGCTTCACACTCTCACCATCAAGCCCTGATCAAACTATAGAAGTATGCATAACGAGCCAACCCCCAAGTAAGAAAATGAAGATTGTGCCCGTAGTTACGATCTCTAGCTTTTTCTGACGAAGATTTAAAAGATGTGAAGACTCCTCATGATGATCCATTAGTCATCATAATCAAAGAGGGAAATTTTGATGTAAAGCATGTTTTAATCGATAACAAGAGTTCCGTAGAAGTTTTATTTTACGTTGCGTTCAAGAAGATGAATATTTCGACGGACCGACTGTCTTCGAAAGATGGATACACCTTTGTATGGATTCTCCAATCATCCAGTTACTGTCGAATGTATTATCGCACTCCCAATTACGATCGGTACGCCTCCGACACAAGCCAACCTGATGCTTGATTTTGTGGTAGTAAAGGTCCCCTCTGCATACAACGCAATACTTGGACGACCAACACTTAATCAGTTACAGGCTGTGGTATTGACCTACCACCTCAAGATGAAATTCCCCATAGAGCACGGGATTGGAGAGGTGAAAGGAGATCAGACTACAGCTCGTCAGTGCTACATGACTTCATGTTGATCGAAGAACAAGGAAGCACTTATTATCGAAGACCTCCGGGAAGATACAAAGATGCAAAGGGGTGAACCAATTGAAGATCTCGTGAGCATTGAAGTATGTCCCGGAGAAGAAAACAAGACAGTTTGAATAGGATCGAATCTCAAGGAAGACACTAAGTTCGAGCTACTGAACCTATTGGGAACCTATGCGGATATCTTTGCATGGACGGCCACCGACATGCCTGGGATTGATTCCAAAATCATTACCCACAGGCTAAATATTGATCAATCTAAGAAACCTGTCAAGCAGAAGAAAAGAACCTTTGCACCAGAAAGACAAGAGAAGATTGAGGAAGAGGTAGATAAACTTTTGACTGCAAATTTTATTGAAGAGATCTACTACCCTGATTGGATCGCCAATGTTGTCATTGTTCCTAAATCGGGTGGCAGATGGTGAATTTGTATCAATTACACGGATCTCAACAAAGCATGCCCGAAGGATAGTTACCCACTCTCGAGGATTGATCTCCTTATTGATGCTACTTCGGGCCATGAATTGCTCAGCTTTATGGACGCATACTCTGGTTATAACCAGATTATGATGCACGAGGATGATGTCTCCAAAATATCTTTCATTACAGAGAGAGGCCTATATTGTTACAAAGTAATGCCATTCGGACTCAAGAACGCCGGTGTAACTTGCCATCGCCTAGTGAACATGATCTTTTGAGACTTAATCAGGAAAAATATGGAAGTGTACGTTGACGATATGCTCGTCAAAAGTATCAAGTCTGAATTCCATGTTAAAGACTTAAAGGAAACTTTCGACATACTTCGAAAGTACAAAATGAAGCTGAACCCACTCAAGTGCGCTTTCGGGGTTGCATCAGGAAAAGTTTTGGGCATCATGGTTTCTCAACGAGGAATTGAGGAAAACCCAGAGAAGATCAAGGCCATCCAAACCATGACGTCCCCAAAAACCATCAAACAAGTGCAAGAGTTGACATGAAGGGTCGCAGCCTTGGGAAGATTCATGGCTCGATCAGCTGAACGATGTCTACCATTCTTCAAAGCCATCAGGAAAACAAAAGATTTTGTTTGGACGGACGATTGTCAGAAATCATTCGAAGAACTTAAAACTTACTTAAGCTCTCCGCCCCTGCTCTTGAAACCACTTCCCGGAGAAGATTTGTTTCTATACCTCTCGGTCACCGAGGTTGCAGTCAGCGCTATTTTGGTCAGGGAAGAAGATGAAGTCCAGAAACCCATTTACTATCTCATCAAAGTCTTACAAGATGTAGAAACAAAATATCCGAAGATCGACAAGATTGCACTAGCCCTTATCATATCAGCTAGGCATCTTCGACCGTATTTTCAGTCTCATACCATTGTCGTTCTGACGGACCAACCACTTAGAAAGGTTTTACTGAGCACCCTGATGCATCAGGAAGATTAGTGAATTGGTCCGTCGAGTTGGGGGAGTTTGATATATAATATAAACCTCGCACTGTAATTAAGGCTCAAGCCTTAGCAGACTTCATTGTTAAGTGTACATTGCTTGAAGACCCCCCTCAATTGGTGATTTCTTAAGTCCCAGATCCTTGGGATCTTTATGTAGACGGTTCTTCAACCGTTGGAAGCAGTGGAGCGGGTATCATTCTCATCAGTCCATATGTTTTTTTATTGAGTATGCATTTCGCTTTGGATTCCAAGCCTCAAATAATGAAGCAGAATATGAAGCTCTTCTTGTGGGAATAAGACTGGCACATGCTTTGAAGGTGGACTCACTATCGGTTCATAGTGATTCCCAACTGGTGGTCAATCGTGTCTTAAGAGATTACGAGGCTAGAGACGAGCGAATGGCTTAGTATTTCCAGTTAGTCAAGAATTTGGCATCGAAGTTTAGAAACTTCACCATTAATCAAATTCCCCGGGATCAGAACATTCAGGCAGATACATTATCAAGACTCGCTTCCACCAAAGTAACAGATGTCTGGCGCTTGGTCTACCTCGAATTCCTCAAAGATCGTAGCATCAGTTCTCAAACTGATATTGAAGTCGTAGATCAAGAACCCTGTTGGATGGACCCAATAGTCAAATATTTTTCTACGGGCGAATTTCCAAATGAAAGACATGAAGCATGAAATCTTCGTGTCAAAGCTGCCCGATATGCATTAGTGGAAGGAATACTGTACAAGAAATCCTTCAGCCTTCCTTACCTCAGATGCTTATGCCCATCAGAATCCTTATACGCGTTGCAAGAAGTGCATGAAAGGATATGTGGTCAGCATCTTAGAGGGAGGACAGTAGCTCAGAAAATCATAAGGCAAGGATATTATTGGCCTACAATGCAGAAGGACGCCATCGAATTCACACGAAGGTGCGAAAAGTGTTAGAAGTTTGCTCTAGTATCTCATACACCAGTCGCTCCTTTGACTTTGATCATTTCTCCGATCCTTTTGCCATATGGGGAATGGATTTTCGAGGCCCGTTTTCATTAGCATCTGGTCAACGACAATTTGTAATCGTGGCAATAGACGACTTCACGAAATGGACTGAGGCAGAATCTCTGGTGACCATTACTTTGGCCAAATGTGAAGACTTCTTTTGGAAGAATGTAGTCTGCCATTTTGGAAGAATGTAGTCTGCCATTTTGGAGTACCAAAAGCTCTGGTTGTTGACAACGGAAAGTAGTTCGACAACAGTAACTTCCAAACCTTCTGCACAAATCTCTCGATCGATTTAAGATTCACTTCTGTCGCCCATCCGCTGTCCAATGGTCAGACCAAGAATATGAATCAAAGCATCTTACAAGGATTGAAGAAGAGATTGGACGAGGCCAAGGGCACATGGGTTGACGAACTCCCCAAGGTGCTGTGGGCTTACCGAACAACTCCACATTCGCTCACGGGAGAAACACCTTTCTTACTCTGCTATGGAACAGAAGCAATGTTGCCTATTGAGATATGAGTTCCAATGATACGGGCCTTGCACTTCAGTGAAGCAGATAACGAAGTTGGACTCCGAGCGAATCTTGATTTGGTAAAAGAAGCTTGAACTCAAGCCCATGAACGATCCATTGTTATAAAACAACGAGTCGCACACTATTACAATTAGAGAGTTCGGTACAAACAGTTTAAAGAGGGAGATTTGGTTCTTCGCAAGTTAGAAGTATCCGACCCAAAGGCTGCGACGGGAAAGTTATCTCAGAATTGGGAAGGACCTTACCATGCTATAAAGGTACTCAAACCGGGTGCCCATACACTAGGAACACTTTCTGGAGATCCCATCCCTCGTACTTGGAATGCTGAGAACTTACGCAGGTACTACCAGTAGCATCTTGCCTCGAGGCAAGACACTTCTTTTTTGGGGAGATAAGGGGCTCAGACTTTGTCATACCCCAAATTTCTAGAATAGTCTTTAGCAGATTTTTCTAATAAATGGGTTGTTAAGCAATCCAATGTAAACTTTATCTTTTGCTCTAGCAATAAAGTTATTTTTCTAAGCATTGTTGTAATGTGGTACAAACTTAGCCAGATATTCTGCCCGAGCTGAATATCCACCGAACACTCTACCAGGGCAGAGTGCCGAACTTAGACAAAACATTCTGCCCGAGCAGGATGATGCCCGAACACTCTGCCCGTGCAGGGTGTCACACTCTTGCTTCTTTACAAAAACACAAGTGAGGATATGCCAAATAGATTAGCTATAGATCTAAACCGTGAAACGACAAAGGTTAATGGGGGCATCGTCACTCCAATTCTACTTTTGTCTTTTCGAAACTTAGCTGAGCAAGGGTGCTCGACTTCTTTACCAACTCTTTAAGTGACGAATAAAGAGTTTGTGTTAAAGTAAAAGTAAATAATGTTGTGTGAATGGTAATATAAACCACGAGAAACACATAGTGAAACAAAGTGCCATGAAATAAAAAAAAATAGAGTTTTACAAAAAGCCTTTGAAAGGGCACCAAAGTACTCAGTCTAAAATAGAGAGCCTAGATACAAAGGCTAAATCTAAGGCTCGGGGGCATCACCAAAAGGACCTTCCCCTGGATGATGGGAAGCTGCAGCATCTCCGGCCTCCAATGGCATAACAGTCTCTCCAGATAGAGACACCACAACAGGCAGAACAAAATCATCCAAAGGGATGTCATGAAAGCGCTCAGCGAACATCTCCTTGGCCTTCGCCAAGCCCAGCTCGTAAATCTCTAGGCCGTTATCCATCCACTTCTTCAGCCATTCATCCCTAGCATTTCCATCAAGAAAGTCGCAGATGCCTTGGTCTCGAGCATCTTCCTCCTTCTTCGCCTCTTATTCTATCTTCCTCTTTGCCCCTTTCCAATCTCCTCTCCAGAGTCTCAATCTGAGCGAGGTAGTCAGCCTCTTTCTTGCTCAGATCTTCGGCACGATGGGTGGCCTCATTTGCCTATTTGATGGCATCCCTCTCTGTTGAGCTTCATCAGCTGCCACCTGCCTCGCCATCTCAAAGCGAGACAACATTGTAGACCCGTTAACGTACATCTGGAATAAAGGTTGGAACGATCAGCTAAATGAATGTTGAAGGCGAAAATAAAAACTAATTGAAAGAAAGAATATAACTGTGTATACAACCTGAGCAAAAGAACAGGCAAAGGTCTCATGAGTCTGGTTATGGAAAACCTCCTTGTCTCGAGGAAGAACTCCATGAAGTAGGTGCTGCTCCGAGATTTGACTGTCTGGCATCCCAATGTCATCACGCCTGAGGGTCCATCTGGTTCGGAAGATGGGGTCCTCATCTATGGACACTCCTTCAACAATCGGTGAAGACCGGTCAGGAGGAGTAACCCTTGCCTTCTTTGGAACAGGGGCAGCTCCACACTTGGCTGCTTTTCCTTTCTTTTCCCCTTGGCTTTTTGAAGAACTCCAAGAAAGCCTCCTTGTGGTGATTTCCCACTTCCGCTGGCCATTTCTGCAAGAAAAAGAAATCAGTCCGAAAAACAAACATCAAAACCAAGTTAAAACCAAAGACCCATGCGAAGCGAACCTAAAGGAACATTCTCAGTAGATGACGCGCTAGGGACAGTAGGAGGAGGATGAGGAATCGAAAGACCCGCTGTAACGAGCTTGCGGGGGATAATCTTCACCCACTCTAACTACTGTTATGAAAGGGGCTCATCAATGGAAAGCCCTCATCGAAGTTTGATATGGCTAAGAATGTGCTTAGTAAGGTTGTTAGGAGAAGGCTTGCCTGGGTTTTCAAAATACTTACAGTAAGGGTTCCAGTCTCTATCGAAGGGTAACTCCCCTTTATCTTGACGGCCAACAAAGAAGTATCTGGAATACCAACCCTTGTTGGATTTTTGTCCGCCCTTCACAAGTCGTTGCATGCTATGAATATAATACCATCCGGGACAATTGACAACTCCTTTGACAAAGCAGATCTCAAAGAAGATTCTCATGAAATCTATTGGACCTGGTTTATAGCCTGAAGTCTCGACCAAATATATAAGCCCAACCAACTTTCTCCAACCATTCAGAACAAGTTGCCTGGGAGCCATGTGGTAATGCTTGAAAAAACTAAGAGCAAAAGGGTGAAGAGGAAGTCTATACCCAGACTTCACCTCCTCCTCGTATATCCCCGTTTTGAATTTTGTTCCATAGTTAGCTGGTTCTTGCAAACCTGGAACTCGAGCATACCAACTTTCGGGAAGAGGATATTCCCGAATCAACACCAACAGATCTTCCGTGGACATCTTATTCGACTTCTCATCGGCAGTGTACCAAGGCTTAGGATTCGCTTTATCCTCAGCCTGGTCCTTCGCATCTCCTAAAGCATTTTAGCAGGTAAAGAGTGCGACGGTTGGGAAGATGAAGGAAGACACGGTTGTGAAGTTGAGGGCTGTGGTGGTTGTGGATTTGAAGTACCAACTTCACTTCCCGAAGTTGGAACTCGTTCTGAGGACGAAGATGAACTATTTCTAACGATTTCTTCGGAAGAAGAAAGACTATCTGAAGACTCAAACATAGTTGCTACTAAACTCAAAACTATGAAACTAGAAGTGCTGAACAAAAAGATGAGAGAAAAGAGACTTACTTCAAGAGAAGATTGCTTCCAAATGATTCGAGTGAGGTGAAAATGAAGTGAAAGTCTCCTCTTATAGAGAAACTCCAAGTAACCGACTCTTGGGGAACCCAACGGTTCGTTCCCCCCCCCCCACGTGTCACAACCTAAAGAGAAGAGGAGTTTTAAAATTTTAAAGTTTCTCGCTCATAGGCAGTTATTGCAAAGAGACACGTGGAAGCTGAGCCGAACACAATTCTGCCCGAGCATAATCGTATCCGAACACTTTACCCGAACACAATTCTGCCCGAGTAGAGTGTCTTTGGCCGAGCACTTTGCCCGAGCAGAGTGTCTTTGGCTGAATACAATTCTACTCGAGTAGAAACGTGTGTGAGCACTCTGCCCGAGCAGAGTGTCTTTGGCCGAACACCATTCTGCTCGAGCAAAATTGTGTCCGAGCACTTTGCCCGAGCAGAATGTCTTGGGCCGAACACAATTCTGCTCGAGCATAATCATGTCCAAACACTCTACCCGAGCAGAGTGTCTTTGGCCGAACAAAATTCTGCTGTAGTAGAATTCTGTCCGAGCAGAATGTCTTTGGCCGAACAGAATTCTGCCAGCGCAGAATCGTATCTGAACACTCTGCCCGAGCAGAGCGTCTTTGGCCGAACATAATTCTGCCCGAACAGAATCGTGTCCGAGCAATCTTGGGCCGAACACAATTCTACCCGAGCAGAATCATGTCCGAACACTCTGCCCGAGCAAAGTGTCTTTGGCCGAACACAATTCTGCCCGAGCCGAATGCCTTTGACTGTGCCCTAGCAGAATTCTGTCCGAGCACTCTACCCGAGCAGAATACCTTTGGCCGAGCAGAATTCTATCCGAGCACTCTGCTCGAGCAGAATGCTCTTTGGCCGAACAGACTTTTGCCCGAGCAGAACTCTGCCCGAACAGAACTGTCTTTAAGTACTTGAAATGTCAAAAAATAGTTTCCATTCTATTTTGGCATATTTTGCTTTCTGGAGTGGAAAAAGTGTGCTTCCACCCGCTTCATTAACGCTGGTAGAAGCAGAAGGCATATGATATAGCTAAAAATATGCTTCCAATTTGGAGGTGACACGTGGCAGGGATGACGCGTAACCCTCCATCAAGATATCGTTAATTTGGCACTTGCCATATGTGTCTCTGAAAAGAATCCTAAAAGGACTCTAACTCCTTTATCAGGGATAAACACATGATCCTTTAGGATCTTAATACGATCCTAATTAGATTTGCTTGTAACCCAGTCCTACTAGGACTCTTCTTCCCACTACTATATAAAGGGGTCAGACCCCTCAGGTATGGACAAGCTCACACACACATATACACTGTGTACTATTGCTTTTCAGAGTTCTACGTTGTTAGCCATCTCTGACTTAAGCATCGGAGCGTTCCCCTGCCGGAATCCCACCCGGCGGTCACTCAATGTTCTCTTTTGCATGCCTATTTTCTAGTGTGGTTCCCAATCCAGTTTTTAGCTGCAACAAGATCCTTAGCCCTCAATTTAAGGAACAGATTAGGGTTCCAAATAGAAAATTCCCAGAACGGTCCTTTTTATCTGGAAAACCCACCTAGTTGTTTAAAAGAGTGTTTTGGCTTATTTTTGGGGTGTAGTGGTATGTTGGGCTTGGGGGTAATTTGGTAATTTGGCACAAGTCCAAGGGCATTTTAGTAATTTTTCTCACTTGGGGAAAATTTAACAGATATGCACGATTGAACGACAATAAATAACATTTGGATGGTGTATTATTTAGATTCCGATAGACAAGAGTTAGGGCAGGCTTGAGAACAAGAACCAGAACCGCTTAGCTATCCAAGTAATTACTGCTGCCATGTTCGTCCGTACAATTTATGTATATGTATACGTGATTTTCGAGTATTTTTTATGCTTCTGCTATTCTGAAATTGGTTTGATTAGAAAAATGAATTAAAAATGCCATGTAATGTTTATAGGAGTAGTGTTTTAAAGTTGATTTATGTTGAATATGAGACGGTGTCTCTGGCTTGATTGTTGTGCCCCATATCCACGGGGGAAAGTTGGATTGTGGGTCTTGGTCGATGAGACGATACGTTGACGCACAAGACTGTTGCTCGTGGTTCACTCATGTGTCCGCAATAATATGTATCCTTATCGGAGGAGGGATTGTGGGCCCTTGTAAGGGGGGCTTGTATTCTGACCGAATAATATTTATCCCAGGTGGAGTAGGGATTATGGGCCCTAGTCAGGGGGATTATACGCTGACCGCATCATACCTAAGTTATGATGAGCTGTGATAGTTGTTAATGAGCCTCCTTGATGTCATACTCCGGTTCTGAGAATCTTGGATGAATTGCTTTAATAAAGTATTTATATGTATAATATCTCTTGTAAAAAAATGTTTACCAGTATTAAATTGAAGAAACCATGGCATGTTTTAAAGACCCTAAAACCTATTTTAGGGATATCGTATATGTACTTACTGGGCCCTATCTCATTCTTTTATAAATATTTTCAGGTGATTACTTAGATGAACCCGACATCCATGAGGGAAACGAGGATGGGCTTGCAGAAGATGGTCGTTAGGGATTTAAGTCCTCTTAGAAAAATTGTCAACTTTTGGATGACATTGTAGTACTATTTTATGTTTTTAAGAATTGGTTAGAGCATAGATCTTCATAGAGTTTTGATTATTTTGTTAGTTGAATAATGTGGATGTATTGGATAGGTACCTTAAGATGATCCATAAGTATGTTCTTGGTAACCTTGTAAATGGTTTAGACTTAGTACTAGTTATAAGTCTTGTGTACAAGTTGTAGTAGGCCTAGCAGAACCCTGGTGGAGGGTTAGTGGGCCTGCGGCCGGTCAGGGCCTAGCTCATGGGCTCATTCGTGGGTTCGGGTCGTGACAGGAATAAAAATCCTAACTCACTCTTATGCTGCCCTACGACATCCTTCTTCTCAAATACACCAAAAGCTACCAATTTCACACCAAAAATATATATAAATCATCCAAATTCATGACTAAACGAAAGAGAGAGTCTAGGAATTTTATTACCTTAAAATTTCTTCTTGCCCTAGCTTGGTTTTTCCCTCCGTTCTTTCTCCCTTTTCACGTGAAACAAGGGCTAGCAGATCTACTAGGACGATTGCCCTCTCAAGGTTCTCTTTATATATGGTTTCCCTAGGTTGAAAATTTCTAAAAGCCCCCCCCTCCCCCCGCACATAGTTATTTCCTCGTCTCACCCACATTCTTTTAAAAGACTACAAATTTTTGACTTAAAGTAAGGAGCAATAAAATTTTTTGACACATAAAAGTTTCGCCGATGAAAATAAAAATTTGGGTGTTAAATTTTCCCCACCCCGTTAATTTACAACTTAAGAGCATTATAAATTGTCGCTAAAGGTCACAGTCAGTATCGCTGATGATAATCGTTGCTAAAGACCCCAATTAATGTATATTACCACAACCGTCACTAAAGAATTAACTAAAATTCTAGGATTCACCTTAAACCAAATTTCAAGTGCGGGGTGTTATAATGCATCTCGAATCTAGTACATCTCATCTGTAAAGTTAGAGATAATTATAGAAATTAGAGTCAGATAATGCCTCGAAAGTTGGAAAAATCATTTTTAGATTATGGGATAAACTGACCGGTTATCGACTCACCAGTCGATTAATTGACTTTTGTCAATCTGCATTTTTATCCAATATTCTGACTTATCTCCAGCTTACAGATTGGCATAACCAATTTTATTAGATTATTCACCCCAAAACTCTATAAATTTTTGGCTTTCATTTTCAAGGGACTTTGGAGAGCTTTTTCTCTTTAAAGCTTGCGTACCATTTCTCTGTGAAGTGATACACTATCCTCCCAAAAAATTTAGCCATTCATATTCACCTACTAAAGTCTTTTTAGTCTTCGCACCGTGAATCATTCGGAGAATATCCTCGAGTCTTTTAGACATGTGATTTCTCGAGGTGATTTTATTTTAGTTTAAAAAATCATTTTAGAATTGTCTCCCATTTCCCGTAGTTGCATTTCCACTATAAAAAAATTAAAAAGAGTTTTTTCTTATATCAGTCTAAATTTAAGACCGAAATATTGATTACTTCTCGTAAGGCCAGAGTCGAATTACGACAGTTTTGATTCCAGTTAGTTCGACCGGATACGTAGGCAATTTGAGCTCTGATGTTGAGTTCAAGCAAAAAATATAAAAACAATTTTAGGGTTGTGTTTATTGCATTTTACATGTTTTTAAATGCCAAAAATCAATATAAATGAAATAGAGACCGAAGGGGTGTGGCAAATATTTAACACCTTCCCGTTACATAACTTAATTCCCGAACCAATTTCTTTATTTTTGATAGATTAATTGTCTTTTGGACAATTTAGAGTCATTTTTTTGGGTCTTTTCTTATTTTTCCTATTTCTTAAATTAGATAAGATGGCAATTGCATAAAAATCCCATCCTTCCAAGAATTTTTTCGAAGCGATTCGCTATCGTAGGGTTCTCTGGAACTAGAACCTCCCCCATCACCTACCTTGGCAGCTAACAACTAGTAGTTGCATCATCAGTTGGAGTTCAATTATAGACTGTATTAGTGCTGATATTTCGTCCTTCAATTAATCAACTGAGGACTTGAGATCTGGGATCTTCGAGACACAATCTTTCATTCCAACTAACTGGTCATCGCTGGCCCCAAATTAATATGCTAATTGGCCTCCATAAGGGCGACATGTTCATCTAGTCAATACTTATTTAATTTTTTGTGTAACCCATGGTAATTTTTTTTTCTAGTTGTAGTTGAACTTGTGGATCAATAGTTTCTCTCAAGACAAAAATTGTTAGCAACTAACTAGCTTGGATCTAGATATTATTATGGAATTTAAAAGAAATTTAGTAAAGAAGAAACTAAAATGTAGAAAAATGCCAAAAAATGAAAAAAAAAGAAAGTCTATTGCTTCGTCACGATGATCATACATTTTCGATTTCCTCCTTTATAAGTACGTTACAACAACTTGCTAATTTTCTACTAAAAATAAAATAATGGAAATACAATAAAAGAAGGAAAATGACTCGAAAGAAAAGGAAATAAAATCCAGCAATTAAGGGTCTATTTGAAATCACTTCCAGTTATGATTTTCTGTTTCTAAAAAAACAAAAATTAAAACCAGTTTATTTTTATTTTTTTACAAAAATAAATTGGTGTTTGATTACCGAGTTTTTATTTTAAGTTTTTTCTTTTGTGGTGGTTGCGGTGGCGATGGCCGGCCGGTGGGTGTGGCCGGAGGCGGCTTGTGGCTGTGGCGTGAAGGGGGGGATGGTCTCAAAACAAAAATCAAAACTAAAAACCCAAAGCTCCAAAACGAGAATTTTAAAAATATCCCTATTTTAAAAACTGATTTTCAAAACTAAAAGAAAAAAAAAACGAAAACTGTGTGACAAACGCATTTTTCTCTAGTTTTGAAAAAATTGAAAACCATCTAATCAAATGATTTTCAAAAGCTACCTAATTTCCAGCGGAATAATCTTCTTGGGATTAGAGTTGCGCATGCTGGTCACTCGCAACTAATATCCTTCTAACTGCCGTCTTCACGCGCCCACTCCTCTTCTTAATTTCCTTCTTGGTCTTCCAGGCGCCTGTGCGCAATTGCTCCATTGTTCTCTGAGCCAATTTGACCTTGAATTTTGGGTGAGGATCTAGGCCGTCTCATGAAAATTTTAAACTCGGAAACGCATCAGCACATCCGATTTGCAGTCCGGAGTGGTAAGATTCAGCTCGTTCCCGATTAATTCAGGTCGGGTGAGCAGCTTTGCCCTTCTCCGTTTTCGAACTCTATCTAGCTCACAAAATTACACTTTTTCCTTATACAGGTATTGACCACATGATCGAAGTTTTGGCCACTTGTTTACGTAGTTCCTTTAAACTTACAAGAATTGGATCTTATGAAATTCTTTTCCTTTTAATCTTAATTAGCCTATTTTTGGATTATCTTATGTACTCTTATATGCTATCTGTTTCAATTCAGTACTGATTCCTGAAAACATTATGAGTTTGATGTTAACTACTACTCTATTCGTTTCTTGATTCATGCAGTTGAAGATAATTGTGGGGATTGATCATCAAGAAACGCTTTTTCCCCAAAAGAATAAGATAAATGGATACAATTGCATTTGATGAGTGCAGAAAGCGGCGTTTACCGCCATGGATGCTGGGTGCAGCTGCTCCTGACCAAGTGGCCAACAGTGAAAGAGGAGTAAGTGATGTTGCCATTTCGGAGGAGAAAAGAGTTGTGTCACAATGTCGTGAGGCCACGTCAAAAGCTACTAGAACTGCTCAGTGTGGATCAGAAGTCCGGCTTTCTAGCCAGGACATTTCTAAGGCCGACAGCTCAATTTTACTTGTTAAATGCAAAACAAAGAAAATCAATATAAAATTGAGTCGACGAGATGCAATTCCTGATGCCAATGTCCAACAAATTGGCGTTGAGAAGAAAAAGCGTCGAGCTGCTGGGAGAAAAATACAGGAAGCTGCTCCTCGCAGAAGACGAAGGGCAACGGGTTCTGATTTTGGAAGTAGCGAGGAAAATGAAGTTGGATCCTCAACTGAAGATGATGAGGATCTGACAATGGATGATTTGATGAGCATTGCTCAAAAGGTGGTGATTCACTTTTCTTATTACTAAAAGAAGTATATTAGGTGTACCATTTCATTACTACAACAAATCTTTGGTGTGGCAATTCAGAATGTCACTTTAACTCATGCATTTGAAGTGAAGGTGTAGCATCCAAGTCATTTAGGGCATTATTAATCTATTGCAATGCTTACACAAGAGAATTTATTTTGTTTTCTCTCTGCAGTATGTGAAAGATAATAGCGAGATGGGGCAACAGCAGCCATCAAATGGAGGAAACATAGCAGAAAGCCGGTTTGCATCTAGTACATTTTCTTGTAATGAGCCAGGAAGCTCTGCTGTGGTCCCTATGGATAGGAGATCACCCAGACCTAAAGAAACAGCTCCATGCCATGGCTCTGATGGCAATTTCATTAGTGGAAAAATTGTAGCCAATTCCAGCATGACGGGGGATCCTACTAAAGATATGCTGGACTTGTTTTTGGGTCCATTACTGAAGAACCCTCTTGACGAGAAGAAGGTTGAATTAATTACTGAGAATATGGCATATTCCCATGACTTTAGAGAACAACAGCAGAATGCTGTTACTAGTGATGAAGTAGTTGCCCCGACTAAGAAAAAGAGCAGTCTTAAAGATATGGTAGCAATGTTTCTGGACTAAACAAGGCATCCTAACACAGTCATATGGAGCCATGAAGTACCAAAGCAGGAGCTGGATATTTAAGAAGGTCCTGCAAGTTATCTAGCCCATTATTCTTGATGTCCATGACATGCCTGGGGGTCAAAATTTTCTTTTCCCCATCTCAACAAGAGATCATTTCCTCAAGGTACGAATTATTTACTCCATTTATTCATTTCTGGTCCCTTATCAAGGCTATAAAGCTTGCACCCATGTGGCAATTTAGTTTTCCGATGGCAAGAGCACATGGAAGTCTCTTCAATTTCTCAGTATATAAAATATAGTTTTTGGCTACTTTCTATGTCCTTGGAAAGAAAGGAGGCAATTGTGGAGCTTTTGCTAGTAGGTTGTTAGTGGAGACTGATTCTGCTGCCTCGAGTTATTGGCACAGTCTCCTCCCTTTGGATCGAGCACCTGCCTGGGATAGTTACATAAGTTTTCCTTTCACGGTAGATTTTCGTGCTTAGCAGACTTCTAATACTTAGATTGTACAGTTGCCCTTTGAGAACCTGCACTTGTACTGCTTATATGTGCTGGCCAGAGCTTTACCTTTTTAATCATGGAAAAAGAACTATTGATTTTACTCATGAGTACCATTTTTAGCTGTTAAATAAAATTGAAAGGTTTCGAACCTTATCAAGAAATTTACGAGTGTAGTGACACAGTATAGGACCAATAAAGGAAATTATGAGATGGTAATTTACAAACTGTTGGAACATGATAAAGAAAGCAAGTAGCATGGAGCAAATGTATTGTTATGTTATATTTATAGAGAGAAACTTGATGGCAAGTCCTATATACATAGATGTTGGTACTCGCGTCATGGGCAGTGGGTGTCTCCATGGATGGCTGCAAGTAAGTTCAAGTAATGCTAATGCAGTCGAAGAGAGCAGTAAGTATAGGGCGAAAGAACGCAAGCGGCGGGTTCTTGGGGTGGGGCGGGGTGGTTTTTTTTTTTGTGGGGGGGCATGTTGAGATATCAGGCAGGATTTGGATGGTGTGGATGCATTATCAAAGGCCCTGATTCTGATTATATCCTTGAATATGACAAGGAACCATTTTGAGGATTTTAGGATGATTCTTTTATGATCTTCTGCTAGTATCTGGCAGTTTATTCCAGACAGGAAAAAGTTTTGATGCAACCCCACCCCCCATCTCCGCCCCCCTCCCGGACACCCAACTACCCATTTAGTGTTAACGGAATTTAGTCGGTGACACTAAACAAGTGCTGCTCCCTACCTTAGGCTACAACCATGATTGAAACCAAACTCTTTCCTTTTGGAAATGATTGTCTGTTAGGGCTGTTAATTTTCTGCGAGAAAAATTAGCTGTGCACATGTTGGTAAATCCTACATGATTTCGGAGCTGCTGCAGATATTCCCATTAATTTAAGCCCTTTATTGTCATGTCTGCTATGGATCATGTACTAGCTCTATTTTGAGGCAACGGGGGCAATTAGAATTTTTGCAGCTTTATGCGAAAGAAACGTCAGCAGAGGTAATGATGTGTGATGCATCATTATCTTGGGTGTGCTGCCTAGGTTATTCCTCTAAGGTGCGATGCTTAAAAACCCTAGGCTTGATCCCTAGTTTTGTTCCTTTTGTAACTCTCCAGTTCATATTAATTCTCTGCAGCTAAACTTCTAAAACAGACCCTAAACAGCAGCTTTTCTAGCCTCTTTGATTAAACCACTAAACCTTATTAAACCCTACACATACGCCATCATGACCCTACAATTCTCTTGCCTCCCTTTTCATCCTGCACGATAAGGACTTCTAGTTTGTTCTCTCTATTCTGTTAGGCTGAGCACTTCTGCTTTTTGCCACCTTGTAGCTATATGTGGATAACAAACCATAAACCTAGAAGGAATGTCACACTCAAACTGAGTAGACTATCCATGCTCCATTTACACCAAATAAAATACTTTTAAGTTGAGACCCTAGAAACTTCTTAAATCATATACTTTTTAATGCCTTCCAACCTGGCTGAGGAGGTTAGATGTTGACGTTTCTTTTCGCCTTGTTAAGTGGAATAATGGCCCCCTATGTGAATCAACATGAAGTAATCAAGTTGCATTCCCATACCTTGGAACCTCAAATAGGATGTCAAAGTTGTTAAATGGTTCAAGTTCACCGACCAACTTAGTCGGGCTGGAAGCCTATTTTCTTTTGGAAAAGTGCTCTTAAAGAGATTGATGGGGAATGAAGAGGGGTCGGATGCTTGGATTGGAGAATATATTAGGATTGCAGTTGATTTTGTTTAAACTTAATTTATGAATAGGCTTAATTGCACTGTAAACCTTGAGTTTGGCTAATTTTTGTAACCAAAACCCTTACGATTTTTTTAATTTTATTTATAATAAGAGAATGACAGATAAAGTAAATATTACAGAGATTTGTCTCTTTAGCGTGGCTTTTACATTTTCAACTTAAACGAAGATAGTCATGACAACACATGACTAACTCAAACTACAACAAATTCAGAAAAAAACTTTCTAAACACGTGAGGAGACAATAAGCCGCACGAAGTGAGAATAATCGACTCCTATGGATCACAGCCAGGTATAAGGAATCACCATCACGGCAAGCTTCGTTACCTTTCACCGAAAACAAATGCACCAAATCTACCTTGCCGCTAACTAGTGGCACTTAAGCGAACCACATCAGGAATCTAAAAATAACAAAGGTCCTAATTACCTGAACCCCACCAACAATCTTGTCTACCCATGAGATTGAACTACCTTAGACCCCCATGCCCCCTCCCCCTCCCTCCTGCTCCCAGGGCTTCAACCCCACCTTCCCCGCCCCCTAGCCCAACCCCAGCCTCCTAAGGCCCTATACCTCCCAGGCTCCCACACCCTTCCCTCCCTAAGGAAATCAACTGGCTAAAGCAAAAAGGTGGAGAGAAGAGTGGAAACCTAAGAACCCTTCAAAAAACCGAAGCTCCCCCTCGCCTCCTCGACCTGCTACCAGATTGGACAGCCCCTGCTTAAGCCCCACTAACAAATGAAAAACCAACAAAAGCTAGAAGCAACAGTGAGATACATTTGACGTGAGCAGTGCGGGAACCCAACATGATTAACCGCTGTTGCGTCTCTGATCAGCCACCGTAGGCAAACTTCCGGCCACCTCTGGCAAATGACATCAAGCCTCTAATTTAGAGCGGATCAAGATAAGTTGATCCAGATTCCATGGTCAGATTGTTGTGGATAATACGCATCTCTTAGATTGACCGATCACATAGATCTAACAGATCTGAAGAGATCCGACAAAATCCAAGCTCACACCAACTTGTCGCCACCACAAATCGTGCAGATTGGAGGGTGCGACACTTGGACCCGAATTGCGGCCATCGATCCCCTAGCTCTATAGCGGGTGATCCTCTATGAACTCCTCAAAAAGACCTCAGCATAAACCAAGCTAATGCACAACAAAGAAGGAATGAAAGAGGGGAGAGTGGGCTTGAAGCCATCCCTCAACTCCTCCCCCCGGCGGTTCTGTTTGGGTGTGGTTTAGAGAGAGGGGAGAGAAGAGTTTTCTTTTTCAAAGGTAGAAAATGTCCAGGTTTGCAACCTATTGCAATGGAAGGATTTTACTAATGGAAGTCGATGATTCCGTTAGTTTTTAAGGTTATTTCTGTCTTTTAGGTTATTTTAATTTTTTTTTTCCGCAATAAACTTTCTCAACCAATTTCAACGGATAAGATCAAATTAGAGGAAGGGTAGGATGGCAATTTCCCCTTTCTTTTCTTTCTTCTCTTCCTTTTCCTTTCTCTTTCTCCTTCTTCTTTGCCTGCCTAACCCCGTCACCTCCACCTCGATCCACCATGGTTGTAGCTCCTGCCTCTGGTGCTATCATGCCTCCTGCGCTTCCCTAGTAGCCTGTGCTCCCCTCCTGCAGCCCTTCTCCTCTAGTCTCGCATAATTTGTCCCTTTGCCACAATCCATCGCAGCGCTTTCCACTGTCCTCGCCTCTCCGCCTTCGCCCTCTTGCTGGGGTACGGTTCGTGTTGGGTTTATCGATGCTCAGAAGCCATTGCTCAGAGATTGTGCGTGGATCCAAATGCAATTAAAAGCAGCAGAAAGGAAGTGCAGTGCTTCAATCTTTTAGCAGAGAGGGGACCTAATACTGTTGAAGAAAGCTATCCAACGGTTGGCGGCTTAAAGATATTTCATTCCTCAGAATATATCATTTTGTTGAGGTGATTGCTTTTATCAAAAGGAAAGGGCGGTTTGAGCTCATAGGATCATGTATAGCTCATTGGACTATACTTCGTATTCTGTCTAAGCTCATAGGATCATGTAAAGCTCATTGGACTATCCTTCGTATTCTTACTTCATCTTCTGAAGGCGGGTATGATATCAAAAGGTTGATGCAGAGCGTTGGTGGAGGTGGGGAAGTAAGCGTGGTACTGGTAGAAGGAGAAGGGTTTGGCCAAAAGAATTTGAAAAGATAGAAATACTCTTAGAAAGTAACGAAATTATTAACTTCCGTTAATAACATCCTATGAAACACGGACACCGATATGGGTGCGGATACGCCGATACGACATTTTCAAAAAATACAAGATACGAGTGCGGCTAGGATACGACAAATTTTTTATAATTTTAAATAATAAATATTTGCTTTTGAAATATCTCTCTCTCTCTCTCTCTCTATATATATATATATATATATATATATATATATCTGGTTCATATATATATAATTTATTGATCATTTAGTCATCTAGAAGACTTGATCTCTGTCTCAGAAAAAGAAAACCAGAACAAATCCAAAAGAATATACGGCTAGCTGCACACGTGGACTACCAAAGGCCACAAGTACAAAGCCCTGCAAGACTAAATAAAGTTGAGCCAAAAGAGAAAGTCAAAGAGTAAAAAAAGGAAAAGAAGTCGGACGACAGAGAGTCAGAGAAGCTGCCATTGTCGCTGTGTTCATCATCGCTAGAGTTCTTCTTCTTCCCTTTTTTTGGATTATCCCGAAAAGGTAGGAGCAGTTAGATGGCCATCGACGGCGCTGCCTCCGGTCGGTGGCTGCTGCTTCCTCTTCTCTCTCCTCCCAAATTCTTCGCCTGTGGTCGTCGGTCGTTTCGAGTGGTCACCGGAGTCTTCGGTGGTCGTGAGCGCTCGCGGGTGGTTAGTTGTGGCTACTTCGCCACTGCTGCCGCCTCTCTCTCTCGGAGTTTCTTTTTCCCGGTCTTCCCTCTTTAACGATCTGTTGATTTAGGGTTTTTAAGTAAATGTTTCATTATTTATAGTTTGACCCTCCAAAACTCATTTTTTATGTTTTGACCCCTAAAAATTCTTTTAAAATTTGTGTTTTCATCCCATAAATATGCGCACCCGATCCGTATCGGAGCCGCACCCGATATTTAGGAAATTTAAAATATAAATAATAAATATTAGACATGCACCCGCGCCACACCCGACGCGCACCCGGTGCTGGTGCTTCACCCCCCGTGCCGCACCTATGCTACATAGATAAAATCCTTCGATTGCAATAGATTGTAAACATTGAACTTTTGGGTGCCTAATTGTAACCCTCAGGGTTTTGGTTGCAGATTTTGGCCAAACTCAGGGTTTACGGTACAATTAAGTCTTTAGTTATATATTTGAATTTGAGTAGTTGCTCTAGGAGTGCATTGGGATTAAAATTGCAGGATTCCTAGGTTAAAAATTCAACTCCCAATTATTCATAAATTAAGTCTGGACAAAATAAAACGGAACAGTAATATAATATGCAATACAGTTTTCTGCTTCCTTTCCATTCCCACCATAGATAATACAAGTGATGTCCGCCACCCTTAAGGCGGGAAGCAATTCCAGGTCTCTTGGTAAGAGACACCAAAATGTTTATCAGCAGAACTAGGTGACATCCGAAAGATAAGGAATGTATTTTCCATTGCAGAAGTGCTCTTAAGCAGATAATTCAAGTGATGTGGATGTTCCGAGCTAGTACTGCTTAACTGGTGTAAATGTACCAGCATTGATAGGCTGATAAAGACAAGGATGTGTTTTCGTCTGGAGAAGTGCTCTTGAACAAATAATACAGAGCAAGTGGAATAAAGCTGCAATATGTAAGCACTTGTGGGATATTGCACACAAAAAAGATTCCCTTTGGGGCAAATGGTGTCACATTTTTATTATCAAAGACAGGCACTTGTGGACATTTAAACCCCCTACTAATCTGTCATGGACATGGTGTAAGATAATGAAGATCAGAGTTATATTTGCCCAGTTCTTCCATTATCAAATGGGCAATGGAAACACAGTTTGGCTGTGGAAAGATAGATGGCTACCTAATGGTATAGTAATGGAAGTATATGGACAGAGAATTGTGTATGACGCAGGCTTGAGCTTGAATGCTAAAGTCTGTGAAATCATTCACAATGAAGGCTGGCAATTACCATCAATGAGATCCCAAGCTTTAAAAGATTTCAACTCTATGCTTTCAGGAATACCTAGGCCTAACACTTTGGCTCAGGATGAAGTAAAATGGACATTGAGTGCTAGCAAGCAGTTCACCATTAAGACTGCTTGGGAAGGAATAAGGTCTAAAGCACCAGTGGCACCCTGGTGGAAGCTCCTATGGTTCACTGGACATTTCCTAAGATGTTCACTGATGCTGTGGCTTTTATGTAATGGAGGACTTTGAACCAAAACTAAAGTCGTGGAATATCATATCAGAAGACACCTGTGTCCTATGTTCTCTTCAACCTGAAGATGAAGACCATCTGTTTTGGCAATGCTCATTTACTCAGGAACTGTGGAATATGGTTTTCAGTAATTTACATATGACTAAAAGCCCAACATCATGGATGCATATGATGGAGTATGCCTGCAAAACCTTCAAAGGGAAGAGTCTAAGGGCAAAGATATGCAAACTAGCTGTGGCAACAACATGCTATGGAATTTGGCAAGAGAGGAATGCAAGGATTTTTAAAAACCAAAAGTCTTCAGTGCAGGCATGCATGTTTGTAATACAACAATGGGTGAGATATAGGACCTACAGTTGGAAGAAAGCCTTGGATAATGTCACTAATCAAGCAATATGTTCAGCATGGGGTACAGACAAGCAGCACCTCAGTGGAAATAGACAAGCTGACTCTCTTTGATCACCATATAAATCAGGAAAAGCAAGAAAGAGAGACAAGAAATGTATGAATGAAGCATAGGAGTACAAAATACAGTTGTAAATTTTTAGTCGGAATAATAATACAAACACACGGGACCTTTTACCCAAAAATGTGAGTATTTCAGTTTCCGTGGTAAGCTCAAGCTATATGCATAACAGGCCATGAATGCCAATAGGCCATATCTTGACCTGGGTAAGATGTCATTAGAGTGGAACGACATGCTTAAACTATATCACATCTAAACTCAATCTAGTTAGGCATTTGAATGGTGGAGACATGATTGAAATTTATTTGAAAGTGGCAGTGAAAAAGTTAGATATGGTGCAGTAGCTGTATCTTTTGCCAAGTTTAAGCTTTTTGAAACATGCATGAATCTAGAAGTTGGGTTATGTGGGTGCTTAAAATTCGGTTTACCTAAGGCTTAGACCATGTGTGACAATAGAGCTGGTGAGCACATGGCACAACGTTATAGGCAAACATTTAATTTTTACTTGTTTTGTTAATTTGAATTATTGCTTGGGATGGTTCAGGTAGATAAACTGTGTTCAACCTGGGTTACTGCTATATCACATACTCCCTTTGTTTTATGTTTGCCAGGATGATGTGCCGAGGGGTTCGTGCTTCATGTACTTGCAATATCTCCTTTTTATTAACTTTCTGGCAATGTAATTCCACGTACCATGGCATTTCAAAGCGGCAGTGAAGGTTGCTAAAATCTCTCTGCTAATGCTTGCTACAAGTTCCACCTTGAGGGTTGAAGTTGCTTATGGAAACTAAGGAAGAGGAAACTTGTTTGGGTGTGATATCTGTTTATTATTAAACTTTTCCTGGCAGAAGCCTCCATCACATTTTTTTATGCCATTTGATTATAAAAGACATGGTGGTTATACTATTGTGATGTGATGTGTTTGAATAATAGTTGTATCATAAGAAATTATCGCAGTCTCTTCTTTTCATGTGATACCCAGAGACTTGCTATTTCATTTTCTTGCATTTCCTTTTCCTATCTTTTTTCTTTCTACTCATTTTGTTTTGGGGGTTGATTTTGGGAGTGGAAGTTTCGTTTCTCTTTTTTCAATCTTTTCATTTTGTCTTACTCTTGATGTCCCATCTATTTTCTAATAACCTATGATGTCTGATTATATTCTCAAGGATTCGAATAACAATAAAACATTAGCTTCCTTTAAGAGGAATCATTGGGTCACAGGTTTCCCTGATATGAAAGAAGGAGAGAAGAATGAATAGCGAAACAAGGAAGAAATGGCTGCCAGCGACTGATTAAAGGATCAATAATCACCCCTCAATTGGGGTTAAATTGTCTAATCTTATAAGGTTGGTGCAATAGGTTCTAGCTAAATTCTGTTTTCATTTGTTAAAGTCAGTCTTTGTTTTCCCGGTGCCCTGAAATTTGGCTCTTAAGGGTGCGGTGGCTTTGGATTGTGGAATTATAGGGTGGAGGTGATGGTGTGTATGTTGGAAAGAGCCGAATAAGTATAGCTTTTAAAAAATTATTTAACAGCCAATGTTCTCCCATGATCTTCCTTATGGTATTTATGATCACGATAATGTATATTTGCAAGACTCAATAAAATGTCACCATGGTTGATTTAGACTCAAGTTCGATGGAGGCAAGCCCGTCTCCCAAAAACTAGCTTTCGTGTGTGTGTGTGTGTGTGAGAGAGAGAGAGAGAGTAAATTGCTTTCTGGTGGTTTTCCAACAATGTGATTAAACATTTCTGGTGGTTTTCCAACAATGTGATTGAACATTTTATTTATGTTACTAGATCTAATCTCTCTCTCTCTCTCTCTCTCTCTCTCTTAATCTGGTCAAATTTAAAGCTGTGGGTGGGATCTTTAAGGGCTTTCTTTGAAGATCCGACAGAATTCTAGAATAATTAGGTTAGTTCATATCCTTATTGTTAGCCCTATATTAGGTTTATATTTTGTTGTTGTTGATAACAATACATTTATTATGTTTTAATAAACTCTATGAGTAGATTCTTCATAGGTATATACACGAATACTCATATAAACACATTTGAAAAGTTGGATATATAGATTACAGTCAAAGGCGCTTAAGGCTATAATAGACATGCTATCGAAGTTTCATCAAGTCCAAGATCAAAGAGCAATAAAAAAGACATAGGTTAAGTTACTTTCAACCCAGGCCGAGACCTGGCCTGCCTATGAGAGAGGCGATAAGCGAGACAACCCGTTTCTCTGAAAAAAAACCCTTCCCCTCCTTTTCCGTCTCCGTCACCACCATCGGTTCTCTCGGCATGTGGTGATGCAGTAGCTTAGATTATTAGTTAGTTAGGGTTTTCTGTGGTGAGATTTGGATGGATTCGGAGGGATGGACGACCGCTGTCGTCTTCAACTGATTGCGATTGGTCAAGTCTTCCTTTTCGGCATCGGCGATCGATTAGCAGTGATGAGGGGTTAAGCTGTCCAAAACTTTAAGGGTGCTCTTCGCGTGGTCTGCGGTGGATTTTGAGTGAGATCGAATTTTCACCGCCGGCGTTTATAGGTGCCTCACTGCCTCGGGTGGGAGATGGGTAGGTGTAACATCTCGGAAATTCAGAGCTCCATCGGGCCGAACTCCCGGAGCGTTAACCTACCACTTCACATCATACCTGCCAACACATATGTCAAAGCATCTAACTAGACATCAACTCAAATTCTTAAAAAATACAAGATTACAAAACTGCTAAAACCTAAACTATAAAAACTTAGATTCCTTACAAACTCGAGTTCTATAGAAACGAGTCAACAGTACCAACCCACACAAAAGTCTTACTATACAGTAGTGGTGGCTCACGGGAATCTCATACATACTCTAAACCCATTCCCGAGCATTCTAAAGCTGATCATTACATGCAGAAAGGAATCAAAAGAAGGGTGAGCTTTTGAGAGTTCAATAAGGTCATTCAAGGATAACTGAAGGATTTACAAAACAATTCAAAAAGTCCATTTGAAGATAATTTTCCAAAATATTTTAAACAATCATAAACAGTTTGATAATTTTCCAAAACAATCCTAAGCAGTCATAAACGGATACCAAACGATCATTTGAAGATCATGTTCAAAGCCATCATTCTAAGATACAATGATGGTTTTTCAAAGGATTTTAAAACAAGTTCAAAGACAATCTGAGGAGAGGTGTCATACAAGCACAACCGTTTGAGACAATCATTTTCAATCATTTCCAAGCAATCTTTGTAAGATACAGCGTATACAATTCAGAAGAAAATGATCCGGGGCAGAGGCAATGCCATTCAGGCAATGCACAATATGCAATGTCATTCAGGCAATGCATAATATGGTGTACACATGCATGATGTACGATAACTAGTCCATTTAGGTACTAGCCTGCGATCCACGCAGGAACGATCCATACTTATAACGCCTCTCCACAGAACAGATCCCCATGTCAACACAAAAGACAACAATTACAGAATCAACAAGAAATTCCATGCTTGACATGTGATAAAAACGAGCATCAACATGCATTCAAATAACTGACATCAATTAGGGTTTCGATGACAATTAAAACATGCTGATATCAATTCATCCTTTAGAATTCAAGAACAGCCTCGAACAAATAGCAAGAACAAATACGAACATTTATCAAATTTAGGTATAAAAATCCAGAAGAAAGAATACAAACAATTATCGAATTTGCTCGGCATGTAATAACAGGCGAGCGTCGATAAGATTTCCAAATAACTGATTCAGGTTCAATGATGGGGTTTTTTTTTTGTTGCAATAACATGCTGATATCAATGCATAATTCAGTGTTTGACAATAGCCATAAGTAAATCGAAAGAATACTTACGAGTACGAGTTATCAAAATAAGGGTTCGGACAGAAGTCCATACCCAGGGTTCAGATAAAAACCCTTACCTGGATCCGAAGCTAAGCTAGTTTAACCGAAAAGTCTGTTGCTTTAACCTAAACAGAACAATCCAATTATTAGTGTACAGTATATACTACGATATTATGAATTCAATACTGACTCACGCATACTCCCAGAACAGCCCCCTCACCGATATGTAAAATTACCAAAATGTCTCTTACGTGTAAAATTACCAAAACACCCCTCTTATTCTTAAATCACCAAAACAGTCTTTCTGTAAGTAAAATCACTAAAATATCCTTACCATATGTGAATTAACTCAAAAATACCTTTTATAGGTAAAATTACCAAAATACCCCTATGAGTGGCAAATTACCAAAATACCCCATAGGGATTCCCGGCATCGGAAAAATCTTAAAAAAACTATTTTAAACATCCTGAAGTCATTTTTGGGCTAAAAATTATTTTAAAATTTTCGCCCAAAAATCTCTAACCGGTGCCCAGACCCAGCACTCAGGAGCCGGTTCTGCTAAAAATATTTTTTGACCTCAGAATGGCACAAAAGTTTAGATACTTAAACATATCAGTAATATAAGGTTTCCTTAAAATTTTCAGATGAAAATAACTTAGTTTGTCATGTCAAATAATTTGGAATTTTTTTAATACCCTAATTTAGCGTCATTCGCAGACACCAAAAAATTCCAAAATTTTCCACAGCATACGTCCTGTAAAAATATTGGGGGTTAACCGTTTTGAACTTTCTTAAATTCTGGTTCAAACTATTTATAAAAATTTGTATAAAAATGCCTAACCTAACCCCCCGTTAGTGACAATTACCGTCACTATTCAAATAAAAACACCTACGATTTCATCTAAACTACACACACTCATCTTCTACCTTCTTCCCTACCAAGACACACACAACTCATGAGCACGCACTGATTCACTACCAACACACTCCAAAACACTGGCTTAAACATACTCATTTCCACACAATTATACACTCAAATTACATGCACATACACACACGAATTACTCACACACTCTGTCACACTTCACCCACACTATCACACACTAAACACACACACAACCCCTTGGCCATTCACTGATAAACACACACTAACTCACCATTTCCCTCCTAACACTCTTATACACATCATACCACACATACACACACTTTACACACACAATTATACACAAACTCACACACCCGAGACACCCACACACAACGACACACACTCTCACACAATGAACACAGACCACTACACACAAAAAACTCACAATAAAGACACACTTCACCACCCAACACACACACACACACACACACACACACACACACACACACACCCCGAAACACACTCAACTCACTCTTCTACACACTCTCGAACACACTGCACTACCCACACCCACACCCACACCCCACACCTACACCCACCCACCCACACACACTCTGGCGTAACTCTCTCTCTCTCTCTCTCTCTCTCTCTCACACACACACACACACTCTCACTCTCACTCTCACTCTCTCTCTCTCTCTCTCTCTCACACACACACACGCACACACACACACACACTAAACTTAACACAGTAAAATGAGAGAGGAAGATTACTTAAAAGTTCTCCCTAATTTCTCTCTAATCTTTATCTGTTCGAATTTTCCCCCTTGCCTGAATTCGTTTCTTCCTCTTCTCCGTTTCTTCCTATTTCCTTCTCTGTTCTTCTTCCTGCTTTTTTTGTTTCATAAATTGTTGAGTTAATTTAGTACTTTTATCCATACCGCATTTGATTTAGCAAAATTGATGATTTTAACATGGTTTCAATGCTTTTAAATCCTAATTTCAGTTTTTGTATTATCCTTATATATTATAAAGCTACTATAAAAATTGTGGGACTTTGATTTGAGCTTGAAATATTAATGGCTATTTTTGGGCTTTTCTTGTATTTAAAGTAATTATTTAATTCAAAAATATTTAAAAACTCAAAATTTTAAATTGGTATGCTTATGAAACTCAAGCTGAAACTTCCTTATACTTTAAGAACATTACTTTAATTTTTTTAGAATTTAATATGAATTTTAAAGGCTTAAAACAAATTTTAGAAAACTGAACTTGTCGAAAATATTAAAAATACTAAACGACTTCAGAAAAATATGAAAATTTATCAATAATTCTAATATTTCCCAAAGAACCTTTCTGTAAAGTTTCAACAATTTACAACAACCGCAAGCTATCCAACAGCCTCATGGTACAGCTGTGCAAGCATAGTACCACTCCATTGCACACACCCATCACTTTTTACTCATCTTCTTCTTCCCTAACTCTTTGGAAGAAAACCCAGAACATCACACCCTCAAGTAAACCAATAATGGCATCCCCTTCATTCTCCCTACACACACTCAAACACACAAACACATACACATACAAACCCACACAAACACACACTCTTCCATCTTCTCCTATCTCGTAACATACACAAACAGATAAAATTTACACACTCTGCACAGCCAGAGTCCCCATTTCCATCTCACAACCACCACAAACACAAACTTGCTCACACTTAAAACACCATACTCTCCTATCTCCCTTCACAACCCTTTTCATACACACATAAACACACACTACACCACTTCACAAACACATACACACAATCCTTTGCACAACTCACATAGAAAAGTTCACACACACACACACACACACACACACACACACACTAAAATCACACTCTCACACACTCACGACACACACAAGAACTCACATTACACACTTGTGCACCCATTACACCCAGTCCTACACAATATGTACACACTTGCTGCATCCCTTCCCCTTCCCCTTTCACCTTCACCCATTTCATGCACATATCACAAACACCCACGACAGCCCCATGACTGCTCCCCTCATGCTCAACACCCCACCAGGGCTGCTCTATTCCCTGCCTTTACACCATACACTCATGGAAAAATTTACAAACCCATCCCCACTTTCCTCACACTCATAGAGTTATACTCACACACTACACACTACACATTATGCATTACATACTACAACTACACAACTACACGCTACACACACTGCTCCAAAATACCCAGCCCCTTACTCCGTAAACAATGAATAAGTTTGAGAAAGAAGAGTAGAAAATCTTACTGGAGAATTGAACCGCCTCACCAAAAATATTCTGACTGCAGTCCCTCTCTCTTTCTTTTTCTTGTTGTGTTTCTCACTTTCTCTGACTCCCTCTCTTTCACTCTCGTCGTTCTTGCTGTAACTAACAATATTATATAACTCAACACTTAATTTTTATCCTAACTACTCTCCTTTGTTCCCCCTCTAATTTAACTTCCAAAAATAAGGAGTTGACTAAAATAAAATCAGATTTTGTATCTTTTAATTATCCAATAGCCCCTATTAAAATTTAATTTTCAAGTAACCCCCCTTTTAACTTTCATTAATTGCCTATTGTACGCCGCTTAAAAAATTGTTCACGCTAATCGCCATTATAGACCTCAATCAATGTCACTTATAACTGCTATCATTGTAATTATAACTTATGATTTTCTAGTAATCTGTGGCTAAAGGTTGCCGATAAAATTTCGCTCATACAAATTGATGCAAAATGTTGCATATGAAAATCATCGCTAAAAATAAGTTAGCTGCCCTAGATAATATCAGGATTCGGGGTTGTTCCCACTCTATCTTGGCTACACCTATAGGCCCACTGGGGGTCCTAATTCTCATGACACATCGGCATATTCAACGGTCAACTTTTCAACGCTCACAGGCCGGTCAAAACGACACATGCTCAAGTCACGTGCTTTTTCCCTTTGTGAAGCAGTCTTGGTGTGCCTTCCCCCTTAAGGGGGTCGGCCACCATGGGGGGATCGGCCACCTTAGGGGGTCGACCACCTACCGTGATGACCGACTACCGTCGCGCGCAAGCCATAGTCGCGACCTTCGTCTCATGCGCGCCATGTCCGCGACCTTCGTCGCCGCGCCCGCGCGCCATGTCCGCGACCTTCGTTGCCGCGCCCGCGCGCCATGTCAGTGACCTTCGTCGCGTGCCCGTACATCATCTCAGCGACCTTCGTCGCCACGCCCGCACGCCATCTCTGCGACCTTCGTCGCCGTGCCCGCGCATCATCTCCGCGACCTCCGTCGCTGCACGCCACCTTCGCGACTCCCGACGCCAGCGCACCTTCTCCGCCAAGGAGTTCTTCAACTCCCCTTCCGCCAGGTAGACGGCTCCTCCGGGATACTACCTTGATGCGCTCAGAGTGCTCCGGCATAAGGACTCCTCGCGGCGGGACGGGCGTACAACCATAATGCCCTCGCTGGTTCAATCAACTGACAGGGCTCCGGCCCTCGCAGGAGGATGGGCTCGTAACCTTAAGCCCTCGCCGGCTCAATCAACTGACAAGGCTCCGGCCCTCGCATTCGGGATGGGCTCTCAACCTTATAGCCATCGCCGTCTCAATCAAAGCGACATGGCTCCTGCCCTCGCATCCGGGATGGGCTCTCAACCTTATAGCCATCGCCGTCTCAATCAAAGCGACGGGGCTCCGACCCTCGCATCCGGGATGGGCTCTCAACCTTATAGCCATCCCCGTCTCAATCAAAGCGACGGGGCTCTGGCCCTCGCATCCGGGATGGGCTCTCAAGCTTATAGCCATCGCCGTCTCAATCAAAGCGACGAGGCTCCGGCCCTCGCATCCGGGATGGGCTCTCAAGCTTATAGCCATCGCCGTCTCAATCAAAGCGACGGGGCTCCGGCCCTCGCATCCGGGATTGGCTCACAACCTTATAGCCATCGTCGTCTCAATCAAAGCGACGGGGCTCCGGCCCTCGCATCCTGGAGGGGCTCGCAACCATAATGCCCTCGCAGGCCCAATCAACTGACAGGGCTCCGGCCCTCGCGGCGGGACGGGTGCGCAACCATAATGCCATCGCCGACCCAATCAACTGACGGGCTCCGGCCCTCATCCGCTCAATCAACCAGGGGCTCCAGCCCTCGCCCTCACAATCAACTGACGGGCTTCTGGGGGCTCCGCTCATAGTGCTCCAGCACGAGGACCCCTGCCACGGACTCCGAGTATCAAGCTATGAGCATGTGCACTCATGTTACCGTTGATCATCGACGTCGCCAAGGCAATGAACAACGGGTCACTCTGGGACGGGAGCAGGTCCTCGGAGGGCATCGTATCCGGCATGCCTAACAGTTGGCTGCAGGGGCAACCCTCACCGCTACCAGGATCTCTGCGCGTCTCGTGACGCATCTCGTGGGATTCAGTAAGGGCTTGGACTGGAGGCTGGGGCAACGGGCTGCTCTGACCATGCTACCGCGGTATGGTCAGTCTCTTCAGACAGGCAGATGGACGCTACAAGGGCAGAGCGGCACGAACTCGGGGACCGACATATCCGACGGACAATCAATACTGTGGGACCCCCTACGGTGACATATCACTCCCGGAGGACGACACGTGTCAGCTGATGACACGCACATATTTTCGCCTATATATAGTGGATTCTGGAGCTTATTCAACTACTTCTCTCTCTTTTGACATTTCCACTTTCTCTCTCTAAAACCCATTCTCTCTGGATTTCTAGTGAGAGAAAGACATTCGGACTCCTGACATTGGATCATTGACGCTGCACCCTTGACTGCTGACTGCCGCCCCTGTTCGTCGTCCCCCTTCTTACGCGGCGCTGCCAGCCCTCGCGACCTGTCTGGGGAGCCTTGCTCTCAGCCCTTACTCCATCCTTGCTGTCTCCCACTTTGTCTACTTGGAAGCCAACGTAGACTGCATCCTTTGTGGCACCTCACGTGGCATCCGAACCATCTTTCCTCGGCAACAGGGGTATTACAGGATATGTAGACAATTCGACCCCTGATGTCGAGTTCAAGCCAAAAATATAAAAATAAACTTAGGGTAAGTTTTATTACATTTTGCATACTACATGTTTGTAAGGCAAAACATCAATATATATGAAGTAGAGACCAAAAGGGTGGAGCGGGTGCCTAACACTTTCTTGCTACATAACTTACTCCCCGAACCCGTCTCCCGATTTTCGATAGACTAGTCGTCCTTTTGAAACATTTAGAGTCATTTCTGATTTTTTCTTATTTTCTTTAGTTAAATGAGATGGCAACTCTTAAAAATCCTTCTTTTATCAGAAATTTTTTCGAGGCGGTTCGCTACAGTGTCGACTCTACTTTGATCAAAATAAGAGAACTAGACTTGAAAATTTTTTATTGATTTTTTTTGGCCTTATTGTAATTTCTATTTGTTGCATAATGTAATATAATTGTGGTATTTTTGCTCTTATTTCCATGCCTCACACACACGCATGTCTTATCCTAACCACTCACTTTAGGGCAACGATTGAAGCTATTGGACCTCCTCGTCTCAAGGCGATCTTCTGATTGTACCCTCAACTCCATAGCCTCAAACTAAAGAGATCTCATCGTCTTCTTGGTATATTAAATGATTTGTATGTGTATTCGTGATCGTCCATTATTAACTTCCTAGTCACGGGTGGGAGGTATTTGGTACAGTCGAGCCGATGGAGTGACCTTACACTGAAGTTGAGAGAGAAACCACACACCCAGACCATTCAATGTTCTACCCTTTTTTGGGAGAATATCTATATTGGCTTATGGCATGGAAACTAACCAATATCCAGTAAGCTAACTGGTAGTCTCGTAAAGGAGGGAGGCTTCGACTAACTGGCCTGTTTATCACGCTCCTAACTGGAATATTAGTCAGTAAGTGCATTACTCCAAAAAATTCTAAACAAGTTAGTTTATACACTGATCCAACCCACTGATTAACTAGCCGGTTTATCCACCCGGATGGCAAATAGTTAGTCAGAATTTTTTCTTCTCCAAAAATTTCTAGACACAAAATTGTAACCCCACTGGCCAACCGGTCTGTTTATCCACCCGAAGGACGTGATGGTTAGTCAAAACCTTTTGTTTCTAAAAAATTCCTTGAAACAAACCTTAACCCCACTGACCATTCAGCTAGTTCATCCACCCAGATGACTGCATGGTTATTCAGAACTGTCTCTGTCCCAAAAAAATTTCAGACTCAAACTCTAAACCTACTGACCAACCGGCTGGTTCACATAGTAATTGATTAGACACTTGGTCAGAACCATTCCTGTCCCAAAAAAATTTAGGCTCAAACCCTAAACCTACTGATCAACCAGCTAGTTCATCTCTCGAGTGACTAGATGATTAGTCAGAACTCTTCCCATTCTAGAATTGTTTCAAATCTAACCCAAGATCCACTGATCAATCGACCGGTACACCCCCACTGATAACTGGACGTTTAATCAAATATTTTCCTTACCTTGAATTCTCAGATCAAAAATCCTAAACCCACTAACCAATCAGCCGGTTCATCCAATGGGCAACCGGACGGATGGGCAACCAGACGGTTAGTCAGCCCCACCTCCCAAATTTTTGAAAATAAAAAATAAACCCCTTGGCCAGTTAGTCAGAGGCTCTACCCTTAGTTAATACATCCCATTTCCCTATAGGATATAAATCGGCCAGTTTAACTGTGTTTTCATGGTGTTATATCGTGCTTATATGTGTCCCCCGATCGCGTTGTTCTATTTTCTTTGTTGAGTCACATGTTTTTTCCCGTATTTTTAGGACTATTAAAAATCAAAAGAAAAAAGAATTTAAGAAATAAATAGTGTGTGTTTGCATCCTCTGACCGTGTCATCTTAATCGTCCTTTCTTTCCCTTTAATTCTTAAAGGAAAGGAGAGAGAAAAATAGTTTAAGAGAAAATTTATTTAAAAATTTCAAAAAAAAAAAAAAATTAGAGAAAAATTTCAACTCTTACAAGTCTTTTAGAGTTCGAGTCAAAAAGAGTTTGTATTTCTAGCAAGTCTAGGAGTCCATCCTTAGCAGGTCGGGAGCGAAACAATTTTCAAAGGAGAGAATTTCCCGTTCTCATACATGTTGAATCCACAATTGACCAATCACTTTAGGATATTGTGAAAAAGATGCTTTTGAATTTTGACTAGTAGTCTATCTCATTGATACTTCTTCTTTGCAATTAGGGGGCAGTGATCCATGCATTTTCAAGCTTAAATATCAAAAATTTCAGTTTCATGGAAATTGAATGTCAAAAAACCTAATGGAAGAATTTTGTTTGAAATCTAAATACTCAGGTGAGAATCTAAGAGATTATTAAGAGAAGCCATGACTTCTTTTCTTCGCCAACCCCTCATTCACCAGAAGCAAGTTAAATTCTCAAAGATAATAAGATATCATATCAATGTCAAGACTTTCTCTTGTTTAAAGCTCACTTATTCCCTTCCCTATCTTGGACGATTCATCTTTAAAAAAGAAAAAATGAAGAAGAAGAAAAATTCTGCTAGACTGAATTCTTGAAAAGGGCGGTCTAGGCAAAAGTTAGGGCATAAAAAAAAAGAAAAAGAAAAAAAACTCCAAAGAATATAGGTTTGCATGTATCTTCCTTAAAATGAGCATTCCCGGTGATTGGATGCCTTCATTTAACCACTGCATATAATCCTGATGACCTTATACTAGATTTTTAATTTTCCACTTGCCAGCCCTTTGTGCTTAAATAGTTTGGATGCTCCTAAAAAAATGCGAAGTAAAATGCGGATCTCGATTTGAACTGTAGATAGTGCTACCCCATGCAATCTCAATATATACAACAATAACTTAGATAAGAAGGAAATGCACTGTCTCTGTCAATCTGTCAACAACAACGCAAGTAGTATCAAAACTTCTGGCTGGTTATGGCAGCCTCCCAGAAAATCAGTGGTCATATGCTCCCACTTCCGCTGCGGAATCTCAAGTGGCTGAATTGCTTCACTAGGCTTCCGATGTTCCGTCTTCACTCTTTGATAGACCATACAAAACTTTGCTATATTTGACTTCATATCACTTCACCAAAAATGTGCCTTAAGATTGTGATACATCTTTGTTCCTCCTGAGTGAATAGAGAAACTAATGCTACGAGCTACAACTCTTGAACGCAGTTGTAGACACCCCCTTTTTTGTAGTTATTAGTTATTAAATTATTTGTGGGCTTTATTATTAATTAGAGTGAGTTATTGAGTTTAGGCCTAGTAATGTGTCTACAACTGCGTTCAAGAGTTGTAGCTCGTAGCATTAGTTTCTCTATTCTCGTAATGTGACATAATTAATTAATTTGGTCCAATTCAGTCAAATTGTCATGTTCAGCTGTCAAGTCCAGACTACTAGTTGATTTTAGATGTCCACTCCAGTCCAATGGCTAGATTTTTATTTTATATTATTTAGTTTGTCTAGATAATTTAGGAAAATAATCTAATTATCCTTGATGCAAGATTAAATCAATGATATATATGGTTGGAGATGATAAATCCCGGATATGGTACATCACGTATGCAAAATCAGAGATATCTACCGAAATTAGGGTCAGATAATGCATCATAGAATTTGAGCCATCAATATTCATTTTAAAAGTCTTTTAGTCTTTTGCATCATAGATCATTCAGAGAGCGTCACCGAGTCTTCTCGACAAGCTACTTCAAAGGTAACTTTAATAACTTTCTAGTTTAGAAAATTCATAGAGGTGTCTCCAATTCCTTTAGTCACATTTCTATTATTAAAATCAAAAAAGTCTTTTACATTTCTTAGTCTAAGTTTAGGACCGAAATGTAGATTACTTCTCGTACGACTAGAGTCGAACTATGATGTTTTTGATTCCGGTTAGTCCAACTCTATACGTAGGCAATTCGACCCCTGATGTCGAGTTCATGCCAAAATATAAAAATAAATTGAGGATGACTTTTATTACATTTTGTATGCTGCATGTTTGTAAGGCAAAAAATCAATAGAAACGAAATAGACACATAGAACGGGTGCTAACACCTTCCCGCTACATAACTTGGTCGACGAACCTGTCTCCAGGTTTTCGATAGATAGTCATCCTTCTGGGATATTTAGAGTCATTTCTGATTTTTTTATTATTTTCCCTAATCGAATAAGATAGCGACTCTTAAAATCCTTCTTTTAGGGAGATTTTTTCGAGCCGGTTTCCTACAGCAGTCTTTGGCACATCCCCAGCCCTAACTTTCAGTTGACAGTATCCAAAATGCAAATCTAGCTTGGAGAAAAATCTTGCTCCCTAAAGTTGGTCAATTAAATCATCTATGTGTGACAAAGGATAGTTGTTACGGTTGATGATCTTGGTTAACTCACGGTAGTCGACGCAAGGTCCCAAAGTGCCATCTCTTTTCTTGATGAATAAAACAGGGGCACCCCAAGGTGGCACATTAGGGCGAATAAACCCCTTATAAAAGTAACGCTTAAAACTGTTATCGTGAACTCAACCTCATGATCAATGGGTTTTCCTGGCAACTTCTCGGGATATATCTTTAGGAAGTTACGTACTAGTGATATGTCTGATGTCTAGAGATCTTCATGATTAGAATTGAGAACGTGTTTAGTGTAACCCTCACAGCCCACAAAAATGACGGGTCTCGTTAGGGGAGACTGTAACTGATAAAACACTTGCCTTTAAACCCCAAATGCCAGACTTAGCTCAATCTGATAGACAGAATTGGACTCGTGTCTCAAAGTAAGCTAGCAAGGCATGGTAGGATTTTAACCAATCCATACCTAGAATCACGTCAAACTTAAAATTTTCTAAAGGAGTTATATTTGAAGGAAGGTTTCTATCACATATGTGAATCATACAGTTCCTTAATACAGACTTATTTATCAAAGGATCCCCAACTGGAGTACCCATGGACAACTCAAAGTCAAGAGATTGGGGTTTAACCGCAAGATGACGTGCAAATGAAAAAGAAACAAAAGAGTGTAGCACTAGAGTCAAATAGTGCATTTGCATCAAATGAATTAATCTGAATGGTATCCGCCACCACATCTTTCACACCTTATGCATCCTTTCCTGTAATATTGAACATTTTGCAGTAATCTTGGGTTTTTACCTCATACTAACTGACTAGTTCTTTGTATTGTGCGGAAGTTATGCTTCTTGCGACTGATCCTTGCAGTCCAGATTGCCTCGATGCTGGAACGAGACAACATCTGATATGGTGACCTGTCTATCCATACTTGAAGCATGCTACTGTATCCCAATGGAAACTTGGACCGTTATTCACTTGTTCCACGTCTGAAAAATAGGGTCTCAACCTATAGATATCAACATTTGGACAAAGCTCTGACTAGGACCCTTAGGGAAACTTTGACCCTGAACATAAGTCTGGCCTCTCTGACTAAAAGAAATTTATGAAGAAGCGTGTCTGCACTTTCCATCTCTTCTGCTAATTGTGACTGAGCTAGCTCTGGTCAGTCTCTCTTGCCTGCCTTGGTATCTTATCTCACTCTATAGTCCCGTTCTTCTACCTCAATGGTCTTTGCAATGTCCATATGTTCAACATAGGTGTCAATCGAGATTGAGACAATACATTTCTTAATACTAGGCTTGTGACCCTAAGTAAACATCTGTACCCTCAAATTCCCACATGCCACTAACAGCTTATCATAACGAGAAAGTCATGTAAGCTTGACCTCATAGTTGGAGACATTCTCATTGCCCCCTGCCTTAGGTTGAGATAGTCACGAAACATCTGTTCTTTCACACTATGCGAAAAATAACGATTATAGGAGAAATTCTTAAACTGATCCCATGTCATAGTGTTGAGTTCTTTCACTGTCTTATTTTCCTTAATGGTTTTCCACCAATGCTTTGCTTCCCCATCTAGCTTTTACACCGTGATTCTATATTTTACTTATCAGTGCAACTCATAGGCCTTATGTAACGACCCCGAAATCCAGAGCTTCATCGCTCCGAACTCCCGGAGCATGAACCTACCACATCACATCAAACTTGTTTACTGACACATACTTCAGAGTTTCTAACTAGACATAAACTCAAATTCTTCAAATACAAGGTTACAAAAAGAACTTGCTTAAACTTAAACTATTAGAACTTAGGTTCTTTACAACTAAGTTCTTTATAGAATAAGTTAACAATACCGACCCACATAGGGGTCTTACTAAACAATAGTGGTGGGCTCTCCGGAATTCAAACAGACTCTAAACCCACTCCTGAGCATTCTACAGTTAATCGTTACCTGCGGAAGGGAATTAAACGAAGAGTGAGCTTTTTAGAGCTCAGTAAGGTCGTTCAAGGAACAACCGAAGGAATTACAAAATGATTCAAAAATCCAATCGATGATAATTTTTCAACACATTTCAAACTATCATAAACAGTTTGATGATTTTTCAAAACGATCACAACGATCATAAACAGTCACCAAAACGATCATTTGAAGATCATATTCAAAGCCATCATTTTAAAATACAATGATGATTTTCCAAAGGATTTCAAAAAAAAAAAAAACATAGATACTTCAAGGGCCACATGGGGAAGGTTTTCAGATAATCACAAACAGTTTGGTCACAATACGGGGAAGAGTTTCAACTCAATCCCCTTCAATCAGATACCAGGACATTTATTTTCAATCATTTTCAAAACAATCATTGTAAGTACAATGTAAGCAAATTCAAAGATATTGATTATGGGCAGAGACAATGCCATTCAGGTAATGCATAGAAAGTGTACACATGCATGATGTACGATAACTACCCCTTTCCATCGATCAAGGAACTAGCCTTGCATAATTACGTAGGTTCAAAGTATCCTTATAACACCTTCCTTAGAACAGATCCCCAGGTCAACACATAAAACAACAATCACATAATCAACAAGAAATTCAATGCTTGGCATGCAATAAAAATGAGCATTAACATGAATTCAAATAACCGATATCAATTAGGGTTTCAATGACAATTAAACATGTTGATACTAACTCACCACTCATGACTCAAGAATTGCCACAAAAAAATAGTAAGAAGAAATACGAATAGTTATTGAATTAGACATAACAATTCAGAAGAAAGAATGCAAATAGTTATCGAATTTGCTCAACATGCAATAACATGCGAGCATCAATAAGATTTTCAAATAATAGATTCAAGTTCAATGTTGGTGTTTCCTTGGGAATAACATGTTGATATCAATGCATATCTCAGTGTTTGACAATAGCAATAAACAAATCGAAAGGATACTTATGAACACAAGTTATCAAAATTAGGGTTCGAATAGAAATCCTTACTCGGGGTTCAGATAGAAACCCTTACCTGGATCCGAAGCTAAATTATCCTAACCCAAAAGTGTTTTGCTTCAACCTAAACGGAACAATCAAATGATCAAAATACAATCTATACTACGATATTATAAACTCAATACTAACTCACGCATATTCTCAAAATGAACCCCCTCATCGGGTAGACAAAATTACCAAAAACACCATTCTCATACTTAACTTACCGAAATAGCCTTCCGTAAATAAAATCACTGAAATATCCCTATTGTATGTGAATTTACCCAAAAGTACCTTCTATAGGTAAAGTTATAAAAATACTCCTTATGGGTGGCAAATTACCAAAAGACCCCATGGTGATTCTGGTACTGAAAAATCTCTAAAATACTTTAACACACTATTTTAAGAATCCCAAAGTCATTTTTGGGCTAAAAAGTATCTAAGGGAATATTCGCTTGAAAATCCTGAATCGGTGTCCAGACCGAGTGCTCAGAAGCCGGTTCTACCAGCTATCGGCCTTAGAATGGCACAAAATTTAAAAAAAATGAAACATCTCAGTAATATAAAGTTTTCCTATAATTTTCAGATTAAAACAACTTGATTTGCTATGTCAAATAATTCGAGAATTTCTTTTAATCGATACCCTAATTAAGCATCTTTCTCGGATACCAAAAGTTTCCAAAATAGTCCATAGCGTACGTCATGTAACAAGAATGGGGGTCTCTTTTTTGTACTTTGTTATTCTTATCCAAATCATTTATAAAAATTACACAAAACTGCTAACCCTACCCCCCCCCCCTTTTAGTGATATTTACAGTCAATATTCAAATTGAAACACACACTATTATACCTTAAACACACAGTCTTTGTCTTTTTCCTCTGCCAAGACCTATTTGCACACGCGCGCGCGCGCGCACACACACTGCCACACATAAAAACACACCTTAAAACACCTAAAAACACACTCTAACACATCTAATACACATAAATTACACATACATACACACAATACACATAATCACACACCCCCGAAGCACACACTACACACACTATCACATAAACATACACTGGGCACACTCTAACACACACAACACACACTAAAACACACATAAATCTCAATAATTTCCTTCCTACACACACTTGTACACCTCATACCATTCATACACACACTTAATACACACAATTACGCCACAATTACACACAGACTCACACACTCGAAGCGCACACACACACACAACAACACACACTAGACACACACTGAACACATCTCGCATACATTGCATACACACATACACACACACACACAACACACACCTTCTACCTTACTCTCTCTCTCTCTCTCTCTCTCACACACACACACTCACACACACAAATACACCATAATTTCCCCATAATCCCACTGCCTGAATGCACACACAGAAAACACAAACTGTAACACAAAGTGAACGAACACACACACACACGCACGCGCGCGCGCGTGCTAAATTACACTAAAATTCACAAACTAAGTGAAAATCACCTTGGAAATTATCACCAATCCCCCCCTCTCTCTCTCTCTCCCTCCCCCCCCTTTATTTCCTACTCTAGCTTATTGCTTTGTTCTTCTTTTCTTTTCTCTGTTCTGTTTCTATTTTCTTTTCTTCCAAATTTAATTTTCTTTTCTTTTACTTTCTTGTCATTTAATTTCCTTTTTAAAATATAGCCTTTATTTTATACTCTCTCCGTCCCTAAAAAACTGATCATATTTCCTTTTTGGGCCGTCCCACAAAAAGTGATCACTTCTAAATTAGGAAAGATTCTATAAGTATTTTTACATACTTACCCTTTTTATACTTTTTTATTCTATTTCTCTCACCATATTTAATTCTATACCAACTCATTTTCTCTCTCCTGACCCACCACTTTACACTTTTTATTCTATTTCTCTCTCCACATTTAACACTCTACCAACCAATTTTCTCTCTCATGGCCCACTCTCTAAAGACTAAAATGGGAAAGACACAATATATAACCTAAATTCTTAATATACGTGCAAAGTAAAATGTATCAATCTTTTAGGGACGGAGGGAGTATTAAAATTGGTTAGTTCACATGCCAAGTAGGTGGTGGCTCCAAATTATGACGAATCCTTCTAAAAATCACACATACATGCCATTTTTCATTAAATGCAAAATAGCCACCAAAGTTTTTCAAATTTACAAAATGACCCCAAAATTTTTAGAATTTACATTTTGACCCCAAAATCGTTTTTAAGCTTCCATACTGTACTAATACCCGAGCATTGCTCAAAATTATCGCCCGTTTAATTTTTGGACCGTAGATGATTATTTTAAACCACTCGAAAAGTACCGGATATTACACCTTAATATCTTCTCAAGTTAAAAATTCAATTTTGTAGACACAAGGTTTCACATTTTTGGGCTACGAGTTTGACCTTGGCCTTGATTATTGGGCTCATTTTACTGATTCAGTTGAGCTTGCTGATTTGCCAGTAGCTATGGAAGTTGGGCTTGCTGATTCGCTAAGAGAGTCAAAATATCTAAAAGACTATTAAGAAGAGGTTGTGCCTTCCCATTACAATCCCTCATAATCATATTTTCACTCACAAGAAACAAGCCTGTTCTTATGCCGTCTTTAGAGTTCATGAGATAACACATCGATGTCGAGACTTTCTCTTTTCCTAAGCTCCCTCCTCTCTCCTAGCATGAACGACTTATCTAAAAATACACATGCTAGGCTGGAAACCTTGCACAGGGTGGTCTAGGCAAAAGTAAGGCACAAAAAAAAAAGACATTAAAATAATGTATGTTGAGTATATTCCGTTTAAAAACAAGCACTCACAGTTGTTATTGGAGGCCATAGTTAGGCCACCACATATTACCCAATTTACCTAACCTGATTTGTTTCACTTGCTAGCCATTTGAGCCGAATTGATTAGCCTTTCTTTCTATTGCCTATCATCCTATCATTGAGTTTGAATAAGTTTCTTTCCGTACGCCTATGTTGAGTATTGTTTTGCAATGTAGATCCAACATAGATGTTTATTTCTTATGGCAACCAAACTCTTTGGGGTGGAGAAGATGATGATTCAAATCTTCATGTTGTTTGTTTGACGCAGGAAAAAAAAGAGGCCACACAAATAAAAAGAAGTGTTGGTGAACAAAAGATAGATGAATAAGAAAACTTTAATTGAAGGTGTTAAGATCCAGCGAATCGATAGACATTGATTAGGTTTGAATGGTATATACTCAACATATTCAATGGTTTGAACTACATCAGACTTGATTTTCGAAATGGGGATATGTAAGCAGTTTAGTCACTATCTAGGCTTAGTCTCCATGAGCACACACAATGGGCACATGAGTTATATTTGGGTCTTTAGCCTTATTACTAGTGTTTCTTTACCTACACCTAGGCGACTTTTTGCCCCATGTAGAAAGTCCTGCTTGAAGTTGTGTTGTTTAACGAATTTGAATGCTCTTTTAGATTTTTGATGAGGCAAAACATGGAAAAAAAACAATGAAAAAAGGAAACATGAAGGAAAAACCAATGGTCCATGCAATTTGTGAGCTTGATTTTGTGGCACCATGTGTTGTCCTTCGTATGACTTGTAGGGTGGCTGATTCAAGGCGATAGTTATTTTGATATACTATTCATGCTTATTAATGACTACAAAAATGGGGTATCTATAGTAAGAAATGAGCATCAACATGAATTCAAATAACTGATTAAGGCTCGATATTAGGGTTTCAATGGCAAATAAACATGCTGATATCAATTCATCACTAAGAGTTCAAGAATAGCCATGAACAAAGCAGAAGAACGAATACGAACATAAATTGATGAATTTGAGGTTCGGATAGAAACCCTTACCTCGGGGTTCAGATAGATATCCTTACCTGGATCCGGAGCTAAGTTATCCTAATTGAAAGATCTTCTGTTTTAACCCAAACGAAACAATCCAATTATCAGAATATAATCTATGATGCGATACTATAAACCCAATACCAACTCACTCCTATTCTCAGAATGACCCACTCACCAGCATGTAAAAGTACCAAAATACCCCTCTCGTATAAAATTACAAAAATTAGCCCTCTCATATCTAAATCACCAGAATATCCTTCTCGTAAGTAAAATCATCAAAATATCCCTATCGTATGCGAATTTGCCAAAAACATCCCTCTTGTAGGTAAAATTAACAAAACATCCCCTCTTAGGTAAAAAATTACCAAAACACACCCTAGTGGCTATCGCACCGTAAAAATATAAAAAACATTTAAAAATACCCTTTTAAGCAACTTAAAGTGATTTTTGGACTAAAAAGTGCTTCGTAACATTTTTCGCTCGAAAACCCTTAACTTGTAACTAATAAGAGCGCTAAGAGACAAGTTTCGTTAAAAATAGCCATCGGCATGAAAATGCCACGAAATTTTACAATATAAAACATCAGTATTATAAGGTCCTCCTAAAGTTTTTAGACAAAAATAAGCTAATTTGATATATTAAATAAATCGAGAAAACCTTTTTTCATAGATACAATTATTTAGCATCCTTAACAGACACGAAAAAGTCTCGGAGAATTCCACAGTGTAGGTCTCATACAAATAACAGGGGTCTCTCTTTTGTACTTAGCCAAAATCTGATCAGAAACTATTTTTAAAACATAAAGTCTAGAACAACTAAAAACTAAAAACCACCTATAGCGAAAATTATGCTAATTGTTCCTAAATCACTACACAAGCTATCACACACCTTACACAACACATGCGCGCGTGCGTGCGTGCGCGCGTGCACACACACACACACAGTCTTCTCCCTCCCTTCTTTGCTGAAATACACAAAGACCATTTAACACGCACACACACGCGCCCACACACTAATACACATACAGACATATTAAACACTTAAAATACACACTAATACACCTAAAACATACACCTATAAACACACAGTTACATTCAGACACATATGAATTACACACACACACACACCATAGACACTGTTGCTTGCAAACATACAAAACACACACTTCATGCACTTGCTACACACCATTCTACGTACACAAATAATACACTACAACACACGCACATACCCACACATGCCCACACAATCATACACACACTCACACACAGTGCACACCCACGCTTCACTCTTTACACAAACACACGGAGCCTTGCACATATTAGAATACACACACACACACACACACACACACACACACTCTCTCTCTCTCCCCCCTGCACAACTTCCCTGAACATACACCAACACCCTCATGCACACACTTAAGTTGCTACACATGCACTCAGGAGAACACACGCACAAAAACACGCACCCACACATGCACGAGCGTGCACTCTGTGTGTGTGTGTTCTTACACAACATGCACACACTGCTTTATACACAGAGCACACACACCCCTTCACGGCTGCTAGAGTAGCCCTGTCCCCCCCGATTCACATAGCACAGTCCCTTAAAACACACACCCCCCACTTATGACTTATGCACACACACTGAAATTATATACTAAAAAAGAAGTTACCTTCAAAAAAATTTCCTCCAATTCTTCCAATTTTTCTCCTCCTCCTCTTCTTCTTCTGTTTCTTTCTCTGAATACTCTCTACCAAATTACTCGGTTCGTTTATTCTTCTTTATTTCTTTTCCTCTCTCTCTCTCTCTCTCTTTCTAATTTGTTGATTACTCACCCCAAGTAGAAGGTGGCAACATTACACAAAACATTTCTAAAAATTTAACACATGGCTGGCACTAATCACCCATTTTCAAAATTACAAAATGGCCCCACCACTTTTCATAATTACAAACTAACCCCAAAACTTCACATAATTATATTTTGACCCCAAAACTATTTGAGCCTCTCATACTATACTAATTCTCGATTATCGTTGAAAGTTATCGCTCTTTTGTTTTCATGACCAATAGATAATTATTTTAGACATCTCTAAAAAGTACGGAGTGTTACATTCTCCCTATCTTATAAAAAATTTGTCCTCGAAATTTAATATTTCTTAAATTGTTGCTCCTAATTATGTCCAATCGCGATATCGATCGACCTACACTTCAAATATTAATATTCTTGCATTGCAAGCTCCCCCTTGCCAGACATAAATTTTCACATGTTTACGGTCACTAATACTAATGTAGTGTAAAACGATCTTGAGCTTCACCCTAGCTCCATTTATACCATTACTAGTTGCTAAACACTGAAGCCTCCCTTAATTTACAATGGTTGCTGAAAGTCCAAATGAATTATAACAATTTACTGTAAGCCCAATTTGTGACCCAGTTATTAGGTTCTCCCCCCATTATACAAATTTGATCTCGGATTTTATATTACTTATAACGTTTAGGCATTGCGCTTTCGCTGCGTAACTTTCATAAGAACCGGCATAGTGGCAGAGCCACATCTAACCTTCGCACCCAAATTCATGTCCCACAAATACCCAAGTGTAAAATTCATGTTCCAACCGTCATGCTAATCATCACTTAGGTTTTATAGACACAGAACCACTTTTAACTTCAAAATTTTTCTCACTAACATTTGGATTTCACAATCACATGTAATGAGTTCCAGAATGGAATTTTTTATAGAAAATTTCTCTTGCTTCTAACCTCAAGACACAACATCACCTTTCAAAAATCTCAAAATCTCACAATCTGAAGGTGTAAAGCTATATATCCTTTCATTACCTCCATCTAGTTGTACGCTACATTGCTGCTCTACAACCTTGGTTAGGTTTTTGGCAACTAGTAGCAATTCTCCTACCATCCTGAGCCAGCTTCACCCAAACAAAAGACGTCGTTGTAATGTTACATATAACCTCCAAGACACAATTGACAACATCCATAGCAACTTCAGTAAACCATACAGCAATTTCAAATATCTCACCATACTATAAGATTCAGATTATAACTTAGGATTCCACAATCCAACCAACCGGATCATTACTCGACATCAAAATATTTATGACTTAGCTAGTACGCAACTCACCAAACTAAATTTACTCCCCTCCAAATTCAATGCATATAAAATGAATTTACTCAATCTCTAATCCATCATGCTTTATATTGATAATACACCAGGCTATACTCTTTACACAGTCTACTTAATAGTAGCAAGCTTAACTTCAAGCCTATGGTGTACTAAAGTACTATGCAATGACATATGACGTGCACTATACAAAATCCAACATTGAGTTCTAATTTCCATTCTTATCACCTCATCAACCTCATACTAACGTATAGGTGATCAAAATCTACGCCCATACAAAGCCATAATTTGGAGTAATCTCAACTTTGACATAGCCAATATGGATAACCAATTCCTATAAGCACTTACATATTACATCAAAAATGGGTAAACTGTAACCACTATGTTTTTGCTGCGCACTTTGATGTCTTAAATCAAACAAGTTCAAATTACTACTGCATCCATCATAGAGAAACGAGTTACCATAAAATGACACAAAAATGTGATTCTACACACGCATGTATCACATCTCCACTAGTTTTTACGACTCTAAATGATCACATCACTTATGACTTCCAATCACATCACTTACCAAAATTTATAGTCTTACCCTCTAATCAACTTCTTTGGTTAATGCTTATAATCCTTGAATTCCAAAGGAAAGTAACACGGGGTCTACTATAGCTTGCTCGGCCAAAATCTCAATCTTCTACAGAAACATCAAATAAATTGTCAAAACCCAATCCACGCTCTCAAAGCCTAATCTAAATCACAGGTTATCTTAGGCATATGAGTCTACAGAATCTCATTCCTAGTTGCTCTGATACAAACTATAACGACCTAGAAATCCAGAGCTTCGACACCCCGAATCCTCAGAGCGTTAATACATCAAATGCTGCTCGCTGATAGAAATAGTCTCGACTCAAATGCAACTTCCAAAACATACTAGAGCTTCTAAATAGGCACTAACCTAACTTCTCCAAAGTACACAGCCATAAAAATGTAAACTACTAAAACTTGAACTTAGGTTCAATGCAAAACTAGCTAATTAGTACTGACCCACGCACAGATTCTTACTACTCAAAATAGTGGTGGGCACTTCAGAATCTCACTCAGGCTCTAAACCCTTCCCTGAGCAATCTACTGGTGTTCTTTACTTGCAGAAGGAAACAAAGGAAGGTGAGCTTTTGAGATCTCAGTAAGGTTGCTCAAGAACCAAGAGAAAGAATTACAAAACGATTCAAGATTCGATTCGATGATAGTTTTTTGAAGAATTTCAAACAATCACACATAGCTTGATAACAATATGAGAAATAGTTTCAACTCAATCCCCTTGGACCAGGCATCAAAACTATCATTTTCAGACACAATATAAACAAGTTTAGATGATATTGACCATAAGCACATGCAAAACTACACAGGCAATGCGCAATATAGACTACATATGCATATGTACAATAACTAGTCCATCAAGGTACTAGCCTCAATTCCATAAAGGAAGCATACCATCCTTATAACGCTTCCAAACAGGGCAGAATAGACTCCCATGTCTGTATACAGAATAAAACAATCCCTGAATCAATAAAAAATTTAATGTTCGGCATGAAATAAGAAATGAGCATCGGTATGAATTCAAAAAACCAACTAAGGCTCGATATTAGAGTTTCAATGGAAAATAAACATGCTGATATCAATTCATCACTCAGAGTTCAAGAATAGCCATGAACAAATTAGGAGAATGACTACAAACACAAATTGATGAACTTGAGGTTTGGATAGAAACCCTTACTTCAGGGTTCAGATAAAAATCCTTACCTGGGTCCGACGTTAAGTTATCCTAACTGAAAAATCCCCTGCTTTAACCTAAATGGAACAATTCAATTATCAAAATATAATCTATGATACGCTACTCTAAACCCAATACCAACTCACTCCTATTCTCAGACTAACTTACTTACCAGGCATGTAAAATGACCAAAATACCCCTCGCGTGTAAAATGACCAAAATTACCCCTCATATCTAAATCACCAAAATATCCTTCTCGTAAGTAAAATCATCAAAACATCCCTATCGTATGTGAATTCACCGAAACATCCCTCTTTTAGGTAAAATTACCAAAATACCCCCTCTTAGATTGAAAATGATCAAAGCACCCATGGTGGCTATCGCATCGAAAAATATAAAAAACATTTAAAAAAAAATACCCTTTTAATCAACCTAAAGTTATTTTTGGAGTAAAAAGTGCTTCAGAATATTTTTCGCTCGAAAATCCCTAACCAATATCTAATTAGAGCGTTCAAAGATTGGTTCTGTTAAAAATAGTTATCGGCATCAAAATGGCACTAAATTTAGAATCTAAATCATCTCAATAGTATAAGGTCTTCCTAAAATTTTCAGACAAAAATAAGCTGATTCGGTATCTATTTCTATACTCTCTAAAAATAAAACTTTTTTTTGGTGTAACACCTCTTTGGTGTTACACAATTAACTACCTAAAACGATGACACTACGCTATGAGAAATTTCTTAAAACATTAGACAAAAAAACATTAAAAAGTAAAATAACTACCTATATGTTTGGTTTTCACATTTTAAAACATTTAAATATCATATTTAATTTTTGAACAAATTTCAAACAAATTTATTGTTGTGTATGGGGAAATTTAAAATACATTAAAAACTATAGTGAAAATATGGTTTAAAGGCCAAGCTTGCTGTTAGATCCCGAATATTTAAATTTGTTTTAAGAAAATGATTTTTGTGTTTAAAGGCGTTTTCATAATTTCTTCCTTTTAGCGCATGGGTCTAAGAAGCAACTCAGATTTTTCTTTTTGAAAACTCAGTTATACTTTTGGGGTTAGATGACCCAATTTAAATTTGGGCTTCAGTTTAACTAATGTATTAAATTAGAGAATTTCGGGACGTAATGGGTATTGTGTAATTCTAATTTTTTTAAGGAATATAATTATTTTTCTTTTAGGTATCTTATAGTATATATACAATACATATTCTTAAGAACACGAGAAACTTTAGGAGAGCCTCCAAAGAATCCATAGGAAGAGATTTCCTGGGATTTTTCAAATTGCTTTGATGTAAGTTTAATTCGATTATTTAATTGAGGTTTTAGTAGGAACCATAAGAATTTTTGTTGTTGTTCGAACCTAATTGGAACCTTGAGTATGTTAATTTTTAGGGCTTTTGATACAATTTGATGCCAAGGAAATGGGGTTCGTGCTTACTTGGAGGTGCCAAAAAGGATGTAATCCGTATGAGCTTCCAAGTAGGCAAAGTGGGAGACAACAAGGATGGACTAAGGGCTGAGAGCAAGCTCCCCAGACAGGTCGCGAGGGCTGGCAGCACTATGTAGGTAGGGCGACGACGAGTAGGGCCGGCAGTCCAAGTCAAGGTCTGAGTCAGGGGTGCAACGTCAAGGGTCTGATGTCAGAAGTCCAAATGTGTTTCTCTCACTAGAACTCCAGAGAGAATGGGCTTTTTAGAGAGAGAAAGTGAAAGTGTCAAATGAGAGAGAAGTGACTGAATAAGCTCCCAAAGTCCACTATTTATAGGCAAAAATATGTATGTGTCATCAGCCGACACGTGTCGTCCCCTGGGAGTGACACGTCACCAGGGGGTCCAAAGTACCAATTCTCCGTTGGACTGCCGGTCCCCGAGTTCGTGCCGCCTGCCTTTGTAACATATCTCTGCCTGTCTGAAGAGACTGACCATACCGCGGTAGCATGGTCAGAGTAGCATGTTGCCCCAGCCACTGATCCAAGCCTTTACTGAATCCCACAAGATGCGTCAAGAAACGCGCGAAGATCCTGACAGCGGTGAGGGTTGCCCCTGTAGCCAGCTGCCAGGCGGACTAGGCGCGGTGCCCTCCAAGGACCTGCTCCCGTCCCGGAATGACATGGGGGTCATTGCCCTAGTGGTGTCGACGATCAAAGGTAACATGAGTGGGCATGCTCGCAGCTCAGTGCTCAGAGTCCGTTGCAGGGGGTCTTCGTGCCAGAGCCCGCCGTGATTATGCCGGTGATGGCTTTAAGGTTGTGAGCCCATCCCGCTGTGAGGGACGGAGCCCTCTGTGATTGTGCCGGTGATGGCTTAAGGGTTGTGAGTCCATCCCGCTGCGAGGGCCGGTGCCCCTGGTGATTGTGCCGACGATGGCTTTAGGGTTGTGAGCCCATCCCGCTGCGAGGGCCGGAGCCCCCAGTGATTGTGCCAACTATGGCTTTAGGGTTGTGAGCCTATCCCGCTGTGAGGGCCGGAGCCTCCAGTGATTGTGCCGGCGATGGCTTTAGGGTTGTGAGTCCATCCCGCTACGAGGGCCGAAGTCCCCGGTGATTATGCCGACGATGGCTTTAGGGTTGTGAGCCCATCCCGCTGGGAGGGCCGGAGCCCCTGGTGATTGTGCCGGTGATGGATTTAGGGTTGTGAGCCCATCCCGCTGCGAGGGCCGGAGCCCCCGGTGATTGTGTCGGTGATGGCTTTAGGGTTGTAAGTCCATCCCGTAAGTACATAACATGATTACGGTGCACGGATGCGGCAACTATCATCGCGAGACAACACCTGGTGCCGAGGCACATATCATGAGAATGGCATACGAGAGCGACGACAAGTGTCGCGAAGTGATAGCTAGACGATAATGCAAGGCCGTGAGCGACGGTTGTCGCGACGATGACGTGCGGGCAATGAAGAGCGTCGTGCGCCCACTGGTGAATGAGCGCCATACAATGTGTTGAGTGAGATGCCAGCAGGGGCGAGCAGCCTCCCCCAAAGACAATGTTGTCCGACCCCCTTCTAAAGAGGGTGGCCGACCCCCTTTCTCAAGAGGGTGGCCGACCCCCCTTTAGAGAGGGTGGCCGAACCCTTTTAAAGAGGGTGGCCGACCCCCTTCTTAGGGGGGTGGCTGACCCCCTTCTCAGGGGAGTGGCCGACCCCCTTCTCAGGGTGGTGGCTGACCCCCTCGGGGGATTCGCACTCGGTATTTGATCGCCCATCTGAATGTTCGAGTGATGAAGCACTTTGATCGGCTGATGGCGTTGAGCAATTGACTGGTAAATGGGTGATGTGTCGCGCAACATGGGTCCCTTAGCGGGCCCTGAGGTGCGGTCTGGATAGGTTGGGAACATAAGCTCCCTGCGTGTGGTGTGCGCGGAGGGGCAACCCGAGCGGGTGCCGCACGCATAAATGGTGTTGCTGGCGATCGGGTAGCGGTAACCATGAATGATGCGAAACAAAGTGACGATGTGTTGTAATGGAAACACAGTGCGTCAGAAAAAAATTGAGCGCGAAAAGGCGTAACCGGTGAAAAATGAGAGCTAGTGGATTTTTGGGGGGAAAAAAATGGTTTGAATTTTGAATGGGTGGTTGAGATTGAAAGGTGGCCCACCCCTATAAATAGTGAAGGGGGAAGAGATTTTTGCAAAAAAGCTCATTTGCATCTTTGATCAAAAGAGAGAGAAAAGGCAAGAGAGAAAAAAAAGCGAAATGGTGAGAGAAGGAAAACAGGTGGCCAAAGGGTCGGCCGACGATGGGGGTTGGCGGGGGTGGGGAATGGGAAAGAAGAGGGGAAGGAAGAAGGAGGAATGAGAAAGGAAGGAGGGAGGAAAGAGGGGAAATGGGAGCACGAGGGAGAGGAGAGGAAGGGAAGGAAGGGAAGGAAGGGAAGAGAGAGGGGAGAGGGTACTCCATGAAGCCTCAAAATTGAATCTATACACAATTAGGCTAATTGATGGATGGTGAAATTGGCTTGAATAGGTAAAAAATATGCCGATTTGGTAAGCCGGTCCACCACGACCCAAATCATATCATAACCCCAAGTCGTCTTGGGTAACCCACCCATAACTTCCACTCAGAAATTTCTAATCTCTGTATAGTTCCTGTTGGCTTCTGATGTTCAGCTTTTATTTGGTGACACACCAACCATCGAGACACAAATTTTGCTATGTCCCTTTTCATTCTTGACCACCAAAAATGCTCTTGAAGATCATGATACATCTTGGTGCCTCCCGGATGCACCAAAAAATATGAACCACGAACTTCAGATAACAAAAATCGCCTCAATTACTCATGATTAGAGCCACACACCTGACTGCCAAACTGTAACACTCCCTCACAAATAGTCCCAAACTCATTCGATTTCCTACTTCTAATAGCTTCAATGATCTTGGTGATCTTAGGGTCGGTCGCATGTGCTGTCTTAGTTTTGCTAATCGATGTGGACTGAACTTCCATAGCTACTAACACCGTATCATATCTCGGGCATCTAATCTCTAGGTCTGATTGCCTCATCTCCTTTGACAACTGATGATGTATCATAGTCAATGCTGCTAAATTCCCAATACTCTTCTTACTTAGAGCATCGGGCACTACATTGGCCTTGTTAGGCTGATAATGAATTGAGCAATCATAATCCTTCAGAAGCTCTAACCATCTACGCTATCTAATATTAAGCTCCCTCTGAGTAAAGATATACATGAGACTCTTGTGGTATGTGTTGATCTCACAAGTCTCTCCGTATATGTAATGCTTCCATAATTTCAAAGCGAAGATAATGGCTGCCAGTTCGAGATCGTGAGTCAGATAATTTTGCTCAGGAATTTTTAATTGCCTCGATGCATAAGCAATGACCTTCCCATGCTGCATCAGAACACAACCAAATCCTCTCACTGTAGGTTACAAACCCTTCTGAACCTGACGGCAACGTCAATACTGTTGCAATCACTAATCTCTGCTTTAGCTTCTGAAAGCTAAACTCATAGTCATCAGTCCAGACAAACCGCACATTATTTTGCATCAACCGAGTTAACAGTCCCACAGTCTTGATGAAACCTTCTATAGATCGTCCGTAGTAACTTGCTAGGCCTAGAAAACTGCGCACCTCATTCACTAAGCTAGGCCTCTGCCATTCGACAACCGTTTTAATCTTTTCGGGGTCTAGAGGAATACCATCCTTCGACGTCATGTGTCCAAGGAACCCAATCTGCTGAAGCTAAAACTCACACTTTGAGAGCTTCGCATACAACTTGTGGTCTCTCTGCCGCTACATCACCAGTCGCAAATGCTCCATATGCTCCTCCTCGGACTTCAAGTATATTTTTATATCGTCAATGAATACGATGACAAACTGATCCAAATAATCCTTGAATACCCATTCAATAGATCCATGAACGCTGCTGGTGCATTCGTCAAACCAAAAGGCATGACAAGATATTTATAATGTCGTTAGCGTGTTCTGAACACTATCTTCTGAGCATCTTCCTTTCTCACCTTTACCTGGTGGTACCTGGACCTTAGATCTATCTTCGAAAAATAACAAGCACCCTGAAGCTGATCAAACAAATCATCAATGCGAGGCAATAAGTACTTGTTACAAATTGCAATCTTGTTCAACTTTTTGTAACAAATTTTTGTAATCAATGCAGAATCTCATAGTGTCATTATTCTGTTTCATAAAGAAGACTGGAGCACCCCACGGGAATACACTGAGACTTATGATTCCCTGATCAAGAAACTCCTGCAACTGCTCCTTCAGCTTTTTCATCTTAGCTGGAGCCATACGATATGGAACCTTAGAGATAGGCTCTAAACTGGGAACAAGACCAATCATGGATACTGTCTCACGATCAACAAGCTCTCCTAGCAACTCCGTAGGAAGAACATCCAAATATTTCTCTACCATAGGGATAGATGACAGCTCAGGACCACTCTGACGTGTGTATCGACGACGTGTGCAATATATCTCTGACAAACCCGACGTGGTAACCGCTGTGCTTTAATAGCCAAAATAATACTAACCAACCCACTTGGTTTAGACTCGGGATAAACAAACTCAGATTGACCCATAATATCAACTACGAACTAATTTCCCATGAAAACCCACAGATGCATGATTAGAGGATAACCAATCAATGCCTAGTATGATGTCAAAGTCCAGAATAGCTAATCGTGATCTCTACCTCCAATACGAACAGTACAGTCACACAGAATAGTAGAAACAATCAAAGACTCTCCCATATCGCGGCGTAAAAGTAAGGGATACAAAGGAATACGACGCTCTAGAATCAAACAATATATGTGCATCTAATGAATCAACCAGAAGTGTACCTGACACCATGTCATTAGATGCTGCATCAACCTGAGTATACATAGAAAAGATTCGGGCTGATGTCCTAGGCCTCTGCCCCAAAAGACTCCTTCCGGTCTCTCTTTTGGCCACCCTACCTATCATGCCCCCAAAAATTAAGCCATGATTGCAATCAAATTTCCTGAAATACCGTTATAAATCTGGTGACATCGGTTACAAACAGAGCAACTAATCCCTTTAAAAACAAAATGTCCCCAAACAATAACATTCTAGTACAATCCTTCCACTTAATAATTCCTTACATAACAAATTACTAAGCGCAACTGCTAAACAAATTACACAAAATTAATTCGATCAAATTGCCCACATCCGGGCGAAGTTCTCAAAATAAACTACAATGTCTAATTAACTACAAAGAACTCCCAAAACTCCAACGCCGTCACACGGATCCTTAGTCGTTTTCTTGATTTGTGGCAAGGGGAAATGTAGAGTAAAAAGGTGAGCTCAAATAGCCTAGTAAGGTACCAAAACTTACAGAATCTCAAAGCAAAACTAATGGAATCGAACAACAAAAACTCGATGGAAATGAGTAAATCATATCTTATTATCAAACATCGAATTAAGCATTTAATCCTAAACATGTTTATATAATATGCAGAGAAATGCTACACAACAAAATACACAATGACTATGTTGGTCATAAGACCCAAATGTTGAACCAAACGTACAAAAGTCAAACGTGTACTACCGGTAGCATGCTGGATGTCCATTGATCGCTAGCATAAACATACAAGTGTCCAAAGGACCCTTTCAAATTGAGAGTTGTTCAACATAGTCCTTACTAGTCATAAATTGCCGAGCACAATAATATGTATCGAACAAGATTAAATCCATTTACAATTGTAGAAATTAAAAAAAGGTGCACAAGTACTCCGAAACAATAAAATAAATTGGGCTTTGAATTCAATATGCCAGTTAACGTGTGAACAGTTCCTTGGTAGATGAATTCTTGGAATGGATATTTCTGGTTGGTAGTCAAACTAGTGATAGGGAAGAGAAGAATGGACCACAAATTCAAGCCATGTTTCATTGAATAAATACAAGGAAAACAAAGCTTTAACAAAGTAAGTGAGCTCTGAATCTATAAGGTAGAAACAAAAAACACCACTGGCTAGCAAGAGGCATGAGAAGTCAAATGGATAGAAAATAGCACAGCATTAAAGTGCTCCGGCAACAATAAAAAAAAACAGCCGAAACAGTACACTTCCGGAAATTTACTGTATTGCGAAGGATAATGAACAACTGGGTTATCCACCACAAATCTTAAATCCCAACAAGAAGAAATCCCTTACCAGAGGTGAAATCAGAAAAAGTGCCTTATAAAACAATTAAATCAGGCCATACAAAATATATAATACAATTAAGTCACAAAAAAATAGTGAGATGTGAAATTCCATAGGTGAGAACGTATACCAAATAGAATTGGATTCAATGATAATTTAGATTTAAGGAAAGAAGGTGTAGACCCTTCGCCACAGCAAAAACGTACAAACCTTTACCTTATACAAGTAATTCGGCGAAAGCTTAATCCGCCCAAGCTACGCTACTCGATTTACATCGAAATTCTCCAAAAGACAAGCAATTTAGGGCTGAAATGGAGAAGAGAATGGAAGGCGCGGCAAGCAGGAAGAAAAGGGGAGGCTGGAAGAGAAAAGGTGCTATAAGAAAACCCTAACCGGCTAATTACACAAACCCCCCCAAACTTTAGCCATTTATTCAAAAGGTATCAAAACTTTTCTAATATTACAAAAGGCCACAAACTTTTTTATTTAGTTTTTTTACTTACTTATTTATTTTAAAGTAATAACATACCATAAATAAATATTGGGGTATTACATTCTCCCCACCTTAAAAGAATTCCATCCTCGAAATTTAAACATACCTTATGTGACACCCCCAACCCTGGTGCCATCACCGGGCTGAGTTATCGATCATAATCTCAATCAAACCCTGTGCAGAATACAGAGCAACTACACCTTCATACATGATACATCATTAATTGACGCTCCAAAATGCGTCCTTGCAAAAATTTTCTTACGAACATACATCCTACTGTAGCGGAAGACTATCACGTCCTTAAACAACGTATACATTTACAATGTAATACTCGACTGTAATCGTGTGACTTCTATCAACTTATCTCGCAGCTCAATCTTTGTCTTACCATTTCTAGCTTGTGTCACTTCACTCAACTTATCCTCTTGCTCAACTTTTCTAACTTGTTTCATTTCCCTTCCTAGAGGGTTCTCCTTGGTCAACCTTATAGCTGGCACACAACATAAGGAATGAGCACAAATCTCTCAGCAAAGACAACACGAGGAGTATCGTGTACAAGTGATTCGAGAAACTCGGAGGAATAATAATCATCTCAACGATAGCAATGAATCCAGGTATACAATAAATTTCAACATCAACATAATTTGTCAAACAATATTTTCTTTCGTTAGACTGAGCGGCTTTAAGGCCCAACAGAACATCATTACTGCCACCTCCTTATGGACAAGACTGATTGACTGATAGACTAATTGACCGACTATGCAAGTGAACACTAAAACAGAAAATTGAAAAGATAAACATCAATGAAATCCAAGTCATTAAAATTATTAATATCAAAAGAAAATAAAATGCAATGCAACTCGAACACGACAGACTGGACTCGACCAGACTCGACAGACTCGGCTCGAGCGCCATACATCCTCTTTGGCCAGTGATCATAATTCATAGGCAATCCTCCTAATATTGATGTCCCATCTTACGGGATGTTCATCTCAGTCTCAAGTAAATAGAAGAGACACTGTCAATAAGCAGGGAACTCATCTAGAGTGCTTGTCCCTAACTGCGTTATAACTAAGCAACATGACTTCATCAACGGGGCGGACTAAAAAAATTTATACTACCTTAAGTTCTCAACAACATAATTCGATAAACGAATACGGGTCACAATGACTATCAGTGTCTAATCATAACAACAAGAGTTCAATGTAACATCATCAACGGGGCGGACTCGGGGGAAGTATGCCACAAGCCCTCAACAACGTTCTTAAATAAGAGAAATGTCGATTACCAATAAGTGCCAACATTTCACAACAACAACGCAATGATCTCTACAACATCATCATCAACGATCGGACGGACTCGGGAGAAGTTTAACCACAAGTCCTCAATGGTGTTCTCAAACTAGAGAGATATTGGCTATCTATAATTGTCGACATCTCACAACAACCACACAACAACCTCTACGCAATATCATCACCAACGTCGGGTTTGCTACTTGAATCGAATCGTAGCATACTAGGACACGCATTATCCTCACTAAATTTCATCAACGAGGTAGACTAAGGGAATTTATTCTACCATAAGTCGTCAACAACATAATTTATTAAACGAATACCAGTGGTGTCCAATCATAACAACAAGAGTTTAACATAAACGCCATCGACATGTCATGCTAACCGAAACAATTAATTAGCATATCAGAACCCTATTGTCTTTACCTCATTGGCCTATAGCCGAAACAACTCGCAACCTACAACCTCTGATCGCAATGAGTTGCATCACCTAGTCAAATAATACCCTGCTCGTTAGATATCATTCAACATATACGCACTCCTTATTATACCCCTTCCTATTTAACCGTTCATAGCGTCTTACGACAACTCGTTAATCCGATTCGATAATCGGATCCTTAACCCAGCCTTATCGACGCCTCCACAATAATCACTCTTATTATTTAAACGTATTAACACCATTCCTCATTTCCCACCACTCTGAACGCCGAATTACGCGCATTCCCAAAATTTAGCGCAAACATGATAAATTACCAAAATATTCCCTAATGGCCGCTACACCTCCAGCACCCAAAAACCGCTTTAAACTACTTTTTAGATGTACTACATCATTTATAGACCAAATAGTCCCTCAGGAAATTTTTAAAGGGAAAATTTTCAAAACACCCTTTAGCAGCCCTCGCCCCAACAAATATCTCAGAACTACTTTAAAAAAACTTTTTAAATGTCTTACACCCCTTCTCAGACCAAAAATTCATCCTAAAATTTTTATAGGAAAAATTACCAAAATACCCCTCGCTGGATGACAAATTAGCAAAATCCCCCTGACGGTTCACTACCACCCCAACACCCCAAATCAACTTCAAAGCAACCTTTCAGGTGTTTTACAACCCTTCCCGGACTAACAAGTCCTTCAGAAAATGTTACCTAGAAAATTACCAAAATACCCCATATGGGCAGCAAATTACCAAAATGCCCCATAAGGGTTCTTGACACCAGAAACATCTCAAAAAAAAAAAAAAAAATTTAAAATGTTATTTTAAGCTTGCCGAAGTCATTTTTGAGTTAAAAAGAATTTTAGGAAATTTTCGCTCAAACCGGTGTCCAGACCGAATGCTTAAAAGTTGGTTCAACCAAAAATAGCTGTTGACTTTGGAACGACTCAAAATTTTGAGAAATGGAACATCTCATCATACTAGGATCCTCATAAAATTTTTGCATGAAATTGCGCTAGTTTGATAATTTAAATTTCACTGTAAATTTCCAAAATTCCTACGTCTGTTAACCCTCTTCTCGTCCTCGAAAAAATCTGAAATATTCCACAATGTAGGTCTCCTAAAAATTATTAGGGTCTTGTTTTTGTACTTTGGCTAAATCTAACCCTAAATATTTTTAAAAATTCAAAATTTAAACTGATTAATTAATTTTCACCTTTAGTGACAAAAACAGTCACTATTAACATCACAACACACACTATTTCACCTCTGTTTCACACACTTTCTTCCTCCTTCAATCAACCGCACACCATGGTACACTCCTTACATTCACGCATGGATTTCTCATTGATTCCATCTTAGGCACTTAAACTCATTACAAAACAATCATTCATGCCCTAAACTCATTTTTATACATCAATTTCACACAATTAAACACACACAATCCATGTATACATCATTTCAATTTTCCATCCCCGAATATATATACCCACACCGAGACACACACACACACACACACACACACACACACACACACATATATATATATATATATATATATATTACGAGAGCTGATCCGTTGAGAGCGCTAGCAAAATGAGGTATTTTGCAAGCGTGATCTGACCGTCCATCCTGAAAGATGGACGGCCCAGATCGGGCATTTTTCGAATACTGTCAGTCGTCCGCGACATAGTGTCGCAGACGGACTTTTTTACCTTTTTGCCCCTCCGCCCCGTCCGCTACAATGTTTCCCGGACAGTATTTAAGTCCTGACACGCGACAGCAAAAATGCATCCGCTATACAGTGTAGCAGACGTCTATTTTTTTACGTTTTTTAAAGTACGTCTGCTACATTATGTAGCGGATAATTTGTTTGACAAAAATACACTCGAGCTCCATCCGCTACATTATGTAGCAGACAAATGCAGTACTTTTTTTCTGACTCTTTCTCTCTCCTTGGTCTGATTAATATTTTGATATGTTTGAGACAGTGCCCGTCCGTTACATTATGTAGCGGACGATGGAGCCATGAAATGTGAAATGGCAGTATGGCAGTCTTTGCCAAAAGGGGATGTTCTTTCTGGTTCATCTTCCTTATTCACAGCTTCCAAGCAAACAAGATGTTCTTTATTCTCCCTCAACTAAGCAACTATTTAACAAAGTTCATGGATCAAAACCAAAGCAAATTGAAATTAAAGATACGATTCAAATGTTAATTTGGGTTTTATATACTGAACAAGAAGAAGGTAATTGTGCAGTACAATACCCAACACCACCATCTACATCGACGTCGTCGCCACCAACCACCACCGGCCAAACTCAAGCTACCCCGGAACCCATTGGTGATCATTGACGGCGTTACCACCCAACGACGCCCTAAAGAAGCTACCACTAATGCCGTAAAGCAGTCACCATCCAGTGTGTATGAACAATCATCCGCCGACAACAATATTAACAACAACAAAATCTGCAGCTACCAAGGGGCTACGCTACCACCGCCTCCTTTTTTGGTCACGTCGGCCGCAACAACACCTACGCGGCCAGATCTGGACGGTTCACCGTTCGATCATTTCCCTCTGATCAACCACAAAGGCCTTCACCTCTATAAGGTTGACTTTGCTATTCCACAGGTTCCCATCCATAGGCGATGAACAAGCCACATAAGGCGACATTGGTAGCGTCAAAGTTATGGGCATCAGCAGTGATGAACAACCAAGAACCAGTGAGCTCAAAGCCGCAAACCTTTCCCCATTATCGAACTCATTGCCCTCATGCAAAAGGCCATTTTGGTCGTCCGGGTGACGGAGCTCGCCGCCGGCGTGCTCATCGATTGCACCGTAAATCATGCCGTCACCGCTCTTCTTGTTGTGCTTCCTCGCGTACATAGCTGCCACCGTCGAGATCGAGAGAGAGAGAGAGAGAGAGAGAGAGAGAGTGAAATGAAAGTGAAATGAAGTCTCTCCTCTTTAGGAGAGAGAGAGAGACAGAGAAAAGGAGAGAGTCAGAAAATTGATGGAGAGAGAGAGAGAGAGTGTGTTAAAACATTAAAGAAAAAAAGACAGAGAAAGAAAAAAAAAGTCTGGAAAGTGGTGCCTCAATTGTCTGCTACATAATGTAGCGGACGGGCACTGTCTCAAATAGGAAAAAAGTACTGCCTCTGTCCGCTACATAATGTAGCGGATGGAGCTCGAGTGTATTTTTGTCAAACAAATTATCCGTTACATAATATAGCGGATGTACTTTAAAAAAACGTAAAAAAAAGAAACGTCTGCTACACTGTATAGCGGATGCCTTTTTGCTGTCGCGTGTCAGGACTTAAATGCTGTCCGGGAAACAGTGTAGCAGACGGGGCGGAGGGGCAAAAAGGTAAAAAAGTCCGTCCGCGACATAGTGTCGCGGACGACTGACAGTATTCGAAAAAGGTACGATCTGGGCCGTCCATCTTTCAGGATGGACGGTCAGATCGTGCTTGTAAAATACCTCATTTTGCTAGCGCTCTCAACAGATCAGCTCCCTATATATATATATATCGAGACACACACACACACACGCACACACACACACACACACATATATATATATATATATATATATATATATATATATATCTATATATATATATATGTGTGTGTGTGTGTGTGTGTGTGTGTGTGTGTGTGTGTCTTGATAACCTATCAGGCTATGATCTTTAACCCTAATTGCAAAAAATTGTGGGAATGTGTGTGTATTTATACCTATCAGGGTATGATCTTGAACCCTAATTGCCAAAAATTGTGGGAATTGGATTGAATTTGGTTGAACATATATATATATATATATATATACCTATACCCGATAGTCCCTTGCTTTGTTTTAGCTTGCTTGTTTAGCTAGATTGCACACTGTGGATGCAAACAAAGCCTTCTGTAAGTTGTAATGATGATGTTGAAGTAATGAGAATATTTGGGACCGTTTTGCCCTTGTGTTGAAATATTCTTCTTTGTGCACTGTTTTATGTAATGTTGATGCACTGCTTGCTGTAGATTGTTGGGATTTGTTGATGGACTCTTCTTCCAAGAGGCAAGTTGAGTGCCACACATTGTTTCCTTTGTGCCATCAAGGGCCATCGTGTGTCAAGTGGTCTATATATATATATATATATATATATATATGTTCAAACAAATTCAATCCAATTCCCATAATTTTTGGCAATTAGACTTCAAGATCATACCCTGCTAGGTTTAGGGTTCTTCCTTTTTTTTCCCCTTCCCCTCCTTCTTCTTCCTTCTTTCTCCCTTTTTTTTTCTTCCCGCTGCTTACTTTTTGTTCATGTTCTTCGGTTGTTCTTCAGAGTTTGCCTTATTTCCATTTTCTACCCCAAAGTTCTTTTTGTATTTTCTCTCTATTAATCTTATCCCATAGTATTTTATTATTTTATGAAACTTAGTCAGCTCAATTTAACCAAGAGGTGGCAAACATTCGGCTGACTTCTCCCCAAATTGTGACACCTTTTGCAACTTTCAAAATTTATACTTTGGCCCCTCAAGTTTTCAAAATTGCATTTTGACTCCTCTAGTTTAGAAAAAATATGCTTTGACCGCAAAGCCACACTAACCCCTCATTTAACCCTCTAACACCTAATTATCACCAAATTGATGCTACTTAATAAAAATATGCATCCCATTCACCTTATTTTCCAAAATTATATTTTTGCCCCCTAAGTTTTCAAAATTACATGTTAACCCCCAAAGACACACTAACCCCTTATTTAGCTCCCTAAGACTTAATTATCACCCACATAATGCTACTTAATAAAAATAGCCCCTCTTAATTAATCTAATTCATGGTTAGATTAATTAATTAGCATTTTCAGGATATCACACCTTAAATGTAAAAAAGCTGAGGGTACTTTTCGTTGATAGCATCTTCGGGCTCCCAAGTGGCTTCTTCCACTAAATGGTTACGCCAAAGAACCTTAATTAACTTAATAGTTTTTGTGCATAAAATTTGCTCGTTGCAGTCTAGAATCTCCACCAGGTGCTCCACGTATGATAGATCCTCCCGAATCTCCACAGGTTCGTAATGAATGACATGCAAAGGATCTGGTAGGTATTTCCTCAAAGTTGATGCATGAAACACATTATGCACCTGCGACAAAATTAGAGGTAAGCCAACCTGGTAAGCGACTGGTCCAACCCTCTAAAAGATCTCAAATGGTCCAATAAATCTAGGGCTAAGCTTTCCTTTCTTCCCAAAACACATTACTCATTTCCAAGGTGACACTTTGAGAAATACATGATCTCCTACTTCAAACTCTAACTCACATCTTCTATTATCAGCATAACTCTTCTGGCGACTCTGAGCAATTAGCAAATTATTCTTAGTCAAATGAAATTTTCTCATATGTAATTTGTACTATCTCTGGCCGCAAGGACGCAAAAAGTTTCTCCTATCCAACCTATTGTTATATGCAAACTCAACAAGTGGCAGTTGATCACCCCAGCTACCTTTAAAGTTTAGTGAGCAGGTCCTAAGCATGTCCTTTAGAATCTGAATAGTCCTCTCTGACTTTCCATCACTTTGAGGATGATAGGCTGTACTAAGGTTAAGTCGAGTACTAAGGGCATCTTGCAAACCACGCCAGAACATCGATGTAAAACGTGCATCTCTATCCAAAACTATTGAAAAGGGCACGCTGTGGAGTCGAACAATCACTTGAATATAGAGTTTAACCAATCTCTCTAAGCTATAGGTAACTCTAATCGGGATAAAATGCACTGACTTTATCGAATGATCGATTATCATCTAAACTGAATCATGACCTTGCCTTGTCCTAGGCAAACCAGATACAAAGTCCATAGCAATATGTTCCCACTTCCACTAAGGAATGATAAGTGGTTGCAAAGGTCCAGTAAGCCGTTGATGTTCCACCTTAACATGTTGAAAAATAAGACATCGAGCAACAAAGTCTGCTATCTCTCTTTTCATATCATTTCACCAAAACACGTCTCGGAAATCTCGATACATCTTAGTACTACCCTGAAGTACTATGAAGCTTGAACTGTGTGCATCATTTATTATTTCTTCCTATAACCCTACATCAAAAGGAACACACGGTCTGGTGTCAAAATGTAATGCCCCTTAGCATCAATCCTGAACTCTGGCTATTTACCTTCTCTAACTTGTTCCTTGATCTTAATTAATTTTGAATCTATGGTCTAAGCTTGTTTAATTATTTTGATCAAGGTAGGTTGCGCCATTAAAGTACCAAAGTAGTTCCCAGATCCGGGAACCAAAACATCTACACCCAAACTTTCAAGATAAGCAAGAATTTTCTTTTGTGAAATCAAAAGATCCGCAAATGTACCAGTATTATTTCTACTGACAGCATCGACAATCGCATTGGCCTTCCCTGTATGATATAAAATCTTGCAGTCGTAGTTTTTAAGCAATTCTAACCATCGTCATTGCCACATATTCAACTCCTTCTGGGTGAACAAATACTCTTGTGATTTGTGTATATCTCACACGTCTCACCATGGAGATAATGCCTACAAATTTTCAAGGCAGAAACCACGACAGCTAACTCCAAGTCATGTGTTTGAGAGTTCATTTCATACATCTTGAGTTGCCGCGAACCATAAGCAATAACTTACCCGTGCTTCATTGACAGACATCCCAGACATTTCTATGAAGCATCGCTATATATGACAAATCCTCTGGTCCCTGAATGTAGAGAAAGGACTGGAGTTGAAACACTACAAGGAATAAGGCTTTTAGTGACGGGGAAATTCATCGCTAAAAGTTTTAAATCCGTCGCTAAAACTTTTAGTGACGGAACTACCGTCGCTAAAAGTCCCTCATATAAAAGCCCGTACCTAAAAGTTTTGCGACGGAATTTTAAAATCCGTCGTCTAATATTGAACTTTTTGCGACGGATATTTTTATAAATTAGCGACGAAACTTCCGTCGCTAATTCTATTTTACGTATTTTAATTTATTTTCTTTTTTGTTAATTTAGCAACGAAATATGATTTTTAGCGACGAAATATTCCGTCGCTAAATGAGATTTTTAACGACGGAATATTTCATCAATAAAAATCATAGAATTAAGTACACTTTTAGCGATGGAATTAATCCGTAGCTAAAAGTCTATTTTTTTAAAATAATTTTTTTATTTTTCTAATGCCCAAACCTGTAATAAAAAATTCAATCCTCAACAACAACGCACAATCCCCAAGACACAAACAACTATATATAATCAACTTTAAAAAATATATATTATAAAAAAACTCGTTATGTACAAGCCGAGAACCGAATACAGCCGGTTAGGGTAAGGGGAAGAGTACAAGCCGGGCGGGGGGGACAAGCTGAGACCGGGCACGAGAAAGGGCTCATCAGGGGTTGCCGAGTCCTTGATCTGGATCCTGCTGATCCGGGGCCGGCTCGGCATGTCTAGTAGAGGTGCCCTGCTGATCCTGCTCCTTGATCATCCTCAACACCACTGTAGCAATGCGCTGGATCTCTTCCTCGTCCAATAGACGTTGAGGAGCCAGTGTCTGTGGAGGGGCAGCGGGGGGTGGGGACACTCATATCAGGGCACGAGTAGTCGTGCTAGGCAGGCGGTGTATGCGGCCTTTCAGCCAATTGACGACCTCCGACGTATCCAGCCATCACTTCAACGCCCCAGTACTCGCACCCGTACTAGTGGACGCTGATGGCTGTCCGGACTTCTGCTCGGACCCCATAAGCTGTTCATACGAGGCCTGCAAAAACAATGATTTAAAGATATGTTAGGGCATTAATTAACGCAACAAACATTGAGGATAGAAAGACTAAAAATTAAAAACTTAAACAACTTGACTTACATCGATCCGCCGGACAATATCTAAAACATAGTCACCCACCCGGTGCGCCTCGTCTTTCTTCCGCACGTGCGTCTGATTATACGTCAGAGCTATGACCTCATCCTCCTCTAGATCTGGGTTCTGGACCGCATTCTTGTGTCGGACGATGTCGTGTGCCACCGACCCCCCCCCGTGTGCGTCGGATCTCTGTTCTGTCTGTTCTCAGCCCCGCTCTTACTTTGGCGTCCCAGCCTGGATTCACAGCCCACCGATCTATCATCTCTTCCCATATAGTCGGAGATATCTAATGTGGGGGATATGTCTTCATCTCCGTCATTGAGGCACCCTCGGGCAGCATCTTATTTGCCTGGTCCCGTGCGTCATGGAGCCATCGACGGTAATTCTTGTCGATGTAAGCAAAGAAGGCCTACCGCCCAGTGCCTGCTGATCAGGCGAGTCAAACGTGAACCCATCCTGCAAGGCATTCAATAACACAAATTAATTTAGAAAACAAATTCTAATTAAACAAATACTATCGCAGAAAAAAAATACTTCAACGTACCAGCCACTCCTCCCATAAGGAATCTCTCGCAGCGGCATCCCAATCCTTCCAGTACAGGCGTGGCTCGAAGAATCGGCCCTTCACAAGAATGCCGATCTTCGTCCTCACCTGATTCTCCAGGATCCTGCCAAAGAAGTAAAGAAATAAATTAATACAGTTCAAATATAAATTAACACCTTAAAATTTTAAATATAAGGCATGATGTGATTTTTTTACTTACAGGCCCTCCTGGGTGAGCGTAACTATCTGTTTACGCTGGGGGTTGATGCGCACCCCGCGTATCGGTCCACGGCCTCGTCGAGATCCTACAAAACATAGACATTAATACAGTTCAAATATACTTTAAATATATGGCTAGCGAAAATGTACTAAACACCGTTATCAATTATACCTGAGGTAGAACCCACGGAAGAAGAAGAATCAACGCGCGTGTGGGATGAATCTGCGTCGGGCTGGGGCGACGACTGGGGCTGGGGAGACGGCTGGGGCTAGAGCTGGAGCTGAGGCCCCGTCTGCTGTACGCGAGCAATCTGTGTCTCGTCATCAATGGGCAATGACGAGGTGGAACCCACCGGGGAGGAAGCAGCTCGGCGTCCAACACGGCCACGAAAAGCCCGTATCCTATCCATATCTGACTTCGTATAGATAAATTGCAAAGACATTAACACATTAAAAACATAATTTGGCAGAAATCATCATCGGCACTATATATATGAACGGAGGTGCAAAAACACATCAATATGAACCAAGTTCTAAAATGTTACTACATTTTTCCGCGATGTTACAACATTACAAGTCACTAAATGTTACTATACACACACACACACACACACAACATTATATTTTACATCAGACTTTCGCTCCGCGCGACCCAGATCTTTATTTTTTTTAAAAAGAAACCGTCCGCTACATAGGGTGGCAGACGATTTCTTTTACCAAAATGCCCTGCCCAAGTCGTCCGCTACACTCTGTAGCGGACGACTTTTTGACCCTGACAATTGTCAGTCTAAAAGTTGTCCGGTACACAGTGTGGCAGACGACTGTTGGCCGACAATTGTCACATCATGTCCACCCACGACTGTTACTTGTCCTTATCCACTGTAATACCCCAAAAATTTTTCTCTTCCTCGTGCAAAATTATATTTTTTCGCAAATAAGTTTGTGGTCTTTTTGATAATATTGAGAAAATGATTTGGGATTGTTTCTGAAATTTTCAGTCGAATGAAAGTGGTTTTAGTCGAATCAAAACTATTTGATGTTAAAGTTTTGGAATCTGAAGGATTCGGTCGAAGGAAAATGGTTTTGCTTCGAATGAAAATGGGTTTGCTTCGAATGAAAATGGGTTTGCTTCGAATGAAAGTATTTTTCTTCGAACAAAAAGTATTTAAATCATGTAGAGCGACTTTCTGAAGTTTTCATTTGAATTAAAAGTTTTAATTCAAATGAAAACCTGTTTTCAGTCGAATGAAAATATTTTTTTTGTGTGTAATGAGCTTTTGAAGTTTTCGGTAGAATTAAAAGTTTCAAGTCAAATGAAAACCTGTTTTCGGTCGAATGAAAAGAATTTTTTTGTGTTTAATGAGCTAATGAAGTTTTCGGTCGAATTAAAAGTTTCAAGTCGAATGAAAACCAGTTTTCAGTCGAATGCAAAAAACAAATATTTATTTTGAACCATTTTCACCTCTGTTGGATTCGGTCGACCGAAAATTATTTTCGGTCGAATGAAAACTTAAAATTTTTTTGTCCCATATAAATGGTCCTCTTATTTCCTCTATAGCCTTTTTGGAGTTCTCTATTCCTTTTTCCCTTGCGGTGGAGAGAGAGAGAGAAGGCTTGGAAAGTTTGTCTCATTTTCCCTTGCGGTGGAAAGAGAGATAGGAGAAGGCTTGGGAAGTTTGTTTCCTTTACCCTTGCGGTGGAAAGAGAGAAAAGAGAAGGCTTGGGAAGCTCTTGATTTCTAAAGTGGTGCTTGAGGATTTGCATTCTTAAAGGCTTGATTAAGGTAAGGGTTTATTTTTGAAATTTGAATTAGCGATGGGCCAATCGCTCAATTAAGTCCTTAGTTTCTTTTTTGAAATCCGAACTTCTTCAAATGGAGTTAAGTGATCCTTCTAGTCCTTTTGATTGAACTTTGTTATGAATGACTTCTTCCCAATGCTGTGAATTGTGGAAATCAAATTCGGTCGAATTTGTTTGACCTCAGAATTTGACATATTGATATCATTCGTTTAAGTGATTTTATGATTATCATTATTTCGTAAACTCTACTTATTGTTTGACAAGTCCGTTATTTGATAATGTTATTTTGAAGCCTTTGAATACGGTTTGACATGTCCGATATTTGATAACGGTTATTTTGAGATTTTGTTTTGGTAACTTTATGAGCCATGTCACAGTGTATGTGACTTATTTCCGACTTAGCCACGTGGAGTGAAACGTGAGCTAGCTCAGGGGAGTTGAGCTAGAGATCGTGATCTTACTTTCTGAACCGGCCTCATATGTAAGGAATGACGTATGTGACCACTTTCTGAAAGGCTCTCTAGTGTCCGTCTATGTATTCAGATATATTTTGACATTTGATATTTGGTCTGCTAGTGTCCGTCTCTGTACTCAAATATATTTTGATATTTGGTCTGCTAGTGTCTGTTTCTGTACTCAGATATATTTCGGCATTTGATATTTGGTCTGACCTCTGTTCAGTTGAAATTGGTGTGTTTGTGAAATCTGTCTTTTAGACATATTTTGAAATTTGAAATCTAGTTTGATTATCTGTTCCGTTGAAACATTTTGTGCTTCCAAAATTTCGTTTCTCAAATATTTTTGCTTTTGTTTGATTGGTTCTTTGAGTGACCTTACTGGGAATTTGACTCATTCCCTAATTGTTTTTCCTTTTAGGTGATTAGTAAGTGTGATTTCAGATTTGAAGGGCTAGCTGTATGACCAAGAGTTAGCTGCCTTGTTTCAGAGTTAGTATTGACTTTTAAGTGTATTTAATCAAGACAAGTTGGTATTACTTAGGTTTTGTTTTGAAACTCCGTGTTGAAGAAATTTTTGGATTGTATAAAAGTTTTGGGCCCTATGTCAGTTATTGATGTATTTTGGGGATTATTAGTGCATACTCTGAATGACCGTTTGGGAGATTTATTGTGAGAACCCAATATTTTATATGGTTTGATTACATATTTAAGTATGATTAGATAAACCACTTTTGTGAAAATGGTTATGATGAACTATGCATGATAACATATTTGAATGTATGTTTAAATGTTAGACACCTTGAATTGAGTAAATTTTCTAAAAAGGTGCACGAAGTGCTAGAAATGGAAAAGAGTATTTAATGTTTAGAAACTTTAAATGATCACTTGGAATGACCAAAGATATTTTGAGAAGAGTTGGAAACGAAAAATGGTGAAACCTTTAGCTGGGAGTAAACGGTTGTTGACCGGACTGCCTGTGAATTGTTTTGCTTTTGGCAAAGAATTATGCCACCTCGTGCTTGTGACGTGTCAACATAGTATTGTGACACGTCGTGCTTCGAGCCTTGTCGTACTTTGGTTAGCATTGTCGTGCTTACTAGGTGGCACAACCGTGTCTTGCCACCTCATGCTTCCAGCCTTGTCATGCTTGCCAGGTGGCACAACTGTGTCTTGCCACCTCGTGCTTTGAGCCTTGTCGTGCTTGCTAGGTGGCACAACTGTGTCTTGCCACCATGTGCCTTGAGCCTTGTCGTGCTTGCTAGGTGGCACAATCGTGTCTTGCCACCTCGTGCTTAAAGCCTCGTCGTGCTTGACTTTTCCACCTCTTCACCTTCACTTGACACCTCCTACTTGCTTCTAACTTGATATAAAAGACCCAATTGACCTGCTTAAATTCTCTTACCTCGTTTTTAGAGAAAAGTGCAAGAAAAGCAACCAAAAACCTCCCAAAATCTAGAATTAAGGCTTGTTTTTGAAAAGGAACCTCAAACAGTTGATTTGGAAAGTTCCTATGAGCTTCAAACAGTGTTTTGAACGTGTTTTGAGGAGTATTTTAAAGGTGTTTCAAATCTGAAAATTGGGTCTTTCATCTCTTCTTTAAGGTAAGATAGTTAAAGCTTTTTAATGGGCTTTTAAGACATGAATATGGATATATGCTATGTTAGCGTAACTCTTTTAGTATGAATCATTTGTCAAACATTTAAATACTTGTTAGAGACTTGTTAGTAAGTGAATCTATTCATGTTTAACATATTGGAGGTTATGGAAGACGTGAAATAGGTTATGGTATGTGTGAATTGTGGAATTATGTCAAACTAGACATGGTTAGAATATGGTTTTGGACATGTTTGTTATGTCCTATAATTGAACTAATTTGCTGAATATAAATGATTATGTTACATGTCCAAGATGTTATGAAGATGACGTTACGTGATGAAAGTGACTAAATATTTGATAGCTATGTATGAAATGATATATTTTCTTGCACATGAGCATGTTACATCCTTTCATTGAAAGGGATGGTTGATATACTGTTGATGATTATTATGTTACCCCGTTCAAATGATTGGGGGTTGATTTGTTTGTGTTTGAGTAGCGGTGCACCGTATGAGCCGAACAATTGTATCTCCGACTGCTACCCGAGGCAGTATCGGTGTCCATTTGTTTTCGGTTACTTTGCCTTTGGCCGAGGCAAAGGTTGTGATCTTATATCCCGGGTGTGGTGACATAAGGGTGGTCTATTGATGGGACTGAATTCGGAAATGGTAAACTCTTGTAATGCTCAACTAAGTGTGAACATTTGATATGTGTTATGTGCACATGTAGAACTGCTTAATGTGATTGAATTGCAATAGCATGCATTATCAGTATTCTTGAGTTGAAAGTTACATTAAATGTCTTTGATTATCTTATTGAGCCAGTGGGCTGACGGGTTTTTACCCATAATAACATTTTAGATCAAGGAGCCGGTCCCTCGAAAGGCAAGGAGAAGGTGTGAGGCACGGTGAGAAGACGGGCAAGGGGTCACTTGTACATTTGTGAATTAAGTTGTACTTACGTAGTACAGTATGTCAACTTTGAGATCTGGCAGAGAGCTTACTAGGTGTGTTTTGTAACAGTAAACTCTTTAATTTTGTATAATATGGTTTGATTACCAAGTGAGTTAGAATGAGTTGTATTATCAGTTTGATGTGATTAGCTGATGTGTCGTAATGCTCCAGCCGGGTTGAGTTAACCTTAAGTTGGGGCGTTACATTTATGATATTTTAAGATTTTCTGATTTCGTTTGGGAGACTTTCGATATTGTAAGGTTTACTCTGAATTCCGATTATTCGACCGTTTACGCTCCGGAAATTTGAATACATTTTCGGGGCGTTAGAGAATGGTATCAGAGCTTAGGTACGAGATTCTGTAGACTCCTAAGCCTAAGATATATGTGATTGGGATAAAACCTTGAAAAGGTGGAATAAGTTTGGGGAATTTATTTCCTATTAGATTATAGGATTGGGATTTGGCCATAAACCTTGGATTTGGGTTGAGTACGCAATCGTAGAACGAATGTTAGTTGTCTTTGGAATTCAAATATTTTCCGTATTAATCAAGGAGAATAATTGAAGGATATGACGATGATCTTTGGATGTCTATGAGTAGCTTTATCAGATAGTGTATGGAAAAGGTTGTGATCTCAGGAAATAATTGATATGATGACAGAGACTTCGTGCGGAATTTGAAAGTAAGATTTGGCATTACTAGATGATAATGCCCCTTTATTTAGTTGTTTTGATATCCTTTTGTGAGCATCTAAGTGTTGAACCTAGAAATTTGAAACGTATCTGTATGTAGATACCTCTATGGAACCCTGTGGTGACCCTAATGGTTTATTATCCTTGCCCCATAAGTATTGATTACAGATGTTTAAGAGTTGACATAATTTTCTGGATATGAAACACTTTGAGGTTATTTTGGGGGTATGGCTTGGACTGATTGTCTTCCAATAATGCCAAGATGGATTGCTTTAGAAAAGAGGATGATTATGATCTTCTGGCGATTAACTCTGAAAACTAGAAGCTATCTGTAAAGGCTGTGACTGAGAGATATAAATGATGTGGTAGTTTAAGGGCTTAAACTTTGGTGGATGCGCGATATATGTGAAATTAAGAATAATATGTTTTTCTCTATGATAAATTTGATAATAATTTGAACTGGTTTGCTTTGAGTTATTAGGGTGCGCAGCGAAAGCATGGCGACTTTTGGTATGACGAGTAAGTGCTGGTTGTTATTGATTATTCATAATGCCTAAGTCGATGTAGGGTGCTTCAAATGTTATCTGATGGTTTTCATTTTGATGTCAGAATAAAATTAGATGGGGGAAAATATTGATCATTAAGTGATCTCATGGTTTGGTTAGTGAATTGCATAGACGTTATGTCGTTGTGAATTTAGTTAAGTCTTAAATTTTGAGTTTGTGACCTTTTATAGTTGAAAAATATGGGCAGAAGTTGAGCTCGATGTTGCCTTAAGAAACCGTGTGTTTGAAGTAATGAAATGTTTTTAAGTATAGAATCTTGGAATATTCGATATTGGTGATTTGATCATGGATAATCATATTTGAAAGTCTAACAGTATGGGTGAAGCATTGGGCCAAAAGCGTACCAATAATTTAGCAAATTTAGTTATAAGTTACACTCAGTTATCAGTGAAATGTTATTAAGGACATATTTGAATGGCTCTATTTGTGACTTTGTACGGGTGTAAATTTTGATTTGAAGATTATAGAGTATAAATCCTTTGTGATTAATGTGAAGATTAGTTATTACTTTTGGTGTACGATTGAAGTTAAGCGTGTTATCCAGATTGTGTAAAGTATATGATTTGGTATATTATCAGAGTAGCGTAGTGGAGGCGTTATGTATTGGAGATTGATTTCATTTGTTTTGAATGTCGTAATTTTAGCTCAGTCCATTTCGTAGGCTAGTTAAGCCATGCATGTTTCGAAGTCAGAATTTCAGTTAATAGTATGAGGAATGTATTGACTCGTGTTGGAAAGCAAGAAGTTAGTTGATGATTAAGGAACGTTTTAAATTCCGATGACGGAATTTTTTTAAGGAGGGGAGAATGTAATACCCCGAAAATTTTTCTTTTCCTCGTGCGAAATTATGATTTTAAGCAAATAAGTTTGTGGTCTTTCTTTTTGATAATATTGAGAAAATGGTTTGGGATTGTTTCTGAAATTTTTCGGTCGAATGAAGGTGGTTTTAGTCGAATCAAAACTATTTGATGTTTTTTGGAATCTGAAGGATTCGGTTGAAGGAAAATGGTTTTGCTTCGAATGAAAATGGGTTTGCTTCGAATGAAAGTATTTTACTTCGAACAAAAAGTATTTAAATCATGAAGGACGACTTTCTGAAGTTTTCATTCGAATTAAAAGTTTTAATTCGAATGCAAACCTATTTTCGGTCGAATGAAAATATTTTTTTTTTATGTGTAATGAGCTACTGAAGTTTTCGGTCGAATTCAAAGTTTCAAGTCTAATGAAAACCTGTTTTCGGTCGAATGAAAATATTTTTTTTGTGTGTAATGAGTTACTGAAGTTTTCGGTCGAATTAAAAGTTTCAAGTCGAATGAAAGCCAGTTTTCGGTTGAATGCAAAATAAATAAATAAATAAAATATTTTGAACCATTTTCACCTCTGTTGGATTCGGTCGACCGAAAATTATTTTCGGTCGAATGAAAACTTAAATTTTTTTGTCCCATATAAATAGTCCTCTTATTTCCTCTCTAGCATTTTTGGAGTTCTCTATTCCTTTTTCCCTTGCGGTGGAGAGAGAGAGAGAGAGAGAGAGAGAGAGGGCTTGGGAAGTTTGTTTCTTTTTCCTTTGCGGTGGAAAGAGAGAGAGGAGAAGGCTTGGGAAGTTTGTTTCCTTTACCCTTGTGGTGGAAAGAGAGAAAAGAGAAGGCTTGGGCAGCTCTTGATTTCTAAAGTGGTGCTTGAGGATTTGCATTCTTAAAGGCTTGATTAAGGTAAGGGTTTATTTTCAAATTTTGAATCAGCGATGGGCCAATCTCTCATGTTATAAGTCCTTAGTTTCTTTTTGAAATCCGAACTTCTTCAAATGGAGTTAAGTGATCCTTCTTCTCCTTTTGATTGAACTTTGTTATGAATGGCTTGTTCCCAATGCTATGAATTGTGGAAATCAAATTCCGTCGAATTTGTTTGACCTTCGAATTTGACATATTGATATCATTCGTTTAAGTGATTTTATGATTATCATTATTTCGTAAACTTCACTTATTGTTTGACAAGTCCGTTATTTGATAATGTTATTTTGAAGCCTTTGAATATGGTTTGACATGTCCGATATTTGATAACGGTTATTTTGAGATTTTGTTTTGGTAACTTTATGAGCCATGTCACAGTGTATGTGACTTATTTTTACTTACCCACGTGGAGTGAAATGTGGGTTAGCTCAGGGGAGTTGAGTTAGAGATCGCGATCTTACTTTGTGAACCGGCCTCATATGTCAGGAATGACGTATGTGACCACTTTCTGAATGGCTCTCTAGCGTCTGTCTTTGTACTCAGATATATTTTGATATTTGATATTTAGTCTGCTAGTGTCTGTCTCCGTACTCAGATATATTTTGACATTTGATATTTGGTCTAATAGTGTCAGTCTCTGTACTCAGATATATTTTGATATTTGGTCTGCTAGTGTCTGTTTCCGTACTCAGATATATTTCGGCATTTGATATTTGGTCTGACCATTGTTCAATTGAAACTGGTGTGTCTTTGAAATCTGTCTTTCATACATATTTTGACATTTGAAATCTGGTTTGATTATCTGTTCCGTTGAAACATTTTGTGCTTCCAAAATTTCGTTTCTCATATATTTTTGCTTTTGTTTGATTGGTCCTTTGAGCGACCTTACTGGGCATTTGGCTCATTCCCTTACTGTTTTTCCTTTCAGGTGATTGGTAGGTGGGATTTCAGATTTGAAGGGCTAGCTGTATGACCAAGAGTTAGCTGCCTTGTTTCAGAGTTAGTATTGACATTTAAGTGTATTTAATCAAGACAAGTTGGTATTACTTAGGTTTTGTTTTGAAACTCCGTGTTGGAGAAATTTTTGGATTGTATAAAAGCTTTGGGCCCTATGTCAGTTATTGATGTATTTTGGGGATTATTAGTGCATACTCCGAATAACCGTTTGGGAGATTTATGATATTTTAAGGTTTTCTGATTTCGTTTGGGAGACTTTCGATACTGTAAGGTTTACTCTGAATTCCGATTATTCGACCGTTTACGCTCCGATAATTTTAATAAATTTTCGTGGCGTTACAGAATGGTATCAGAACGTAGATACGATATTTTTTAGACTCCTAAACCTATGATATATGTGATTGGGATAAAACCTTGAAAATGTGGAATAAGTTTGGGGAATTTATTTCCTATTAGATTATAGGATTGGGATTTGGCCATAAACCTTTGATTTGGGTTGAGTACGCAATCGTAGAACGAATGTTAGTTCTTTTTGAAATTCAGATATTTTCCGTATTAATCAAGGAGAATAATTGAAGGATAGGACGATGACCTTTGGATGTCTATGAGTAGCTCTATCAGATAATGTATGGAAAAAGGTTGTGATTTCAGGAAATAATTGATATGACGATAGAGACTTCGTGCGGAATTTGAAAGTAAGATTTGGCATTACTAGATCATAATGCCCCTTTATTCAATTGTTTTGATATCCTTTTGCGAGCATCTAAGTGTTGAACCTAGAAATTTGAAACGTATCTATATGTAGATACCTTTATGGAACCCCGTGGTGACCCTTATGGTTTATAATCCTTGCCCCATCAGTATTGATTATAGATATTTAAGAGTTGACATAATTTTCTGGATATGAAACACTTTGAGGTTATTTTGGGGGTATGGACTGAACTGATTGTCTTCCAATAATGCCAAGATGGATTGCTTTAGAAAAGAGGATGATTATGATCTTCTGGAGAATAACTCTAAAAACTAGAAGTTATCTGTAAAGGATGTGACTGAGAGATATAAATGATGTGGTAGTTTAAGGGCTTAAACTTTGGTGGATGCGCGATATATGTGAAATTAAGAATAATATGTTTTTCTCTGTGATAAATTTGATAATAATTTCAACTAGTTTGCTTTGAGGTATTAGGGTGCGCAACAAATGCGTGGCGAATTTTGGTATGACGAGTAAGTGCTGGTTGTTATTGGTTATGCATATTGGCTAAGTCGATGTAGGGTGCTTCAAATGTTATCTGCTGGTTTTCATTTTGATGTCAGAATAAAATTAGATGGGGGAAAATATGGATCATTAAGTGATCTCATGGTTTGGTTAGTGAATTGCATAGACGTTATGTCGTTGTGAATTTAGTTAAGTCTTAAATTTCGAGTTTGTGACCTTTTATAGTTGTCAAATATGGGCAGAAGTTGAGCTCGATGTTGCCTTAAGAAACCGTGTGTTTGAAGTAATGAAATGTTTTTAAGTATAGAATCTTGGAATATTCGATGTTGGTGATTTGATCATGTATAATCATATTTGAAAGTCTAACAGTATGGGCGAAGCATTAATGCGTGGAATTGGGTTTGTGGTTTTTACCCATGGGAATATCTTTCAACAAATTGATCGGAACTTAATAGGTGCTCTTGTTGAAAACGAATACGTTTCATTTCCCTCTTGGGGAGATGACAATAACCTTAGAACATGTAGGGTTTATCTTAGGGTTACCGGTGACGGGGCGGTCGATAATTAGTTCTCCGTCGAAAGTATCAAATAAGAGAGCTGCTAGGGACTTGTTTACTTCGATACCCGAGGCTGAATTTATTACTGGTGGGGTAAAGTTGAGGTGGTTGCTAGAAAACTTTAGGGTTCTGCCGGAATACTACACGGAGGAGATGCTTGTGTTGCACACAAAGGCCTTCCTGTAGTGGGTGATGGGGGCAGTTCTATTCCCAACGACGTCGAAGAATACCGTCAGCACCAAATACCTAGCGTTGTTGGCTAACCTGCAAGAGGTTGGGGATTATGCCTGGGGTGCATCAACTCTTGCGTACTTGTATCGAGCATTGCACAAGGCAACGAGGCATGATTCCAAATTTATATGTGCATGTCTCTCATTGTTGCAACTATATCATATAACTCTTTGTAATTATATTTTTGATATTTTTTTATTAGTCGGTGCATAATAAATTTTGACGATACGATCCTAATTTGTCTTTGTTCTCAGGTGTGGTCTTATGAACACATTACTATCGGCGCACCCAACCGTAGGAAGGGAACCGATAATGTGTGGCATCGGTTGTGCGCTTGGGAGTACTGCCGGAGAGAGAGCCACTACACGAGGAGAAATGATCCCCATCATAACATTACATTCTATCGGGGGAGTTCGACTCGCTATCTCCGGGCCAAATGCGTTTGGCACCGTACAAATGTTTGGAGCGACAGGTGGCAGATTCATTCGTCTTCACACTCTTCGGGTTGCAACGCACACCACTGATCCACTTCGAGATCGCGAAGTGGAAACTACCAGATTGCGCAATGTGCCATTTTGACTGCCTACAGGGGTTGCCAGCCGATGCCCCAGATATGAGGGTTAACAGGAACCCACCGGGTGTGCCACGGTTTGACAAGGTGAATGCGCACGAATTGTGCGCAAACAAAATTCAACTTTGGGGTTCTTGGCAAGACACACTGGCGGCCATTGTGTCGGAGCCTGACCCCATGATCAGCATTCAACAGTACAACAACTGGTAGTACCGCATCACTCAGAAGAGAATAGCCCGAATAAGGTTTGAAAGAGGGCAGAAGTACCACCCTAGGGGTCAGATCGATGAGCGATGGGCATATGAGCTCGTAAATTTCCCAACCAATGCTTTTAATTGAATTTAATGTTTCTTTTTTTACATTCAATCTCGTTTGTGTTTGAAGTTACTTATTATCTCTTTGGATGTAGGTTAATGACTCGCTCGCCTTCTTCAAGAAGCTGAGTGAGCGGAAGGAAGTGGTGGATGCCATGAGAGTGGAACTTGGCATCCAAGCTGAAGCATTGGTGTTTGGCTGCATGGGTTTTTTGCGCCGTTATACAGGACAGCCTTCGGGTGTCAGCCTGGGAATGTATTATCCAGGGTGGCATCCTCCACATGTGAGCGAGGGATACACTGATCCCTCGGGACAGACTTCGGGGGTGAGTGAGGGAATTGGTGGTCCTTCCATAGCTGGGATGGGTGGTGCTTGGGGGCTACCATTGGGCATAGGAATGGCTTATTAGGACGAGTTCAGTGCCCCCTCTTTTTCTTTGCTTGGGGACTCAAAAGTTATACCGTTCTCATGAAGTTAAGTCACACAAGACTTCGATTTTGCAAAGTTCAATCTCTCTGAGTCACTACCACTTGTCTGGTGGGCGGGACCTTCCGGCCTTGGGATACCCGAAGAGCCGCAAGGAGGACAATATCCCCATGTTAACCCCCCCGAGGGAAATATCCCCCCTATTGACCCCCCCGAATGGCAATATCCCCCGGTCGACGCCCCCGTCATTCCTGCTTATCTCAAAGGGCATCCGTTAAAGCCTCTAAAGTCGAAAAATGTGCCCTAATCCGCCAACGTTACTTTAGTGCCCCCCAGCAACGAGTGAAAAATGGTGTGCACTAATTGAATAATATGGATTACAATATCTCGTGGGACGGAATGTACACCCTAGCTCTGGGGGCTTGGTTGGAAGACACTATGATCACTGCCTACGCCAAACTTTTGATGCGTCGAGGTTGGGATAGGGGGAATGCGTATCCCCACAGTTTTTTGTTGGATGCAATTTTTCATGGCATCCTCATCGAAGAATGGGACAATTGGAAATCCAGGAGGGGGAGGAAAAGCTTGATCCAGTGGTGGCAGTCTAGTGCGCTCATTGCATTTCTTAAGAATAGGGATAGTCCGGTGAGCGCCTGTGATGCAGACGTCTTGGTAATAGGAACCACTGGTACTTGGTTTGATATGAACCAAAAAAAATGGTCATAACAATCCTCGACAGTCCCCACGACGATGCCAAAGCGATGCCCGTGAATGATCTTTTCGAAGCTTAATTGGATGCTATGGTAATCTTCCGATTGTTGTTTTTTGCTTATTGGACTTTTCTTATTATAATTGTTAACACGTAGCTTACGCCATTTTTTTTTCTCCACAGGATCTGTTTTGTGCCATGGTCCACACTCATCGTGGAATAAAAGTACCAGGAAAGCCAAAGCTCGAAGTTCGATTAAAGAGACGGAGGCCCAAACAAGCTAATCATTCAGACTGTGGGGTCTTCGTCTGCATGTACATGGACTACATTTGTTCGGATGAGAGCCTCAAGAAGGCCGTCTGGAGTGAAGTAGACGTAGAAAAATTTAGATATAGGATAGCTTAGCAAATTCATAGCAGCCGGCCTACAGAGGTTTGGAATATTGTAAATCCGGCTCACGACGAGAATTCGGATCAAGATGAGGCCCAATGACATTGTAAATGATTATTTTTAGGGTCAAATACACGTAGGTACCCTAGAACTACCACAAAGTCTCAATTAAGGGTCCCAAAGTTTAATTTTTACACATAAGGGCCTGTAACTCCAAATTTGCAACAAGTAAGGGCATCCGTCCACTTTCTTAACGATCCAAGCTTTTCCGTCAGGGGCATTTTTGGGTTTCCATATTTGGGTGTTTCAAAAGCCGCCCACTCACGACCAACACCACCGGCAACATCATCCGGCTACCATGCCAGCAACTGTCCCTGCCATCGCTCCCCCATCACCACGATCCACCGCCGACCAACGCCGTTCGGCGACCAACACCGCTCCCCCATCACCACGATCCACCTACGACCAATACTGCTCCCCCATCACCATGATCCACCGTCGACCAAAACCGTCTGGGGACCCCGCCGGTAGTGGCCCTGTCACGCCATTACCATGACCAACCACCGGCCACAACCACAGCGGCACACTTCCGACCGCCGGCCACTACCAATCCTGCCAACCCACCAATAGCCACCGCCGGTGAACTAAATCAATCCAGATCCCGGTAAACCCACGACCACCAATCGTCACAGATCCTTACTGGCAAACCCTCGACCACCCAAAACCTTACCTGCAAACCCACGACCACGACCATCAAAACCTTACCTGCAATCTGGTTCTTAATTGTTCCACCGCCGGCGAGACCCTCCGGTAACCACCACCCAACTGCTCAACACCCTCCGGCAAAGACCACCCACTGCCCGTCGCCAGTTCGAATCCTACGCCAATTCCGTCCATTTTTCACGATCTGCTTTGGCCTCCGTTTTTTGTGATCTCCTTTGGCCAATCCAACTCATGTGTACTAAAGACCCACCTAAACAATCTCACTCTCTCACAGTCTCTCTGTCTCACAATGAAACCCAAATATGGAAACCCAAAAATGCCCCTTATGGAAAAGCTTGGATCGTTAAGAAAGTGGACGGATGCCCTTACTTGTTGCAAATTTGGAGTTACAGGCCCTTATGTGTAAAAATTAAACTTTGGGACCCTTAATTGAGACTTTGTGGTAGTTCCAGGGTACCTACGTGTATTTGACCCTTATTTTTATGACATAGCATTTTTATTTTGAAACATTTGATCTCCTTCTTGAGACATGTTTTTTTGTGTGTTGTTGTTTTTTTGGGTGTTGTGTGTTGTGATTTTTTGCCCTTGTTGAGACAGGTTTGATGATGGTAAGAAAATGTTGTGGTGTGGTTTTTTTTGCCCTTATTGAGACAGGTTGATGGTGGGAAAGAAAATAAGGGTAATGTCTTGACATGTATACTGCTAAGTCGTTCGCTACATAGTGTAGTGGACGGCCTAAAACACTAAAAAAATTCTAAGTGTTGATGTCTAATGTTTATGCTACGCCGTCCACTACATAGTCTATCGGACGACGTAAAACACCAAAACAATTCTAAGTGTTGAAGTGTAAAGTTTCTGTTACGTCGTCCGCTACATAGTCTAGCGGACGAAAAAAAAAGCAAAAAAAAACATTTAGTGTTATAGTGTGATGTTGAGAGCTCATAAAAAGATTATTACAAAAAAATTATTAGAAAAAGTCCAACAGACTTGGTGGCTCATAAAAGATTATTACAAAACAAAATTATTAGGTTAAAGTTCCACTACATCTTCTTCTTCCTTGTCTTCGGCATCATCTTCTTCCTCGTCTTGTAAACCCCTTGGAATTATCCCTAGTGCCTTGTAATGGTTCCTCTTGTCATGGTTGGTCATTTTGTTGCACAATACACACCTTCTTAGCTTTTTAGGTTGAGTTGTTTGTTCAATAGAGCTCTTCATCTGTGTAGTTCTCTTGCGGCCTTTCGTTTGTGATATAATTGGATCCAAAGGCCGGATATCATTGTCCTCTTCCTCAACCGGCTCATCATCTTCTGATCCCAGTTCGGGCTCAGTGTCAACCGCATTGATGACTGAAGCTACTTGAAACTGGTCGATGATGGGCTCCTGTTACTTAGCTATCTCACGGAGATGTTTATATCCGGCCATTGTAGCAGCATCCTTTACGGACAAAGGGGTAAACTATGTCACCAGATAATTATACCGCAACATCTCTGATTCTTCAAAGTTAGTATACAGATGCTCTGGAAAAGCAATGGTACCGTGCAGCCTGTTTGCAACCTTGGTCCACCGAGGTAAGACGTATTTATCGGGGATTGCCTTGATATTCTTTTGGGTGAAAAACCACAGAATATGTCTACACAGCATCCCTTTGAACTCAAACTTCTTGCAAACACATATCACCGAATCCGTCAATGTGTCATGGCTCACCGTATACATTATACGTAGCTTCTCAGGGACGAAGTCGTTCATCAGCGAATAAACCTTGTACTCACGGGTAGACTTTTCTGCCACTTTATTTATACTGTATCGTCCTGATTTTTGCAGCTCTACTTGGTATTGCATGAACATCTCCTTCGTATAGACTTTTGCACCGTTCACCTCCAGCGGGGTCTCATGCAACCTTCTCCTTTGTTTGTACATGCTTGTAAAGTCTGCACCCTTTTGTTTCTTGAATAACTGCACAACCACTTTTTGGGCGAATGTGACAAAACTCTTCAAATTTGTAGTTGTACCTATATAACTATCGAACAAGGCATTCATAGATTCACTCCTACCCGTTGTTTTCATGCCCGTAGAAAAATACCTTCTCATGTAAACGCCAATCCATTGCTCTTTGAGCTCATACAAGTGATGGAGCCACTCGTGGTCTTGCAATGAGTAATCCTCAACACCTCCCCTCAAATTCCTCAATCGTTGATGACTTGTTAACTCACCTGTCAAAATCCTGTTTAAAGTCTGGATACTTTTCATACACGTGATGCAGACGTTCAGGGTATTTGTTGCTTATGTGCCAAGTGCACAAGTTGTGTCGAGTGTCTGGGAAGACAGTAGTAATAGCCTTCTTCATTGCCAAATCATGATCTGTGATGGTAACTTTAGGTGCTTTGTTGTTCATGGCTTCTAGCCAAGTCTTAAATAACCATACAAAAGAACTCTCGCTCTCATCCATTAACAATACAAACCCAAACATGATGGAGTGATAATGATGATTGATGCCTGTGAAGGGAGCAAACGACATCGAGTACTTGTTGGTACGGTAGGTGGTTTCGAAAGTCACAACATCCCGAAAATGCTTATAAGCAAGTCTCGAACGACTATCGACCCAAAAAATTATGTTAATTCGATGCTCGTCGTCAAGTTTATACTCATAGGTAAATTGCGGGTCCTCCATCTGCATCTGCTTTAATAGGCTCATTGTGGTTTGAGCATCATTGAGGTCATACACTGCTCGTCTTTGGGTTCAGACCGTATTACGAACATTTGTCGTGTTAAAGTTCAGAGTCTGAATTCCCCTAGCCTGTTCAACAAGAACATTAACAATGTCGGTAGGTCCTATTCGTGCATTACTCATTGTGAATCAGGCTCCTTGCGACATTACCCATCTTCTTGTGTTGATGCATCTGACTCACTTTTGAAGGGGTTTTACTAACGGATGATTGTGTGCCTATTCCAAGCTAGTAATAAGCCAATGATCTTGCTTGGGTTTATTGTTTACGAACATCTTGACCTTGAAATTCGTGTGCGCAAAGGAGTCCCGTCATCTTCGGGCATATCCTATTTCGTCATCACTATCATCAATACCGACGTGTGTCTCATTTTGCAATGGGTGTCTGCTCCTATGACACTCGTACAAGCGAGATCATAATTGTTTTGTTATGTTGCTTGTTAGTTGTCTTGATTATAATGCCAAAACCAACCCTCAACGAATACGCTCGAAAACATTCTTTGACTTCCTCTAATGTTTGAAACGTTCGCCCTAGATACGGATCACTAACATCTACTTGGGTGTTGGAGCTTGACACGAAATCAGTTGTCTTGATTATAATGCCAAAACCAACCCTCAACGAATACGCTCGAAAACATTCTTTGACTTCCTCTAATGTTTGAAACGTTCGCCCTAGATACGGATCACTAGCATCTACTTGGGTGTTGGAGCTTGACACGAAATCAGACATTGTGAAACAAAACCTATGTAGAAATATATTACGTTTACCTCTCAAATTATAACATTTTTGGCATGAAAATTAATTAAAAAAATGGCGGTTCTTGAACATAACAAACCAAAAATACCTTGATGAATGGACCAATTTAGCATGACAATTATAACAAACATAATCTCAAAAGTATCTTCAAATTAACAATTATTAATTTCTTCAACATAACAAATTAAAATTACTCTGATTAATAGACAAATTTAGCATGCGAAAATACAACAAACATAATCTCAAAAAAATTCAAATTTAACTATAATAAATTGCTTGAAGTTACCAAATTAATTTCTTGAGCATCACAAAATAAAATTACTTTGATGAATAGACTGATAAGTACAACAAACATAATTCCAAAAAAAATTATATATTCATAAATTAAATAAAAAAACTTTATCATTCTACCCATAAAGAAAACTTCACCATTCACAAACTTACTTTGCTTGAGTGAAGCTTGAAGCAAGTGTTACTTGAAGCTTGGAACTTAAAGAGAGCTGAAAATGGAGGGAAGTGGAGCTCAAGGAGATGAAAATGGAAAAAAAGTTGAAAATTAAGGTACTTTTGGGTATATCTGCCACGTCGTCTGCCACACTGTCTGGCGGACAAAGTGGGGGAAAGGGTGTGACACTTGTCAGCCAAAAGTCATCCGCCACACTGTGTAGCGGACGACTTTTAGACTGACAATTGTCAAAGCCAAAACGTCGTCTACTACACAGTGTAGCGAACGACTTGGGCGGGGCATTTTGGTAAAAGAAACCGTCCGCTACACTATGTAGCAGACAATTTATTTTTTTAAAAGAAAAAGATCTGGGCCGTCCACCCTTTAAGGATGGACGGCCAGATCGCGCGGGTAGGATAGACATCTCAGAGAGAGGGGCAACAGCGGGACCCGAACCACTGACATAAGTTTTACACACTCTGAACCAACTCATGACTTTGTTGGTTGCGAATATGACCAACCAACAACAATGGGTGCGTAACCCTGTTCATCCTCAAGCCCAACTTTAAGATGAGAGTACTTTATCTCCATTTAATAAATAGAATGCCACCAATTTTAAGGGGTCATTGGACCCTATGGAGGCGAAGAACTGGCTCGATAAATTGGAGAAATTTTTTCAAGCCATTCACTGTAGGGAAAGGCAAAAAGTTGAGTTTGCTATCTATAAATTGAGAAGTGAAACGGATTAGTGGTGGAAGATGGTAGAGGGGAGTTTTACTCGTCAACAGTTAGACGATATGACTTTGGAACAATTTAAAGAATTGTTTTTCAATCGGTACTTCTCGACAAGTTAATGTGAATAGATGTTAAGGGAATTTACGAATGTAATGCAAGCGGATCACGGATCGGTTGATGAATTTGAGATGAGGTTTCCGCGCCTCACTAGATTTGCGAGACGTATGTTGCCAACAGAAGCTGATAGATCCTGAAAGTTTGAATGGGGGCTTAGGCCCCATCTGGATCTCCACTCGGTTAACGAGTTATATGGAATGGAACAATCTAAGTGTGATCATAAGAGGAGGTTTGAACAGAGGCAGGGTGGTAACAAGAGGGATAGACAAGAGTTTACCCAGAACAGATTTATGGGAGCCAACATGTGTCAGTCGTTTGCGCAATTATCCCAACAGGGTGCCCAAAGGTTGAGAATAGGCGAATCAAGGGTTCAGGCCTACTCTGACTCATGGGAATAGATCTGGGCAGTGTTTTTAGAGTTGACCAGGAAAAATCATGGGTTTTAGAGGGGCGCAGAGCGTAGGCGCGCCCGACCGATTCAGAGTACTTGATTTGGACCACCACACAATTTTAGAGTTCGACCTACCCAGAGTAGTTGTCAGGGTAGCGGGTTGGCCTTTTCAGCCATCCCTTGTGACACATACAGAAGAGTTCATAGTGGTAGGTCATGCTACAAAGTTACTAGTGGGTGCTTCAGGTGTGGCAGTATGGAGCATTGGGTTCGGGACTATCCAGTGGCTAGCTGTAGCCAAACAGCATTTCGTCCTGCACCAGTAGTGAGTACAGTAGTAAGAAATGTCCCTCGACAGGGAAATGGACATGGTCAGCAGGGTTTGACTCAACAGACTCAGGCTCAGCAGGATAGATGCCCAAGACGTCAGCCTGTCTTTATTCCATGTTTGCTAATGATGCTGCAACATCTAACGATGTGGTGTCAGGTACGCTTCCAGTAAACTCTTTAGATGCCTGTATATTTTTAATTCTGGAGTGCCGTACTATTTTGTTTCCCTTGCTTTTGCACGACGATTGAGGGTGAAAACCCGTCCTTTGGAAACAGACCTTGAGATAGGCACTCCGATGGGAGAGTCTTTGGATGTTTCTACAGCTCTTTGTGACTGTACGGTTCATGTTGGAGATAAAAATCTTCCTGTGCATCTCATCCTATTAGCGATTCGGGATTTTGATGTCATACTAGGTATGGATTGGTTATCCTCTAACCATGCATCAGTGGATTGTCATGGGAAACTAGTTCGTTTTAATATCCCGGGTGAGTTTGAGTTTACATACCACGGGTCCAAACCAAGTGGGTTAGTTAGTATTATCTCGGTTATGAAAGCACAACGGTTACTACGTCGGGGTTGTCAGGGATACATTGCACATGTCGTAGACACATGTCAAGACTGTCCAAAGTTGTCATCTATCCCTATGGTAGAGCAGTATCCGGAAGTGTTTCCTGAAGATTTACCTGGGAAATCGATCGATCGTGAAATAGAGTTTGTGATTGATCTTATTCTCAGTGCGGAGCCTATTTCGAAAGCTCTGTATCGTATGTCTCCAACATAGATGAAATAGTTGAAGGAATAGTTACAGGAGTTGCTTGACCAGGATCCATACGTCCCAGTGTGTCCCCATGGGGTGATCCAGTCCTCTTTCTGAAGAAAAGGAAGGTACCTTAAGACTCTGTATTGATTACAGAGAATTAAATAAGATTACAATCCGTAATAAGTACTCGTTGCCCTGCATTGATGACTTGTTGGACAAACTTCAGGGTGCTTGTTGGTTTTAAAAAATTGATTTGGGGTCCGGGTATCATCAGTTAAAGGTAAGGGGTGAAGATGTTTCGAGAACAACATTCAGGACCCACTATGGACACTCTGAATTTCTTATTATGGCTTTTGGTTTGACGAACGCCCCAGCAACGTTCATGGATCTAATGAATAGGATATTTAAGGACTATTTAGATCAGTTTGTTATAGTGTTTATTGATGATATTATAATATACTCAAAATCTAAGGATGAGCATACGATTTTTTTGGAATTAGTGTTGCAATGACTGAGGGATAATAAATTGTATGTGAAAATTTTAAAGTGTGAGTTCTGGCTACATCAAGTTGGGTTCTTAGGGCATATAGTGTATTAGGATGGTATTTCGGTGGACCCAGCCAAGATTAAGGCAGTAATTGAATGACATATGCCTAGTTCAGTAAAGGAAATATGTAGTTTTCTAGGCTTAGCGGGTTACTATAGATGGTTTGTAGAAGGTTTTTCTAAGATCGAGTTAGCTCGGTTGACGCGCAAGAATACACAGTTTTTTGGACTGAAGAATGTGAGTCCAGTTTTCAGGAGTTGAAAAAGATTGGTAACGACACCGGTGTTTGCGTTGCCGTCAGGATCAGAAGGGTTTGTAATCTATAGTAAAGTTTCTAAGAACGGACTTGGTTGTGTTTTAATGCAGCACGTGAAAGTCATTGCCTACGCATCGAGGCAGTTAAAGGTTCATGAGCAGAATTATCCAACTCACGACTTGGAGCTGGCAACAGTTATTTTTCCTTTGAAATTATGGAGACATTACTTGTACGGTAAGACGTGTGAGATCGATACAGATCATAAGAGTTAAATATATTTTTACCCAGAAGGAACTTAATACGAGGTAGCATTAGGTGGTTGGAACTTTTGAAGGATTATGACTACTCAATTCATTATCATCCTAGTAAGGCCAATGTGGTGGCCGATGCCCTTAGTAGGAAAAGTACGGGGAATCTAGCATAATTGATTATGAGACAGCCTCAGTTGCTAGAAGAGATGAGACAATTAAACTTAGATATTAAATGTCTGGGATATGGTGCAGTGTTTGCTACTATGCGAGTTCAGCCCACATTGATAAGCATGATTAAAACAACACAAGCGAGTGACCCCGAGTTCACCAAGATCATTGAAGGTATAAAAAATGAGAGGCAACCTAAGTTTATAATTGATTCTGAATGAGTGTTACGATTTGATCGGCAATTATGTGTTCCGAATGATGAAGAGCTAAGACAATTATTATTATCGAAAGCTCATAATTCACACTTTTCAGTACATCCGGGAGCTACCAAGATGTATCATGACCTTCGAGAACAATTTTGGTGTCAGAAATGAAGAGAGACATAGCAGAATTTGTGTCTCGGTGTTTGGTGTGTCAACAGATAAAAGCTGAGCACCAAAATCTGGCAGGAACTGTGCAACCAATAGAGATTCCCTAGTAAAAGTGGGAACATGTTACTACAGATTTCGTGAGCGGTTTACCCAAGACTGTTCGGGGTTATGATACGATTTGGGTGATAGTGGACCGACTCAACTAATCAGCGTATTTCTTACCTGTTTGAGGAAGTTTTACTATGCAACAGTTGGCCCAGTTGTATATGGATTCAATCGTGAGACTCCATGGAGTACCTGTTTTGGTGATATCTGATAGAGATTCGCTTTTCACATCGAGATTCTGGGAGAGTTTCCAGGAAGCTATGGGAACAGAGTTACGATTTAGTAATGCTTTTTATGCTCAGACTGATGGTCAGTCTGATAGAACTATTCACACATTGGAAGATATGTTAAGAGCTTGCGTTATGGATTACCAGGGTAGCTGGGATAACCACTTACCATTGGTTGAGTTTGCGTATAATAATAGTTATCAGGCCAGTATTCAGATGGCGCCTTTCTAGGCTTTATATGGTTGGAGATGCAAATCCGTTATGTTAGGACGAGGTTGGTAAGCGTCGACTCATCGGCCCCGAGTTAGTTCAAGTAACCTGTGAAAAAGTTGATTTAATTCGGTCACGTATGAAGGCAGCACAAGACATGCAGCGTATGTACGCCGCTAAGCGTACGCGCGATTTGGAGTGCTGCGCTTTGGTAAGAAGGGCAAGCTTAGCCCTAGGTTATCGGTCCCTATGAAATTCTTGCAAGGATCGGACCAATAGCTTAGCGTTTAGCTTTACCTCCGTATTTATCTTATGTCCATAATGTATTCCACGTATCAGTTTTGAGGAAGTACGTTTATGATCCGACTCATGTCTTACAACATCGGCCTGATGAGATTCAGACTGACTTTAGTTATGAAGAGGTACCCGTGGAGATATTAGATCGGCGAGATCAAGTTCTTCGAAACAAGGTGATACCATTCGTCAAAGTGTTGTGGAGTAATCACGCCGTGGAAGAAGCTACTTGGGAATTGGAGGATGCTATGCGGAATGCCCATCCTCATCTGTTCAATCACCCAGGTACATTAAAATTTCGAGGACAAAATTTTTATAAAGTGAGGAGAATGTAATACCCGAGGCGTTAGATTTTTTTTTTTCTAAACGATAATAATTGTTGGGTGTCCGAAAATAGTAGTAGAGCGGTGACATGGCGCACTATTCAGGAATTGTTGGACTATGCAATATTAGAGGGGTTTTGGGGTTAAATTATAAATTTTAAAAGTTTTGGGGCCTTTTTATAAATAAGTAAAGTGTGGGGCTATTTGTGTAATTTTGCAAAGAATAGCCTAGACTAGGTTTGAAATGTGTAAAATTTTAGCAAACTATATTTTAAAATCATGACACCTCCTACTTAAAGTGTAATGACTAAGCTAATGAAATAATTTAATAAAAGGTTAATTAAAAAAAGAAGGGGGTCTCTAGTGAAAAGAAAAAAAAATAGAGAAGAGAAAGCATTTAACAAAAAGAAACTAGGAAGAAGAAAAAAATAAGAGAAAACAGAGGGAAACAGGGGAGCCCAGGAGAGAAGGGAAACATGGAGAGAGAGAGAGAGAGAGAGAGAGAGAGAGAGTTAAAGAGATTTTCATAAGGTAGATTCTTTAATTTATCATTGTATGTGTTCTAGTGTGTGATTTCAATTAGTGTGTGTGTGTTTTAGACACTGTGAGTATGTGCTTTGCTGTGAATGGGTGGGTTTTGGGTGTGAAATTGTGGAGCATTTGTGTACAAAAGTGTGTATGTCAGGATTTGGGTGAGGTTTGTGTGGTGTTGTGTGAGTTAGTGTGAGAATGGTGGGTTGTCGTGGGTTGATGCAGTGTGTTGTGTGTGTTTACTGTGTGTTCATGTGTGTGTGTGTTTGTTGGTGTATCGTGTATGGAATTGTGTGTGTACAGGGATAGGGGAGAGGGGTAACATCTAGGGGAGATTGAGGATGCTCAATGTGTGTTTGCAGTGTTGTCGAGTGTGTTTGCAGCGTGTGTTCTTCAGGTTTGTGAGTGGGTGTGTTGGTGTGTGATTTATGTATATTAGGTGTGTTTGAGAGGTATTTAGGTGTTAGTTAGGTGTGTAGATGTGTAGCACTGAGTGTGTGGGAGGATCGTGTGTGTGTATGTACGGCAGAAGTTGGGTAGAAGAAAGTGTGTGTAAATAAGGTGAGGAAGTGTGTGTTCTGATGAGAATAATGACTGTTGTTGCCACTAAAGGTAGAAATTAGTTAGGCATTTTTTAATCCTATTTTTTTATAAATAACTAGGGCAGCCAATTAGACAAAGTCCAAAACAGTAACCCCTATTATTTTTACGAGACTTACGCTCTGAAATATTTGGGGAATTTTCGGTATCCGCAATGGGTGCTAAATTAGGGAATCAATTGACCAAAATTATCAAATTATTTGGCATAGAAAACAAAGCTATTTTAATCTAAATTTTTTAAGAAAACCTTATTTCATTGAGATATTTCATTATCTAAAAGATTGCGCCATTCTGAAGTCAATAGCTATTTTTAGCCGAACCGGCTTCTGAGAGTTCGATCAGGACATTGGTTCCGATTTTCGGGTGATTTTTTTTTTAAATTCCTTTTAGCCCAAAAATGACTTTAGGATGCTTAACATAATGTTTTAAGATGTTTTTGGGATTTTTCCAGCTTTGGAATCCATAGGGGGTATTTTGGTAATTTGCCACCCCGAAGTGGTATTTTGGTAATTTTACTTATAAAAGGTATATTAAGGTAAATTCACATACAATAAGGATATTTGAGTGTTTTATTTACGGGAATGCTGTTTTGGTTATTTAAGTTCGTGATGGGCATTTTGGTAATTTTACGTACCTGTGATGGGGTCATCCTAGGAGTATGCGTGAGTCAGTGTTGAGTTTATAATATTGTAGTGTAGACTTTATTCTGGTCGTTGGATTGTTCCGTTTAGGTTAAAGTAAAGGATTATTCGGTTAGGATATCTTAGCTGTGAACCCAGGTAAGGGTTTCTATCCGAATCTCGAGCCATCAGTTTGCGTTTGCAATTATTCTCTTGTTTGCTTATGGCTATTGTTGAACTCTAAGTATGCATTGATATCAATATGTTATTGCCAAGTAAACCCTGATATTGAACCTGATTCAATTATTTAAACTCTTATCGGTGCTCACCTTTTATTTCATATTGAGCATTGAGCTGTGTATTGATTCCATGATATTTGTCTTCTGTATACTGACATGGGGATCTGTACTATGGCGGACGTTATAAGGCTGGTTTGAATCCTGCGTGGAACGCAGGCTAGTACCTAAATGGACTAGTATTCGTCCATCATGCATATGTACATTTTACTTAGCATTGCCTGTATGGCATTGCTACTACACATGGACAGTATATATGAAATTTATTTGCATTGTATCTGAATTGATCGTTTCAAGAATGACTGAGAACAACTGTTTGGATATCTTATCAAAAGGGACTGAGTGAAACTCTTTTCCATGTTCTTGTTAAATTGCTGTGATTGTTTTGAAATCCCTTAACAGCTTGTCTGTGAATCGTTGTAACTCTTTCAGGGATTACCCTTGAACGACCTTATTGAACTTTCAAAAACTCACCGTTGTTTGTTCGGTTATGCAAGTAGCCCCCAGTAGTAGATCGCGTGAGGAAGAGCTAGAGTTGGATAAGACTTTAAGACAGTTACTGTATTCTATTTAAATAGGACCCCTACGTGGGCCTGTACAGTTAGTGTGCTTAGTTAAGAGCTTATGTATAAGTTTTAACAACTTAAGGTTGGAATTCGTTTTGTGGAACTTTACATTGTTGGAAGACTTAGGGTTATGTTACTTTGGAAGATTTGAAATTATGCCAGGTGCTCTGATATGTGGCAATGTTATAGGTTAACGTTCCGGGGTTCAAGGGCGATGGAGTTCCGAATTTTTGGGCCATTACACCACTATCCTATCGTTATGTATAAGCTTCAATAATTCTTCCTCCTTCTAATCTTTTACATTATGAGAAAGTATTTCTCGAAGAAAATACTTTTAAATCGCTCCCAAGTCATGGGATAAGTAGTGCTAATTCTCTGAGTGCGCTTGACCATTTTCCACCAACGGTCAACTTCATTTTCCAACATAAAAACAGTATCTGCCACCTTCTATTCATCACTACTGTTCCAAAGGTCAAACACCTTCTCGTTTTGGTTCACCCACGCTTCAGCCTTCTCCAGATCGGGTTCCCCCTTAAAGGCGGGTACTAGCTTTTTAAATTTCTTGACATCTCTAGTTCTAACGCCACTATTTTGCCCTTTATTTTGATTTTGATTCCTCCGGCTATTAAGTTCGCCAAGTTCTGATATCCTTGTACAATGGTGTCAACAACTCCATCATTCATTGGTGGATTGTGAAGATCGGTGGTGTTACGACTAGCGCATTTAGGAGGCATAATAATTCTAACACAACAAATGAAACCGTATAAGCCTACAAATGTACAAAGGATACATGCTAAAAGACGATTTTGGTAGCAAAAGAGACCAATCTAATCATACATTTAGTTCACAACGATTTAAACTTAGGCTCACACGAGTCTATAGAATCACAAACCGAAACTCTAATACCAATCTTGTCACGCCCCTAAAATGGAAGCCGTGACTGCAATCGAATTTCCTGAAATAACGCTATAAATCTGGTGACATCGGTTACAAATAGAGCAATTAATACTTTAAAAACAAAATATATCCAAACAATAACATTCTAGTACAATCCTTCCACTTAGTCCTTACTAGTCATGCAAGGGGCAAGGTAGAGTAAATGGGTGAGCTCAAATAGCCTAGTAAGGTACCAAAACTGACAGAATCTCAAAGCAAAACTAACGGAATTGAACAACAAATACTCGATGAAAATGAGCAAATCATATCTTATTATCAACCATCGAGTTAAGCATTTAACTCTAAACATATTTATATAATATGTCGGTAAATGCTACACAACAAAATACACGATGACTATATTGGTCATAAGACCCAAATGTTGAACCATACGTATAAACATCAAACATGTGGTACCGGTAGCATGCTAGACGTCCACTGATCGCTAGCATAAAAATACAAGTGTCCAAAGGACCCTCTCAAATTGAGAGTTGTTCAACATAGTCCTTACTAGTCATAAATTGTCGAGCATAATAATATCGATTGAACAAGACTAACTCATTTACAATTGTAGAAATTAAAAGAAAGGTGCACAAGTACTTCGAAACAAGAAAAAATAAAATGGGCTTTGAATGCAATAGCAGCTTCAAATGGCAATATATGAGGTTTAATGGTAAAACCTTAGGCAAGACAATAGACTAGAACCAGCCATATGCTAGTTAACATGTGAATAGTGCCATGGTAAAATGAATTCTTGGAATGGATATTTCTGGTTCGTAGTCAAACTAGTCGATAAGGAAGAGAAGAGTGGACCAAAAATTCAAGCCATGTTTCATTGAATAAAGGCAAGGACAACAAAGCTTTAACAAAGTAAGTGAGCTATGAATCTGTAAGGTAGAAACAAAAAACACAACTAGCCAGCAAGAGGCGTGAGAAGTCAAATGGATAGAAAATAGGACAGCATTATAGTGCTTAAGCAACGATAAATTTTTTTTTGCCGAAACAGTACACTTCTAGCAATTTACTGGATTGCGAAGGATGATGAACAATTGGGTTATCCACCACAAATCTTAAATCCCAACAAAAAGAAATCCCTTAGCACAGCTACAATCAGAAAAAAAAGCCTTATAAAGCAATTAAATCAGGTCATACAAAGTATATGATACGATTAAGTCATAGACAGATAGTGAGATGTGAAATTCCATAGGCGAGACCGCATACCAAATAGAATTGGATCCAATGATAATTAAGATTTAAGGAAAGAAAGCGTAGACCCTTCGCCATAGCATGAACGTACAAACCCTTACCTTATACAAGCAATTCGGGGAAAGCTCAATCCACCCAAGCTACGCTACTCGATTTACCGAAATTCTCGAAAAGACAAGCAATTTAGAGCTGAAATGGATAAGAGAATGGAAGGGGCGATAAGTAGGAAGAAAAGGGGAGGCTGGAAGAGAAAGGATGCTATTTAAATGAAACCCCCTAACTGGCTAATTACACAAACCCCCCAAAGCTTAGCCACTTATTCAAAAGGCACGAAAACTTATTTATTTAGTTATTTATTTTAAAGTAAAAACATACCATAAATTAATATTGGAGTATTACACTGCCTCTGCTCATACCTTTTGCTATTGTCAGACTTCGACTGTTCCAACACATGTGCCAAGTTTACACGTTTCACATAGCTCGCGAATCGAGCAGAGATCACCCATTTCTCTGTCCAGGCCTAAGCCCCCACTCAAACTTCCTACATCTATCTGCCTCTGTCAGTAACATTCTTGTTACAAACCTAACCAGAAGCGAGAAACTCATCTCGAACTCGTCCACCGAATCCTGGTCCGCCTGCATCACGTTGGTAAACTACCTCAGCATCTGCTTACGATAGCTTGCCAAGAAATACCATTTGAAGAACAACTCCTAGAACTGCTCCCAAGTCATATCAACGAACTCCTGAGGGTTCCTACTCATCTCTACGACCTTCCACCATTGGTCTTCCTCATCCTGTAGCTCATCTATAGCAAGCTTTACCCACTGCCTCTTATTGCAATGAATTGTCTCGAAGATTTTCTCCATCTAGTTTATCCAACCCTCTGCCTTCACTGGGTTTACTATCTCCTAAATTTTGTCACGTTCTTCTTGTTAAACTCACTCATGGTACTCTCTTCTTGAGGTTGTGGCTGAGGCAGATTTGGATTCTGTACCCCTTGCAACTGGTTAGCCAAATTATGTGTCATCAAAGTTAGCATCTAATTCATCGTATTCAGAATTGTAGCCATAGGCTCTGAATTTACTGTTGTTCCTCCGCACGGGGTATCTCTCCCTCTGGGATCTCCTGGCCCTCCGTACGATCTCCACTCCTAGTTCTACGTGTGCAAACCATACTGATACAAATAGTGATTACCAGAGTTATACAAACACATGTGTAAAGGATAATATAATTAGAAGTTAAAGGCATACTTCCTAACTCTACTCTCATCCTATCCCCCTTCTCATTAACCTAGGTATGAGTTTACAAAATCATGTTACCCATGCTCTGGTACCAACTATAACAACTCGAAACTACAAAGCTTTGACACTTCGAACTTCTGAAGCATTAAACCTACCACACGCTAGACCGAACACTTATTGACATAAACAATCTTAACTCAGCATGCAACTTCCATTATATATCAGAGCTTTTAATGTATGCATTAACTAAAATTCTCTAACATAAACAGTAAAAGAAGAAGAAAGAAAGGATATGGATCTCGTAAAAATAATAGAGTAACTGCAGTTGGCCAAAATATGAGCAAAAACTATCTTAAAAAAGGGACTTTGGGACAACTTAAAAATTAAGTACCTATGGGACGATTAAACTTAGGATTCCCAATTTAACAAATTATACACACACTTTTCTACCTTCTGCCAAACGCACACACAACACCTACACACACGCATACACACTTTCACACAGCCCATCCCCCTTACACTCACACACACACACACACACACACACACACACATCACAACATACTCATATCACATGGGCACAGACACACACCCCAACATCACAGCACACTCATATCACGCGGGCACACACACACACACACAAAATCCCACCTACACGTACACACTAGCACCACATAGTACACCACAACACGGTTAAAATTCAATCAGGTAAGGATAATGCGGTTCCTTGTATGCTATGAATTGCTTCGCTTAGCATATCTGTCGTTGATAGTGTTGTTGTATTATGGATGTTGTGTGTTTGATATGAAATGTCGGTGGTTTTTGTGCCGATGTCCCTCTTACTTTGGAATATTGTTGAGAACTCGTGATTAATTTTCTCCTTGGTCCACTCTGTGGGTGATGTTGGTGTGAGTTTCAGTTGTGGTGCGGAACACATATCGGTTTTGGTACCGGAAATTATAAGCTTGAGTAATTGATTGATCGAGGACATAAGGTGAAATCATTTCCCCTTAGTCCATCCAATTGGTGTAACTTGTAGTTTGGCGGTAGCATGGTTGGGAAAAAACACTCTTCGTGAGTTCCCTTCTTGTTTAGCATCTCTTTTAATTACCTGAGACTGAGATGAACATCCCGGAACATAAGACATTATATGAATGGAGGGCCTGTGAAATATGGTCACCGGCCAAAAGGATGTATGGCGCGTGAGTCAAGTATGTCATGTTTGGTCGAGTCTAATAAGTCGGGTATGAGTTTGCATTGCATTTGACTTTATTTTGATGTTAACAATTTTGATGGTTTGTATTTCATTGATGTTGAATTTGGTTGTTATTGATTTAATGTTCATTTCCATAGTCTGTCAGTCGGTTAGTCCTATTCATAAAAATGTGGAGATCATGGTGTTCTGTTGGGCCTTAAAGCCGCTCGGTCTGATGAAAAAAAATATATCGCTTGGCCATTAGGTTGATGTTGCATTATTTATTGAACTCTTGTTTATTGATATTATTGGGTTGATTATTATTTTCCCCGAGGCTGTCGTATTATCTGTGCACGTTAATCCTCGTGTTATCTTTACTGGGCAATTTGCGCTCATTCTTTATATGTGTTGTTTAAGGTGGTAAGATCGAACTGGGTGAGGCGTCAGAAAAAGGGAAGGAGAAGTTGGCTTGAGTTATAACAGGAGACGTAAGGCGGTGTCAACCATATTTTGGGAACTAGATGTTATATTTTAAAACTTCCGCTGTGTTTATGCTGAGCGTTTTACTGATTTTTTTTGTAATTATGTCATTTTAGAGCTTTATGTATATAAAGTTATGTATCTAGTGTTGCTCTGTAATCCATCGGGGATTATGTTACGTTTAAGAGTAACAACTCAACTCTAATGACGTCACTTGGGCTGAGGGGTGTTGCAAGTTGGTATCAGAGCATATGCGCACGATTCTGTAGACTATAGGTAGAACATTAGGTATTAAGGGGGGAGCAAGGTATGGAATTGATGTATTACTACGCTATAAATTTGACGTGGTTTTGTGTATTATGCAGGGAATAATGGCGGGAGTAGGAGGATAGTTAGAAGACCATATATTGAATGGGTTCGAGCAATAACCCCCATTCGAGGAGGACCCCGAGGAGGATCCCGAGGAACACCCGAGGAGGACCCTAATAATGTAGAAGAAATGAACCTGCAAGGGCGGAAAGATAAAGAGGAGGATCCCTGGCCCATCGATGAGGAGCTAGAGGAAATGAACCTGCAAGGGCCGGAAGAGAAAGAGGAAACCAGACCCAAAATTCTGGTAGAGTTTGCAGGATCTAGTACGGGGCCGCGTCGAGCACATAGACCAATTGGTGTACCAGTTGGAAGAGTGTTGAAGAAGGGCTGAGTGGTTGAAAGGGTAGAAAAGTTCAACCATGAGGATATGGGGAGGATGCGAGGAAAGCTTAACCAAGTAATTGACGTGGGGGAGAAGGTTATTCAGAGAATGCAGGATGGTATTCGGGAGAATCATCCCAAAAAGGCAATGTCCAGGGACAGTAGGGAGATTCTCCTTGATGATGGTTACTGGTATACCGTGTTTTATCATGAGCGAAATAGGCTCTATTTTGTTTGAGGAGTGAATGAGGAGTTTTAATGTATATATGTGTAAAGCTGACTACTGTTTGTAAATGTTTTTTGTATTAATATTATTAGTTGTCTAAGTAAATGTGAATTTAAAATGCTAATTATGTTAATGGCAGAACGACTCGTCAGCTGTGAATTGGGTAATACCTCCGACAGAAGGACCTCCCAATCTGGGAGAACCACATATGAAAGCGTCTTCGACAAGTTCTGAGGGCAGGAGTTTGGGTCATGCAGAGGGTGGAGCTATGAATAACAACAAAAAATAATTTAAGTACGGAGTTAGTGGGACTGTTGCGAGAAATCGTGGGAACTCCCGCTGCACAGTCGACGACTGTGGCTGCAGCTATTCCTGTGGAGGGAAAAAAGAGTGCAAATTTTTAGATTTTTAAGAAATTTGCGCTAGTAAGTTTCATGGGGGCAGTGATCCGAACCGAGCAATAGCTTGGATTCGAGAAATGGAGAGGGCCTTTGAGATAATGGGGTGTGGAAGGCATCAAATGGTAGTTTTTGCAACCCATGTGCTAAAAGGAGCAGTTGGGTATTGGTTTGATGTGAAAAAATAGGTTGGGTGAGGAAGGAAGGAAACCTAACCACCCTATGTTACCTGGAAGAGTTTTAAACGGGTATTTAACGAGAAGTATTTTCCGATAAATGTGCAAAATAAGTTAGAGACAGATTTTCTAAAACCTAAATAGAAAGATAAGACGGTGGAGGAATATCTACGAAAATTTGATGAACTGGCTCATTTTGCCACACACCAGGTGGTTACGGAGGACATGAAGTTTAGAAGATTTGAGGAAGGACTGAGTCAACCTTTGAAAAGGATTGTCAAAAGTTTCCAACTTAACACCTTTACTGAAGTTGTAGAGAAAACCCTACTAATAGAAGTAAAAAATAAAGAAGCATGGGAGGAAAGGAAGGAAGAGGAGTAACAACCAAGAACATGCCAAATAGTATAAAGAAATTTAAAAGAAAGTGGAGGAAGATAGGTTCAGGCAAAGCTTAGGCCAAGCGGCGAATAAGGAGTGTAGGTGGTGTGGGTTGAAACACGAAGGTACAAATTGTATAAAGGCCACATGAGCGTGTTTCAAATGTTGCAAGCAAGGCCACAAGGCGAATGATTGCAAGCTAAACCAGAGGGTTTGCTTCCAGTGCCAGCAACTAGGCCATAACACGAAGGATTACCTACAAGAAAAGATGATGGTTCTGGAAGGAAGGCCTCGGACAATGGGCCGCACAAATGCTATAAACTTAAAGGAGGCCCTAAAATCAGAACATGTGGTGACATTTCAATATTAAATGAATTTGCGAATGTTTTTCCAGCAGACCTTCCAGGTTTATCGGCGGATTGAGAAATTGAACTTAGTATCGATCTGGTTCCTAGAACTGGTCCTATTATCAAAAGCCCTTTATAGGTTGGCCCCATCGGAGATGGTTGAGTTGAAGACACAACATGAAAAATTGTTAAATTTGGATTTTATTCGTCCTAGTGTGTCACCTTGGGGAGCCCCGGTGTTGTTTGTAAGGAAGAAAGACGAAACGATGAGGCTTTGCAGTGACTATTGCGAGTTAAACAAAGTAACCGTTACGAATAAATATCCCTTACCTTGCATTGATGACCTTTTCATCAATTAAAGGATGCAAAATAAATTGATCTTAGGTCTGGATACCATCAGTTGAAAATAAAGGAGGATGATGTAGCAAAAACTGCTTTCAGAAGCAGATATGGACATTATGAGTTTCTGGTAACGCCATTTGGACTAACTAATGCCCCTGCAGTGTTCATGGACTTGATGAACAGAACGTTTCGGAGATATTTAGATTAATGTGTCATTGTGTTCATTAATGACATTTTGGTCCATTCCAAATGTAAAGAAGAGCATGCTTAGCATTTGAGGCAAATATTGCAAATTCTTCGAGAACATAAGTTGTATGCCAAACTCATAAAGTGTGAGTTCTGGCTGGAGAAAGTACAGTTTTTGGGACATATGGTGTCAAGTGAGGGCATATTGGTAGACCTGGGAAAGATGGAAACGATTTTAAATAGGGAACGTTCGACTTCAGCGTTTGAAATTCAGAGTTTCCTAGGCTTAGCCAGATACTATCGGAGATTTATCAAGAACTTCTCTAAAATAGTGTCCCCATTGACGAATTGAACCAAAAAGAATGTGAAATTTATCTGCACGGAGAAGTGTGAAAACATTTTTCAAGAACTGAAAAGAAGGTTGGTAACGGCACCTGTTCTTACAATACCGTAAGGATTTGTCATTTAATGTGATGTATCTCGTGAAAGATTAGGTTGTGTACTTATACAACGTGGAAAAGTAATTGCGTATGCCGCTAGAGAGTTGAGAATCCATGAAAAGAAATACCCAACACATGGTTTGGAGTTGGCAACGATGGTGTTTGCCCTAAAAATAAGGAGACATTACTTGTATGGGGTTACATGTGAGACATATACCGACCATAAGAGTTTGAAGTATATCTTTACCTAGAAGAAACTTAGTATGAGACAAAGGAAATGACTGGAACTCCTTAAGGACTATGATTGCACTATAAATCACCCAGGAAAAGCTAATGTGGCGGCAGATGCGCTAAGAAAAACTGCGACAATTACCACACATAAGGGCATTATCGAAGATTTGGACAAACTCGAAATTGAAGTTCGAGTCAGAGAAGAAGGAGGTAGTCCCCTATTTCATTTAGAAGTTAGACCGACGCTTTTCGGTTGGATTAAGGAAGCTCAAGGTCAAGATGAAAGAATACATGAAATCCGGTAAGGTTTTGAAAGGAATAAGAAAGAGAAATTTGATTGTGATAAGAAGTGCGTTTACAAGTATGAGGGTCGGGTGCCTGGTGGTGAGTTGAGAAAAGATATTATGACAGACGCGCATAACTCTAAATACTCGATCCACCCTGGGTTAACAAAAATGTATCTTGATCTATGACAAAATTTTTGGTGGCCTGGTATGAAAAGAGATATATCAGGGTTTGTATCCCAGTGTTTGACCTGCCAACAGGTGAAAGTGGACCATAAGAAGATTGTCGGACAGTTGGAACCACTCTTTGTACCTGAGTGGAAATGAGAACACATTACGATGGATTTTGTGTCAGGATTACCACGAACAGCTAGTAAATACAAGTCTATTTGGGTTGTGGTGGATAGGTTGACCAAGACAGCTCAGTTTATTCCTATCCGAGAAGGGTATTTTACTGAACAACTTGCTCGAATTTACATTAAGGAAGTGGTTAGTTGTTATGGAGTGCCAGTAACCATTGTGTCCGACAGAGACGCAAGGTTCACCTCAAGATTTTGGAAAAGTTTCCAAGAAGAAACGGGAACGAAGTTAACCATGAGTACTGCCTTTCATCCTCAGACGGATGGCCAATCTGAATGTACTATACAGATATTGGAGGATATGTTGAGAGCGTGCATTATTGATTTTGGCGGAGCATAGGATGAGCAATTGCCTTCAATCGAATTCTCTTACAACAATAGTTATCAAGCGAGCATTGAAATGGCTCCTTATGAAGCGTTGTATGGCCGAAGATGTCGCACGCTTATTTGTTGGGATGTAGTGGGTGAACAAAGGATGTCACGCACGAAACTGTGCAAGGAAACATAAGACAAAGTGAAGGTGGTCCAAGAAAGAATTCGTACTGCACAAAGTCGGTAGAAAAACTATGCAGATAAGAGGCGTAGAATGCTAGAGTTTGAAGTAGGTGACTTAGTATTCTTAAAGGTATTCATGTGGAAAGGAATCATGCAATTCGGTAAGCAGGGAAAGTTAAGTCCGAGGTTCATCGGATCGTTTAAAATTCTATCTAGGATTGAGACGGTGGCATACATGCTCGATCAATTGAGCCAGTTGCATAACATGTTTCACATTTCAATGCTCAGGAAGTATGTTCCTGACCCTACGCATGTGATTCAATTAGAACCAGTGAAAATTTGAGACAATCTCTCATGCCATGAGGTACCAATAGAAGTGGTTGATAAAAAAGAACAGGTATTACATTCTAAGGTAATACCGGTGGTCAAAGTTATCTGGAGAAATCATGCAGTAGAGGAAGCCACTCGGGAACCCGAGGCGTTAATGCGGCAGAGATATCCGCATTTGTTTACATGATGAGGGGGGAGGATGCAATACTCTGAAAATGCCTAAAATTGATCTAACCGTGAATTAGATTAATTGGGGGGGTTATTTTTATTAGTAGCACTATTTTAGTGATAATCAAGTGTTAGGAAGTTAATTAAGGGGTTAGTTTGGCCTTGGGGCCAAAATGTAATTTTACAAAAATAGTGGGGTCAAAATGTAATTTTGGAAACTTGGGGGGCAAAACTGCATTTTGGAAAACTTGGGATTAGTGGCTTGAGAGGTGTCATGAGGAAGGTAAAATTCAAGGGGTGTTAGCCACATCCTACTTATAAAAGGGTGATTAAGCATTTTGTTAAAAAAATTAATAATAAGGTGAACTTAGGAGAATTAAAGAGGAAAGAAGGAAAAGAAAAAAAGAAGAAGGAGAAACAGAGTCTCGACAGAAGAAAGAAAAAAATGGGAAGAGAAGAAGAAAAGAGAGAAAGAAGAGAGAAAGAGAAATAAGGAAGAAAAAGAAAAACTAAAGCTCTAAGGGTAAGCCCTTTCTTCCTATGATTTAATTAGGGTTTCACTGGAATTGAAAATTGAGGTGGTGTTAATGATATATGCAAAGGGGTAACCGGCCATGGGGATGGGGTTGTGAGGTTGGTATGGGTTCTGCGTGGGCGTTGGAGGGTGAAAAGGGAAGGGGGAGTAGCTGTGGAGACTACTAGGGGAAGGGGGAGTGGTGTGGGAAGAAGGGGCGGGGGGGGGGGGGGCTGTGAGTGTGTGTGCTGGATGTGCAGGTGCAGCACACTACTGCTACGACAACAGTTTTGGTGTGTTTTGGAGGGGGTGTGTGAGGATGGTGGAAAAGAGGTAGGGAGAGGGGTTGTGTGGTGGTTTAGGTGGGGGGGGGGGTGGAGGGAGGGGGTGTGTAGAATGTGTAATTAGGTAGAATGTGTGTGTTTGTGACCAAAAATAGAGGGGGAAGAGGAAAAGGAAGAACAGAAGTAGTGGGTCTACTGTCGTGGGGTAGGGCGTGTGTAGATGGGTTGGGAAGAAGATGGAGGTATGTTATGTGAGGGAAATGGGGATTAAGGTGTGTTCTACGTGTAAAATTAGGTGGGTGAGAGGTGAACTCCGGGGGTGTGAGGGAATTGGGGGGTCGGCAGTGGGAGGAATAAGTTGTGGGTGTGTGATGGTGAATCACTGTGTGTGGGTTTTATAAAAAAAAGGCATGAATACTAACTGTAATCGTCACTAAAAATAGCTAGGTCTAATACAGTCCATTGATGAAATATTAAAAATAGTTTGAGGTAGATTTGCACAGAGTACAAAAAAAAGACTGTAATTATTTTTATGAGATCTATAACAAGGAAAAATATCAGATTTTTCAGAGGTCGGGAAGAGGGTTAACTTATGCAGTTATTGTGAAACTTTGTGGTGAATTTAAAAATAGCAAACAAACGCGGTTTCGCGTGAAAATTTTTATGAAGACCTTAAAATGTTGAAATGCTTCAATATCTGAAGTTTTGGGACATTTCGAAGTCGATAGCATTTTTTTAGCAAAGCCAACTTCCGAGCGCTCTGTTAATTGTCGGTTCGAGATTTTTGAGCGAAAAATCCCTGGAGAGCTTTTTAATCCAAAAAAATGAATGTAGATGCTTAAAAATAGGTTTTAAAGTGGTTTTGGGTATTTTTTTTGTGGGACGATGGCCGATAGGGGGTGTTTTGGTAAAGTTTCCTATAAAATTTTTCCACAGGACTTTTTTGTCCAGGAAGGGTGTAAGACATCTAAAAAGTTGTTTTGAAGCGGTTTTGGGGTGTTGAGGTGGTAGTGGTCATTAAGGGGTGTTTTGATAATTTACCATGTCGACACTGAATTTCGGAGAAACGCACGCAGTTAAGCGTTTTAAGTAACAGGAAGCGATGAATGGGGTTAGTATGCCTGAAGGATGGAGTATTAGTACTCATGCATTATCAAGGCTAGGTTAAAGACCCAGCTGTCGGGTTGGGGTAAATGGCTGCTGTAAAACATTATAAATAACTGATAGGAAAATAGTAGAATAAATTGTGTATTATATTTGAATAGCGCCTAACTAGCAATGTCTTATTTGATTAGGTGACCCCACTTATTGTAATCTGAAGTTACTTGGCTCATTGGCTAAAAGCCAATCAGGTAAGGATAATGCGGTTCCTTGTATGCTATGAATTGCTTCGCTTAGCATACATGTCGTTGATCATGTTCTTGTATTGTGGATGTTGCATGGTTGATATGAGATGTCGGTGGTGTTGTGCCAATGTTCCTCTTAATTCGGAATATGGTTGAGAACTTGTGATTAATTTTCTCCCTGGTTCACTATGTAGATAATGTTGGTGAGTTTTCAGTTGTGGTGCAGAACACCACACCAGTCGGTTTTGGGACAGAAAATTGTTGCTTGAGTAATTAATTGATCGAGGACGTTAGGTGAAATCATTTCCCCGTAGTCCGTCCTTGGCGGTAGCGTGGTTGGGGATGAATACTCTTCGTGAGTTCCCTTCTTGTGTTAGCGTCTCTTTTATATACCTGAGACTAAGATGAACATCCTGGAACACGGGACATTATATGAAAGGAGGGCCTGTGAAATATGATCACCACAAAAAAAGGATGTATGGCGCGCGAGTCGAGCCTGTCATGTTTGGTCGAGTCAAGTCAGTTGGGTTTGAGTCTGCATTGTATTTGACTTTATTTCGATGTTAACGGTTTTAATGGCTTGTATTTCATTAATGTTGAATTTGGCTGTTATTGATTTAATGTTCATTTGCATAGTCTTTCACTGTGTCAGTCGGTTAGTCCTATTCATAAAAATATGGAGATAATGTTGTTCTGTTGGGCCTTAAAGCTGCTCAGCCTGATGAAAAAAAAAACATGTCGCTTGGCCATTAGGTTGATGTTGCGTATTTATTGAACTCTTGTTTATTGATATCTTTGGGTTGATTATTTTTTTCCCTGATACTGTCACATCGTATGTGCACTTTAATCCTCGCGTTATCTTTACTGGGCGATTTGCGCGCATTACTTATCTGTGTTGTTTCAGGTGGTAAAATCGAACTAGGTGAGGCGTCGGGAAAAGGGAAGGAGAAGTTGGCTTGATTTATAACAGGAGACGTAAGACGGTGTTAACCGTATTTTGGGAACTAGATGTTCTATTTTAAAACTTCCGTTGTGTTTTTGCTAAGCGTTGTAGTGAATGTTTTTGTAAGCATGCCCTTTTGAAGCTTTATATATTTAAAGTTATGTATCTAGTGTTACTCTGTAATCCAGTAGGGATTATGTTACGTTTAGGATCGACAACTCAGCTCTAGTGACGTCACTTGGGCTGAGGGGTATCGCAACTCTGATGGGTCAATACTAAGGGCCTGGACAGGATGCAACAGACAAACACTGAGGGTAGAACCATTATCAATAAGAATGAAAGGGATCTTCTTATCGAGAGTGTGCGTATTGATGTGGATCGGGATATTATGGCTTGGTTCAATCTTTGGAAAATACATTTTAGCAAATGTAAGAACATTACCATAATGAATGGCTCCGAGCACATTAGACAAATCTTTGGGTCTGGATAGGGACTTGGGCTTTGCTAAGCACTTTGATTAAAGCCTGCCTGTGGGAGTACAAGGCAGATAAGAATCCCCAAATATAAATATTAGCCTATCTTCTTCAACTGTCGGAGCACTTCATTATCTGGTGAGTCTTGAGAGAATAGTGAAACTAAGGCAGCTGGATGGTTGGTTGCCTGGTAAGCTTAGCTAGATCTAATCAGATGAAAGATATAGTATTTGCCTTCCACAATACAAGATTCTTCTCCCATCAATTCATCCCAAGTAATCACACTGTAATATTCTGACAAGGGAGCTTGGACACAAGCGAACCACACATTCACAAACCAATATGCTGGCACTAAGAGGGTCAAAAGATCAAGCACTCGCGGGACATTGTCAATCATGTTAACACTATGAGCAGACATGGGTTCTTTTCTCACATTAGCCTTGGCTGGAAGGGATACCTCACCTTTGTCAATTAGATATTGGATATCATGTCTGTGGGTGATGTATCTGTCTGTGTAATGGCCCTTTCCTTGGTGGTATGCATAATACGCCTGAACATCATATCCTTCTGGTATGACCGTCAGTGTGGGGTAAGGGCAACTTGGACATCAAGGCCCTCCACAACAATTGCTCAAACACTTTAGTCAAAGGAGCATTCGAACGAGTAAATATTTATTGTGGTTCAGTAGTGGCTTCCCATGACACTACTCGTGTAACACCCCGAACCTTGATATTACGTGACTTTCATACGCAAGATTTAGCGTAGATTTCCATGAGTGAAATATTATCAGTAACATTTAGCGACAAAATTTTGAAAACCATAAGTTATAGTTTAATGATGACAATTATAACATATATTCATTGAGGTACTTAGTGACAATTAGCGTAAACGATATTTTTAAATATTTTTAGCGGCGATTTTTTTTAAGTTAGCATTATATTATGTAGTAACTCTTAGCGATGATTAGTGAAGCGGGGTAGCGTAATAACCCGTTAAAATTTTTCTAGCACATAAATTTTTGGGTTAATTACTCACGGCATTCCTGAGGTTTATCCTAAATTACACACGGACCCCCTATCTTTTGAAAATTACACTCTGCTCCATTTCTTCGACGGTGTTTACGATGGGACGCAAAAAGACATTTTTACCCTTGTATATTAACTACACAGTATTGTCTTGGATTTTGGAGGGGCTGTCTGGCTCTTCACTCTTGGCTACACTGGCCGGAATCGGCCATCGGGGACCGGATACGCTACCGACAGTAGTGATTCCATGGCTGTTTTGGAGGTTGCGGCGGGCGGTGCTTCCAATGGAGGGTGACGGTGTCAGGCATGTAGCTTTGGGTTCACCGGTGATGAAGCCGTGCGGTGTTCGGTGTTGTAGTGGTGCGCGGGGGTGTTGGGCGATACTTCCGGTGAGGGGCGTGGCCAGAGAATGAGGGGTGGTTGACCACGAGATGGCACCGAAGACGGCGCCGGAGATGGCACAGATGATAAATCTCGCGCGGTGGTGGCTGCGGTACGGTGGTCGCCGCTGTTGTGTTGTGGTGTACACTGTAGGTGACGCCGGAGTCCATCGCCGGAGAAGAAGCCTGCAGAGGAGAAGAAGCCCACCGTCGCCGAGAAGGCCCCCGCCGAGAAGAAGCCCAAGGCTGGCAAGAACCTCCCCAAGGAGTAGGAATTATCAATTTTGGCACGCATTATCAATTTTGGCATGTATCCGCGCGAGTTCTGATGGGGCTGAGAAATAGGAGGAAGAAAAAAAACTTATGTCTTATTTTTATTACTTGTTGTGGCTGCTGGGAAGAAAGAAAAAAGTTCGTGTCCTATTTTCTGGGTATTTTATTTGTTTGATTGGCGACGAGGTGGTGGTCGGCGAGGAGGAGGTGGCCGGCGGGGAGGTGGCGGCGGCGAAGGAGTAGGAGGTGTCGTTGCCGCTAGTAGTTGGAATCAGAGAGAGAGAGAGAACTGGGGTCTGATTTGTTCTGATCAAATTTTGTAGAGAGAGAGAAAGAGTTGGGTCTAATTCACCGCCGATATCTTGATCAAATTTTGTTCTGATTTGCAGCTTGCATGAAACTTATATCTAGCCTTTCTTCTCTCTTGCTTGCTTGATGAGTTCTTTGTTATAGATCCTTGACATTTTTTGGTTAGAAGAGAAAGAATGAAGGGAAGGAAGAAAGGGAGGAACAAGGAGAAAGAAAAGGGTCTGTAAGGGGGAAAGAGAAAGAAGAAGAAGAAGAAAAACCCTAAAGGGCAAATGGGGGTTTTACTCAAGAAAGGGAGGGCAGTTTGGGGATGAAAAATTCAAAAAGTAAAGTGTCAGGGAATCTTTAGACAGAGTTAGGGTCCCCGTCAATTTTGTGGGGCTCCGTGAAATGCGGGGTACAAACCTGGGGGAGCGGAGTGTAATTTTCAAAAGATAGGGGGTTCGTATGTAATTTAGGGTAAACCTCAGGGGTGCCGTGAGTAATTAACCCTAAATTTTTTGTAAATAATTATTTGGGGCCTTTTCGCAATAATAAAAAGCTTCGGTGAATGTAAAATGACTAACGGAAGTTTAAAGGGTTTTTGATAAATGTCCAATGTAGGATTTTATATTTATACTTATATTATGAGAGAGAGAGAGAGAGAGAGAGAGAGAGAGAGTAGCCGCCCTATTTTACATCCATGTTTTTTGAACTACGAGAGAGAGAGGGAGAAAGAATTGCTGACGAGTAATGCCGGCGAGCTGCATAGAGTTTCCGGTAAGTCATCCAGTTATTTTTCTCTCGATTTATTCACTGTAGTTTGGGAATAAAGAGGCTGGGTTTTGTGGGTTGTGTACTTCATGAAGTGAGGGCATCCATGGTGGCTACCGTAGTGTGCGTATGTGTATCATGTGGGATTGAGGAAAAAATGAGCTACGGTTGCAAAGGCAGCCATGGCTGCCAAGGAGTGGTACTCTGTGGGTTCTGTGGCTGCGGAGAAGTGGGCTATGGGTGGAAGAGAGAGAGAAATAGTTATAGTCATGGTGGGTGTATATATATGTATATGAGATTTGTGGGTGGCTAAGGGACAGAAAAAAAATGGGGAACACTGTCCTGGAGTGACGGTGCTTGAGTGTGTATCTGTGTGTGTGAATATGTGTTTGTGTGCTTGAATGAGTGTCTCTGTGTATGTGATGTGTGCCGTGCGAGTGTAGATTTGTGCGCGCGCGCGCGCGTGTGTGTTGGGCAAAGAAGAGAAGTAGTTGTGTGTGCGTGTGTTTATATATACAAGTGTGTGTATAGCGTGTTCAAAAAAAAGAGAAGAAAAAGGCAATGGGTGTGGGGAGATATGAGTGTGCGTTGGTGTGAATCTATGTGTGTGTGTGTGCAATGTGGTGTCTGCGTGTGAAAAAGGTGTGTGTAACTGTGTGTGTTGTGATTGTACGTGTGCACAATATATATATGCATTGGTGGGTGGACTGAAATGTGTGGGTAAATGGTGTGTGTGAGTATGTTGAACAAAAAACAGGGGGAAGAGAAGACCCATCACCGTGAGGCAGTGAGTGTGGAAAGGTAGGTGATGTGCTGTAAAATCAATATGTGCATGCAAAAAAACCCACTCGCCTCTATCTAAAAAATCCTCTGCCTTCTCTGTAAAACCCAGCTCCACAGAAAAACTGCCATGGCCGCCCCACCATGCTTCCGCGCGCGTGGGGCGGCAGCCACTACGGCGATTAATATGTAGGTCTCTAGTCTTGTGTGGTGGTACTTTTACGGCGTGAACGTGGACGGTCGAACAAATTGTGGGAGGACAATGGCGACATGCGGCTAACGAAATCTGATCGGAGACGACGACCTCAAGGTAAGTCTCCGATCGCGATAGATCTAGGCAGATCTAAGTAGATCTGTCGGATCATTTTCTTTTCCACCGTTTCACCAGCGGTGACCGGAATCTCGACGGCGGTGGCCAAAACTTTACCGGTGACTTGATCGTATTTTTTAACGCATCTTTCAGCTTTTTATATTCAATTCTTATCTGTTTCCTATTGCAAATTGGTGGAAAATGGGTTAGTGGTTGGTTGTGGTGGTTCTAGTAGCATCAGGGGCTTGTTGTTGAGGGGTTTAGCCTAGTTTATGGGTTTGTTCTTGGAACCTGTGGAGTCTAGGGAGGGAGGTATGAGGGGGATAGGGACTCCGAGGGGGGGTTGGGGTGGGGGGTGAATTCTGTTGGGAAGAAAAAGTGGGATCCGGTGCCCTGTGAAAGGGGGGTGGGGGGGGGGGGTTGGTTGGTTTAGGGCTCTTCTCTTGGTTTTGAGCGTCCTGAGTTGCTATTTTGGTATGTAGTGGGTCAACAGTGGTCCTCCGTCCGATATTGCGCTAATTTGGTTCGGATTTGATACATGAAAGTGGGAGGATGTACATAGTGGTGTTGAAAATTGGTGGTTGGGTGCCGCGACTTCTTAAACGACGTGCTCACCTTTGGATTGTTCCGTCCCGATTGTCTGGTGTATTTTTTACTATCTTGTGTTTGTATTGCATTTGTTTAGTTTCCGTTCTTTTAGTTTTTAAACCGGTAGCCTTTGCAAGTTTCTTTAAGTTGAGTTACAGTATAGGATATACTATGCTTTAATTCAATTGGAACGTGTATAAGCTTATTAGGTTTATCGTTACGTTTCGACCTTTGTGGTCATGTATACTGAGTCACGGGATTGTCGTGACCTATAATCTTTGTAAGCTCTACGACAGAGCGTTTGTAAAACTTTCATTTTCAATGCAATTCTCATATTATACCAATAAATAAATAAATATGTGCATGTATGGTGTGTGAAAGTGTGTTTGTGTGAGTTTTTGGGTGTGTTTTAGTGTGTGTTTTTATGTATATGTGTGGGCGTGGCAGTTGTGCCAATGTGTGAAGAAGTGGGTGTGTTATGGAGTGTTATAGAGAAAGGAGAAGAAGTAGGTGAAGAGGGTTTGTTGGGCACAGCAATTTCGGTGGTACCTTGTGCTTGCACAGGTGTACCACGAGTTAACGTTAGGTACAACACAAGTATTGGACAATGTACAGTGATTGTTAGCATGTGAATATTTAAAGTATAATACCTTAAGCTATATTAGAATTTTTGGTAAAATTTTATAATTTTCTGAAATCGTACGTATTTTTAATATATTCTGTAAGTTCAGATTTTTTAAATCTTTTGGAGTCTTTAAAACTCATGAAAAAGTTTTGAACAAATTAGAGTATTGTTTTTATACTATAAATAAGTCCCAGTATAAATCTGGTGATTTTTGGAGTTGATTTATTATCATTACCGTATCACATTGGTTTTAGAAAAATAAATAATTTAAAAATAATTTTGATGCCTCTTAAACTCTGATTTGAAATTATAAATTTTTTATACATATTTTAAAGCTCTTGAAAAAATTATGGGACTTTATTTTCAGCTAGAAACAATTATGGCTATTTCTTGCATTTAAAGAAATTATTTTAATTCAAAAATATTCAAAAAATTAGAAAATTCATATTTTGACTTTCTATAATCTGTTCAGCTATAAAATTATTTTATTATAATTTATAATAAATTTGGGGTATTGTTAAGCATTAAAGAGTGTGGAGGTTTTCGATTAGTTAGGTTGGCCATGTGAGGGACCCGCTTTGGGTTGCATCGTTCCGGGTTAAGAGTGAGTACATTTTGGGTAGTTGATATTAGATTTATAGTATAGTAGTATAGATTGTGTTCTAACAAATGGATTGCTGATCTAGGTTGATTCAGAGAATTTTGATCGAGAGTGTAAGCATCGTTTAGCTTGGATCGATGTAAGTAATTTTATCTGAAAACCCATTTCATCAAATTGATATCATATTTCTTATTCTAATTTGCTATTGGAATTTATTGAACTCTGATATTTTATTATCATAAAATGTTTACAAATGCCCGTGAAACCCTAATTTGAGCCTTATAGCGATCGTTTGGAATTTTTTATTCTTTTTTTTATTTAATCCAATCGTTGTAAATATTTTGAACTGTGTTTAATTTCTTGAATATTGACATGAGTTAGTAAACTTGGGAGTTATAAGGATGGTGTATATTGTTGGCGTTAACAGGATGGTCTGTCAGATGGGTTGAACTAGTACCTAAATGGATTAGTCAGTTTACATATGCATATGTAAAGCATATCGAGCACTGCCAGGGTGACTTTGTTATAGTGTACTGCTCATGTTCAATGTTATCTATTTATGTTTTATTATACTTGAAGTGTTTAGAATAACTGTTAATTGAGGGATTGAGTTGATACTCGTCCCTATGTCTATACTGAAACAACTGTGGTTTCATTTAAAAGTCTTTTGAAAAGATGTTATTTGACTTGAATGTAAAATCGTTTGAATCGCTCATTTTGTTTAAATCTTTGATCGACCTTACTGGGCTCTCAAAAGCTCACTCTCCTTTGACTTCCTTTCCGCAGGTGATAACTAGTAGTAGGTTGCCTGATTATGGATTAGAGCCGAGTAAAAGAATTTGAAATTAAGTTTTAGTATTGATCGTTAGAACCCTGCGTGGGTGAATGCTATTATTTAAAAATCTTTCAGAATTATATTGATGTTTCATCTATGACAGTTTACTAAGAGTATGATTAATGCTTTAGCTGCTCTGATAATAGTGGTTTATTGGGTTATGAAGATATTATTGTCTTAGTATAAGCACAAAAAAAAAGTATAAGTAATTGAGCAAGTGTCTAACGTTCCGAAAATTCCGGGATGTTGTTGTGCCTGCACATTACTGACATCGTTGTTGCTGGCAGGCTTTGCTGGATAGTGTAATTTTCTTGTACCAGCTTGATAACCTCCGGGCTTCATCTCGCGAGATAGGGTTTCGTTATTAATAGCGTATTCATTTTATGCCAAGGATCCCACAAAAATGATCAATATGTGTGGCCTTTTTCTCAGCTTTGGGTGTAAGGTCACTCTATTGGCTTGACTTGTACAATATATCTCTCACTCTTAACTCATTTAGTTAATAAGGCATGATCACTGGTACGTGTATACAAGTCACTTAATATACCAAGTTACCAAGAGGTCTTGGTACTACGCCTTGGAGGTGAAGGTACAGTCGACTTCGTCCACCACTTAAGGATTTCAAGGGTTTTGACCGTGGTTTAGGGACAATCGTGAGTGTGTGCATGTCATGAAAAGAAAAAGCACTATTACCATAGTTAATCCACATTGCACATGTTGCATAAAGCAAATGAAAACATAAAGGCCAAAAAAATTCAACAAAATGTTTCAAGTCTAGTCCTTTTATTTTAGTCCCTAACAGAGTTGCCACTACAGTGAACTGCTTCGAAAATCTAGACCCACGAAGGTCTTGACTCGAGTCGCCATCTTATTTTATTGTTTAAAAGAAAAAAAAGAAAAACCCCTAAAAGACTCTAAAATGTCCAACTAGATTTCTAATATATCGAAAACAGATGGTGAGCTCAGGGACTAAGTTATACAACAGGAATACGTGAGGCACCCTAATTGTCTCTAGTTTGTTTTAATGATTTTTGCTCTGGCTTTTTAACGTATAGCACATAAACATGATAAAATCCACCCTAACCTAATTCTATAGTTTTGATTTGAATTCAACAACTGGGGTCAAATAACCTATGTATCCTATCGGACAAACAAAAATCAAAACCACATAATTTTTACTGAATCCTATAAAAGGTGACCTAAACTTTGGTCTTTGACACAAATTGCACTAACTGAATTAAATGATTTTGAAAGACTCCTTTATACCCTTTTTTGTTTTATTAACTTAAATTTGGTCGCAGAGATGGGAAAATAATCTACACTCCACTGAAGCTAGATTAGAAAGGTATGTAAAATTACCTCGTGATGGTGCTTGTTTGGAAGACTTGGAGCAACCTCGAGATGAATCCACGATGCAAGTAAAAGACAAAGTTTAAGGGTTTTGGTGCAAAATATTCTGAAAATTTGACTATATTAATGCACCAATTCTAGAGAAAAGAGATCCAAAACTGTTAGAGATAATTTTTTTTTATCTTCTGTTTCTCTCCTCCTTTTTTTAATGTAGCCCAAGTATCTTATTTATAGAGGTCTGGGGGTTGACAGAGATGGTAAATATGACATTTTTTAGTCTAAAATCTCTTATGTAGCAACATATTTGATTAAAAATTACAGACCGAATAAAAGACAACTAATCGACCTGTTTGTTGGAAATCGGCCGGTTCACCCCTTAATATTTTAAGATTCTTGCTTTCGAATTTCAGGACATTAATTGTGCTTAGTTCGGTAAAAAATTCTAAAAAAATACAAGGGACTTACAAGATTTTCGAAATTATCTCCAATTTACATCTAAACTAAAGAAATTTGAATGCATCAAGGATCAATAACAAGATAAGTCCATGTTATCAAATCAAATACATTCTCTTAACTGGACTGGACTGGACTTAACCAAACTGGAGTGGATTGCACTGGACTGGACTAGACTGAACATGACTAGACTGGACTTGACTGGACTTGATTAAATAAATTAAGCAAGTTATATACCACTAGGCCTAAACTCATAATAATAAGCCTCAATTACCAATAAAGCCCATCAAAACAAAAGTATACAAAAGACTAAAAAAATTGGGTGTCTACGGATACGAAGACCAACAATTACAACGTTGAAGATCTTCTAGATTATTAGATAAATTACTTTTTTTTCCTTTTTTTAAAGGATTAAGTTATTGAAGATCTTCTAGATTATTAGCCTCAATATTAAGTCATTATAAGTTAATATAAGGATTAAGTTGAGTTTAGAATAATTGAAATTAGTTTCCGAGTTATTTAGGGTTTTCAGAAAACCCTCGTTACTCCTGCAAAATTAAGTAGATATAAAAATAAGGATCCTATCAAAAATTAAATGAATTATTAGATCACGTTCTTATACTAAATCTCATAAGTTATTTTTTGGGTCTATGGATTTTAATTTTCATATTAGAAAACAGTTTTAAGAATATAATTGTCAAAATAGTATATTGATTAGGTAGAGTTTTATATGATTAGAATTAGTTTTTAAATTAATTTTTTCTTCTAAATCAAAAGTATTATTTTCGTTTTTTTATGTATATGAGTTTTTATATTCATATTAGAGAGTATTTTTGAAGATATAATAGTCAACATTAACTCTTAATAAGTTAGTATAATGATAAGGTTGAGTTTTACAATGATTAGAATTAGTTTTCGAATTTTAAGGACGTAATTGTTAAAAAGAAATCTTAATAAATTAGTATATTGATTAGGTAGAATTTCAGAATGATTATAATTAGTTTATAATAAATAAGACTTGCTAATATAGAAGTTAATTAATCTTAAAATAAGGATATGTTGACGTGTCATATAAAGAATCGATGATGTGTCGCGTAAAAAAATTATAAATACCTTTCTCGCTTCGCTTATTATATAAATTAATATTATATTATCATTATACGAAGTTTGAAAATTAGTGTCTAGCCGTCGAGGTTTGATTGTTCTAACACTTCATCATGTTCAGTTTAAGCGGTTAAATTAGCCTCGTTGATAATTGAATAGATAGATACATGTGTCAAACCTCACCGAAAAATTCCCCACAGGCACCATCAGCTTGCCACGTAGTATGACCACCAGAGATGATTACACCTTTGGTTGCCGTGAGAACACAAGGACGATTACAAAAAAACACAAGGACGATTACACCACCACAAGGCTGACAACTACCCTCTTATCTTTCACCACCACCACTAGCTATGAGCTATCACAACAAAAATCCCCGACCAAAACCCACAACCGCCTCTAACTCAAAAGCTCATCACCAAATACCCAAAATCTCCAATTTCGGCGACGACAAATATTCTGACAGACCCATCTTCCGTAACACTCACAAGCAAACCCAGTTCCTATCTCGCTTATCCAAAACCCGACCTGGAGGTGAATATGCATTTTTCAATATTTTTGAATCCCAGCCTTCAAATTAGATAAATATATACGTGGATCCATGTACACAAGCATCTACTAAATCGAGTTGTATAAAGATGCAGATCCATGTATATATGCATCTACGTCCCACCAGTTATTAGATTGAAACTTGATCTGGTTTTGATCTACTACGTTCATCCATTCTCTCTGGTGTCTCACCGCTCGTCATTAAGGGTGGCTGTGGTGGGACTTAGATGGCGGAGGTTTTCTGGTGGGTGATGGCCGAGATGGGTCAAGAGACATTATGGTGAAAGGGAGGAAGGTGGTTTTTGCTTTAGATGATGCATCTACGGGCATGTTTGTAGAGAAGAAAGAGGAATGTAATGGTTGTGGTGAGGGCAGAGGGTGGTGGAGGTTTGAGAGGAACCTATGTGATGAATAAGCTGTAAGCACACCATGTACTGCAGAAACGTTTTCGGCCTCCATATACATTTTCTTTCCGATTAGTTGTGCCCTAACTATTAAAGGAACGTTTGGTTTATTTTTCAACTTATTATGTGAGTGGAGTGTAAATTTGGAAACATGATACACTTAAATGTAATAAACTCGAACTTCATAAATTGTGATTGTAATTAACTCTGTTCTCAACGAGGTCTCTACGGCAAGGAATAAAAAGAAATGAAAGGGGGGAGCCCATGTTAAGGATGGAAAGAGAGGGTGACGAGAGGGAGGTTTGTCCAGATGCTTGTGGGAAGATACGAAATTAGAGAAGGAAAGATGGGGAGGGAGGCAAGGTGTGGCCTACCATTTTGGTGTGGCCCCAAACTATCACCGCTTCATGACACATTTGTCTGCGTGTGAGCTGCATGGACAGCAACACACGAGCACCCGCCCGAACACCCAGCGACCCCCCCTCCACCCCCACCCCTATTATTTGCTTTGCGAAATGGTACAATATATATGAGGGAACAAATAAAGGTAGCTTACGCTTCTGGTCCTTTATCTTTTCTCATAACTTTTGACCGGCTAATTTGCATACAAACCTTCGTGACTTGGACGAGTTGCAAAAACACACCTTCGCTTTCGTTTCGTGTATATAGCCTCCTGTGGTGCTAATTGTTTTGTATCCATAAAAAATAGTAACATAACAAAGAAAATATCTAATTTACCTCTTACAAATCTGTGTCCCGCAATCATCCCACCGTCATCTTCCATCGTCCTAAAACCTCATGATTTTTGTTCCCGTAGCACCAAATCTCGCCATGCCAATAAGCAATCACATATTAGCAATAACGGAACTGGCCATTGTATCAACCCAAATCTGGTTGTGGAGCACATAATTAATGGTGGTGGACGGAAGTGGTGCGGTGTTGGACTGGTTTGGATAGTGGTGCTTGATGTTAGACAGGGCTAGGCTAGTGGTACTTGTGGAATTGAATGGGGGTAGGTTGGTGGTCGACGCAATAGGTGGTGGCGGACAAGGCTATGCTTTGGTGGTGGACGTGAATGGTGGCGGCGAATAATGTTGGGTTTGTGGTGGACATAATTAGTGGTAGCGACGTACGGGTCTAGATTAGTGGTGATCGAACCTGAGCATTGGTGGCAGACGGGGGTAGTGGTGGCAGACATGGATGATGTGATAGATCGGGCTAGTTTAGAGGTGGCATACGAGCCTGTGGTAGGTGGTGTAGACTAGTAGTGGCAGTGAACAGCGCTGGGTTGGTGGTGAAAGCAAGTGGTAACGACGGTAGGTCTTGGTTAGAGGTGACCCTGAGTCTTTGTGGCTGATGGGAGCGGTGGTGGCGGACATGGATGATGATGGCGGATGGGACTGAATTGGTGAGGGTGGCGGTCACGGTAAGGTTTTGTTGGAGTCGTGAAATTTGAAAATGCGAGAGAAGAAAAGAAACGGGGTATTATAGTTGTTTTATGCATTAGTTCCCTCTGAATGCACTATTCTAGAGGTTGAGTATCACGTTGCATCAATTTTTATAATTAATTTTTTTTTTATAGTAACAGAATCGGCACTACAAGGGGCCATTTGCAACAAACGGAAATGTAGATGTGTTTATGCAACTTGCCAAACCACAAGAGGAATGTATGCAAATTCCCTATTTCAATTCCAGTCTGTCAATCTGTATAACTGCCACGTGGATGTCACTTAAGCTTTTGCGTAATAGCATTCAATACATTGAGATTTGCTTATTTCGACACATACCCTTAGAGTTCCAGATCCAACCCTCAATACCTTGAATTTTAAAAAATTGACAGCAATTTATCAAGTTTTTTCTTATTTTGTATGTGCCTCCCACATGAGATTTCATGAAATTACTCTAATTGGAATAGATTTGGTATAAAGTAACGAAAAGTACCTTCCTTATTTACAAATATTATTTCATACATTCATTCTCACTAATTGTTGTAAAATTCTGCTTCGAGTTAGTCAACTACACTTTATATAGTCGTAGGTGATGGCGTTAGGATCCTTGAGGATCATGCCACGATATTTGAGGACTCTTTTAGAATCATAATTCTTACTAAGATAATTATCAATCTCGTAGATTAACCCAATTTGACTGGGAATGTCAGTTGTCCCCTAATTATTGAGAATTTATATTTGAGTTATATCAGATGCCATCAAACAAAAACCTTATATGGCGTCCAACGGGCAAGCTTAAAGGACTTACGGACTTATTTTGCAGGCAAGATTTAAAGGGACGTAATTGGTGCCGGAAGTGAAGATAGATATTCAATTATAGACAAATTATAGATAAGTGACTGGTTAGAACTTACATGCAAAAATAAAGGAGCTAAAGTGTAATTTACCCAACAAATAATTGAAGAACAGCGAGTGTCTCAAGTTTTATATTCTAAGAAAAGGTACCGCAGAAGCGCTGAAGAAACATATATAGGAATATGGTTTATGGATTAATTGTTTCCTTGCTCTTCCACCTCCGGACTGTAGCTGTCTCCTTAAGATAGTCCTTGGTTCCTCTTGGTTTCTTCTTGGTTTGTATTTCGAACTTTTGTCAGGTACATGCTGAAGTGGGGGAAGATTGAGCTTGTGTTTTCCTTCCTTCTTTCTATTATTTTATGATTGAAAGAGCTAGAAATTTTGTTGGTAGTAGTGAATTTGGCTACTTTTCCGTTGTAGATTGGATTTTGGCGCACAAAGAGATTGATGAACATGGCGGCCCCTTCCTCAGCCACAACCTTCTTCGGAACGAGAGAAGATGATCAAAACGAGATTAAACAACAGCAATCCTCCATATCTACTTCTTCAGCTGCTCCACCAGTAGCACCTCAGAAGAAAAAGAGAAACCTTCCAGGAACACCAAGTAAGTGGCTTTCATATATAACAAAAGTGAATATATCTATGCCCCTACTTCATTTTCCTGTTTTACATAACCAAGATAAAGACAAAACCTAATTTAGAAAGACTGGGAATCCAATTGTATCGCCAGGGGTGTGCCTTCTTCATTTGGACGGCTGCACCAAATTAAAGTGCAGTTGCCATGTTTTAAAGATTCCAGGGGATCTGCTCATTTAATAGATCCGGGCTTCATTTTCCTTGCTTCCATAACAAAATTGTATATGTGTGTATATGTATATATATTTTTTATGAAAAATCTATTCATGCCGCTCCATCAAACCACAATTTCCAGTACATACATGCTCATTGAAGGAAACCCCTGCGCTTTGTTTCCCCAGCATTTGTAACATCATTCCATTGAAACCCTAATTTTGAAATGGCACTTTAATTTTCTTTTGGGACACTTTAGATAACAATTAAAATTGACAAGGATTTTTCACTTTTATATATCATATATTTTCTAATATTGAGTTGCAGGGAACCTCTAGAAATTGTTGAGACATAAATATTCTTATGTTGTTGGTTTGGCTGTATTATTTTGGCATTTCTCAACAGATCCGGATGCGGAGGTAATAGCATTATCACCCAAGACCCTAATGGCAACAAACCGATTCATTTGCGAGGTATGCAACAAAGGCTTTCAAAGGGAGCAAAACCTACAGCTTCACAGAAGAGGACACAATCTTCCTTGGAAGCTAAAACAGAAGACTACAAAAGAGGTGAAGAGGAAAGTTTATCTGTGCCCCGAGCCCACATGCGTCCACCACGACGCTTCAAGAGCTCTCGGCGATCTCACGGGCATAAAAAAACACTATTCAAGAAAGCACGGCGAGAAGAAGTATAAGTGTGAGAAATGCTCCAAGAAATATGCTGTGCAATCGGATTGGAAAGCCCATTCTAAGACTTGTGGTACTAGGGAATATAGATGTGATTGTGGCACCCTTTTCTCAAGGTAAATCATATAATATCTACTAATTTCCATTAGTTATAACTACTAGTACGCCTTCCTCTCCGTGTGGTTCCACGTGAGTAATCTGTGCAGGACTGTCGTGATTTTGGAGGGTTATGATATGTAGATAAAAATGTGTATAGCACAAGTTCAGCACTTTTTCTTGAGAATGGCGCCTTTGGTGTATTTTGCGGATTCACGTGTCCGTTAAGACAATGTATGGGGGATGTTGCTTGCTGGATTTGTTCTCTTGTGGGTTGGCTACAAGTACTGAGGGCAGTGCTCTTGCAAGAGCTAGGGTTATATGTGATGGGACCATACAAAATATGCTCTCCTCTCTGTCCCTCTCTGTGTCTTCTCTCTCTCTCTCTTTCTCTCTCTCCCTCCCTCTCTCTCTCTCTCTCTCTCTCATGGGTCAAGGGTTAGGTGGTTAAGAAATTCTGAACATGCATGTGATGGTTTATCCCAATTTTACAGTGAATTGTCCTTAAGAGCCTTCCCCTTTCAGTCCTCTCTTTCATTTGAGCTTAACATCATCTGTTGTTTTTAAGTACTTAATTACTTTCTTAAAAACCATTTTGCTATATTCTACAACCCGTTGTTGCCGAACGGAACTAGAGCAACTTCATCTTATTGTTTAATCAGTCTTATATAACACATGATAGCCACCTTTGATGTTTTACGGTGTGAGTCCCAAAAGCCTGTGATGAACATAGCGCTGGCTTCTAATAGACGACCAAGACAAGTTATTTAAGAAAAGTCTTGCACACAGTTTGAAGAAGTGATCCTTTGAATGCTACTTATCTGTTTTCAAATTTTCTCTCACATACATATATATATCCGTGTAAGCTAATAATATCATCATCTAAATTAGAGTTATATGTTCACATTGTCTCTTTTTTTCCGAGGAGGATCATTTCCCTTTCCGTACAGCATCAGCTTCCTCACTTCCAAAACTCGTTATCTAAGAACATTAATTGTTGCTCACAGTAGAAGTGATATTTCAGTGGCATTCATCTGTTTAGAAAAAATTTTCAAACTAACTTAAGCTATTAATATCATCATGCGAAGTGTAAACTTTGGAGTTATAAGTTCACATTGTCCCATTTTCCCAAGGTGGATTATTCTCCTTTCCGTACAGTACCACCTTCTTCACTTCTTGCATTATATGGGAATTTTTCACCATGACGAGTGACACCATACGTCTCATGCGTCCTTCTTTGGTGTCTGTCGCCTGGTATTTCATATGACTCATGATATAATCAATTTCATGTCTCGATAACTGTTGCAGGCGTGATAGTTTCATTACCCACCGAGCTTTTTGTGATGCGCTGGCTCAGGAAAGTGCGATGCACCCATCTAGTCTCAGCACCATTGGTAGTCATCTTTTTGGAAGTAACCACATGAACTTGGGCTTATCATCGCAAATATCGCAGTTGCATGACCAAAACCATCCATCTGGTAACATGCTACGACTTGGAAGTGCCGGGGGAGTCAAATACGAACATCTCATACCTCCGTCGCATCCTTCGTCATTCAGCCAACCGATGCCTTCACCGGCATTTCTTATACCCGATTCAAACCAAGGATATCATCAAGAACAAAGTCATCAACATGGTTTATTGTCAAGCAAGCCATTCCACGGATTGATGCAGCTTCCTGACCTCCAAACCAGCTCTAGCAATACTCAATCTAGTGCGGCAGCAAGTCTTTTTAACCTCGGCTTCTTTTCAGGTAATTGTTTTCTTTCCTTTGACTGGTGACGAAAACCTCAAACTTAGTTATTATCAACTACATGAAAGCAAATTAGGCAATGACGGTGTAGGCACTTCATGAGGTATCTTACTCATGCTGGTTGATTTTTCAGCTAGTAACAATGGTAATGGTATGACCAACAGTGAGAATACTGCAGCCAACAGCAATAGCACCAACCATTCAGGATTTCTAATTCCCGATCAGTTTAGCATGGGTAATCAAGTTGGCCCAGGTCTCTCTTCACTGTACAACACTTCAATGGAACAAGAATCTCCAGCCGCGCCACATATGTCTGCTACTGCGTTGCTCCAGAAAGCTGCTCAGATGGGTTCATCCACAAGCAACACCAGTGCTTCACTACTAAAAGGCTTGGGGAACACTTCGACAACTGGTTCTAAACCTAACTTTGGCAGAAGTTTTAGTGGCAGTTGTGGAGGAGAGAGCCTAAGGCCGGAAATGGAAAATGAAAATCATCTCCAAGGTCTAATGAATTCTTTTGCAAATGGGGATTCTTCAATATTCGGTCGTGGGACAGAGCAAAATAACAGTTTTGGTGGGTACAGCGGGAGTCAGAATAGCACGAAATTTGGCAACAGGGAGGAGGGAAAGTTGCAGCAGAATTTTTCTTTAAGTATCGGAGGAACGGACAGAATGACACTGGATTTTCTAGGTGTTGGAGGAGGGATAGTGAGAAATATGGGAGGTGGATTCTCACAGAGGGAGCAGCAACATGATGGGATGGACATGAGCTCTTTGGAACCCAAAATTAACTCAGCACAAGCACGGCATGTGTTTGCTGATCCAAAATTGCAATAAGATGAGGTGAACTACGAGGGAAAACGTTCTGTTAGTATAGTGAAACCCCGAGCATGATGGAAATATTGTGACCTTATTAATTAGTTGTTTGTAGGATTCTGTTAATAAGTTAGGGGGGGCTAAAGCTTCCTGTAAACGAATTGGCCTCTCTCTCTCTCTCCCGCGCACGCGCGGAGGCACACACTCACAGACACACACACTGGCACGAAGACTATTTCAAACTGTTCTAAATAGGGCAGTGATACCTCATGCTCTTAACTGTGTTTTTCAATTACGCATTTGGCTGAAATATCTCGGATATACCTCACTCTCTCTCCCCCAAGCCCTCGATTTACTAGACAAGGTAACGGTTTTCGCACCTATTACTAATAATTCAAAATTGAACTCTTTACAAAAATTAATCTTTCCAAGTGCATGTTTGACTGCCACAAGTCCAAATTGTTAAAGCTTCAGAATTCTTTTTTCCTTTTTTGCTAAGGAAGGACATATTATATTTGGATGAAGACAATTAAAAGTTTTTGGTTTCAACGTGATTGTAAGAAGAAGCTGCAACCCCCATATGAAAAGAAAAAATAGTGCAACAATAATAGTTACACTAACTAAAGACCGGTAGTAAAAAATGGAGGAAGAACATACCAAATAAATTAACATCACCAAGAATGCAAACTTTGTACAAAATAATAAAGTACACAAGACTTGTGAGAATACACTATTCTGGATCCCATTGGGACTTCTTAGGCTGCCTATTTATGCAAGGGTTTAGAGGTTTCTATAAACATGTTCTAATGCTAAAGGTTAATGACTAATCCTAGTACATGCATGGATGCAATGGGAACATGAAATTGTCTAGAAGCGAATGTGATCCAAACTGGTAAGAGACCTAACGAGTTATCGTTCTATCCCCTTCCTCACCTTGCGTAGAGAAAACGAGTGGGAATGGTACGTCTTGCGTAGAGAAAATGAGTGGGAATGGTAATATGGTTGGGTTGGGCATGTTAATATGTATCGCTACAAAGATTATGTTTCGGAACCCTAGTCTGAGACGATAAGGTGTAAGATATAGAGAACGAATGACAAGGATTTACTTTTTGAAATTGATTCAGTTATATCTCCTCCCCACGATCAAATTTTGGTTCACAAGTAATCAAAAACTCATTTCTAAACATTCAACTTGAAGAATTGATTTTACAACAACTATAAGAGTTGATAAGAATCATATTTGCAAAACAACTAGAAGAGTTGAATAAAACAGTATGTCTAAAACCACAGACAAAAAATTAGGTCGCCTCACATATGGTCGGAGATCCCGATTGTTGGGTCGGGAATGTAGATCCCTCAACCACATGTGTTAAGTTCAAACCAAACTTAGGTTAACTTAGGATTTGTGTTTCCTTTATTTGTTGTTTTGCAAAAAAATCATTAAAAATGACATAGAAAAAGTAGAGTCCTATTTAGGGTTTGGCGAGGTCCATAACACATTCTCGTCATATAACTTAGTCCTACTTTTTTTTTTCTCTGCCTTCTTTCTAGACAAAGAAGCAGCCCACAATAAAAACTCGCTGCGTTAGCCATGGGGGAGACGGAGCGGGGTCCTCACGACTATTTCTCTCTCCCCCCTCCTAATCTCTATTTTATTTTTCGAGCTCCCTGTTCTTGCTGTGTTTTTTGTGTGTATTGTGAGAAGTGCTACGACGGTGACCGGAGGCAGATTGAAGATGGCAGCGGTGCGGTAGCTGAAGGCGATACATAGATTCCGTAGGATCTGGTCAGATCTATGTAAATCTTGGTATCAATCTACTAAATCTGGTAGATCTATTCGTTTTAGACGGTCGAATGTCGATTCGTACCAGCATGTGAATGGAAGGGCTTCTGAAGGCTAGAGATATCAAAATCGGTGGTGGCTGGAATTTCACCGGCGATGGCTGGAATCACTGCGGGGCTGTTTGTAATTGGTTTTTTCTTTGTTGATGACTCATTTTGGTTTTATTGGGTATGGGTGAACCTAGTTGTCTTTGGAAATAAGGGGTGGGGGGCTCGGGTTGGGTTTTTTTTTCTTCTTCTCTATGTGTGTGTGTGTTGGGTGGGGGGGGGGGGGGGGGCTTGGGGAAAAGGGGTGGGGTACAAGTTTGCTAGGTTTTAGATATAGGTTTGTATTGGGGTTTTTGGGGTTGTATTTTAGATTAGGCCGTGGTGAGTGGACGTTCGTGTGGTCGATGCTTTGTTGCCTGTCTAGACGTCAACGTTTCGTTTGGGATTGGAAAAGCTGGTGGAAAAGAGCAGACCAGACAGTGTTGATGGCCCCTTCGCCTCTCGTATTTGTGTTGTGGGTCTATAGATGATCGAGTACATCTTTGTTTGGCGTGGTTCTGATTGGCCTTCTCGTTGTAATATTGTGCTGTAATTTTATTTGTTTGCTATTTTTGGTGTTAAATTGTAACAAGTATCTATTATGTCTCGGCAATTACGAAAAGTTAGGCTGAAGTGTAAGATATGCTTTGCTTCAGTCTAATTGTAATTTGCATAAGGTATTTAGGTTAGTTGTTATTATGTAGTGTAAGTGGTAGCAATTGATGCTGCCTTTTATGTCTGTAAAATAGATGATCTAGTCGGGACGGCTTGTAAAACCCTTTATATATGAAATATTTCTCCTCTTAACACAAAAAAAAACTTAGGCCTACGAATTCGACTCTTCGGTTTCGTAAATTAGAACACTTTTTTTGAGTTACTTTTGGTTTCTCATTAATTATTTTAATCAAATCTAAAAATAAAATGTCAACTTGAAGAATTGGTATTTTCAGATGGGCGTCGTCACAACCCTATGGATCGAGATCCTTTTTTTTTTTTTTTGTAACTGAATCTTCAATTTTTACACAGGTGTGTGTGTTTTAGAAAAGTGTTGTAACTCGGTCATTTATGGGTATTTCGTTTGTGACCTTCAACTTTTTATGGTGTTTCATTGGTGACCTTCAAACTAAAGTTGGTTTCAAATCTCGATTGGCCATAAGTGTTCTCTGGTTATCTGCGGATATTTGAGGAGCAGACAAATCTCAACATTCTGGTTTTATATGGAACTTAAAGTTTCATTGAAATCAAAAAGTGGCAAGGAATCTTGATTCTCGGTCTACGGTTAGTCGCTATGTGAAAAAACTGCTTTATGAGGTCGCTCCAAGTATTTTACAATCGGAGTCTGTCCCACATCCTCAACAACTCAAAATATTGCATGTTACTTGTCCAAACCATTCCATATTTATAATACCACTGTGGGTAAGTCATGACAAGGAGAATGTCGAAAAACTAGGACCCAGAATCTCCCTGTTGAGAATAAGTTGGTGAACTTAGGATATTTTATCTCAATTTGTTCATGAAAAATTATATTATTGTAATCTCTAGCCTTGCTTGATAGAGAGAGAATTATTCAAAATTTATTTTTTTATCCTCGAAGAATTCTGTCTATCCACCTACTACGGACCTACCTAACCCATACTAAAATTTAAATCTTTGTGAATGCTAGTGTACCAATAATATGGTGTATAAATTATTCGCTTTCGTACTCGGGTCAGTACAGTAATATGTCAACATGACCTACACATTGGAACATTATAAATAAGCTAATTCTATTTTTTTTATTCAAATTGGACTGCAACAGTGCAAGTTTTCAATCTCCGATCGGTCATGGTATTAGTGAGTTTGTTTTAGGCTTTTTTCAACCATTCTCCCTCTTCTGCCCACTACAAAAGGAAAGGAGTTTAGCCTAAACTTAGAAAGCATCGCCAACGACTGTAAAAGTGACGCTAAACTTCACCAGCACTTTTTACAAATGTCACAAATCAATCCCTGATGCTTACAAAAAATGTCAGGGCATTGATATATGACGCTTATTCTCGACACTTTTAAGTGCCTCTTACAAAGTCAACCAGTCAACTATGTTTGCGACACTTCTAATTGCCTCTGATGGGGTTAGTTTGCAACACTTCATGGCTACCACTTAATTTTCAACACTTTCGTCAAAGTGCCACACAAATGTTTGGCAGCACCAGCAATACATGTGGTCGAAAGCGAAAAATGATCGGTCATTGCGCAAACGAGACTAAAAACATAGCATTCACTCGTTCACCAATAGTTGAAAGATTGACCGGAGCATAATACTTTTATCAACTTGTAAGTGTCGCGAAGTGTTGATCGTGACATTTTGTATTAAAATTGCCTGATTAACCATTAAGAATAGCGACATTTATCCTAATATCGTGAAAGTTAAATATTTCCCTGCTATTTTTTTATTACATTATTTCTTAAAATAATAATAATAATAAGACTTTTCGATCTCTACCAACGTTACAAAGCACTAGTTTGAATTGCTGGAAGAAGCCTCATTATGTCAGTTTGATAATTGAATCCTTGCTCCAAATAGAACAAAATCAAGTCGATCTAACGAGCAATTAAAAATAATAATAAAACCAAAACTAAAGTAACGTCATTCAATCATAACACATATCCAACATCCATGTCTATGTGCTAATTCTAATCCTAAGATTCTCATTTCAGAACATACACAAAGTAAATGTTCTGGTAGGAACCTAGAGAGTTCAACTTATCCAAAATGTTAACATAAAGCATACGGGTTCTTTTAAGTCCCGCGAAAGCTTCAATTTCTTTCAACATAAGCCTGATAAAGAAAATGCCATTAAAGTTCAAACACTTAATTTGTATAGCACAAGCCGATTTAACCGAGAAACTAGTCCAAAAAAAAAACTACTAGGAGAAATTAAGATACGTCCACCTACCCCTTCCCAGCATCTTATTCTGCAACTGTTCAAAGTCAAAAAAATCTTTGCCTTTTTATGTTGAGGAACTTGAACAATCAAATCAGTGTAAGCCATAATCAGCTAAACAAAGAAAACGAGACAAGCAGCCATATAGTCAAGTAAATCTAATTTCTTCAATTTTTCGTCCATCTACACCCTTAGGTTTTACGTTCTATCAACTGGAATTCTCTTTTGTTTGCAAGTTCACTCAGTTTTTTTAGTCGTATCATGAAGCAATTACCTCTTCGTGGGTTGCGTATACGTACGCCTCGAAACAAGGCATTCATCACAAAAAAAGAAGAGACAGAATATCACTGTAATTTCACTCGCGTAAAAAAGTAATGAATTGAGTCCCAAATGCTGAGAACGGCGTACAAACTAAGCTGAAAGTGATGTCTCTCAAATAAGAAAAAAACTGATAACATCACTAGAAATTCTAGTTATGTACAAAATCCTTTCCTAATCATACATGCAATAAGAGAAGACCAACAATGTGTTTGGCAGAACTTTGTTTCTCTAGAAGTGTAGTTCTACCAAGTGATTCAAACTTTTTAATACGCTTTGCTGAATGGACTTCCAAGAAAGAAACTGTTTCGTTACTACAGAGAAGGAAGTCCAAAAGTTGAATGAAAATCCTACAATCCAATAAATCATTGTTCTCAACTTAACTCGTCCATAAAAACTCCACCATGATCCCAAGAGCTTTAACTTCTAATGGCCAGGCCATTCACAAATCCATATTGTAAACACCCTATTTTTATAGGTTTATTTTGTATTTATTTACTAGTCAGTGGCTTTGTTATTATCAATTACACTTTTACTGTTACTAGTAGGATGCCCATGCAATGCATGTAAATATAAACATGTGACAACATGAGATTATAGTACAGAAAAGTCATGACCACAGAATATGACAATCAATTTCCTATGGTTCAAATATACATGTTAATTAATTCCATTGAAATTAAAAGTGCAAGTTGAAATTGAGATGCATATGCATAAGGACTGTTCTAAAAATGTTATGAGTCCATTTAAACTATATTAATAGTCTCTCAACTACCTTCATTGTGCACAACTTCTACATGACGTAAAAAAGTGTACGTCGATTTGATATCAATGATGTCTCATATCCATACCATGGTCTTACTCACCACTTTTTTGAAGTAAGAACAATTACTTTAGAAAAAAGAGGTAGTGAGGTAGTTGGACAAAGTAGTTAAACAGCCAGGTTTTTTCATGGCAGAAGGGTCTTGTACCGTATTATAATTTTGAATTGATGCATTTAGAACTAAACTCAAAGGTATAAAGTTTAATGATCAACAAGTTAATATTTATCTTTATGTTAGCATCCATATAGCTGTTGTGAATGTATCACAATCGTCCTTAGTCACCTTATTTCACAAAATATTTTTCATATTTAATTTAAGAAAAATGTTGCTATAAGATTAGTATCTAAAACATTTACTTTAGGAAAAAGCTGCAATGAAAGGTTAGTAACTGCTAACCCAAAACCATAAAAAAGGCTTATCTATTTGCAAAGTCACGACTACTTTTTAGGGTTAATGTTGTTGTTAGAGATTTCCTTGCTAAAGAAAAAGAATACACGCCGTAGACTAAACATCAACCATGCTTTCAATCCCATACTACGATAATGTTTTGTTGCCTGGAGTGCTTTAGTAGTATTGTTTAAACCTCTCATGTTACGTATTATCGAGTGAATCCTTTAATCCCTTGATGATATGGTGGTAATTGTAATGCAATATCAAAAGATAAAACAAATACATAGAAAAAACGTAATTTCTCACACTGCTGAAACAATTTTAATTTATTCTCTTCTCTTTCTGTCAACATAAAAAGTGGTACAAAAGAATTTACATTATTGTAAAGTTAATTTCTGATCGCAAACACGTAGAACGTACGGTCCATTCAGGTAGTATCCAGTTAGAGAATATCTAAATGGCTAATGGTATTATACATTACGAAAAATATAAGGAGTAAAATCATAATAACTTACTTCAGCCAAAAGCATAATATTCATCAACATACTTACGTGGTAGGATGTCTATAGAAAAGAAGTAATAGCCATCTAAATTAACTTTTAAGTTTTAAGATTCAAATTTTAGAGAAGCGAAAGAGTGAATCACCTTTAATTAGAAAGTTGTGCCAATACTTAATCAATAAGTAATTTGAAGGAGTTATTTCTAAATGTTATTAGGGCATAACAATTCACAACATAATTTTCAACCCTAGCCACATATGTTACTAAATAAGAAGATGGTGAGAGTACTCTGTAACAATCCAAGTAAGAAGAGGAAAGTTAAGTTGCTCAATGTATTGAAGTTTGGGTTAGAAATTACTAATATTTGCATGGCCAAACCTAAGATATACAATTAATGTACTCCCTCCGGCTCACATAATTTGATCAACTTTTCTTTTTGGGTCATTCCACAGAAATTGCTTATTTCCTAATTAAGAAAGATTATGTAGATACTTTAACATATTTTCCCTTTTTATACTTTTTTATTCTATTTCTCTCTTCATATTGAGATCTCCATCAATTCATTTTCTCTCTCCTAGCCCATTTTCTTACACTTTTTTATTCATTTCTATCTCCACATTTAACACTCCACTAACTCATTTTCTCTCTCCCCGTCCACTTTCTTCTTCTCTTATCTCTAAAGGATAAAATAAAAAACACACAATATATTTCTTAAATTCTTAATCCGCGTGTAAAACAATGATCAAATTATATGAGACGAAGGGAGTAATACATATGCGCCCACTCATGCATGCATGCGGCCCACACACACATACATGTAATTAGACACAAATATAATATCATGTCTTAAAGTCAAGTGTAAGATAGCTGAAAGAAAAGATCAATATGTTTAGTTTTAATCCTTTTTTTGTTGTTGAACCATATTATCAAATTGTCATTGTCAATGTAAAAGGTTGAACCATAACACAACATAAGAGTAATATTCATCTATCTTTAGAAAAAAAGTGGCAATCTAATGGTCATTTGAGAAAAGTTAATTGCTATACTTATATCATAAGATGTTATCATCAGGGTCTTGCATTTCCTGATATGTATAAAGCTTCAAGTTGTGGATGACAATGAACAATCATATATTTTATACTGATTAGTTTTATAAAAAGTGAGAGAGACATCTATGCATTAATTTCAGCATTTATGAGTAGTGGAAAGATGAACTTGTTTGAAGAATTTAGATTCAAAGCATGTTAATTATATTTGGAATGAAAATGGGATGATTTTTAAATATTAGAAGGGTATTGTTGTCCAAAAAATAATTTTCAAGGATCCACACTTTTATATGTTGTATAGATTATTGATCTAGCCCTCATAATCAATAATATCTTGACTTACTTAAGTCATGTCCAACAAATAGTCAAGTCTTGTCCATTAGAGTCCAGTCCAGCCAAAGTAAAGAGTCTAGTCCAATGAGTAGTCAGTTCCATTAGTTGGTGTAGTTAGTTTGTATTTAACCTAAGTTAAGGTCTAGATAGGACGTAGAGATCTTAGGTTGATTAGGAAATAATTTGTGGTGGATTGCTGAAATCTCGATTATCGTGTGTTTTGAGAGTTTCTTTTTATTTGAGCTTGAGGTGTTTATCCCACTGAATCTAGCATAAAATAGTATCCGATAAGCAAATAAAACCAGCAGGTTTTCGACTAAACTGACCCGGTAAAGATTTAGAGTTGGATTAACCATCTGTATAAGCGGCATTTTAGAATGTTCGTTTTGATTTTGATTTATCTTTTTGGGAAGGATGTACATGACGAAAAAGTTTATTTTATCATTCCACTGTCCCAGAATCTATAAATAGCCCACTTCAAAAATAGAAAATGGACTTTTCTCTTGGAAGCAAAACTTTGAAGAATCTTGGGGGGGGAGAGAGAGAGAGAGAGAGAGAGAGAGAGAGAGCACCATTTCTACTCATCTTTAACCCGTTTTAGTCCATTTCTAGACGGTCTAATGGTGCATACTCCATCCTAGACTAGTCCGATGTATCATGAGTCCATCCCAGTTTTCTACAGAGCAGTCAAGGCGAGCCAAATGCCGAGATTAGAATCCTGGCAATAATAAAGGCTGATAGTATTACGATTCCATTGACATCCGACTCTTTTTTAAGTAAAATTCTAAGGCAACAAAAAGTATCGATAAAGTAGAATTTTAAACACAATCAGCTAGAAGAAGTTGAGTTCATTTAGTCTCTAGAAAGTAAGACCAAGATTTAGGTCATCTCATGTAGGGTGAGTCTGAACTACGTGGTTTTTTTTTATCTCGGTTAGTCATATCAGGTACGTAAGCTACTCGACCTCCAGTCTTGGGTTCAAACCAAACTTAGGATTAGCTTAGCTTTTGTTATACACATTCATCATTTGCCATGTTTTCAGATATAAATAAAAAATGACTAAAAAAAAGGGTAGCGACCAATTAGGGCACAACGCATGCCTAATACCTTCATGTTGTAAAAACATAATTCTTGAACCCAGTGATTTCGTATGATTTGATGCCTAAGTTGGCAAATTGGGGGCCATAAAAAGGTTTATTTTTCCTTTATCAATGTTTATCAAAATAAGATAGCGACTTGATATTCCATAGACCTTCTCATGTATAAAACAAAATTTGAAGACAGTTCGCCACAATGGCATCTTTGCTGGGAAATTTTTTTAGAGGATTAGACTCGAATTAGTTTTAGTGAATTTTGCCTTTTATATTTGTCATCCGTCTTGATTGTATGACATGCTTATTTTTGTAATTTTTGTTATGATGTATAGTTTATTGATGATGCACACATGTGCACAATTGTCCCAGCCCACCCAATCGAGGGCAATGGTTAAAGTCGTCGAGCTTCCTAGTTGTCAGGCATTGTTTGACTATACTCTCATCTCTAAGGGCAACTATCGAGAGCCTCCTGGTATCTTGGTATATTAAACAACTTGTACACGTATTGATGACCAACCATTATTAATTGTTTGAGATAGAGAGAGGTATATAGTACAACATGAGCCGAAGGAGTAAAGTAAAACCAAAAGTCAGAGGAATCGCACACCCAGACAATTCTGGATGTCTACCCTTCAAAAAGGGTACTTACGTGTAATATGGTATATTGGCTGGAAAGGCTGGTACCCTAATAAAGGATAGACCATTAAAAACATGACGCCAACCATTCGACTTGTAATCATACAAATTTTACCGGACGTTTATTAGCAACCATATAAATGATCAAATCGGTCAGTTTAATCTCTATCAAATTACCAAAATATTGGCTACGGATCTGGATAGAAAACCCGATGGAAATTACCAGACAACTGTTCTATAATCACAAACATTTGTGACAATCAAACCGGTCACCAAGATGTTGCTCGATGGTTAAAAATAGGCCAGGCAGTTTGTCTGTGACTATGTTTTGACAACAACCAAACCCGTTGGTTAAATGTGTTTAGGTGTTGTATTAAGTTATGTGCTTTATTTCTTACACAGTTAAGGGTAAAAACTCTAGTACCAGGATCAATATGAGAAACTCGGGCGCACTCTAATGGTTGATGAGTACGCTAAGATCAACGACCTTGTACAAATCCTTAGAGATTTACAAAGAGACTTCCAAGCCAGTTTCATTTCTTTAGCCGCTTAGCATGCATTGACAGGTATGGACCTTAAATTACTTAATTAGAATGCACAGAAGAATAATCAGAAGAATGAGAAGGAGAATGACCAGGGAAATGACCAAAGTATTGAGAAAAGAAAAGACAGGAGGATAGACCCTAAGAGTGAAGCTGATTGGCGGTTCGAGCCAGAGTACAAAGAGAATTCCTAAATAGAAAGAAAAATTGACGGCATTAGATTCGAAGATTGCTCGGATGAGGAGAGCAAATGACCCAAGGGATCTTCGTGCCTTTACAGACTCCCCCTAAGTTTTAAAAGGTCTGACATGGGCAAATTTGATTGGACATCATATCCAAAAATCCATATATTGATGTACATGCATGAGTTAGCTCCTCGTGGAGTTAAGCAAAACCAGCTAGTCCAGCTTTTACACCAAACTTTGACAAGAGCCGTCGCTCGATAGTTTCTTACCCTTGATCACTCTAGGGTGCGAATATGGGAAGATGTAGTGTGGGCACTCATCAATCAATACTAGTTAATATTGACTGGGACATCACCCGGAGATTTGGAGACTACCAAGTAGGAGCCCAAGGAATCCATATCTACTTTTGTCAGTCTTTGAAAAAATAAGGTTGCATAGATTGCTAACCGCCCCTCGAAAGAAGAGAGCAACTTAACATAATAAGAAACATTCTTCTACCAGTTTAGATGAGTATATTTTTTGACATTATCAAACCTCTTTCAAGGCCTTGAGGAGTTCTCTTACACATATAGAAGATGCCATCAACAAGTGAACCACACTTGGGAGACCAGATCAGGGAATTATAGGACCGGTGTGAGGAGTTCGGGTTCCCAAGCAAAACCAGCAAGCATAAGCATTATTATCGATGTACAGTCTTAGCAGGTAGTGTCATGGAAAGCTGTCAGTGAGCCACAATAGAAATTCACCCCTTTGAATACTCATAGGCTAAAGTATTTTGATGCGAAGGAAAGTGGGTTCGCAGTCAACGTGGAGGTGCCACAAGGAATTCAGTCCAACTTAGATGCCAAGTATGTTCATGTAGGACACAACAAGGGTGGAACAAGGGTAGAGACCAAGAGCTTCCCAGACAGAGCCTGAGGGTGGCAGTGCTGTGAGGGCGATGGCGCAGGATGAATACACAATGACAGTCACGGTCTGATGCTTAGGTCCAAAGTCAGGGTTCTGTATGTTTCTCTCTCTAAAATTCTTAAGTGAGAGAGTGAAATATGTTCTGAAAATGTCCAACCGTCCCAAATGAATTCTCAAGACCTTTATTTATAGAGATTGAGATAATGATGTCATTAACTGACATGTGGTGCCTCCCAGGAGTGACATGTCACCGAGGGGTCCACAAGTGTCGGTGTTCCACGGACTGTCGGATCGTATATTCAACCGGCATGATCCTTACAGTGTCGCTCTGTCTATCTAGAAAGACTGGCTCCACAACGTCGGTGTGGCTAGAGAACCCCCTTGATCTAGCCTCTAATCCAAGCCTTTGCAGAGTCCCACAGGCCTGGCAGCGGTGGGGAAGAGCCGACGCTCAACTACCAGGCGAACTAGGCGCGATGCCCTCCAGAGACGTACTCCCATCTCGGAGTGACCAGGGGGTCATAGTCCCTAGCGGCGCCAACGCAAGCCCCCAGTGATGGAGCACGTAGCCAAGTCACACAGGCACCCTGGCGAAGATAGTGCCCCGGAGGAGACGCCTATCCCGTGGGCCGAGGTAACATCCCGGATGAGCCGTCTACCTGGCAGGCCGAGGTGGCATCCCAGAGGAGCCAGACACCTGGAAGAAGGGGAGTCTTCGTGCTGGAGCACTTAGAGCTCCCTAGCGGAGATAGTGTCCCAGAAGATTTGGTTATCCCCGAGGGTGAGTCCTTATGCCAGAGCACTCAGAGCGCGTCAAGGTAGCATCTCGAATGAGCTGTCCACCTGGCGGAAGGGGAGTCTTCATGCCGGAGCACTTAGAGCTCCCTGGCGGAGATACTGTACCAGAGGAGTCGCATATCCCCGTGGGTGGTGCGCACTCTGGAGAGTGGGTCGAAGCATGTTTCATGACCAAGGCGAGGTGCGCATGGTGTGGTGAATGAGTGTGGTGCCCGGGGAGCATGTAACATGATTGGGGTGCATGGGAATGATGAAGTGTGTATGGTTCGCTGCGCGGGTGCCAGCGACGGGGGTCACGAAGACGGCGTGCTGGCAACATGAGTCACAGATCTGTCGCACGGACGCGGGTCACGAAGGTCGCGGAGTTGTCACGCCGGCGACAGGGGTCGCGGAGTTGGCGCGCGGGCGTAGGCGACATGAGTCGTGGAGTTGTTACGCGGATGCGGGCGACGAAGGTCGCGAAGACTGCGCATGGGCGCGGGCGACGGGTGTCGCGGAGTTGACGTCCAGGCGACGGGCGACGGGGGTTGCGGAGATGATATCCGGACGACGGGCGATGGGGGTCACGAAGATGACGTTCGGACGACGGGCGACGGGGGTCGCGGAGATGATGCATGGTCCCTTGAAGAGTAGTGAAGGTGCTAAGGATGGAGGCCAAAGGCCAACCCTTGGCGAAAGGCCAAGGCCAACCTCAAGGGGAGGCCGAGTCCGACCCCAAGGGGGAGGCCGAGTCCGACCCCAAGGGGGAGGCCAAGGCCAACCTCCTTGGACAAGTGCCATGGCGCGCCGACGAACAATGCGTGATGTGCGACAGTCGAAGTGTGATGAGCATCACGTGCAAATGAGCTTCTTAGTGATGAATTAACGTAACGAAAGTGAGAAGTGCACGTGACTTGAGCGTGCATGCTTTGACAGGTTGAAAGTGTTGAAAATGACTGTTGCTTGTGCGGATGTGTCATGCAAAATGGGACCCCAGTGGGCCTTTGGGTGCGACCAGAATAGGTTGGGAACATCTTTGAACAACTACCGTGGAGGGGCATGACCATCAAGTTGTCCCCGATCCCTACACAAGCTGTCATACCAAGATGTATGATGTCCTTGCCAGCTGTGACTACCACCTAGGGGTTAAGCATCACACAAAAAGGTGTATCTCAAGTATGCCATTCAGGATCTGATTGACAAGGGTAAAGTGTCCCCTCTAGCCAAGGCAAACGCGAAGAAGGAACCACTAATCGCCTATGGGGTAAATATGGTTGACTTTATCCCTCAAGTGTTAGAGTTTCAATGCCTCAGTCAGAAGTCATCCTATAAGAGAGTCTTTTCAAATTACTCCACAAGAAATTTTGCAACGTGATGTCCTAGGAAGAATTGAAGGGAGATTAGGCCTATACCATGGAAGAAGAGGACTGTGATGAGGACATAGGGTTTATTTTCAAGCCTAACACTACTGCCTTGGGTCTAACTTGTTCAGGTTGAGCTTATTAAGGAACAACAGTGCCAAGGGCATCGGATTCCCTGTTCTCGCAAGATCTAGCAAATGACGAAGTCCTTAGACAATGGAAGAAAACTTCAGCTAATATATTGATCTGGGGATTGCTCTCAGCCTCCTAAACCCACAAGCAAACATTTATCAAGTTATTCAGAAGGGCACAAGTTCCCATCTAAACCCACCCCGGAGATTTATACAATAAGGAAACGTTCTTACATTTTTTGATACATACTAACGTAAGAGTGGGCTAACCCACAATGATCCGTTACACATTACTATATGTGCGCTTGATAAGAAAATCCTTTCAGTGGCTCAGTCCTTAATGTCTACCCGCTCTGCGCCGTTTAGTCCCTCTAAATTGACCCCTTTAACTTCACTCATTGTGACCAAGCAGTGAGAGCTCAGGAGAATACCAGATGTGAGGTTGTTGGCCTACTTAAGCTTTCCATATCTATCAGTGTGAACACTTTTATGGTGGATTTTCAACCTGTTGCTCAGGAGGCCATGGATAGATTCTGGATGTGCAGTACCTACTAAGACATAATTATTAAATGAGCATGCGGTACCTAAGGGACTATGGGTCCTTGGAGCCTAGCTGCAAAGCGCAAGATGCAGGGATGCGTCTTTTTAAAGTGAGGCGCATAATAAAAGTAAATAGATATTACTCCACTAAACCAATAAAACCATGTTAAAATTTTTAGAACATGGCAATTTAACAAATTTTCAACACTAAAAAAAGTTTCAAATCCAATGAGAAATAGTTAGTCCTAAGTGAACATGACAATGGAATCCTCATCATCAGTGAGGGATAAGGCAACAATGCTTTCTTAAAAAGAGAATCATAGGCTCCAAGTCTTGTAGAGATTCCTCCTCAATTTCATCTTCTTTGTCTACACGGTGAAGTGAACGAGTAGATTTACTTTAAAGAGGGATACGATTAGCAATGGGGCACTAGCACAATGAACAACACAACAAGAGAATCGTTTGATTGGGATTTGGAGTTTTAGGATTTTTTTTGTTGTTTAGATATTGATTTTTTATGTTATGTAACAAAAAGTTAATGACAATGAACGGTTGAGATGCTGCCATGATGCAAAAATCAAAGACTAGGAATTTTGGGCTTTGTTTTTTAGCCTCTAACACCACCCTGCGCCTTGCGCCTGGACGTTTAGGTGCACAAGGCACGCATCGGGTTACGCCTACCCCTAGGCAAGGCACACTCCCTGCGCCTTGAGCCTAGGCACACCTTTGATAACACTGTACTGCACTGCATCAAAAGGTCAAGTTTGAGCTCAATATAGCCATTTTAAACACCATGGGAGATCCTTGACTGCCTCCAATAGAGCAAATGGATAAGGAAAAGATAGTGTATCTAGCATGACTCACAAGACCTATTTCTTAGAGGGTTCAAGATAGACAATCCCGTACAGGTTCTGGACTATAAGGATATGTGTCGATAGGAAATATTTCTCAACTTTGATAACGTAACACTTTTGTTCTCACTGTGATAAGAAAGTTTTGCTACCTCCTAGTATGGGTCTAGATCGTAACTGCCAGGGGCTTCCTAGCTTTCCTACTCTAAAAAACAAGAAGGGTCAGTTGGAGTTATAAACGCACTAAGGAAGATAAACTGAAAGCTTGTAGGATAATGGCTCGCCTTAGGAAGCTCGAGAACAATGGAGGTATTTAGATTCTCCTACCTATCCCAACTCCTGCAATGAACAACTATTTTTTCAAAGAGGAAGACCCATAATATTGATTTTTGGAGCCAAGATTCTCAGTCAAGTGATGGAACCATGTAATGATCAGGCAGCAAAATTGACGGATTATATGGATCTGAAGAGATGGTAGCATGCTTCAGAAATATGCAAATAGTGGTGCTTATCTGCGACGAGGATTAGGAGGTCTTTGATCCATCCAGCCAGATCACCTCAGTCTATGGCATGATGCAAAATTGGAAGATCGAGTACAGACCACTACTATGGGAGGGATCACCAAGCATTATCCAAATGCCAAGTCTGATTCCGAGCCTAGTCTTTAGATGATTTTGATATAGTGGTAAATTCTGAGTACTCCTTGATTACTGATAGAAGTTTTGGTGAGTTAATCCACACGGTCAATAATGAATCATAAAAATTGATGACTAAGAGAACAAAAATGTTTAGAAAAAAGTTTGAAAATAAATTGAATACCAAGAATCTAATCGAATCATGCCAGTAGTAGAAGAGAGTGTAGTGATCAATCTAGGCACACCTGATAGTAAGAGAGAAATCAAAACATGTGCAGCCTAGACGAGACCGAAAAGGCCGAAATGACAGCACTTCTTGGAGAGATTATGAATGTGTGCTTGTTCGTACAGTGATCGGTCTGGTACCGATCATTCAGTTATCTAGCATTGCCTACACGATTTCCCAGAGATTAATCTTGTTAAGAAAATGCTAGGAAATTGAGACCCAAATGGTCTCTTGAGGTCAAGGGTGAAGTAATGAAACGCTTAGCCTAGGGTTCATCAGGGTCATTGAATATCCAACCTAGCTAGCCAATATTGTCCCTGTCCCAAAGCCAAGTGGTCAAGTCCGTATGTGTGTAGATTAAAGGGACCTCAATAGAGTGTCAACTTAAGACGACTTTGTACTCGCTATCATAGACTAGATTCTTTATTTTGATGATTCCAAGATTACTATTCTGTAATTAATCTAACTGTCTTATTGAGCATGATTTCAAGAAATATCAAAGTGTGGATATCTCATTGGATGAAGACTTTGGACTTAGACTAGGTTCTTATTTTCTTTGTAATCTGAGCTAAGATTTCTTAAAGATCTAACAGAAAATTGAAAATAACAAAATTGAGAAGCATTGACAGCCAAATCACTTTCAATTCGAACAAAAAAAATTCATTTGATTGAGTCCATAAAAAAACTTTCAGTTTTGTCAAAAATCTATTTTTGCTTCGACCGAATCCATTTCATTCGAAAGACTTTAAAAAACTTTCGATCGAATTCATTAGAAACTTCTTTGTTGGTACTAAAAATGTTTTCATTCGAAGGATTTTCAAAACCTTCGACTGAATCCTTCAGGTTCTTTCTGTGTGTATTAAAAAGGTTTTCATTTGAAGGAATTTCTTTTTCATTCGAAGGTTTCCCTTTTCGACCGAAAGATTCCATCAGACTATTCAACATTATTTTCATCCGAAGGAATCAGGTTTTGAGTTGATTGAATATCTCAGAAAATTAAAATTTATTTGCTTCTTCAGTTTCCTTTGAAAGAATATATTATTTTCATTCGAATTATTTCTTTTAAAATATTCTATGTCCTATCCCTTTAAATGCTCTTCAATGGTCATATCCTTTTAAATATAAATGGGATCCTTAGAGAGTTTATTACTAACTTTTCAGATCTCTAAAAATCTCTCTCTAAAAAGTCTCTCAACATTTTTATACGTCTCCATACAATTCTTTGAGTGAGTTCTAAGCTAGCTTCTTGGTTATGTTCTTTAAGATTCAAATCTTCCTACCTACGAAAGATTAGCTCATTTGTTTTCATTGTAATATCTACTCTTTGAGGAGTGTGAATTGTATTTTAATTGTAATCTTCATTTCACTTGTATTGTTGGAAACCTTGAAGAGGTTTCGGATTTGTACTGAGGTTTGAGCTCGCACCTGAAGCTAGCTGATTAGTGAAAAGCTCAAGTAGATATCCCTTGTGTGGAGTGCTTAGGAACTTGACATAGACAGGTGGGGTTGAACCAGTATAAATCTATGTGTTGATCTTTGATAGCAATTATGTTGTGAGTTCAAATTTTAAATTCGTACTTAGATCTGTAAACACTTATTCAACCTCCCATCCCACCCCCCCCCCCCCCCCCCCGGGTGTATTTAGGGACCTACATGTCTCATTTGTGAATTGCTTCGCAGAGTATAACCAGATCGAGATGGCCCCTGAGGATAAAAAAAATAATAAAACAAAAGTCCATTTATCATCCATGGGGCACACTCTGTTACACGGTAATGGCCTTCAGATTGAACAAGGTGCGTATGATCTAAGAGCCAAATGTAAAGATGGGGCTACCTTTAAACTCAAGACTGGGATCCTGATAGACATCAGTAATGGCATTAAGAGTCTCTATGACAACCACATGAGGCAAGATTTTCTTCTCAAGGGACACCTGGGGTAGAACATTAGCTAGTCTCACGTCCGCTACTTCGCTACCTTTGATGGTAAGATATTTGACAATGAGACGTAAGGCCAAGGCAGTAATTCTACCAGAGTCATAAATCTTATCACACTCCACTGGTTTATCAAAAAAATACTCTGTAACCAAAGAAAGAAAAATGTGGTTACCTTGAGGGAGGCGCACTGTATTGGTCCGAGAAGTGGCACAATTGGTATGTGATATAAATTTGAATAGTGGGCACATCAATTGGTGGTTCGATATGAGGATCCATCAAGACTAAAAATTCTTTACGTCTGGTAGAGCTCATCGAGGTTGAATAAAAAAACATGATCCTTTGGGTCTGAAAATTTATAAGCTGCCCGCAAGATGTCCTCATATATGAACGCGGAGCGCAAGCTCATGATGGCTTCAAGTCGGAAGCGACCATCAACATGAATGAGTTTTAATTTGGGGCTAATTACAGTTATGTCCTTGAGGTTTGGGGATAATTACACGCGAGGACACAAAGTTTCAAAATGTAACACTTGTGTCCATTGACAAACGGAATACAAAAATACTTAACGGTTCTGACAAAAAGACCAAGTTGCCCCTAAATAAAAGTTGAACTCCTGATTTGCCCCTGGGACCACATGAAACCCAATTTTCATTGTCTTCCCCCCCCCACCCCTCCCCACCCCATCTGCATCCCCCTCGCCCTTCCCCGTCACCCACCCACCCTGCCTGCTTCCCTTCCCCAGCGCCGAACCCCGTCTGCTTCCCTTCCCCGGCGCCGCACCCCGCCTGCTCCCCTTCCCCGGCGCCGCACCCCGCCTGCCAACCATTACCAGAATCACCAAAAACCCACCACGCCCACCGTCACCACCATCGAGCAAAGTGAAAATCCACCCACCAAAACCAACTCAGTCAACACCACTATCTTCCAAAGACAAAACCAACCACAACCAATTATATCTACAAATTAAACCAACAATTAAACTCTATAAATACCATGGGCTAGCGGGGCGGCAGTAGGGTAAGGGGATAGGCGGCGACGAAGTAGGGGAAAGATGTGGGCAGCCACAGGTTAAAGGGAGGGTGGGGGAGGCGATGGGGGTGGACGGGGGGTGGGTGGCGGCGACGAGGTGGTAGGGAGAGAGAACATAGAACATAAAACCCTAATTTGAAATTAAGGTTTCAAGAAAATCCTAATTTGCAAATTAGGGTTTCAAGAATATCCTAATTTGCAAATTAGGGTTTCAAGAATATCCTAAAACTAAAACTGATAAATAAATCATATATAATAATAAACAGATATTTTTAAATATATACAGTACAAAGGGTAGTATCGTCATTTTAAAAATACATATTGATGACATCATACAAAAAGTACAATTTTTGGATGGAACCCTAACGGATGGACACGGCTGATACATTTTAAAAGTGTTTGGTCACGGAATGTTACATTTTGAAACTCGTTGTCCTTGACTGTAATTATACCCTAACCTCAGGGATATAAGTGTAATTAGCCCTTTAATTTGTTGAAAGAGTAGCAAAATAAACAAAATTGGCCTTCGAAGGTTATCTGGTCATCTTCGACCGTGGCCAGTGTAACTTTATTAAGAAGATAGTATAGATGGGTCAAATATTTTTAGGGTTTAATCCATATATCAAGAGGAAAAGAACTTTAAACTGCGTAGGAATTAAAAGCCAAAATTTAGTAGAACAAACCGATCGATTTTTGACTAAACGGCCTAGTTAGGTTCAGACAAAACCATTCGACAAACTGATGTAAAAAATAACCACTTAATCAACTAGCCAATTCGCATTCAGGCAAAAGATTTGCAAAATTCATTTTGTTTTTGGCCTATGCCTGAACCTGTTCTCAAGCTCAATTCATAGTCCAATTTTGTTCCCATTTTCCTTTATGTGTGTGTGTGTAAGGAAAAAGAATCAAAATCATTTCTTCAGATGATACTTTTCCTACTTGCTACATGTCTCAAAAGAAAAGAATGAATTCATAGGCTATCCTAAGCCTAGAGCCTTATCTCCCTCCTATTGTCCTCCTCCTGAATGACTCATACTGCATTGAACTAAAGGTATCCTCGGTTGAAAATTCAGATTCATCCTTACCAAAGTTATCGATCTCCTGGATAACATCATTGCTAAACCTTGAGCTCGGCTCTCGAATCTAGATTCCAGTAGGATGACGATGGGGTGCCGACGTGCTCGTCTTCCTCTGAGGGGTGGCTTTAATCTTCTCTTTACCTTTCCAGGATAACAGGGTTGTAGCCTTCCCTTTAATGACCCTTTGTGACCCATGGCACATAATTAGCAATGAGACTAGGAATGTAGGGGTAAGTCCTCCAATAGCTTACGTCGCAGATTGTCCAGTCAACCACACTGCTGATCCCCTACCCGATTGTGCTGTAGACACTCCACCGACTTGAGCTGTAATATACTGGTATACAAGCTAGTTATTCAATTGGGAGACCATCTCCTTCAAGCTATATATCATTTTTATACGCTCCCCTCAGCTCTTACCCAAGAAGCTGCCAATGATAACTGTTAAATGGTCAGCAAGCACGAGATACAAGAGTACAAAAGTAAAGGTGTTGAGGAAAATTACCATCTTCGAGTGAGTTATCTCCTTGAGAGTGCAGATTGATCTCACTCTTCACAAGGAATATATATCTTTCTACAAAATATGATGTATTAAACTCATAATTCATTAGATACCTTTTATGAGTGTCAACTAATTATCATAAGTAATATGCTCCCACTTGCGAACACCTCAGCATCGGGGCCCAGTCTAGAGGTCGGGTCATCAAGGGAACACCATTGGTTTCGCAACGTACTCACTATCCAAGGTGAAAAAAATGAATATTGCACGAGTAATCCTTGTCCCCATCATCCTCTGTATCATCGCTCTCCTCTCTCCAACCGGGGGGCTCATTGCCCATTCTATCATCAATGAAGGAGCTAAATCTACCTCGATCTACGTTGAATAAGGCTGAATTTCCTTGTCCAGGGAAAGGGTAGCAATTAGTATTCCTACTCAGCAGCTACTTGCGCGCCTTTCGATCCAAGGTGTCTAGTTTGTATACTTCTAAGGATGGGATTTTCAATGTTTTTTAGGCTCGAACCTAGAAAAATGTTGCGGTAGCACGTGGTCACCCAGATAGAACTCTTGATGGAAGAGGCCCAGTAGCAATGCCTGACTTCTTGTAAGTCATAGCTCCTTACTAAAGCGCAGATCAATCCACCATTTTACTCTCGCACCCTAAGACACAAGAAAATAAAAAGCACGTGTGAGATGCCGTAAAAGGAAAGTACAACGCAAGAAGCTAGAAAATTACCGGTTGTTGAGTCTAAATGTCCATACGCTCGTGGTAGACCTTGGTGGATAAACCCATGAGCTCCTCCCTCTAGTTTCACTGGCTCCACACCTTCGGTCTTCTCACCCAAAGAGCCGAATGGGGGGCAGAGCCATAGAATCTCATAGGCCCCTACCTGTAAAGAGCCGAATGACATCACGAACAATGTAAAAAGAGATTCTCGATAAGCAAAGTAAAAAGAGGTGAACTAGGACATAAATTCCATATACCGATGTATCCCATGAAGCTAGAGGCTCGAAGGCGTGCCATGAATCCCATCAAATGGTACGAATTTGCAAATACCGGTGTCCCCCGGTTGTACATATGAATGTGGCTCACAATCTCTAACGCCCTCAGGCACCATAACTGGACAGAGTCATTTCCTATGCTAACCAGGGTCTCTTCTAGCATGTACTATGAATTCTCAGACGTACTGGTCTATCACTGTCTCCCCGACACCCTCTAGACTCATATGGTACGATGGGGAGACAGTTAAACTCAACTCGTCCGAGCATTACTTCAAACACCTCATGGGATTGATAAACATATATTCTAACAAGGCCCTAGAATAGTGCAATTAGGAGTGAGCTAAAGTTGAAGAGAGCTAAAATTGAAGAAAATGAGCATCAATTTTTACCTTATTAGTGAAGAATGAACTGGACAAGTGCATCACTTGATCAGGCGTCAAAATGTTGTGATCATCTTCTCGAGTGATGGGGCAAGATCGGTGCCATTTCTCAATTTGGGGACCCCTTTCATGACCGTATTTTGTCATTAGGCATTCCATAGATGTCTAGGGTGTAACTCGGGTATTGATTAAGTAGAATTTATGGTATGAATAAGACGAACAAGTAGAGGGTTGAAGGATCCTTAGGTTTCATGGTAAAAGATCCAAACATGGAGTAGGAAAGAAAGTCTGTTGAGCACTAATGAAAAATTGTTTGGGTTGGTCAAACTTGTTGAGAGCTGATGAGCTCGATGGAGTTGAAGAACCTATGTTCCTTGCTCAAAGATGCTCGTAAGATGATCCATAGCCTTAAGGGCATGGTATCTGGGTATTTGGGTATCTGGGTATATGGACTTTCTTTCTGTGTATGGATCCTCAGAGGAGGCTATGGAGACGCCTACTCCTATAGCCTTAGTGCCACCTTCGGGAGGTGGATTGAGTGGCCGGTCGATATCAACTGAGACCCTAGCCCCTGCTACTGCTGTTGTTGCTACCCCTAGGGTAACCCCTGTCTTCGCGAAGGATAAGCGTGTGAAGAGTATAGCGGTGACCCAAAAATGGGAAAAGAAGACTACAATGGTGCTGACCTCGTCTAAAGGTAAAGAAGTGGCCACTGGGAGCAAGGGAAAGGCTTCAGCCCCTCCATCGCGTGAAAGTCATCCCGAGCTATCGAGGAAGAGAACTATGCAGCAGGTGACGAGGAAGAAACAGAGAGGGAGGAAGTCGAAACAGAGGCTGAGGAAGAGCCTAGTGAGGAGGTCTCGGAGGAAGCCTTAAGAGGCTTCAGAGTCCAGCAGAGAGAAGGCGCCCAGCCCCAGGAGATCCTGGAGCAAGCTCTGAAGAAAGCTGTTTAGGTTAGATCTAGAGTAGACCTATATGGCAGAATAATTAGAGTCCTTTAGGGACTTTCATTTCAAACATTCGATGTAAGCAACAAAATTTTTTCTGGGTTTTTAGTTAGTGAGTACTTTGCTAATTCCTATGTTAGTATGCACTTTAAGTATATACTCACATACATGCAAAAAAATAAACGAGGATGGGTTTGAATTGGTTGAACAAAATTGAGCTTGAGTTTGATGATTGATGAGTATGGGGTTTGGCCTCAAAGTAGGCAAACTCTTTAACTTTTTACAGGAACTTACTAACCGGCTGGTTAATAAGAGATAAAAAAGATACAGAGTATCGGCCGGTTGGTCAGAACCTAAATCAAAGTTTAAGGCAAAACCGGACGCTTGGTCAGAGCCAAAATCAAATTTTCAAGCAAAACTTGTCAGTTAGTCATAAGCAAATCAAATTTTCTTGAGAAAATTGGACGGTTGGTCAGAAAGATAAACCAATATGCAAATCAAATGTAAAAAACAGCCTGTTAGTAAAACACCATCCCGTTTTTCTGATAAAATGTTTTGATTTTTAAAATTTTCGACTCCTAACCCCATACAAATTAGTACGATCTGACTATATATTTAGGACTCATCCTCTTAAGATGACATTCGACCCTTATTCTCTTCCAGAACTCTCAATGGATTTCGAAGACAATCCCACGATCTTTGACCTCCAATTTGATGCCTTTGCGGACTCCTTCAAAAAAATTGATTGATCCACCCAGACAGATGATTCAACCTAAAATCTTTGATGAGCTTGAGGAGTGTGGTGGTTCGCGAACACATTCTTTGTGTGGCATGTAAATTATGGGATGTAGATGGTCGTGTCTTTCACTTTGGTTGGAATGAACTCTCCCTACTTCCAAAAAATTCTCGGCCTTGGTATATGTCCTGGATAACTTACCGATTGCTGCTCCAGTCGTTGAAGATGGTTATGCCAAGGCCCTCAAGACCTTATTAAAGATAAAAAAAAAACGTGCCGGATCTTTCATCCGGATAATGGTATTCAACTCTCTCCCTTAATAGAATACTTTTCTACCAAACTTACTGGTCGTGATCAACACTATGCCTATTGTCGGCTGGTTGCTTCGACATTATGCTTGGTAGCCAAATATCTCACCTTTTCTGGCCCTAGGGTTGCTGATGTGAGGCTAGTGGACATATTGCTCCACGTGTCCACCAGATTTAAAAAGCTAATCCCCATAGTGGTAGCTGAAACTTTGCTTGGTATCACTGATGTGCGTAAAGATCCTAGTGTTCCTTTAGGGTAGCTCCTTACTTCTGTATATGTGGTTTTTAGATCATATGCGCCTGATAGCCAAGCATGGTATAGCCCCAACGCTTCTCAGCTTTTACTCTTCAAAGGTCATTCAAGCATAGATGACTGGACTCACTTTTTCTGTGTATAGGAGTCCGAAGATGACCGTTGGTATTGTAAATGATGGAGGGATCATGAGCGTACAATGAAAATAATTGTACACCCTTGTGTTTATCTCCTTGACTGTATTATACATCCTTCTACTTTGCCTGCCGGATCCTGAGGTAGTTCGATTATGAGTAGGTTAGCCCAAAAGTCTATGGTGAGTTTGTAGGGGAACATGTCTTCACCCCTTCCATAATCGAGGCTGTTTTGTGAGATTGGGGGTCTCCGCTTTATACCCACGGTTCTATTGAAGTTAGACTTTTCCTTACTGGTATAGATCTTGTTGCTCCCTTATTGTCTAATGCCTACATCTGCTGGCTTTGGACCCTGTTTGAGAAAAACAAACTATGGGTGGAACTGAACTGGGACTTCCCAAGTGCTTGTGAGATAAAGTCCTTGGAGCAAGCTAAGGAGGAAGCATGTGTTGTTATTCATTTGGGCCCAAAGGTGTCTGAGTCTGACAAGTCTTCTCAGAGCATAATACAAAGTTTCTGTCATCCTCGGACTGAAGGTGAAGTTCGGGTTACTTGGATCACGCAGTCTTGGATCGGTTCCTAAATGTTCGAGAAGAATTTTGATGCTGACAAAAATCCGATGCGGTCTTTAAAATATGGATGAGCCCGGGCAACGCCCTTGCTTATTGCTTAAGGAGAAACCACGGTTCTATTGACGTGGATGCTTATCTCAAGGGTCAGTTTGATCGAAAAGTTAATAAAATCAAAAGGAAGGTGGATCAGAGACCGGCTTTCCCAGAGAAAGAGTTGAAGGATGTGATTCTAGTGTCTCAGAGGTCGGCTTATAAGAAGGATGTGGAGACATGAAAGTTGGATCACAACTGACGAAGACAGTCCATCTACGAAGAAGATGAAAAAGATTTTGATGTATATCCAATAGGTTGTTGATAGGACCTAGGATTTTCATTTTGCCCTAACTTTTGCCTAGGCCGCTCTATAAAGCTTTCATCCCAGTAGGTTTTTAGCATTTTTTTTTTCTTTGGCCCTAACTTTTACCTAGGCCGTCCTTTACAGGGTTTCATCCTAGCGGGCATCTTTATTCTTCTTAGGAATGTAGTTAGTGTTTTAGCCAGTGGAATAAAAGAAATTTATTAAAATTTGACCAAGGTAACTTCACGGGCTGCCTATGTGTTACATTAATTGGTGTGTACTGAAAAATGTTCTTAGGGAGGATCGGGTCATTTGTAATTCAATTACCAAAACTTACTAGAGCATAATATTTCTTTAGTCTGTCTAGATTGACTAATTGTGATTACTAAATTCCATCTAAATGTACTAACAAAATTGCATCCCTAGTCATGATTCGCTTGATCATATAGGGACCTGACTAGTTGGATTCAAACTTTTCTCGTGGCTTTCAAGTTTGTCCATTGTTCTCCTTTAACACCATATCTCCTTTCTTCAGTCTGCGTCCCCCCACTTGTTTGTTAAACGCTCGGGCAATCGACTTCTGGTAACCCTGGATATGATATAATGCCTCTGGTCTCTTCTCATCTGCTACCGCAAACTCCTCAAATCTCTATCTTACCCAGTCTTCCTCGGCTATCTGGTTCTCCAGTAGCATCCTGAGAGAGTTGACTTACAATTCTACTAGGAGTACGGCTTGCATGCCATAGACTAATGAATAGGGTAGCCCCGGTCGACGTTCTCACCGATGTCTTGTAGCTCCAGAGGCGTAGGGTGTTGACCTACATGTCTATACTCTTTGTTTTGATGATTCCAATTTATTCAATGATTAACTAAACTGTGTTATTAAGTATGATTTTAGAAAAGATCAAACTCAAATGTGCGTCGACATCTCCTTGGATGAAGACTTCGGACTTAGACTATATTCTCTTTTATTTGTAATTATTCTAAGCTAAGTTTTCTTAAAGATCAACCAAATTATCGAAAAGAGCCAAAACCAAAAAGTTTTAATTGCCAAATGTATTTCATTCGATTGATTCCATCAGAAACTTTGGTTTTGTTAAAAAATCAGTTTTCATTCGAATGTTTTCCAAAATCCTTCGACTTTTTTCTCCCGAAGCAAAAGATCGTTTTACTTATCATTTTCATTTAAAAGTTTTCCAAACCATTCGACCGCTTACATCGGTATCTAAATTTTTAGTTAAAAATTGTTTTCATTCGAATATATCCATAAATCATTCATACGTTACTTTCAGAGGCTTCACTTTGTTCAAAAGGCTCTTTAATTCGAACGATTCTCAATTTCCTTTGACATGTTCTTTCTTAGACTCAGTGGTTACTTATTCATCATTTTAATGCAAATGAATTTAATATTCATTCGACCGAGTCCATCAGAGGTAACTTAAATCTTTTTAGGACACAATTCATCCGAACAATTTCTAAAATAATTCAAATTATTTATTTAAAAATTTTCATGTCTTGTCCCATTAAATGCTCTTCAATTGTTATAGAGTTTATTACTAACTTTTCCAATCTTAAAAAAATCTCTTTAATATCTACCTAAAAATACTCTCAACATATTCATTCATCTTTACAGTCCTTTGAGTAGTTTTGTTTTCTTCTTGTTTTGAGTACTATCTTTGAAAATTACATTCCGCCACAAAATTTAGATTTATTTGACGGGGTTAACGGCTGGTCATAGAAAGATGTTTCTGCCCTCATATATAACTGCACAGTGTCTCTTGGGTTACAGACTTCAAGAGAGGGGAGAGAGGGAAGTTGGTACAGAGGGAAAAACTGAATCAAAATCGATCTCGTTTCTTCAAGGTTGCGAAATCAAATCCAACAGCGACGACGATGACAACGACGATGGTGATAGAGTGTGAGTTTGTTTCAGGTGGGTCTTTAGTACACAGGAGTTGGATTGGCCAAAGCAGATCGCGAAAAAGGATGCCAAAGCAGATCGGCCGGATTCGAATCGGCGACGAGCAGTGTGTGGTCTTTGCATGCGGGTGTTGAGCAGTGGGTGGTCGTGGGTTTTCTGGGATCTAGATGATTTAGTTCGCCGGAATGGTGTTGCCGGTAGTTAGTGCATGGTGGTCGTGGGTTTGCTGGTAATGTTGCTAGTCGCGACATTAGCCTAGGTCGACCATGTTACCTAGATCTAATGGCACAACTTGGCATTACTCCTTATTTTGCCAGAATGGGGTGTACGTCACTTCTTTCCACACCTACTATGCACTACGCATATTTAGTCTGTATGTTTTATGCCAACATGACATACAACTCAACTGTCTCCACCACTCTCGATACTCAGTGGCAAGTCTATTTCTCTCAACGCCTCTTCACTAGCCGGAATTCTATGTTTTACCAACTAATCCTCTCTTGTCATGTAGTCAGGCAACTCATGGGCTACAAGTGAACCTTTTACCCGCTTCAACAAATTCAAACTTATACAGTGACCACACCACTCTTCTGTCAAAAAATCTATCCTTTTGGAACTTCCACCTCTATATCGTGTTTTACACTTAATCTCATTATACAACCTTGTCGACCATACTAGCTCTTATGCCGCCTTCACTTATCTCGACATCGTTCTTCTTACCCACTTCATTCGAGGCTCTTCTCTAGATCTTGCAGCCATTATGATGATGAAGTGTTTAAACACTTCCATGTTCCTTTTCCCACCTCTATCTCTGAGTGTATTCCTCTCCCCTACCTATGTCTCAACATCATCACTTTCAATCGTTCCTCCTTCACCATTCAGACCAACCCCACAACATATGAAGTTTCTCTTGCTAGGGCTCCATAGCCCATTTCATCCTCTCTGGCACTTCTTACACCTCCCTCATCCTCTACACCTAGCTCCTCATTGCCACCACCTCTATCCTTCGACCCCGGTCCCTCCAATCCACCTCATCCCTTTGATAACCTTCATAGTTCCCTGACTTATCAAACCTTAATTTCGATGACTTTCTCAACATTGACAACTCTTCTATCTCCGATCAGTTATCACGTATTTCTACGTCCATTCAGCTTCTCCTCGAGTTTCATAATAATCTTGCTGCTACCGTTACTGCCAACCAGTCTACCCTCCTACACCATCTTTCTACCCTCCAAAACTCCTCTAACCAATTTTTGTCAAACTGGATTATCATCCATGAAATTTTGCATGATCTTGTCTCAAACCTTCCCCTAAAACACTCATCGATCTTGGATCGTCTGACTCATATTCAGCAGGATCTTCAGTGCCAGCATGAGGTTGCTCTTCAGGCCAGTCGTCGGCAAGCTGAATTGTTGCTGTGCATTCTTACCGAGCATAATCGTTTTCTGGCTCATCAAATTTTTGAACCTTCTCGTGAATTTTGAGTCACTCGTCCTGACACTTTTTGAAGGAACTGATCATGAACAGTGGTTTTCAACCCCAACATTCCTTGTGCTTAGCCACCACCGTGATCGTCTCGTGTAGTTAAAGTCATGGAAATTCCCACCTCCAAGCTTCCATCTGCTCCAGATCTATCATCTTCTACCCCGAGTGGATGTCATAGGCGTTAGCTTGTTTTTGTTCTCTTCTTTTCTAGTTTCGTAGTTTCCCCTCTGTTTGTGTTGATAAATGGGTAGAAAATTTTAATTGTACATGTGCTAATTATTGTAACATATTATGGATATAGTTGATCATGATTTTATGCTTATCTTGTTTCATCCATTCATAGATTTTTCCTAGTGGGAACATACTATGATATGTTAGATTAATATATTGTTATCATAAAAAAAAAAAGGGGACAATGTTGGCCTACGAGTCTAGACTCTTTATTTGACGATTCCAAGTTTGCTATTCAATGCTTAATCTAATTTGTTATTAAGTATGATTTCAGGAAACATCAAACTCAAACATAAGTGGACATCTCCTTGGATGAAGACTTTAAACTTAGACTAGATTCTCTTTTATTTGTAATTATTCTAAGCTATGTATTCTTAAAGATCAACCAGAAAATTGCGCTAAAACGAAGAAACTTTAATTGCCAATTGTCTTTCATTCGAATGAATTCAATTCATTCGATTGATTCCATTAGAAACTTTGATTTTATTCTAAAATCAATTTTCATTTGAATGATTTCCAAAATCCTTCGACTGTTTTCTCCAGAAGCGAAATATCATTTTACTTATCATTTTCATCCGAAGGTTTTCCAAATCATTCAATTACATCAGCATATGGATTTTTGGTTCAAAATGTGTCTTTTCGAGGTTTCACTGCAAATCCGAATGATTCTTAATTTCCTTCGACCAATTCTTTCAGAGACTCAGAGGTTCCCTCTTCTTCATTTTCATCCGAATGAATACAATATTCATTCGACTGAATCCATTATAGGTAACTTAAATCTTTTTAGGATGCAATTTCTAAAATCATTCGAATTAGTTTCTTTGTAATATTTCCTGTCTTCTCCCTTTAAGTGCTCTTTAACGGTCATATCCTCTCAAGTATAAATAGGACCCTTAAAGAGTTTATTATTAACTTTTACAATCTTGGAAAATCTTTCTAATCTCTCTCTAAAACTACTCTCAACATATTCATACATCTCGAGATCTTGTCAAGCGAGTTTCTTGGTTAGGTTGTATGAGATTCAGATCTTCCCACCCAGAAACCTTTGCTCGTTTTTCTTTCATTGTAATATCTACTCTTTGAGGATTGTAATATCTACTTTTTTTTATCCTCTCAAGTATAAAAAGGACCCTTAGAGAGTTTATTACTAACTTTTCCAATCTTGGAAAATCTTTCTAATCTCTCTCTAAAACTACTCTCAACATATTCATACATCTCGAGATCTTGTCAAGCGAGTTTCTTGGTTAAGTTGTATGAGATTCAGATCTTCCCACCTAGAAACCTTTGCTCGGTTTTCTTTCATTGTAATATCTACTCTTTGAGGATTATAATATCTACTCTTTTTATCCTCTCAAGTATAAAAAGGACCCTTAGAAAGTTTATTACTAACTTTTCCAATCTTGGAAAATCTTTCTAATCTCTCTCTAAAACTACTCTCAACATATTCATACATCTCGAGATCTTGTCAAACGAGTTTCTTGGTTAAGTTGTATGAGATTCAGATCTTCCCACCTAGAAAGCTTTGCTCATTTTTCTTTCATTGTAATATCTACTCTTTGAGGATTGTAAATTGTATTTCACTTGAAATCTTCTTTTCACTTATAATAGTTGAAAATCTTGAAGAGGTTTTCAGAATTGTAATGGGTTTGAGCTAGAACCCGAAGCTAGCTAGTTAGTGGAAGGCTCGAGTAGGTCTCCCTTGTATGGGGTGCACACAGACTGGACGTAGGTAGGTGGGGCCGAACTAGTATCAATCTATGTGCCGATCTTTGATATCAATTATTTTATGAGTTAAAATTTTAAATTCCTTCTTAGACTGTAAACATCTATTCATCCCCCAACCCCCACCCCCCCCCCCCCCACCCGGCGTGACCTCTCTAGGTGTACTTACGGACCTACAAGTGGTATCAGAGCTTCGTGCTCTGTTATTTCTTTTGTGACTTAACCGTCAAGAGTTCAAGATCCAATTGTGGAAGAGGGTTCAGCAACAAATTGACCACTTCTGCTGAAGAATGATAACTATAACTAAGGAAGAACAAGCTGAAAAGGTACTTGAAGCAAGATGCTTATATGTGGCATGTCATAGAACACAGTCTGATTATTCAGATGAAGGACGGTCTAGATAGAAGTAAGATCCCCAAGGGAATCCTTAAAATGAATCCTCAATTGGCAAATCTCCTCTCCATGGACGATAGAGCAAAAAAATATCACCAGTTGTGGTCTCAATATAAATGACTATAATCGAGTCTCAGCATGTGAAGATGTGGAGGCTGTTAGAAGTTACTCATGAAGGAACAAATCAAGTCAAGGAGACCAAGATTGACATGCTGGTGCAGCAGTACGAGGCCTTCAAGATGATGGAGAATGAGTTCGTAAATGAGATGTAGTCCATGTTCACTCTTATTATAAATGGACTGAAGCTATTAGGGAAACTGTACCCAGAAAATAAGTTGATCAGAAAAGTTCTCTAATCCCCTCCCAAGAAAGGGGAGGCCAAAGTTACAGCCATTCAAGAGGCCAAAGGTCTGAATGTGCTCAAGCTGGAAGAATTAGTGGGATCTCTGATGACTCATGAAATTGTGAAGATTTATGATGAGGAAGTGACCATATCAAAGAAGAAGAATCTGGCTCTCAAAGCTGAAGCCTCCCACTAACCTGAATAGAGCAGCAATGATTTTGACAATTACATTACTCTCATCACTTGAAAATTCAAGAAGTTCTTAGCGAATTGACCAAGATTGACATGCTGGTGCAGCAGTACGAGGCTTTCAAGATGACGGAGAATGAGTCCGTAAATGAGATGTATTCCAGGTTCACTCTTATTATAAATGGACTGAAGCTATTGGGGAAACTGTACCCAGAAAATAAGTTGATCATAAAAGTTCTCTAATCCCTTCCCAAGAAAGGGGAGCCCAAAGTTACAGCCATTCAAGAGGCCAAAGATCTGAATGTGCTCAAGCTGGAAGAATTAGTGGGATCTCTGGTGACTCATGAAATTGTGAAGATTCATGATGAGGAAGTGACCACATCAAAAAAGAAGAATCTGGCTGTCAAAGCTGAAGGCCCCCACTAACCTGAGTAGAGCAACGATGATTTTGACAATTACATTACTCTCATCACTTGAAACTTCAAGAATTTCTTAGTGAATCGAAGGAACAAAAAAATGAAAAGAAGTCAGCCAACTCAGTATAACAAACCAATGATACAAGCTTCATATTTAACGGTCGAAATTCAGCTTGATGGCTATGGGTGAACGGGCTCTGTCTGGTGAGATTAACAATATCCCTACTCCAAAACCTTAGTATTTACTGATTCGTCGAAGTACAACTTCCACCTCATTTCTAATTCAACAATGCATACTTTTCATTCTTCTAGGAACCTCGTCTCCTATCACTGGCATCATCCGTTGGACAATCGGCTAACAGATCAGCCACGACCTTTCCTTTGATCAACTTCTACATGACATAGGTGATATCAAATTCGGACAACAAAGAAAGACAATTGGATGTGCGGTAAGATAAGACGGGCTTCTCAAACAAGTACTATATAGGGTCCATTTTGGCTAACAATTTGATGGGGTACACCAAAACATAATGTCTAAATCTTTGCCTTACCCAAAAGCAAAGATACACATGTCTTCTCTAGGCTAAATAATTCACCTCCCCTTGGGTTAACTTCTTAATGACATAGTATATGGTCCTCTCAACCAATAAATTCTCCAAATATTGGCCTAACATGGCTCGACTGCGGTATCGATCATGGTTAAGTATAGCAATAAAGGGCTACCGGGTATTAGCGGACTTAGGACTGGAGGGGACTAAGGTGTTGTTTGATCTTGTCAAAGGCTTCTTGGCGTAAGAGATTCCACTCTTTGCTCGAAATTCAACAGTTTAAACACAAGCTCACAGATCATGGTCATCTGGGATATGAATCGGATAATGTATTGGATTGCATCCAAGAACCCTGTGATTTCCTTCTCATTCTTGAGTGGAGAAGCATCTTAACTATGGCTTTGATCTTGGTTGGGTCCACCTCTATCCATAGTTTGCTCACCATAAAACTTAATAACTTCTTGGCTGTGACTTTGAACACACACTTCTGCGAGTTTAACCTTATATTGTACTGTCTCAACCTCTCAAATTACTTTCTCAATACTGCACAATGATCCTCCCTCTTTCTCGACTTGAGGATGATATCGTCCACATACACTTCCACTTCCTTATGGATCATCTCATGGAATAGAGTGGTGACATCTCAATGGCAGGTAGTCTCGGCATTCTTCAAACCAAAAGGCATCACTATATAGCAGTAGGTACCCCAGGAAGTTGGGAAGGCTATCTTTTCATGGTCTTCAAGAGCTATTTTTATCTTGTTGTACCCCAGGAAACAATCTACAAAGGATACCAACTCATACTTGGATTTGTTGTCTATGATTGGTGTAGGTCCCTAAATACACCTAGAGGGGAGGAGGGGTGAATAGGTGTTTACAACTTCAAGCAAAGATTTAAAGCTTAATTTACAATGTAATAACAGAAACAGTAAATATAAATCAACACAGAGACTTCTATTGGTTTGGCCCCACCAGCCTACGTCCAGTCCTCGAGCGCTCCACACAAGGGAGACCTACTCGAGCCTTTCACTAAGCAGCTAGCTTCAGGTCCTAGCTCAAACCGCAGTACAGATCCAAAACCCTTCAAGGTTTCCAAAAATTACAAGTGAAAAGAATATTACAATTGTGATACAATACACACTTTTTTATGAGTTGATATTGTAATGAATACAACAAAGCTAAGTTTTCTTAGGTGGGAAGATCTTAAGCCTTTCAAGAACTAGCTTACTCCTCAATTTCTCAAAATTTGAACTCACTCAAGGAAGAGTATATGAAAGTTTGAAATAAGATGAGAGTGTCTTTTGAGAAGTGTAAGAGAAAAATTTTCAGATTGCAGAAATAGGCAATAAATGCTCTAGGAGTCCATTTTTATACTAGAAGAGAATAAGACCGTTGAAATGGGATGACACAAAGATTTTTTTCAAATGAAAGAATAATATCATTCGAATGAAAACATATCAAACATTTTGGTCGAATGAATCCTGGATTCATTCGAATAAATTGATAGAGCTGAGAAAGTTTAGAACCACTGAAGGATTGAGTCGAATGAAAACTACTTTTCTTTCGAATGAAAACTTTTATTTCGACTGAAAAATTTTGTTTCGACTGAAAACTTTTGCTTGGATCGAAAAGTTTTGCTTTGACAGAAAACTATTTTCAATACTTGACTAGAATTAACTGAAGGATCACTTCAAATGAAAACAGTTTTCCTTTGAATGAAAACACATTTGAGATGAAAACTTCTTGGTTAGTTCTTTACTTGATTTTCTGGGAGATCTTTAAGAAAGACTTAGTTTTAAAGATTAATTATAAGAAAATGAAATAAAATAAAGTCCAAGTCCAGATCCAGGTCCACGTCCAAGTCCAATCTTTGACCAAAGAATATTCCATGGTTTGTTTGATTATGATTGGTCCTGAAATTATTCTTAATAGTATTTTCAGATTAATGTTAGAGGCAATAATCTTGCAATCGTCAAAATAATACAACTTTGACTTTTAAAGTCAACAATCTCCCCCTTTTTTATGATGACAACATTAATCTAACAAAATGTAATATACTCCCCCTGGATCAGATAATCATACATAACAATTGATGAACTATTTTAATATTGCAAAAAATTTACAGTTCAATAATTACAAAAGATACCAATAAGAATGTTATCCCCCTTTTGTCAAATCAAAAAGAGGGAAAAGCCCAAAAGAAAAAAAATATGGCTAAAGTCTACGACGGCCACCCTGAGCAGAAGAAGAAGGATCTGGAGCCTGGGGAAGATCAGAAGTAGGGATCTTGACTACTTCTACCACACGAGGTGATCGCGACATGGGAGGATTGTAAGGAAGGTGGGGGTTGAAGAACCATTTTCACCTTCGGTTCCGGTGTGACGAGATGGAACGGTGGCTAGACGAGTGACGTAGAATTCTTACGCCTGATAAAAAATCTGATGCGCCAAGTAGCGGTTCTACTGTAATAATGCTGGTAATGAGATAAGCTTGGCGATGATGAGCATGAAGCGCGGCATCATGTTGGCATTGTAGGTCATACTGCATGCGATTCAACCGTTCCAAAATAGGAGTGTGGTTAAGAGGAAGGGAGGATATATTGAAAACAAGATCGTTAAGAAGTGTATGGAAATCAATATGATTAGAGAGGAGCTGGGCAGAGGACTATCGAAGGGAAGAGAGATGGTCAAGAAGATCGGTTTGATTGGCGGTGATAGAAGCAGCCAAGGTAGTTTGGGATTCAAGAATGAGCTGAACGGTATTGGAGAGACGAGAGAGAGGAGGTGTCAAAAGATAAAAATTCGCCGAAATTGAGGTTGGAAAATCGGTTAGGGGAATAAAAAGAGGGTCAGAAGGGTGAGGTGGTGTGGGCTGACGTGGTGCAGAAGAGGAAGGGTCAGTAGACGGAGGTGGAACATAGGAAGAAAGGTCAGTAGACGGAGGTGGAACATAGGAAGAAAGGTCAATCTGCGGAGGTGGGCCAAAGAGGGGGGCAGGAGCATGAGTTGACTCAGATGGTGTCGCCCGCTCAAGAGAACATGCTTGGGTAACTGGGTCAGTGCAAATGATAAATCCCGCATGATGAAGGGAAGTAAGGTGAACAACGTGCGTGCTAGGAATAGAGACGCATTCTGAGACGACTGTCGGAAGGGGAACTTTAAAATGATCAAAAAATTTAGTTAGAAGAAGACCAAAAGGAAGATGAGCAGAAGATTTATTTTTACGGGCATCCATAACAAGTGAAATTATGCCCGCAAGGTTTAAAGGAGAGCCCCGAATAAAACGGATAAGAAGGATAATATCCAGATATGTAAAAGTGGCATAAGAGCCTGAGCGCCCCGAAACATTGTATGAGATAACGAGATGCAGAATACGGTATAAAGGGGAGAGGTCACTAAGGTTAGGTTTTTTGGCTCGAGTAATAGATTGATTGTTGAATAAGTTAGGTTTTTGGGCTCGAGTAATAGATTGATTGTTGAATAAGGCTAGGTTTTTGGGCTCGAGTAATAGATTGATTGTTGAATAAGGTTCGGCTTTGTTGGAGAGGGGTGAAGATGCCATTTGTGCACTAAGTATTGCCGGGAAAAACAACAAGAGTGTTCCCAACCTATTCTGGTCGCACCCAAAGGCCCACTACGGTCCCATTTTGCATGACACATCCGCACAAGCAACAGACATTTTCAACGCTCACAACCGGTCAAAGCGTGCATGCTCAAGTCACGTGCACTTCTTACTTCTTCTACGCGACTTTGTCGCCAAGAAACTCATCATCGTGCGACGCCGTATCGCGCTTCGACCGTCGCACTTCGCACGTTGTCCGTCGATGCGCCATGACACTTGCCCAAGGAGGTTTGGCCTTGGCCTTTCCCCCCAGGCTCTTCACTCTTCGCGCAAAGTCCTTTTTGCACTTTTTTCGTTTCGTACGTTTCGTACATGACTCTGGCACCTTGTTCATCATGTGGGTATGATTCTTGGTAGCATGCTCGTCACAACAAAACTTTTGGATTTGTCATTGCTTATCAAAACACCTACCGTCGGCGCGCCCGAAGTTCATCTAAGGGGGGAGTGGCCTTGGCCTCCCTTCATGGGAGTTGGCCTTTTACCTTGGCCACCCCCTAGGGTCGGCCTCGGCCTCAACAAGGGGTCGGCCTCGGCCTCCCCAGGGGTGGTGGCCTTGGCCTTCCCCCCAATGTTTGGCCTATGGCTTTCCCTCCTGCGCGCACTTATTTTCCCGAGTCTTTGCACCTCCGCGATGTTTACGGACGTTCGTACATCAACCTCGCGACTTCCATCGTGCATCACCTGACGGACGTTCGTACATCAACCTCGCGACGTCCGTCCTGAAACAACCTCCCGACGTCCGTTCGTACATCAACTTCACGACGTCCGTCGTCCGTCGTCCATCAACTTCGCAACTTCCGTCGTTTATCAACTCCGCGACCCCCGTCGCCTGGACACAACTCCGCGACCCCCGTCGCCCGGACACAACTCCGCGACCCCGTCGCCCGGACATAACTCTGTGACCCCCGTCGCCCGGACACAACTCCGTGACCCCGTCGCCCCAACACAACTCCACAACGCTCATCATCCGTCGCCCGGACGTCATCTCCGTGACCCCCGTCACCGACGTTCGGCCGTCACACTCCAACACTTCGCCGCGCCCATGCGTCGCGCCGCTAATACAGTCGTGCCTCTAGGCTCTCTGTCACACTACCATGCCCCCGGCACCATAAGCACTTTGTCGCGCCCACACCATCATTGACACAAACGTGCCCCCGGCACCTCACGCACTCTGTCGCGCCCATGAGCCGCGCCATTGACACCAACGTGCCCCCAGCACCTTACTCACTTCATCGCGCCCATGCGCCACAATCATGTCATCATGCCCCCAGGCACCACACTCATTCATCACACCATGCGCACATTGCCCTGGTCATGGAACATGCTTCAACCCACTCTCCGGAGTATACATCATCCGCGGGGATAGGCGACTCCTCCGAGACACTATCTCTGCCAGGGAGCTCTTCAACTCCCCTTCCGCCAGGTAGACGGCTCCTCCGGGATGCTACCTCGGCCAGTCGGGTAGACGGCTCCTCCGGAATGCTACATTGACATGCTCCGAGTGCTCCGGCACAAGGACTCACCCGCGGGGATAGGCGACTCCTCCGGGACACTATCTCTACCAGGGAGCTCTTCAATTCCCCTTCTGCCAGGTAGACGGCTCCTCCGGGATGCTACCTCGGCCAGTCGGGTAGACGGCTCCTCCGGGATGCTACCTTGACATGCTCCGAGTGCTCCGGCACAAGGACTCACCCGCGGGGATAGGCGACTCCTCCGGGACACTGTCTCTGCCAGGGAGCTCTTCAACTCCCCTTCCGCCAGGTAGACGGCTCCTCCGGGATGCTACCTCGGCCAGTCGGGTAGACGGCTCCTCCGGGATGCTACCTTGACATGATTCGATTGTTCCGGCACAAGGACTCACCCGCGGGGATAGGCGACTCCTCTGGGACACTATCTCTGCCAGGGAGCTCTTCAACTCCCCTTCTGCCAGTTAGACGGCTCCTCCGGGATGCTACCTCGGCCAGTCGGGTAGACGGCTCCTCCGGGATGCTACCTTGACTCGCTCCAAGTGCTCCGGCATAAGGACTCACCCGCAGGGATATGCGACTCCTCCGGGACACTATCTCTGCCAGGGAGCTCTTCAACTCCCCTTCCGCCAGGTAGACGGCTCCTCCGGGATGCTACCTTGGTCGGCCAGGTAGACGGATCCTCCGGGATGCTACCTCGGCCTGCGGAATAGGCGACTCCTCTGGGACACTATCTCCGTCAGGGTGCCTGCGTGACTGGCCTACGTGCTCCGGCACTGGGGCTTGCATCGGCACCCCTAGGGACTATGACCCCCGGGTCACTCCGAGACGGGAGCAGGTCTTCGGAGGGCATCGCGCCTAGTTCACCTGGCAATTGGGCGTCGGGTCTTCCCCACCGCTGCCAGGCCTGTGGGACTCCGGAAGGGCTTGGATTGGAGGCTAGATCAAGGGGTTTCTCTGGCCACACCAATGCGGTGGGAGCCAGTCTTTCCAGACAGACAGAGCGACGCTGTGCGGGGCAGGCCGGATGAATATGCGATTCGACAGTCCGTGGAACACCGGCACCCGTGGACCCCCTGGTGACGTGTCACTCCCAGGGAGTGCCACGTGTCGGTTAATGACATCATCATCTCAATCTCTATAAATAGAGGTCTTGAGAATTCATTTGGACAAGAAGGATATAACATTTGGACATTTTCAGAACATTTTCACTTTCTCACTCTAGAATTCTAGAGAGAGAAACATACAGCACCCTGACTCTGGACCTAAGCATCGGATTGTGACTGTCATCGTGTATTCATCCTGCGCTATCGCCCTCGCAGCACTGCCACCCTCAAGCTCTGTCTGGGAAGCCCTTGGTCTCTGCCCTTGTTCCACCCTTCCTGTCTCCCACTTTACATACTTGGAAGCTGACTCGGACTGCAGCCTTTGTGGCACCTCCACGTAAGTACGAACCCCCTTTCCTTGGCATCAAAGAGAAGATTGGTTTGTGAAACCAAGAATTTGGGCCAAAGTTGTGGCATCGAGGCGAATAGTGACTCCATTAAAGTAGGTCACCAGGAACGTGGAGGCAGTGGAGTTAAATGACATGTTCGCATAAAACATGCGTATCAGGTGGGGATAATAGACAGATGGAGTAGATAACACGGATGTACACCCCATTCGTTCAAAAATGGCACGACACCTAGTTGAGACATAAGTGCGAGGTCACTAGGGCGACCAGGAACAATCTCCCTGATAACGAAGTTTGTATAAAAGTTTATCTGGTCTTCAGCAGTGTCAAAAAAATTAAGGTACGTGAAGAATATCGGTAGGTGATATGTATGGATATGTGGGTGGAGGAGCAGAGGAGGAGGAGGGGGGAGTAGTAGTACCTGGAGGACGTAAGATAGCAGTGGAGGGTTGATTGACGAGATCAGTTGAAGGACTAGGTGCACCAGAGTAACCGTATGTGAGCCGCGACGAGATGGAGTAAGAAGAACCTCAGGCAAACTGTCAGAGTTTTCTTGTAAAATGAGACGACGATGGTTGCGAGAGCGGCACGTGGACTGCTCCATAGTAGAATGAGGTGAAAAAGGTAAGAAGTGAGAAAAGTAAAAAGTTTAAAAGTAAACAGTGAAAGGTAAACAATAAAAACGAAAAAGGGTTTATATAGACGAAGGAATCCATTCGAATGAAAACTATTTTCATTGGAATGAAAAAATGGACAGAAAGGTAAAACCTTAAGGAGAGGAGCAGTATCATTCGAATGAAAAACTTTTTTATTCGAATGAAACTTTTCATTCGAAGGAAAAGGTTTCTTTTGACGGAAAACTTTTCATTCGAATGAAAAACTTTTCATTCGAAATAAAGTACTTTCCTTCGACCGAAAAGATCAAAGAGAAACTAAAAGAATGTTAGGAAAACAATCAGCTCAGATCACACATTCCTAAGCGACGATGAAGGGAACAAAAAATGGATTCAGCTAAGGTTTTGTGAAAATATCTGCAAGCTGATCTCCGGATCCGAATTTCTTGAGTTCGATAAATCCTTTCTGAACGTTGTCTCGAAGAAAGTGATGACGTATATCAATGTGTTTTGTGCGAGAGTGCTAAACCGGATTTTTACTAATATCTATAGCACTACTACTCTCGCACATAGTGAAACTATTATCTAAGGAAACACCAAAATCCCGTAAGGTTTGACGCATCCAAAGAACTTTAGCACAATAACTACCAGCTGCAACATATTCCCCCTCGGCTCTGGAAAGCGCAACAGATGTCTATTTCTTACTGTGCCAGGATACAAGCGATTCACCGAGGAATTGGCAAGTACCACTTGTGGTTTTACGATCAACAAGACATCCGGCATAATCGGATTCAGAAAATCCAACTAGTTCAAAAGAAGAATTTTGCGGATACCAAAGTCAAAAATTTATCGTCCCAGACAGGTATTAAAAAATACGTTTAACGGCGGTAAGATGGGATTCTTTGGGACAAGCTTGAAAACGGGCACAGATGCACACACTAAACATTATGTCAGGTTTAGAGGCGGTAAGATAAAGTAAGCTACCAATCATACCACGATAAAGCTTGTGATCAACATCTTTACTAGTTTCATCTTTAACAAGATTAACACTAGGAGAGATAGAGGTACCTCTAGGTTTAGCATTATCCATACCAAACCTTTTCAAAAGCTCTCGTGTGTACTTTGACTGATTGACGAAAATTCCCTCTTTTGATTGCTTGATTAGGAGTCCGAGGAAAAAGGTAAGTTCTCCCATCTTACTCATCTCGAATTCCCTACGCATACTCTCAGCAAACTCTTGGCATAGATCATCTTTAGTTTCTCCAAAAATGATTTCATCAACGTAGATTTGGACAATAAGAATATGCGAATTTCGAGATTTGGTAAAAAAAGTAGTATCGACTTTGCCACGAGAGAATCCATGATCAATAAAAAAGCTGCTAAGATGATCGTACCAAGCTCAAGGAGCTTGTTTAAGACCATATAAAGCCTTTTTCAATTTAAAAACATGATTGGGGTATTTTTCATTTTCAAAACTGGGAGGTTGTTTAACAAAACCTTCCTCCAGAATTACCCCATTCAAGAAGTCACTTTTCACGTCCATTTGAAAAAGTTTGAAATTCATGTGACATGAAAATGCCAAGAGCATTCAGATAGCTTCAAGTCGAGCAACAGGGGCAAAAGTTTCGACAAAATCAACCCCTTCGACTTGATTGTATTCTTGGACTACTAGTCTAGCCTTGTTTCGAACAATATGGCCATCTTCATCAAGTTTGTTTCGAAAAATCCACTTGGGGCCAATAACCTTTTTCTTGAACATGAGACGGGACTAGAGACCAAACATCGCTTCTTTCAAATTAATTTAGTTCTTCTTGCATGGAAAGGATCCACCCATCATCTTTGAGAGCCTCAAGAATATTTTTAGGCTCAATTTGAGAAAGAAAAACGAAATCAGCGCATATGAGATTTACCAAAGATCGGGTTATTATTCCACGTTCAACATTACCAATTACTTACTCCTTCGAGTGGCTAAAGGAATATCTACAGCTCTTTGGAAGTGGTTGAGTTTCAGTATTTTCTTTGTGGGATGATGTTGAGCTCTTTCCGTCATTTGAGGAAATATCTAACTTGTTGTTTAAGTCAAAGGAAAGATCCTCATTTTCATCACCTGCATGCTTACTTGGATTTTCAATATTAGATTCTTCAAATACAACATGCATCGATTCTTCAACCGCAAGGGTCCTATGATTATAAACTCTATATGCTCGTCTCTTCAAGGAATAACCAAGAAATATACCCTCGTCAGATTTTGCATCAAACTTAACCAAGGTCTCACGATTGTTTAAAACAAAACACTTACAACCGAAAACCTTGAAATAATAAAAAAAAAATTTATGTGAGAAAAGTTCGTAAGGAGTTTTATCAAGAATCGGTCTAATAACAACCCTATTCAATACGTAACAAGAAGTGCTGACAACTTCAGCCCAAAAAGATTTTGGCAAAATTTTTTCTTAAAGCATTGTTCTAGCCATCTCTTGAAGAGTTCGGTTCTTTCTCTCTACAATCCCATTTTGTTGGGGAGTTTGAGTAGCAGAAAATTCATGAGCAATGCCATTTTCATCACAGAAAGGAATAAAATCTTTTTCGAATTCGCCGCCATAATCACTTTGGATTTTCACAAGTTTCAACTCCTTCTCATTTTATAGAAACTTTACAAGGCTAAAGAATTTTTCAAAAGCTTCATCCTTATGAGTTAGAAAAAGAACCCATGTGTATATAGAAAAATCGTCAACAATGACGAAGGCATAAAAATTTCCACCAAGGCTAGCATTTCTTGTGGGGCCAAAAAGATCTAAATGAAGAAGTTGAAGAGGACGAGAGGTAGAAACAACATTTTTGGCATGAAAAGAAGTTTTTGATTGTCTGTTGTATTGACAGGCATCACAAACCTTATCCTTGACAAATTTCAACTTAGGTAAGCCTCTAACAAGTTCTTTCGAGAGTAGTTTCTTGATTAGATCCATATGCACATGACCTAATCTACGATGCCATAACCAAATATCATTTTTTTGAACAGAAAGTCATACTTCTCGAGAGGAATCTAACGCATCAAAAGTCAGAGTGTAAATGTTACCATCTCGCTTACCAACCAAAGTACCTCCATCTGAGGCATAACAGATCAGGCAGGGTCACCTTCAAAATAAACTTTGTGTCCAATATCGATTAGTTGACTGGTGCTAATTAAATTAAACTTCAAACCGTCAACGAAGGATACATTATCAATGGAGATCAAACCATTACCAATTTTACCTTTATCGATGATCTTCCCATTTGAGTTGTATCCGAAGGTAACAAGACCACCATCCTTTGGAGTAATATGAGAAAACAGGGAACGATCACCTGTCATGTGCCTTGAACATCCTATGTGGAGGATCCATTTGTTTCTATCCACCTTTGTTTTCAAGCATACCTACAACAAATTCTGGTTTTTTTCCTTTAGATACCCACACTTTCTTGGGTCCTGGAAGATTAGGTAAACTGTATTTTGGCACCCAAACTTGCTTCACTCTATTTTTATTGATAGAAATAGATTGTTGATTTCTAGCTACTTTAAGAGGACATTTTTTACTAAGTTCCCCTTCTTATTACACACTGTGCAGAGTGTGAATGGTGAGCAGGAAGCTAGATTTTTGCCAAAGAAATTTTTATAATCCTTTTGCTTCTTAGAAGGATCATAACCAATCTCACTTTTTTCAAAACACACCTTTGTCTTCCCAAAAGTATATCCAAATTCTCTCTTCCTTGTGTAAATTTTGAAAGCATAAGATTCAGATCTTCGATTTTTTTTTTCTAATTGCCCCTTTTGTGTAGAAACTTTTTTCCAGTTGAGATTTTAAAACATCATTTTCTATAGGGATTTTTACACTTTTGAGATGCTGGATTTCTGAAGACAAATCATAGTTTCCCTTTTCAGAAGTAATTGGATCATTTTTTAAAGAAGCATTTTCAGTGATATAAAACTTAATCTTTTCGTCTAGCTCTTCCTTTTCACTAGCCAATTCTTCAAGAGTGTTGATCAAAGAGAGGATTTTCTTTTTCAGGGCAATATTTTTTAGGTTTAATTTTTCATGAGTTTCACTTAGTTCAAGAAAAGCTAACTCAAGCTCATCTTAATCAAAATTACCAGGAGGGATTACCTCATCTGAATGACCATCCTTGGCCATAAAGCATAGCTGAGCTATATCATCATTGTCGCTCATCTCTTTATCACTTTCGTCAGAATCATCCCATGTCAGCAGATATTTTCTGGGTTTGAATTTCTTTTCTTTTGTGTCTCGGCTGCTACTGCTTGTTGATTTATTCTTGAGCTACGGGCAGTACTTCTTGATGTGTCAAGTTCTACTGCATTCATAACAAGCGTTGGAATTTTCTCTTGAACTCCAATCACCATTGTTTCTTTGTTGTGATTGGGTTTTCTGACTCATTTCCATCTCGTCGGTTTGTAAAGAACTTCTTGAACTTATGAGCTATGATTGTCATGTCTGGATCAGAATCATTGCTGCTCTCTACAGGTTCATGAGAGGCCTCAGCTTTGAGAGCTAGATTATTCTTCTTCTTTGAACTAGTCTCTTCTTCATCATGAACCTTCATTGTGATTTCATGAGTCATTAGAGATCCCACCAACTCTTCCAACTTCAGCACATTCAGGTCTTTGGCTTCTTGAATGGCTGTGACTTTGGCCTCCCATCTTTTGGGAAGAGACATAAGGATTTTTCTGACAATTCGTTTTCTGGATATGTTTTTCCCAAGAGCTTGATCCATTTATAATGGGAATAAATCTAGAATACACCTCATTAATGGACTCGTTTACCTTCATATTGAAGGCCATACTGCTGGACTAGCATCTTAATCTTAGTCTCTTTTACATGCTTAGTACCTTCATGAGTAACTTTCAATAGTCACCAGGTCTCTCTAACTGTTTCACATGCTGAGACTCGATTATACTCATTTATGTCAAGGCCACAACTAATAATATTCTTTGCTATGTCGTCCATGGAGAAGAGGTGTGCCTCATGAGCGTCCATTTTGAGAATTCCCTTGGGAACCTTTGTTCCGTCTGAGCCATCCTTCATGGGAATAATCAGGCCATTTTCTACAACGTACCATACATGAGTATCCTACCTCAAGAATTTCATCATCCAATTTTTCCAGTAGCTATAATTTTTGTTTTTCAACAAAGGTGGTCGAGTAGTTGTTGAACCTTCTTCCATGTTAAGATCTTTAGCTATTGACTGTTAGGACAAAACGAAAGTAACAGAGCACACAACTCTGATACCAGTTGTAGGTCCTTAGACACACCTAGAGGGGAAGGTAAATAGGTGTTTACAACTTTGACCAGAAATTTAAAGCTTAATTTACAATGTAATAACATAAACTGTAATTATAAATCAACACATAGATTTATACTGGTTCAGCCGTATCAGCCTACGTCTAGTCCTCGAGCAATCCACACAATGGATACCTACTCGAGCCTTTCACTAAGCAGCTAGCTTCGGGTGCTAACTCAAACCGCAGTACAGATCTGAAACCTTTCAAGGTTTTCAACAATTACAAGTGAAAAGAAGATTACAATTGAGATACAATACATGCTCCTTTATGAGTAGATATTACAGTGAATACAACAAAGCTAAGCTTTCTTAGGTGGGAAGATCAGAAACCTTTCAAGAATTAAACCAAGAAGCTTGCTCCTCAATTTTTCAAAATATGAACTCACTCAAGGAGGAGTACATGAAAGTTTGAGATAAGATGTGAGAGTCTTTTGAGAAGTGTAAGAGAGATTTTTTCAGAGATTGGAGAAGTAGGCAATAAATGCTCAAGGAGTCCGTTTTTATACTAGAAGAGAATAAGACCGTGGAAATGGGATGACACAAAGATTTATTCGAATGAAAGAATAATATCATTCGAATGAAAACATCCCTGAAGATTTCGGTCGAATGAATCTTGGATTCATTCGAATCAATTGATAGAGCTGAGAAAGTTTAGAACCACTAAAGGATTGAGTCGAATGAAAACTTTTGCTTCGACCGAAAAGAGTTGGTTCGGATGAAAACTTTTGCTTCGATCGAAAAAAATTTATTCGATTGAAAACTTTTGCTTCGACCAAAAACGTTTGCTTCGACAAAAAACTATTTTTAATGCTTGACTAGAAGCAACTGAAGGATCAATTCGAATGAAAACAATTTTCCTTCCAATGAAAACACATTTGAGATGAAAACTTCTTGGTTTGTTCTTTACTTGATTTTCTGGGAAATGTTTAAGAAACACTTAGTTTTAAAGGTTAATTACAACAAAGAGAAAGAAAATGAAGTCTAAGTCCAGATCCAGGTCCACGCCCAAGTCCAATCTTTGAGCAAAAAATATTCGATCTTTTGTTTGATTCTGATTGGTCCTGAAATTATTCTTAATAGCAGTGTTAGATTAATGTTTAAGGCAATAAACTTGGAATCATCAAAGTAATACAACTTTGACTTTTAAAGTCAACAATTAGGTCTATGATGGGTAAAAGAAATTCATCTATATGAGAAGCTCATTTTAGGTCTCGCTAGTTAACATACATCCTGACTTGACCGGAAGGTTTGGAACGAGTACAATGTTGGCTAGCCAAGTAGGGTACTCAATCACTCGGATAAATCCAATATGGAGTAACTTCATCACATACTCCATAAACTTAAAGGACCTCTACGGTCTCAACTTGCGGAGTTTCTGTTTGATAGGTTTGGCTTCAGGTAGGATAGGTAGGTGGTGTTCCATGATTGATGGGTCTATGCTGGGAATGTCACTTGCATTTTTGCCACTGATCGACGAACATCACCACTATCACTGCCGCCATCAGCTACACCATTGGTATGTCCAGGAGTTTTAGAATTTACCTTATGCAATAATTTTAGGTTTATGTGAAGTTTGTCTTGCAATGTGAATTTTGTGCTTGTTTAGTCTTATTCTGTGAAGCTTTTTTTTTATGTGAAGTTGAAATTGCAATGTGAATCAGATTCCCGATGGAGTTGATATTTTTTATGTTTAGGTTTATGCTTGTTTAGACTTATTCTTGCCTTGCATTATCGACTTTTGCGCTTTCAAATTGAGGCACTTGCAAAGTATGTTGGCGTTAATTGATCTTGAGCAACTCTGCTACTAGTTAAGATGTTAAATCGACAATGTATATCTCGAAAAAGGGTTGTGCAGCCAGGGGAGGGACGTGTTGTTCGTGTGCAAGAGCCATCTGATATGTGCATGTTTATGCACTGCTTGTTCAACAGTGTGTGTAGGTGTGTTTGCTACATAGGCAGCTATAAGGGGTGTGGGATGTATGTTTGGGTTCCTGGTGAGGCCGTGCAAAAAGGGTGAATTTTAAGGCTAGGGTTTAGTCCTCCCCCTTCCCCCTAGCTCAGTGTCTTTTTTGGTTTAGTTTGTTGTATGTGGTTGGTTTAGTTTTTAGGAGCGGGTGTAATTTTAGGCTAGTATTTTGTCATCCCCCAACTTAGTGCCTGTGTTAGTTTGTTTGAGTTTGTTTGGTCGTGGCGGTGAGTTCCCGCTGTCTTGTGTGGCGCGTGATTGGGTAAAGCAACCTCCTTTATTGGTATTAGGTGGGTGGTCATGTGATGTGGTGGTGCTGCTTGCTGTGAATAGTTGTGTGGTGGTGACGTGGGTGCATGGCACAGGGTTGGGGTGATGTGACAAGTTTGACAATGGTGCATGGTGATTATGTGCCCTCTGTCAGTGGTGATTGGTTTTTCCAAGGGTATGTTATAGTGAAGGTCATAAGAGAATTCGGTTTCAGTGCTTAGTTTTTTTTCAACGTTTCAACCATTATATTTTTTATGCCTATAAGCTCAAGGTGTTAGGCTTTTACTTTTTTTCTTTATCTTTCTTTCTTTTTTGCTTAGGCCTGGGAAGTTGACCTCATTTATGATCTTAAAGATTATATTTCTTATATTTTTCAACACAAAATTATACAACAAGGGAGCCACAGAAATAAAGTTTACGATCCTTCGATGAGGAGTAGAGAAATCAACTCTCATATGATTCCTCCGTATTTAAGGGAGGACACTACTACAAAAATAATCCAAAGCAGCATGAAGTATACGGAAGTAAGCCACGCCCAAAGCCTTGGACCTCTTTGAGATAAGTGACCTTTGATCCATCTGGTGTTTTATATACCGCATATGCTTATCTATTTTTTTAAAGAATGATCCATCAACGAAATTAAATTACTTTTAGTATATCATTAAAATCGGATCAGCATGTAAAAACAAGGTTTTTGTTTGAGACTATTATTGCAATGTGGATGAAATGTTCTAGTACAAAGTGAAGCGAGATCTTTGTCTGCTAGCTAACGAACAAGGTTAATTATCTTCATTAAAAGTAAGAACTCGTACAATGCTCCAATCCCTGCTTTACTAGGCTTTTAAAAGCAGCAATTGTAACATTTGAAATCATTTGAATAGCAAAACACTTACTTTGGAAAAGCTACTCTTGATGGCCTTTATTTGATGGTGGAATACACTGATGGAATCTCACTATATGGAATAAAGTATATAGAAAGTGCAAGGAATGCATTTTTTATTGGCTTTCTTTGCTTCGCAACTAATAGGAAAAAAAATTAGATTATGGGCTTATGCCAATGGGCCCTAGCCAGTGGAGCTAGTATGCCGAGCGCAACGACCGATATGATTGATGAACATAATTGAATTTTTTTATTAAACTACTTGTCACAAGGCAAACTCATAGTTAGGCCCATTAGCCAGGTGTGACAGGCTACATAGGACTATCGTAATCTGGCAAAGGCTCTGCCAAGCCTTACTATTATCCTTCACATAATATGGTACCACACGCTTTACACGTGTCCGGTAGGTGTCGGACAAGTGGTCGGAGGTGTCGGACACCATACCGACACCCTATATGAGGCGTCGGTGCTTTCTAGGATATCTGTGATCTAGTTGTAATTGTTAGACTTCTTTATATCGATTTTCATTCTTTATATAATTTTGTTAACTGTGCATTGAGCATTAGAGAATTGAGAATTGAGATTGTTGACTGTGCATTGAGAATTTGAGAAGTGAGATTGTTGACGGAAGATGGAACCCAATTGGATTGAGATATCTGTTAGGTAGCACGGAGATGGACACCGCATCTGATCGACACTGACACCGAAATGTCATATTTTGGCCGGTAAACTCGTAGACACTTCTCCAAAAGGTGTCTGACAATTAAAAAATAAATCAATATCTTCAGACACCGCTGAGAGGTGTCAGACACGTGTCCGAAGGTGTTGGACACGTGTTCGAAGGTGTCGGTAGGTGTTGGACACCATACCGACACCATATATGAGGTGTCGGTGCTTTCTAGGATATCTGTGATTTAGTTGTAATTGTTAGACTTATTTATATCAATTTTCATTCTTTATATGATTTTGTTAACTGTGCATTGAGCATTTGAAAATTGAGAACTGAGATTGTTGACTGTGCATTAAGAATTTGAGAATTGAGATTGTTGACGGAGGATGGGACCCAATTGGACTGAGATATCTGTGATTTAGTTGAATAGTTGGTTGTTGAATTTAGGTTAATTAGGTTAACGCCCTATTTTTAGCACCCTCTGGTTAACGGGTTAATTAGATTACCGCAGTTTAGAAGATGATGATGATTCCCGAACTGAAAATGATTGACTTGTACTATTGTAATACCTCGAAAAATATGTAGTAACATTTTAGTACTTGGATCATATTGTGTTTATATACTCGGTTCATATATATAGTGCTGATGATATTTTCTGCCAAATTATTATTTTTAATGTGTCAATTTCTTTGCAATTTATCTATACGAAGTCAGTTATGGATAGAATACGGGCTATTCGTGGCTGGGTGGACGTCGAGCTGCCTCCTCCCCGGTGGGTCCCACCTCGTCATTGCCCACCGATGACAAGGCACAGAGTGCTCACGTACAGCAGACATGGCCCCAGCTCCGGCCCCAGCTCCAGCCCCAGCCCTAGCCCGACACTGATTATCCTTCTTCTGTGAGTTCTACCTCAGGTATAGTTGATAACGGTGTTTAGTCAATTTTTGCTAGCCTTCTATTTAAATTATATTTGAACTGTATTAATGTCGGTTGTTTGTAGGATCTCGACGAGGTTGTGGCCCAACACACGGGGTATGCATCGACCCCTAGCGTAAACAGAGAGCTACGCTCACCCAGGAGGACAGTAAGTAAAAAAAATCACATCATGCCTTATATTTAAACTTTTGGGTGTCTTAATTTATATTTGAATAGTATTAATGTATTTATTTACTTATTTGGCAGGATCCTAGAGAATCAGGCGAGGAAGAAGATCAGCATTCTTGTGAAGGGCATGTTCTTCGAGCCACAACTGTATTGGAAGGACTGGGATGCCGGGACGAAGGAGTCCCTATGGGAGGAGTGGCTGGTACGGTTAACGCGATATTTTCTGCGATCGTATTTGTTTTATTAGAAGTTATTATTTAAATTAATTTGTGTAATTGGATGCCTTAGAGGAGGGGTTCACGTTTGACTCGTCTGATTAGTAGGCGCTGGGGCGATAGGCCTTTTTTGCATATATCGGCAAGAATTACCACCGATGGCTGCACGACGCACGGGACCGGACGAAGAAGATGCTGCCCGAGGGTGCCCCAATGATAGAGTTGAAGAAATATCCCCGCATTGGATATCTCTGACTATATGGGAGTAGATGATTGATTGGTGGGTTGCGGATCCAGGCTGGGACGCCAAGACTAAGAACGGGGCCGAGAACAGACGTGAGACAGATCTGACGCACAAAGGGGGTTCAGTGGCACACGACGTCATCTGACACAAGAATGCGGTCGAGCACCCAGACCTGGAAGAAGATGAGATCGTAACTCTGGCGTATAGTCAAACGCACATGAAGAAGAAGGACAAGGACAAGGTGCACCGGGCGGGGGACTATGTTTCAAATATTGTACGGCGGATCGATGTAAGTTCGAGTCAATTTGTTTAATTTTTGTCTTTTTATTCAATGTTTGTTGCATTAATTCCCTAACATATCTTTAAATCACTGTTTTTGCAGGCCTCGTATGAGCAGCTTAGGGGGTCCGCACAATAGTCCGGATAGCCATGAGCGTCCACTAGTACGGGTACGAGTACTGGAGCGTTGAAGCGATGGCTGGATACACCGGAGGTTGTCAATCGGCCGAAAGGCCACATACGCGGCCTACCTAGCACGACTGCACATACCGTGATAGAAGTGTCCCTACCCCTGCTGCCCCTCCACAGACACCGACTGTGCAGCATCTATTGGACGATGAGGAGATCCAACGCATTGCTACGGTGGTGTTGAGGATGATCAGGGAGCATGATCAGAATGGCACTGATGCTGGACATACCGAGCAGGCTCCGGATCAGCCGAATCCAAATCCAGGACTCGGCAACCCCTGATGAGCCCCCTCTCGTTCCCTCCCAGCTTGTACCCCCCTCCTGGCTTGTACTCTTCTCCCCTCCCCTAACTGATTACATCCGGTTCCCGGCTTGTACATTTTATTTTTCATTATATTAAACATTTTTTAAAGTTATATAAAGTTGTTTTGTGTCTGTTGTAGGGTTAAATAATTGTTGACGGATCATCAATTATTTAACCCTAATGTGCATTTGGGGATTATGCCTTGTTGTTGAGGCTTGATTTTTTTATTACAGGTTTGGGCATTAAAAAAATAAAATATATATATTTTTTTAAAATTGACTTTTAGCGACAGATTCATTCCGTCGCTAAAGAGTATACCTAAGTCTGAACTTTTAATGACGGAAGATTCTGTCGTTAAAAAGGACCTTTAGTGGCGGAAATTCTGTCGCTAAAAAGTATATTCCGTCGCTAATTATTTACTGAATAAATTATTTTCAAAAGAAAGAAAATAAATTAAAATACGTAAAATACAATTAGCGACGAAATTCTGTCGCTAATGTATAAACAATCCCGTCGCTAAAAGTCTAATATTAGAGGACAGATTTTTGAAATTTCGTCGCAAAACTTTTAGTGACGGGCTTTTATACGAGGAACTTTTAGCGACGGTAGTTCCGTCGCTTAAAGTTTTAGCGACGGAATGTAGGCTTTTGGCGACGGATTTCTCCGTCACCAAAGGCCTTATTTCTTGTAGTGGTTGAGCTAACATATCTAGGTTCCCAAAACCGCCTGGTAATGTTCAAGTGTACATGGTTTGAGGTCACATACAGTAGAGGAATCCGTGTTAGCTCACAGGGAATTGTAGATGTCAACGTTAAGTCAAGACTTGCATCAGACGAGCCGTTTTTGTTTGATAGTCAAGCTGCACAAGTCTTTTATGCGGAGGACGTCGCCAATCCCAAATCTATTGGTGTACAATTATCAATTCCAAGAAATTTCTCGTGGAATATGACAGTGAGGTAGACACCTTTCAAGCCAACCAGGCACCTATCCTAGTACCTGTTGAGGTGGACGACGAGGAGGAAGATCTCCTTATTCCACCAACAGCTGATGTAAGAGGAGAATCGTAGATGACGACGAGGAAGAATTACTCGGTGAAGAGGATGACAAGTCCCTGGAAGAAGAGGATGACGAGTCCAACGATGATTCCCAAAATGAATATGATTGACTTTTACTGCTGTAACATGCATTCTTTTAGTACTCGGTTCATATAGTGTTCGTTCCCAACCTATTCTGGTCGCACCCAAAGGTCCACTGGGGTCCCATTTTCCTTGACACATCCGCACAAGCAACAGTCATTTTCAACGCTCACAACTGATCAAAGCATGTATGCTCAAATCACGTGCACTTCTCACTTTCGTTACGTTACTTCGTCACTAAGAAGCTCATTTTCGCGCAAAGCCTCATCACAATTCGACCGGCGCACTTCGCATGTCGCCCATCAGCGCACCATGGCACTTGCCCAAGGAAGTTGGCCTTGGCCTTCCCCTTGGGGTCGGCCTCGGCCTTGGCCTCCCCTTGGAGGTCGGCCTCGGCATTCCCTTGGGGATGGCCTTGGGCTCCCCCTAAGGGTTGGCCTTGGACTTCCCCTATGGGTTGGCCTTTGGTATCCATACATAACACCTTCACTTCTCTTCAAGGGACCATACATTACTCTGCCACCACGTCGCCCGGACATAACTCTACGACCCCGTCGCCCGGACATAAATCCGCGACCACGTCGCCCGGACATAACTCCGCAAACTCGTCACCCGGACATCACTCTGCGAACCCGTCACCCAGACATCACTCCACAACCCCGTCGACCACGTCGCCCGGACATAACTCCGCAACCCCGTCGCCCGGACTTCACTCCGCGACCCCGTCGCCCGGACATAACTCCGCAACCCCGTCGCTCGGACCTAACTCCACGACCCCGTCGCCCGGACGTCGTCTCCACGATCCCTATCACGGCGTCCGGGCACCGCACTTTAGCACTCCACTGCGCTCATGCGCCGTGCTGCTGATACAACCATGCCCCCAAGCTCTCTGTTACACTACCGTGCCCCCGGCACCATACTCACTTTATTACACCCATGCGCCACAATCATGTTACATGCCCCCCGGGCACCACACTCATTCACCACACCATGTGCACCTTGCCTTGGTCGTGGAACATGCTTCAACCTACTTGCCGGAGTGTGCAACATCTTGTGGGGATAGGTGACTCCTCCAGGACACTATCTCCGGTAGGGAGCTCTTCAACTCCCCTTTCGCTAGGTAGACGGCTCCTCCGGGATGCTACCTCGGCCAGTCGGGTAGACGACTCCTCTGGAATGCTACCTTGACTCGCTCCAAGTGCTCCGACACAAGGACTCACCTACGGGGATAGGCGACTCCTTTGGGACACTATATTTGCCAGAGAGCTCTAAGTGCTCCGGCACAAAGACTCCCCTTCCGCCTGGTAGATGGCTCATCTGAGAGACTACCTTGGCGGCCAAGTAGACGGCTCCTCCGGGGTGCTACCTCGGCCTACGGAATAGGTGACTCCTCTGGGACACTATCTTGGCCAGGGTGCTTGCGTGATTGGCCTACGTGCTCTGGCACTGGGGGCTTGGGTCGATACCCCTAGAGACTATGACCCCCGGTTCACTCCAAGATGGGAACAGGTCTTCGGAGGGCATCGCGCCTAGTTCACCTGGCAGTTGTGCGTCGGGTCTTTGCCATCGCTGCCAGGCCTGTGGGACTCTGCAAGGGCTTAGATTGGAGGTTAGATCAAGGGGTTCTCTAGCCACCCCGACGCTGTGGGAGCCAGTCTTTCCAGACAGACAGAGGGACGCTGTGTGGGGCAGGCCGGGTGAATATGCGATCCGACAGTCCGTGGAGCACCGACACTCGTGGACCCCTCGGTGACGTTTTACTCCCGGGAAGTGCCATATGTCGGTTAATGTCATCATCATCTCAATCTCTATAAATATAGGTCTTGAGAATTCATTGGGGACAAAACATTAAAGGTTGGACATTTTCAGGACTCTCACATTTTTCACTTTCTCACTCTAGTATGCTAGAGAGAGAAACATACAGGACCCTGACTTTGGACCTAAGCATCGGACTGTGACTGTCGTCGTGTATTCACCTTGCACCATCGCCCTCGCAGCACTGCCACCCTCAAGCTCTGTCTGGAAAGCCCTTGGTCTCTGCCTTGCTCCACCTTGACGTGTCTCACATCAACATACTTGGCATCTGACTCGGACTGCATTCCTTGTGGCACCTCCACGTCGACTGCGAACCCACTTTCCTTCGAATCATTTTGGTGACTCCGCTGGGGATGTGAGCATCGTATTGCAGTCTGTATATCTTCCACACTCAATCTCCATGCCTATACGACGAAAAGTTACGAGGGCTACCAGCCAAGGCCTTATCCATACCGTGCAAGAAGAGGACCACTCGGGTGAACAAGAGGGGACCAGTGTTGTTCGTCTCCAAGATCAGCCACCAGCTACCGCACCTGACATACAAGTTGCAGTCAATGCGGCCATCTAGCAATTTTCGCCCACTATAGCCACTCTTATGGCAACCATGATGGAAATGCACAAAAATCAATCCAAGTCTTGACTTCACAATCACCGACTTCCCGAAGCCTTAGAGCTCTGTACCATGTGCCCATTACGCACCCCGTGTTATCCCAAGCTCCAGGTTTGGCCCCTTCTTCTCATATCCAACCTTCAGGGCCTGGGCTAGTTTTGGACATTGCCCAGGTCCCAGTGTCGCGACCACCGTTGCCTTGGTCCTCCAGGCCCTCGACAGTAAGACTCGCGGCACCTCAACCCCTGGCACCACGCCTTACCCTTGCTCAAAGCACTTCGGAGACTCACGAATCAATTGAGATGGAGCCTAACCCAAACATAACCAGCCGAAACCTAAACACGAGTCATTCCCCCGGCTTACTCCAGTCGACCTTTCCTGACGACCGGCCTCCAGCAGCTGACACTACCCATATGCAAACCATGTACCAACAAGTTGTTCCCCACCACCAACCCCTATCTACCATCGTCATCCCCTCAATGCGTCAGGTTGCACCGTTTGGGGGCTCTGGTGCTCGGATCATCCCGACAGGGCACAAACCCTTACATGTGTCGTACGTCACCAAGCATGACCTTGATGCCCTCCTTCAGCGTCTTAAGTAGTCATCCTTACCCCACTCCCCCTCTAAGCTATCAGGTCATGCTCCCTACTCTGGCAGCCTCGCTACCAAGCCCTACCCTGTTAAGTACAAGCAACCATGCTTCACCTTGTTCAACGGCAAATAGGGCAACGCCCGCGAGTACCTCACCCATTTTGCTGGCTCCCTAGAGCACTACGGGGAGGACGACACTTTGAAGCTTCAAGAATTTCACAAGTCCCTGACCGGCCTCGTGTACTCTTGGTATCATCAGATTCTTGACAGTACTATCCACTCATGGGCCGACATAGTCCAGCTCTTCCTTGACAAGTTTCACTATGAGACAGAATGTGTGACCATCGTTGACATTGCCAGGATCCGCCAGAATCTCGGGGAAGACCTCAATACCTATGTTACGCGATTTCATCACAAGTGCTTGGAGTGCACTGACTTCAGTAAAGATGAAACCCTTGTACCCATTTACATCAAGAACATGAAAGACAACTAAAGGGTCTACTTTGAAAACCTCCAGCTTCGGTCTTGGGGACATCTCAAGGAAGCTGCATATCGCACATATGACTCGGTCGGTCCGTTAAAGACCCCAAAGCCCCAACCTCATATTGCCTTGGCCGCAACGATGGAAGCAGCCAGTAACGACGAAAACAAGCCCAAGCGTCAATCCCAAGGAAGGGACGAGCGCCCTGACAACAAAGGGCAGCCAATGCCTGCCCCGGAATACCCGTGTGACTTGAAGACTGTTAGAACTCTCCTCGAGGCATGGATCGACGACAATGCCATAACCCTGCCCAATGCCGACACTGAACCTACCCCGAAAGACTTAGCACATCCCAACTACTGCCCCTATCATCGAAAGGTCGGTCATGGCCTTAAGTGGTGCAGGGGCCACAAGTTTGTCTTCACTGACAAGATTGCGTCCGGAGAGCTCAAACTCTAAGTATGGAACATTTGACCCACCCGGCCAAGCCTCGGCATGCCTTAGTGCATTTTCCACACTTGTAATTTTTTCGTTCATTTTGCAAGTTTCCATGTACGTCATACCCATGTATCAAGGCATGCTGCATATCCGTCGTTATCAATGAAGTTACATTTTCTAGAGTTAGAAAATCTTCGAGCTGCATTCCTCTTACACAAGTCGATTGACATCACCCTTCATACCATCACCCACTCCCTTAGGGGCTTCACCCATTCCCAACCTCTTCGGCTTCACATTGCAACGACTCGGTACGTGGTGCGCGAGGTGGCTCGAGCCGCGGTACTACAGTCGCATCATCATCCTTCATTCACTTTTTCTTGACACTTAAGAAAAACAAATTTGCAACCGGTCATCGATGATCATCCTCAGTGGTCTCCCTCGGCATCCTTGTCTCGGCCCAACACTTAGAAAAAAAATTCATTTTTTTTCGCAGCCGGTCATTGATGATCACCCTCAGCTGTCTCCCTCAGGCACCCTTGTTTGAGCTCAACACTTAGAAAAAATTCTTCGTTTTTCACAGCCGGGTCATTACCCTCAACGGCCTCTCTTAGTATCCTCGTCCGTGCTTAAAAAAAAAAATCAACACTTAGAAAAATTTTCACGTTTTTCATCTTCCCCACATACTCCTCACGTTCATGCTCTCGTCACTCTCCCTTTCACATTTTCCTGCCCTCCCCCACCATCCAACACCCATCACCCTTTCCCCACTTCATACACAACTTCTTTCTCTTTCTTATGGAAAATTTTTCATTCTTCTCCCATCCCACTTCTCTTATTCTCTTTCTTGTGCATTATGAAAAATTCCATTGGGGGGTTCCCTCTTTAGGGATGCTAAAAAAAATTCAAAATCAAAATCAATTTGAATTTCAAACTTCAAAAGCTGGGCAGAGCCCACCAACGCGCCCGGACCCGCTTTGAACTGACCCGCGCCCCCTGTTTCTCTCTGTCCACGCCCACATGCCCAACCCCACCCGAACCCGATCCACCCAAACCCAACCCGTGCCATCCCCTAAAACCCTAACCCTAATCTATCTCTTTCTCTTCTCCCTCATACGCCGACCTTCCTTGGCGCCGTCGCCTTCAGCCTCGGCTTCCTGCCACGCATCTCCCTGGCCAACGTTGACCCCTCGGCCTCGCCCCCTCCTTCTTTCTCTCATCCCCTATCTCTCATCCCCACATTCCCCTCGTCCACCCACGGCACCCCGCCGCCGCCGCCCCCTTCTTCCCCTTCCCTTCCCCTTTGCCTCCATTAACAACCTAAGCTCGGCCACCCCTCCCTCTTCCCCCTCGGCCTTGGCCTCCCCACCCCCTCCCCTAGGCCGAATCCCACCCCCCCTTCTTCCCATCTTTTTCTCTCCTCTCCTCCCTCTTCCCCTTCCTCCCCAGCCCCCTCCATCGGCCTCGACCTCACCCCCTCTTAAGCCTCGGCCTCACCCCCTCTTCGGCCTCGGCCCACCTCCCCCCTCCCCCGCCCTATCTTCCCTTCCCCATCCCCCTCTCCCCTTCCCCTTTCCACTTCGCCTACCACCCCGCCCGGCGCCGTGAGGCCTCAGCCTTAGCCAAGGGACCTTGGTCGGCCTCGGCCTTGGCCCTACATCCCTCTTCTTCACCTTCTTCCCACTTCCCCTCTCCTTTTCTCTCCAACCTCGGCCTCGGCCACCCCTCCCTCTCCCCATTCGACCTCCCCAACCCCTTCCCTAGGCCTTCCCCTCCCCCTCTTCAACCATCGGACTTCATCCTCCTCCCCCTCCCTTTACCCTCGGCCACCCATTTTGGATTTCCCAAAGCCATGGCCATCACCTTTAAGAACTTTTCCATCTCTTCTTTCCCTTCACCACTTTCGGCCCGCACACATTCACCCAACGGCTGACAATCATCACCAACCATCATCCTCACAAGCATGCACAAAAAAATCATCATGACGACCAACGCGCGCCTGGCATCCAACCTTTCACTTCTGTTACAACACCCAAGTCTACCCCACCACCTTCGACTTTCCCACCTTCATATCATGGCTGACATCCAAGGCTGGTAACTTCAAATTTTTTTTCTTTTTGCAACATAGACCGATGTGCATTGCCCGCGCACATGCGCCCGTCGTGGACTACCCCCGCATCGCGACGTCCGACCGCCCCTTGTCGCACCCCTCATGACGATGTCCCTCGACATCAATGTCCTTGGTAGGTGGTGCGCGTTCTTGGTAGGTGGTGCGCAAGGTAGCTCGAACCATTTACTCCTACTCATTGTTCGACACTCGTCATCCGTCATCAGGGCACCATCTCCGCGACGCTTGTTGCCCATCGCCCGGGCGCCGTCTCTGTGACTCCCGTCGCCAGCGCCCGTGTGCCGTCTCCGCGACGCTTGTCGCCCATCGCCCGGGTGACGTCTCCAGGACACCCGTCGTTGGTCGCCCGGGCACCGTTTACGTGCCCGCGCCCCTACGCCCTATCATCGTGCCTTTGACTCAACCCCCAAGCATCCCAAGGCTTTCGTAGGTGATGCACGAGGTGGCTCGAGCCACATACTCTTCATCATCATCATGCATTGACGACGTCAGCTACTCTCCGGCCAAACAACATCAACATCTTGCTAAGTGTTTATGCGTGCGGTGCCTGCTCGGGTTGCCCCTCCGTACACACCACACGTAGGGGGCTTATGTTTCCCAACCTATTCTGCTTGCACCCAAAGGACCACTGGGGTCCTATTTTCCATGACACATCCAGACAAGCAACAGTCATTCTCAATGCTCACAACCGGTCAAAGCATGCACGCTTCAGTCAGTTACACTTCTCACTTTCATTACGTTACTTAGTCACTAAGAAGCTCATTTTTGCGCAAAGCCTCATTAAACTTCGACCATCGAACATCGACGCACCACGGCACTTGCCCGAGAAAGTTGGCCTTCACCTTCCCCTTGGGGTCGGCCTCAGCCTTGGCCTTCCCTATGGGGTTGGCCTTGGCCTCCCCCTAAAGGTTGGCCTTGGACTTCCCTTATGGGTTGGCCTTTGGTCTCCATACTTAACACCTTCACTTCTCTTCAAGGGACCATACATCACTCCGCGACCATGTTGCCCGGACATAACTCCGCGACCCCGTCGCCCGGACATAACTCCGTGACCCCGTTGCCCGGGCGTCGTCTCTACGACCACCATCGACGGCGTCTGGGAGCCACATTTCAACACTCCGCCACGCCTGTGTGCCGCGCTGCTGATACAGCCGTGCCCCCAGGCTTTCTGTCAAACAACCGTGCCCCCGACACTATACTCACTTCATTGCGCCCATGCGCCACAATCATGTTACATGCCCCCCGGGCACCACACTCATTCACCACACCATGTGCATCTTACCTTGGTCGTGGAACATGCTTCGACCCACTTGCCAGAGTGTGCAACATCCTGCGGGGATAGGTGACTCCTCCGGGACACTATCTCCGCCAGGGAGCTCTTCAACTCCCCTTCCGCTAGGATGCTGCCTCGGCCAGTTGGGTAGATGGATTTTCCAGGATGCTACCTTGACGCGCTCCAAGTGCTTCGGCACAAGGATTCACCCGCGGGGGTAGACGACTCCTACGGGACACTATCTCCGCCATGGAGCTCTTCAACTCCCATTTCGTCATCTAGACGGCTCCTTCGGGATGCTACCTTGGCCAGTCGGGTAGACAACTCTTCCGGGATGCTACCTTGACATGCTCCTAGTGCTCCGGTAGAAAGACTCACCCGGGGGGATATGCGACTCCTCCGGGACACTATCTCCACCAGGGAGCTCTTCAATTCCCCTTCTGCCAGGTAGTCGGCTCCTCCGGGATGCTACCTCAGCCAGTTGGGTAGACGGTTCCTCTGGGATGCTACCTTGACTTGCTCCAAGTGCTCCGGCATAAGGATTCACCCGCGGGGATAGGCGACTCCTCCGGGACACTATCTTTGCCAGGGAGCTCTAAGTGCTCCCGCACGAAGACTCCCTTCCGTCTCGTAGACGGCTCCTCAAGGATGCTACCTTGGCTGGCCAGGTAGACGGCTCCTCCGGGATGCTACCTCGGCCTACGGAATATGTGACTCTTCCGGGACACTATCTCCGCCAGGGTGCCTGCATGACTGGCCTACGTGCTCCGGCACTGGGGGTTTGCATCGGCACCCCTAGAGACTATGACCCCAGGGTCACTCCAGGACGGGAGCAGGTATTCGGAGGCATCGTACCTAGTTCACCTGGCAGTTGGGCGTCGGGTCTTCCCCACCGCTGTCAGGTCTGTGGGACTCTACAAGGGCTTGGATTGGAGGCTAGATCAAGGGGTTCTCTGGCCACACCGACGCTTGGGAGCCAGTCTTTCCAGACAGACAGAGCAAAGTTGTGCGGGGCAGGCTGGGTGAATATGTGATCCGACGTCCGTGGAGCACCGGCACCTGTGGACCCCCCGGTCACGTGTCACTCTCGGGAAGCACCACATGTCGGTTAATGACATCATCATCTCAATCTCTATAAATAGAGGTCTTGAGAATTCATTTGGGACAAAACATTAAAGGTTGGACATTTTCAGGACTCTCACATTTTTTTACTTTCTCACTCTAGAATCCTAGAGAGAGAAACATACAGGACCCTGACTTCGGACCTAAGCATCGGACTGTGACTGTCGTCGTGTATTCACCTTGCGCCATCGCCTTCGTAGCAATGCCACCCTCAAGTTCTGTCTGGGAAGCCCTTGGTCTCTGCCTTTGCTCCACCCTTACTGTGTCTCACATCAACATACTTGGCATCTTACTCGGACTGCATTCCTTGTGGCACCTCCACGTCGGCTGCGAACCCACATTTTTTGGTATCTATATTTTTATACTCGGTTAATTCATATAGTGTTATAACATGATGTGGACTGTGCATTGTTTTGTATGTGTCAATTTCTTTAATCTGGAATTATTTTACACGAAGTCAAACATGGATAAATTGCGGGCCATCCCTGGTCACGGGGGACACCGAGCTGCGTCAACCCCAGTGGCTCCCACTTCGTCATTGCCTGCTGATGCAAGGCACACAGTGTCAACGTCCAGCAGGTGGGGCCCCAGTCCCAACCCCAGTCGCAGACGCAGCCTAAGCCCCAACTGCAGTCACAGCCACAGCTGATGCCCCTGCACCAGCCCCAGTCCCAGTCCCAGCCGTTGGCCCAGCCCCGCGCCAATTCCTCCCACTCACCCGCTGGTTCTCCTTCTTCTGTGGGTTCTACCTCAGGTATGCTTGATAATAGCGTTTGGTGATAATGCTAGACTGGTATTTCAATTATATTTTATCTATATTACTGTTGGGGTTTTGTAGGATCTCGACGAGGCCATAGACCCACATGCAGGGTGCGCATCGACCCCCAGCGTAAACAGTGAGTTACTCTGACCCAAGATGGCCAGTAAGTAAAAATATTACATAATGCAGGGCCGATATTTAATATTATCCACTTGTTTAATGTATTCGAATGTTGTTTCTCTATCAGGATCCTGGAGACTCCGGCGAAGACGAAGATCTGCCTCTTTGGGAAGGGCCGATTCTTCGAGCCATGCCTATACTGGAAAGAGTAGGATGCCACGTAGAGGGAGTCCTTATGGGAGGAATGGTTAGTGTGGCTTTGTAGCCGTGTGTATCAGTCATTATTTGTTTAATTATAACGTGATTTTCGATTAATCGTATTGATTGTGTACTTGGACGCCTTGCAGGAGGGGTTCAAGTTTGAGTCACCTGAGCAGCAAGCATTGTGGCGGTAGGATTTTTTTTGCCTACATTGGCAAAAATTATCGACGATGGCTGCACGATGCAAGGGAACGGGCACAGAAGACGGCGCCTGAGGGTGCCCCGATAGAGGAGTGGAAAGGATTTCCCCCTCAATGCATAACGCCAGCAGTATGAGGAGCGATGGTTGATATGTGGAAGACTGATACATCCTGAGAGGTCAAGAGTAAGAGTGGGAGCGAAAACAGAGAGGACAAAGATCCCACGCACACGGGGGGGGGGGGGGTCGGTGGGTCACGATGTCCTCCGGCACAAGAATATGATTAAGCACCCAAACCTGGCGCCGAATGAGGTCTGTGCTCTGACGTACACTGAGACACACATGAGGAAGAGGGATAAGGACAAGCAACACCATGCGGGGGACTTCGTTTCATATATTTTTCGGCATATCGATGTAAGTTACGAATTAATTTGGTTAATTTGTTAAAATTTTGCCTTTGTATTTGATGTTTGTCGCCTAAGTGTTTTGAATGTCAAACCACTATTTTGCAGGCATCGTACGAACATATTATTAAAGATTCTGGGCAGCAAACCAGACAGTCATCAGCGTCCACGAGTACGGGCACGAGTACTGGGGGATTCAAGTGATGGCTGGATACATCGAGGGTCGTCAATAGGCCAAAAGACCGCATACACGGCCTCCCCACTACGACTGCACATGTCCTGGAATGAGTGTCCCCACTCCCCGTTGTCCCTCCATAGACGTAGACACCGATTGTGGGGCGATCGCCGTTACAAGAGGACGACATCCGTCGCATTGCTACGGAGGTGTTTAAGATGATCGCGGTGAATAATCAGGTACAACCACTATATACGTTGAGTAAAGACTTTGTACTTGCTATCGAGATTAATGCGTCTGTGCCCTTTACGTTCAGGGCAATGCTGTCGGCATGCCGAGCCGGATCAGCCTCTCAGTGCCCATGTGGACGAGGACGATGAGGAAGCCCCAGATCCGGGACTTGCCGACCCCTGATCAGCCCTTCCCTGGCCTCCTAGTTGTTTGTATCCCGCTCCCGTTACCACCCCCCCCGACTTGTACTCCATTCCCCTCCCTACTTTATTGTTCCCCGCTCCCGTGCCCTTCTGAACTTTGTATACATTTTATTTTTTTATTTTTTTATTTTTATAGAATTCTTTCTTTTTACATGTGTTGTCTGTTTTCGGGCTAAATAATTGTTGATGGATCATCAATTATTTAACCCTAGTGTGCATTGAGAATTACTTGCTCGATTGAGATTGTGTTTGTTGAGAATTTGTAATTACATGTTTGGTATTAAAAAAAATTAATTTAATTTGACTTTTGGCGACGGATTTCAGTCCATCGCTAAAAAGTGTAGCTAGAATAAATTGCTCTTTAGCGATGAAAATTTCGTCGCTGAAAATATTAATCGACAGACTTTTAGCGACGGATTATCCGTCGCTAAATTCTGCTATAGTATTTGGAAATCGAGAAGACACATGAAAATATTACATTTAGGTTATTACACATCATTGTGTTTTCGTCAGTCTTACTCTGCAATCAGAGTATCTCAGTGGTTACTCGAATCTGATTCAGATTGACCCATGTTATCACTTGTTAGGTTGTTTCAACCAAAAATTAGATTGGTTATTTGTCATGACAGATCACTGAGAAACTATATCTTGTTTAGTCTCTGATGCCCATATGTTCTGTAGAGTTTAGTGAGTTTGATTTCGTCCAATCTTTCATAGTTGTAGTAACCTGAACCTGATGCACGTATTATGTATCTATCTGGAACACAATTGGATTGTTTTCTTCAGCCTGTACCTGGAAGATCTTACACAGAAGGTCGAACATAGAAGTCTGGATGTTATAGCCACCAACATGTTTTTGAATTTTTAGTATAAATGTGAAGGCAAATATGACTTGATTCAGTTCATCAAACTAGTACAAAGAGCATGACTGTATTTGCATTTTTCCAGTGCACGTTCCATTATGTGCTTCAATTTGTTTTCTTATAAAGAGGTTTCCTGTTAGGTTAAAATGTGTTCCAGGCATCAGCCTTAAAGTGAATAATAAGCCATTCAAGGTCTCTCCCTCTGAATAACAATAATTGGCACAAAAATGGAAATAATTAATAAGAACTGCACAAATTTTAGGTTCCTAGCTTTCTGTAGTATTGATTATACATTTGTGCAGAGTTGCTTTGGCCATTGATTTGGGAATTTATTTTTTTTTGGTCAAAAGCCAATGAATTTCATTTCACTTGAAAACTTGAAAGAGCCTATACATCCACATTGAACAATATAAAGTTATACAAAATGCTGCCCACCTATATCTAACGGTGTATATTTACATCCTACTTATATCTTTAGTTATTTACAAGAATGTTTTTACTAATTCCCCATGCTTCACACAGCTTTTTGTTTCTATCATTTGATGTGACTTTCTTCCAACTGCTCACCCTGTATTTGATCCATTGGTTGATTACATGAAAACAACCCTGAGGATGAGATTGCACTCGACAAAAAATTCTGGAGTTCCTCTCTTGCCATAGGCCATAGACTATTACAGCAACCATTAATTTGCAAAGCTTAGCCTTAAAGCTTTTTCCCCTGAAATTCTGAGCTGCAAATTGTATGACTTGATTCCATGATTCCAAAGGTATCTTCATATCCATCCTTTCCAGCACCATTTTCCATATTTCTTGTGCATATGGACACTTGATGAACAAGTGATCTACAATTTCCTGCTGGTTAGAACATAGAATGCATTTAGCCTCCTAAACTATATTACACTCTTTCAATTTGACTTTAGTTCTTATTCCCTTCTTGCACAACATATCCATAGTATGGTAGCACATCTAGGGATATGTCCACTGAACCAGACTACTTTCCACCATGGAACACATTCTTTTTTTGTTCTCAAACAATCCCAGATAGATTTTATCGAAAAATTCCCAGAGGGTTTCGAGTGTATTTCATCCATCTTGTCAGTATTTGGAGGAGGTAAGGCACTAAGCATACTGTTTATTTGCTGCAGAGCTTGAGACCTTAGAACAGGAAGTGTCCATGTATTGTTCTCAATGATGTCTGCCACCTTAGCATTAAGATTCAATCCTGAGTCATAACAGATTCTATGCCCATATAACTTGATTAAGCTCTCATCAGTCAACCATTTGTCCGGCCAAAGCCAAGTTTCTTTCCCATTGCCCACATGATATGTGCATAAGTCTTGAACTTGCTTTCTTCACTTCAGGATCTTACACCAAGTCCATGACAGGATGATTGGTGGTTTGAAAGTCCAAATGTGTGCACCCTTTATTATGTATGAATGACACCATTTGACCCACAAGGAATCCTTCTTATGAGCTAGATCCCACAAGTGTTTGCAGATTGCAGCTCTATTCCATTCTTCTAGCTTTTTAATTCCCAATCCCCCTTCTTTTCTAGGTAAACAAACCTCATTCCAAGCAATTTTTGCACCTGTACACTTGACCTCTTTTCTAGGTAAACAAACCTCATTGATTTGGGAATTAGATGAACTCTGGTGGATAGACGAACCATTCCGTCAATGGATAGACGAACTCTGATTGATTTCCTAGCTTTCTTCTATTATGTCAATGCAACCATGGATAGACGAACTCTGATTGATTAATCATGGATCCAAGAAGTCGTTGTTTCTTTTGCTACTACTACTTGATTCCATGCAGGCCCTCTAAATGACTTCATAATAATATGTCTCAATTTATGTAATTTGAAGGTTAGTAGTACTTGAACTGAATTAATATAATTTGCAATGAAGTATTGTGCATCACAACTGAATGTCTCCATGTAGCCTGCAATGCATTTTCTTTACAACTATAAACTACAACGCTAAAGTCGTTCTATGAAAGAGTACAACATTTTGTTTCAAACTTAAATAAGTCCACAAACTGTCTAGGAAGACTACGCGCGTGGACGTCTGACGAGTTTAAAGAAAATTCGCCTCTCCAAAATCTTGGCTTTTTAGTGCAGTCTTTCCCGGGTGCTCTGTCTGTGAAGAAAACCCACCACCACCCATGCTTTTCACTATCTCTCCAACCCCAAGAAAGTCTCTGGTCAACTTAGCCTGCTCCATGTCAACACCAAAGCCCAAAATATTGTGGTGGTTTTGAGGTGGCTCTTCAAGAGTAGCATTCTTCCCGTTGTAGCCTCCATAGCTATCTACATGTCCAGCATAGTACCCACCTCCGAAAGTAGAGGAACCACCACCACCACCAGAAGCAAGAGAATTCATGAGGTAATTGAGCTGGCTGCTTTGACTATTGTCGCCAAAAACATTGCCGTAACTAGCGGCGGATTTGTCGCCACTAGATGATGAGCTTCCATAGCATCTCAGCAGAGAGGCACTGCTGTTACTTGAACTTGATCCCATTTGTGCAGCCTTTTGGAGTAGTGCTGTTGCAGACATGTGTGGTGGGGCCACGTTGTGGTTTTGAACAGCTGAGCTACAGAGAGCGGGAACGCCGGAACTTCTGTGATCACCCATTATGTCACCGCCGGTGACACGACCATGTCCGGTTGTGAATAACAAGCTTGAAGATGAAACGTTGCTGCTAGTGTTGCTATTTTCCATGCTGCTATTTTTGCTGCCATTCGAGATGAAGCCGAGGTTGAAGATATTGTTTCCAGATTCGGACTGAGCTGGATTTCTCTGAATTTCCGGAAACTGCACGAAACCCTGAAACTGTTTGCTTATGTCTTCTTGATATCCTTGGTTTGAGTCCGGGATGAATGCAGATGAAGGGATTGTTTGTAGTGTAGGACGAAACGCCGAGCCCATGGATTGGCCGCAGAGGCGCTGAAATTGTGGAGCAGGAGGATCGTTGCCTTGTCGTAAAGTGTCAGTTGATGGTTGGTTATTACCTTGAATTGAGGAAATTGAAGGAGCCATTTGTGATAGGCCAAAGCTCACGTTGCTAGTTCTATATAAATGGCTGCCAATGGGGCTCAAGGTAGGTGGAACTCTCGCGGTCTCTTGAGCCAGTGCATTGCAGAAAGCCCTGTGTGTGATAAAACTGTCTCGCCTGCAAAAGAAAGAGTCCACTAATTATTATAATTATTATTTTTTCTCTCTCCCGACACAATTTATTCCCTGCCTCTATCTTTATCTCTCTTGGAGTAAATGAAAAACTCATAAATAACTCGTATCTTAAATAAACGTGCAAATCAGACACAACCAATATTTAATTAGGGATGAAACGAGTATTATTAATAATCATGGCACCTGCCAGTAAAGTGTTTCAAGTTTACCTTTTTGCTAAGGGTATATGGTGGTATCCATTTGAGAGGTTAGGTGCTATATGAGCGATATTTGCAGCAAGGAAACTAGGAACCTTCCATTAGCTTGGAGGTGCAATGACAGTCAAAAAGTTATCTTACGATTCTATGAGGACAATATGTGACGATGGACCAACTACATACACAGCAGTTTCATGAGTGCAGATAGGGTTCACCTTCTGTTTAAAAGAGAGAAAAGGTGAAAAAAGTAGTTGTGATGGTATGTAGTAATGGATGCAGAGTTTCACGATATCGTGCAAATTAGTCTTAAAATGGCAACAAATTAGAGAAGATGGTCGGTAGACAAAAACATGAAAGATTTTGACAGATGGAAACAACAAAATTACCAAATTATACAAGTTCAGTGAAATCTTTTGCAGAATTCTTATATTTACTGTATTAGGAATCAACCACTTCATCGAGTCCTAACACTCTAGTACTGCGAGGTAAATAGATGCAATAAAAGGAATTTACACAAACATAATAATAGCCCACTGGACTGAGATTGACTTATCCAGGTAACAAAAACCATGAGAATGAAATATTACCTTCATCCCCGTGAACATTTACTTGTCACCTATGGTCCAACTTTCTTGTTATCAATATTGCATAGTCCGGATCATTAGTCCCGACCATTTAGAACCGTTATATGAAGGAGCGATGTCATAAGAGTAGGGGTTAAGGGAGGTAAGAATGTATCTATACTATTGTGAAGGGAGAGCACCCATGTGGTGAAGCCTTTTTTGAACTTTCTACAGTACCCTTTTTTCTATTTCGTAAAAGAATTTGTTACATATAGATCTCTGAGGTTAGGGTATAATTACATGTATGCCCATTAATTTGTCCAACAAGCAACGATGTCCATTGACCCATCAGAATCATGAAATACACGGTAATAATTTAATATGGATATATTGCCTATAACTTGAAAGGTGAATTCCTAAAATACAATCCTTTATCTCTCCCCTTTCTTTTCCTAAACACTGACGCCAAAGCACCATTGCCACAATGCCTGGTGCCGCCATCATCAAACTAAAACACCACCCATCTGTCGCCCACCACCAGTGGCCCCACTAAACCACCATAAATCTAGTCAAATCCAAACGAAAATCACTCCAAGCTGCTCCTACCAACTATTAATGTTGCCGCCATCATCGACTATCAACCAGTCTCGCTACATCAACACCACCTCCCTAAACACCGCCATTGCAAATCCACAACCACCGTCGTCACAGCCCCTCACCATAACTCCCAGCCATAACCTACCTAAACCGATCTTTTTCGTCGTAACTCAAATGTTGGAAGGAAGCGGTGGTGGTGAGTCGTGAGCTCCAATGATAACAACGGCACCACCACTGAAAACTAGTCCAGCACCCCAACACCACGGCTCCAACACGACACCTCGTTGACCACCATCAACTCCACCTCATCCATCTCTCTCTCTCTCTCTCTCTCTCTCTCTCTCTCTCACACACACACACACACAAGCACATACTTTTCTCAATCACTTTCATTTTTCCTTCACACACCACACACTCACTCATTCATAATCACTACGGACCATCGATCTCAGTAGCCACCCACGCACACTTACAATCACAATCACCTCGTCAACCGCTCCAGTTCACGCTACCAAGATCTTCCACCACTGACACCAGTTCATGCAGTCGCCACCTCACATGAGTCGCAAGGCGTAGACCATCGCCAAAACCCAGACCTCGTTATTGTGCTGTTAACCACCATTATTCCCCACCCACCCCTCCTAGTCCTCGTGGAAGGCTAATTGTGATGGTTCCGCGTCTCCAATACTTTTGCTAATTTGGTTGTTTAATGTCATTTGAGGTGATGACGGGTTGCTTTTAGTGGATTTAACTTTTTGGAATTGAAGGTAGCGATAGGCATGGGGTTGAACAGCAATGGCTGAAAATTAGGGAATTAGGGTTTCAAACCCTTATCTGTAATAAGAGCTTCAAAAGTTTATTCACTATATACACTAGAGTTTTGAAAGCTTATATAGTATATAGACTACGTATATACGGTCGAAGGGTAGTATTGGCATTTAAAATTTTACATTCATGACATCCGCAAATAAGCACACTTTTTTAACGGGTCAATAACGTACGGATACAACTGATATCTTTTCAAAGTCGTTGGTCAGGATCTGTTTTCTTCAGAAATTTTGCGTGTTTGACTACAACTCGAGTGTAATTTAACCCTTCTTAAAATCATCCTCTCATTCCCGATTTTTTTAGTAATGGTTCTTTAAGTGATTTGAATATAAACGTAAAATGTAAATACTTTCCTACATTCTAGCCGGAGTAGTCACTCAATCAATTTTTATCTCTAGTCTATGTGTAACTTCCATAATCCTCTATATGTCTTTTACTGCTTGCAAAATAACTTCATATGTCTTATCTCTCCCTCTCTCCTTTTGTCGTTGTTATTCGCACACCAGCATTAATCCTTGTACTTTATAACACAAATTATGTCGCTATCTTTCTTTTTAAGAACAGATATCACGACCTTGTTATTCTTTCCTTCTCCAAAAAGCTTGCACGATTTTGGTAGTTTGAATTGCACAGGCACTGTGTGTATCCTAAAAAGTAATCATAATATGTATATCTAACGGTACTAGATAAGCAAAATAACTGTTACGGGATGTACCACCCAATATTTTTAGAAAGGGCAGCTGCATGAGAACTACCTTGGTAGAAGGACACCGCATGAAATGCCAAAACAACCAGGTAAAAGACGGCAAAAAGTCTCGATGATACCGAGGAGAAAGGGAAAATGGTACAGTTCTTTCCGTTGTTCTTTTCCTATATTTAGACGACCATGGCATTCTACCGGAGTATAATCGCATAATGTCACTTTTTTTCAGCTACTACCTTCTAAAAAAGTCCAAATACAAGACAGCCCTAGAAACTACGAACACAAAGAAATTCTACAAAGAGAGACAAAGACGCAGGTTAAAGGGATTATTCCATCCTATGCGGTGTACTTAATTTAAAGGAACGATTAAATTGAGGTATGTCCAAACGAAAACTGCTACCCTAAATGAGGAGGTTGCATCGATGGTTGTACATTTTCTAATCTGTAATTCATGTCCCATTTGTTAGTTAAGACTTGGCTTTCAATCTGAATGGAATTTCAGCGGAAAATAACATTACCTTGAGAAAAGGGTACCACAGTCGCACTGATATTCTCTGCTACCGCAGGTTTTGGAGTGGGCTTTCCAGTCGGAGTGCACGGCGTATTTCTTGGAGCACTTGTCGCACTTGTACTTCTTCTCCCCGTGCTTTCTAGAGTAGTGCTTTTTAATGCCAGTGAGGTCGCCAAGCGCTTTGGAAGGGTCGTGGTGAACGCATGTGGGTTCAGGACACAAATAAACCTTCCTCCTCACTTGTTTTGTACTCTTTTGCTTGAGCTTCCAAGGGAGGTTGTGTCCTCTTCTGTGAAGCTGTAGGTTCTGCTCCCTTTGGAATCCTTTGCTGCATACCTCACATACAAACCTGTTTGTAGCCATTAGGGTCTTGGGAGATAGTGCTATTACTTCTGCATCTGGATCTATCATCAAGGGCAACAACAAAAACCAATCAACGAAGAGAGAATTACAATTACCCAAAAATTAACAACTGAATCCGTAGCCATCTCGAATTCCCTCTCTGCTTCAAAACTTAGGGTTTCTGTGTAGTATTCAAGACCTAGATATACACTTGTACATACATATATACTACATACATGCATACATACATATATGCGTGTTCTTGTGTGAGGAAAATCACGTGGCTAACAATAGAAATGTTCTCCCTGACCTGAGTATTGTATTTTATGCATCGTAGTTGTACTTCTCCATGATGGGTGAGTAAGTAAATTGAGAGGTACAAACAAGTTAATTACAATGCACAAAGTGCATCACTACAGTAGAGAAAATATTTCTGTGTTTAGCCGCGGCCCAGAAATGATTTTCCCACATCTTCGATTAGTTCTTTGATAGAATTAAATAGAGATACTTGCTTGGAGTTCCAGGCTGATTTCTTCTCTTCTTCTGGGCAGCCGGAGTTGGAGGTGCCGAGGAGACGGGTGGTGCTGAATGCTTTGTTATCATTTGTGCTCGATCTTCCTCTCTCGTACCAAAGAACATAGTCGAGGAAGACGCCGCCATCCTTAATTTTTGGTTCTTGCTTAAAACCCTATCTCCAAATAAATCACATAACTCGCTGTTTAGGCTGGAAGCAGAACTCTAGGGGAAGATGGAGAGGGAAGAAAGAATCTATCAATGGTTAATTATCATCTGATGCTTTCTACTTTCTTTACTGTAACTACCTTTTAAATGCAAATTAGTGGAGTAGTGGTTTTCAAGCTCTGATTCGGTGTCATGCATATACGCAAACACATATGCAAAGCATTTAATTTGTGCATCTTCCCTTGTTTTTTTCTCTTTTTATCTTCTTTCTTTGCTGGTTTTCAGTATTCAACCATGAAATTTGAAAACGAGTGAGAGAGAGAGAGAGAGAGGAGGGGGCGGGGCGAGAGAGCAAAGGGAGGAAAAAGGGTGGTGTGATGCTGTTTATACTGCTCCCACGCACCCTAAAATGTCCGTATGCGGCGAAGAAGATTGGGTCCCACTGACCTCAGCCTTTTCCCCACTAGATCTTGACCCTTCTCTTTCTCTCACTTGCTCTCTCATACCTCGTAACTTCTTTCACTTGTAGACAAATAACTCGTGATCACCTACCTACCTGCTCCTGGCCCCCGTCCCACGGATTAAGAAAGTGTTAGTGCGTTGAAACCACCGAATGGATGAAACTTTATTTTCGATACGCAAAGTTTATTTGAACAGTAAAAAGAAATTGGAATTTGGAATTTGATTTCATGCATTTAGATTGGATTTATTTATGTTGAGTGGAATTCGATAAAAAAAAATAGTCGAATTTTATGAGATTTGGATTTATTTCAACTAAAAAAATTATTCGTCATGTATCTCTACGACCAATGAATTCATAAGTAACGTCTTATTTACCTCTTGCTCCACACCACCTTTACTGCCACTACAATCACTAATGCCACCATTACTATTATCGTCACTAACACCACTACATCATTATACCCACAACAACCGCCACATTATTGTCATTGTTACATTACATGACACCACCACCTCATTCACCACCACTGTCAACTGTATTGCATCGCCACTACGACCTCGATTATCACTAGTGGATCGTCATCATTGTTGTCGCGACAACACCACTGTCATTGCCACAACCACCACAATTAATGCCGATGCCATGACTGTCATTGATATGGTTTCTTCGTGATCATCTAATGCTCCAAATTGTAGTACATTTTCAAATTCTTATTTATTAAAATTGGGGACGATAGAGGAATATTGAAACTAGTGGGTGACTTTTGGAAATAACCATTAAACTGGGGTTAATATGTATTTTAGATATTCAAATCTTCGGACTTTAGAAAATAAGAAGAGGAGAGAGGAACATGGGAGAAAGATTGGTAACCGGGAGAGATTGGAGGAGAGAAAAATATAAAAAATTAAGGCGCGATAAAGGTTGATTTGGTGAGTTGAGTGGAGTGATTGAAAGTGGGGGATTAAAAAACTCAGATGGGAGAATATACAACCTTAGAGAGAGGGCTAAAATAAGAATAGCGTGAGAGAGAAATCGGTGCAAGAGAGGCCGAAATGGACGGCGGACTCTGGCGATCAAAGTGCGACATACGACGAGGAGGGGTACAATTTCTCGATAAACTCCTACCCCATTTTCCCTCGAATTAATGCACTCAATTTTTTGGTTTATATATATATGGAGCTGATTCGTTGAGAGCGCTAGCAAAATAGCTAGCGCGATCTAGCTGTCCATCCTTTCAGGATGGACGACCCAGATCTTTTTTTTTTCAAAAGCTGTCAGTCCGATAGATAGTATAGCGGACAGTCTTTATTACCATATTGCCCCTCCTCCGTTCTCCGTTACACTGTGTAGCGGACTACTTTCTGGTCCTGACATGAGTCAGTCAAAAAGTTGTCCGCGTGTAGCAGACAGCTTTTTGACTGACACGACTGACACACTTTCATTAATATCTGTACCTTTATTTCTGCACACGTCAAAGTTGTCGCCAATGCTGTCCACTATACAGTATCGCAGACAGTATTGCCTATCCCCAAAAGATTCTCAGCTCTTTCAGCACAATTTTCTTCTCCTTCAGACTCACTTGCTTCCATTTTCAGCTCCCTTCAAGCTTCGAGTAACACTTCGAGTAACACTTGCTTCAAGCTTCACTCAAACAAGGTAAGTTTGTGAATGGTGAAATTTTTTTTATGGATTGACTAATAAAGTATAAATTTTTTTTTGGACAAAAAAGTATAGATTTTTTGTGATGTTCTAGAAATTAATTTGTTAACTTTAAACAAATTATAGTTAAAATCGATTTTTTTAGGTTCGCTAACTTCGAAATATTTATCCTATTTAAATTTGAATTTTTTAAGATATGTTTGTTGTATTTTGGTATGATAAATTTGTGTATTTATCTTAGTAATTTTAATTTGTTATGTTCAATAAATTAATAATTATTAAATTGAAGACACTTTTGAGATTATGTATATGGTATATTTGTCATCCTAAATTGGTCTATTCGCCAAGGTAATTTTGAGGTAATATTTTCAGTTAGAAATGCCATTTGATTTTTAAGCGTAGTCTATTTCTACATAGGTCTTGTTTCACAATGTCTAATTTCGTGGCGAGCTCCAACACCCCCGTAGATGCTAGTGATCCGTATCTAGGACGAACATTTCAAACATTGGAAGAAGCCGAAGAATGTTTTCGAGAGCGTATTCATTGAGGGTTGGTTTTGGCATTAGAATAAAGACTACAAGAACAAGCAACATAACAAAAAAAATATGCTCTCGCTTATACGAGTGTCATAGGGGCAGAAACTGACTGCAAAATGAGACACGCGTAGGCAACGATGACAGTGATGATGAAATAGGATATTCGCGTAGAAGACGGAACTGCTTTACGCGCATGAATTGCCAGGTCAAGATGTTCGTAAGCTATAAACCCAAACAAGATCATTGGCTTATTACTAGTCTAGAACTCGCACACAATCACCCGTTAGTAACCCCTTCTAAGGTGAGTCAGATGCATCAACACAAGAAGATGTGTAAGGTCGCAAGGAGCCTGATTCAGATAATGAGCAATGCGCAGCTAGGACCTACCGACATGATTAATGTTCTTGCTGAATAGGCCGGAGGAATTCAAAATCTAAACTTTAACACGACAGACATTCGTAACGCGGTCCGAACCCAAAGACGATCCGCGTATGACCTCAATGATGCTCAATCCACAATGAGTCTATTAAAGCGGATGCAGATGGAGGACCCGCAGTTTACCTTCGATTATAAACTTGACGACGAGCATCGAGTTAGCACAATTTTTTGGGTCGACGGTCGTTCGCGGCTAGCTTATAAGCATTTTGGGGATGTCGTGACTTTCGACACCACATACCGTACCAACAAGTACTCGATGCCGTTCGCTCCTTTCACGGGCGTCAATCATCATTATCACTCCATCCTGTTCGGGTTTGCCTTGTTAAGGGACGAGAGCGAGGGTTCTTTTGTATGGTTGTTTAGGGCGTGGCTGGAAGCAATGAACTTCAAAGCACCCAAAGTTATCATCACCGATCAAGATTTGGCAATGAAGAAGGCTATTGCCACCGTCTTCCCAGACACTCGACACAACTTGTGCACTTGGCACATAAGCAACAAATACCCTGAATGTCTGCATCACGTGTATGCAAAGTATCCAGACTTTAAACAAGATTTTGACAAGTGCGTTAACAAGTCGTTAACGATTGAAGAATTTGAGGAGAGGTGGGAAAAGCTTGTTGAGGATTACTCATTACAAGACAACGAGTGGCTCCAGCACTTGTACGAGCTCAAAGAGCAATGGATTGGCGTTTACACGATGAGGCATTTTTCTGTGGGCATGAAAATGACGGGCAGGAGTAAATCTATGAATGCCACGTTCGATAGTTATGTGGGTACAAGTACCAATTTGAAGAGTTTCGTTGCATCCGAACCAGTGTTATTAAAGGCGCAGGCGCACCTAAGGTGCAAAAGGTCCCTGGAGCCTAGGCGCAAGGCGCAGGCGCGCGCCTTTTCGAAGCGAGGCGCAAAATTAAAATAAATATAAATAAATAAATAATAGTGCATTAAAACAATAAAATTACATTTAAAAAAACATTTCTTTTTCAGTATACTTCCTATGAGAACCACAAAGAACTAGATATTGTACCTTATTTTTGTACATATGTTTTAAGTCGTTCACATCCCCATTTTATCGATAATGAGCGTATTAAATAATATCCTCATTTTATGATTATAAATCTATTAGCGACAAACGAGAATATAAAAAATACACATGACGTGAAAAATAGACAATTCTTATTTTTGAAAGAGCTAATAAAAATGTCACTAAAAGCATATTTACAAGCTTTTTTTTTTTGTTGAGATTCGTGAGAACTACAACCACAAAGGTGTAAATACGTGGTCAATGAAGGGTATATCTGAAATTGAAGCAGTTCACTCTCATCACAGAGCTTGCTGTGCTCAAAGAACGAGGCTCCAGAGAGAAATGGGATGTTTCCATGGGTGTGCCCCTCTCTGTCAAAGATGACCTTCATCTGAATTCTGAGCCCATGATTTCATCATCGTCCCTGAAAACCAACAGCCCATTTCTCTCTCTCTCTCTCTCTGTAATTCTACAGAGATACAGAGAGAGAGAGTGATATCTATCTATATATAAATACATACATAAAAAAACAGGCGCAAGGACGAACAGGGACTGAGTGAAGGAGGGAGGGGGAGAGGGGGAGAGAGAGAGAGACCAGCGGGGTTGAGCCGTTGAGGCATGGTCGCATGGAGCAGCAGAGTAGCAGCGGCAAGAGCAGCGCCACGGCGTCGACAGAGGCAGCGGAGCAACTAGCAGTCAATGGCGGCGGCGAGGGGACAAGCAATGGCAGCGACGACGGCCACCGGTCACCGGAGAAAGGATGAGGAGTGACGAGGTCACCGGAGCAAGGACGAACAGTCGACGCAGAGCGAAATTGATTTGGATTTGGGGATTTTGGACTTTGGGAGAAAGGACGAACAGGTGCCTAGCTTCGCGCCTCCCGCCCCGCCATGCGCCTAGCGCCTGGGCGCCTAAGCTCACAAGGCGCGCGCCTAATTGAACGCGCTGCGCCTAGCCTAGGCGAGGCGCGGGTTGTGCGCCCGAGCGCGCCTTGCGCCTAGGCGCGCGCTTAATAACACTGATCCGAACAAAAAGTGGTTGTGTCGTTATTCGTGAAAGAAAGGGCTGTAGACTTTGCAACCACGTACAAACAAAGGAGAAGGTTGCTTGAGACCCCGCTGGAGCTGAACGGTGCCAAAGTCTATACGAAGGAGATCTTCATGTTATACCAAGTAGAGCTGCAAAAATAGGGACGATACAGTATAAACAAGGTGGCAGAAAAGTTTACACGTGAGTACAAGGTTTATTCACTCGTGAATGACCTCGTCCCTGAGAAGCTGCGCAGAATTTATATGGTAAGCCACGACACATTGACGAACTCGGTGACATGTGTTTGCAAGAAGTTTGAGTTCCATGACATCATGTGTAGACACATTCTGCAATTTTTCACCCAGAAGAATATCAGGACAATCCCCGATAAATACGTCTTGCCACGGTGGATGAAAGGTGCAAACAGGTTGCACGGTACCATTGCCTTTCCGGAGCACCCGTATACTGACTTTGAAGAATCAAAGACGTTGCGGTATAATCATCAGGTGACGATGTTCACTCGTTTGTCCGTAAAGGGTGCTGCTACAATGGTCGAATATAAACATCTCCTCGAGGTAGCTTAGCAGCAAAAGCCCATCGTCGACCAATTGGAAGTAGCTTCAGTCAGCAATGTGGTTGACACCGAGCCTACAACGGGATCAGAAGATGATGAGCCGGGGGAGGAAGAAGACAACGATATCCGGCCTTTGGATCCAATTATATCGCAAACGAAAGGCCGCAAGAGATCTACGCAGATGAAGAGCTCTGTTGAACAAGCAATTCAACCTAAAAAGCTGAGAAGGTGTGCATTGTGCAACAAAATGACCGACCATGACAAGCAGAACCATTACAAGGCACTGGGGATAAGTCCAGGGGGGTTTGCAAGACGAGGAAGAAGATGACGTTGAAGATGAGGGAGAAGAAGCTGCAGTGGACCTTTAATTTTTTGTATAAGCCATCAAGTCTGTTTGACATTTGTAATAGTTTTTTGTAATTTTTTTCTAATAATTTTTCGACCGAAGGCCGGAATTTTTTTCTAAAGTTTTTTTTATTTACCCTGTCCGCTACATACTGTAGCGGACGGCTCTGCAGAGTCTCCACCACATTAAATTTTTTGATGTTCTTTATGTCCGCTACACAATGTAGCAGACAGATGTAAAAAAAAAAATTGGTATTCATTGTGTCCGCTACACAATGTAGCGGACGTCTCTCCTATTAAATATTAATCAGATCGGCCATTCTTCTTTCTCCCGTTTCTCTATCTGTCTCGAACATCTCACCCACCTGCGACCCCATCTACGGCGACCCACATCTCTGGTGACACCACCGTCCTCCCCCCGACGCCGCACCACCTCCGGCGACAACCCTGTCCTCCCCTCAACGCTGCGGCGCCTCTTGCGACATGCCCGTCCTCCCTCCGACGCTTCGTCGCCTCCGGAGACAAATCCGTCCTGATGGCTTCTGCTTCGGTGAACATGGAACTTATAGGCAGACACTTCTTTAAGGTCATGGCTCCTGGTTTTCATACAGAACTTGTAGGCCATCCCTCTTTCTCTGTGTTTTCGTGTGTGTTAAAAGTTTTATCTTTGGTTAAAAACTTACATGTCTTATTGTATTATGAATATGTTAGGCCATACCGGTAGCCTTTTGTAGATTGCTAACCACACTTTATTTTAAAGCAACTTTAACCAGCCGCAAGGGGTCATGGCCTCTTAAAATCATGAAGAGGCGCGGCCAAAAGCAAATTTGTTTCGCAGAGGGTTGGAACGAATTCGTGCAGCAGTATGACCTCCATCTAGGGGACTTTGTAATCTTTGACCACATGGGGAATATGCGTTTTCAAGTGATGGTGTTTGATCAAAGCACTTGTGAAAAAACTTTCCCCCAATGTTGAACCCTAAATCAAGTTATGAACAATTTTGTGTTAATGTTCATTTGTTTGATAATTTTAGGTTCTTAATTGTGCATTTGAGAATTGTGATTGTTAATTGATGATTTGAGGTTGTTAATTGATAATTTTTTATTGTTAATCGTGCATTTGAGATATTGAGATTGTTAATTTCTTCGCTAAAACATTTATTCCGTCGCCAATTTCATAAAACAGAATTAGCGACGTCCGCTACAATGTGTAGCGGACGGCGCAGCAGAAAGTCTGATCTCCAACACTTAAAAATTGGAGCATCTTCAGTCATCTTCATCTGAAACTGGAGCATCAGAAACAGATCCAAGTTCGAAGCTGAAGTTCCAGTATACTAATGCTTCATTGTTGTTGCCATCTTCATGTGCATCACGTGCCATACGATGTAAGTTATGTCTACGTTGACGAACTCTCATTATATTATTTTCTTCACGTATTCGATGCAGTGCCCTTTCAAGCTCCATGTGTGTAATTCGAGGCATGTTGATTGTCTTTTGTCGAGGTATGGGTATATTCATGCACCGTGAATCAGCTACTAAGACCTCATATTCATTCATCCGATAAGACCATTATGCATGTAATGTATTAACATAGCGTGATGAGTAACGCAAACTTGGACGCAAAGAATAGTGAAATTCATCTTCGCCCGCCCAGTAACGACCCATTGCTTCAAAAATATCTCGTGGAGTATATGACATTTCCAGAGTTGTTATGAAACTGGGAGTATATCACTCTATGCCTTTTGCCCTTCATGCAATGCATGTACTTGTATAATTTTTGAAACGGACCACTTTATTAGATGCTACATGTTCAACTTTATGAGATGTGACAAGTCGCTGCAATAGACCAGAGACTTGTCTTGTCACCAAAGACTTGCCTTCTCACTGACATGGGCATGCTATTGTCTCCAACTACTAATTAAGCAGGGTGTTAGTGTCCAGAGACTTGTCTTCTCACCAGATATGGGCAGGATATTGTGTAGATATCACACCAATATATTGTGTATGTGTGTGTGTGTGTGTTGGGGCTTATTTATATATGTTAGCCATGCTCATCGCATTAGATGTACATAAGTTAAATGGCAGGAGTTCCTGGTTGTTTCTTGTACGTCCACTACACTGTGTAGCGGACGGCGCAGTAGAAACTCTGGATCCCAACACTTGGAAAATTATTTGTTCCCTATACATCCGCTACAATGTGTAGCGGACGGCACAGCAGAAACTCTGCATCCCAACACTTAGAAAAAAATTTGTTCTCTATTCGTCCACTAAAATGTGTAGCGGACGGCGCAGCAGAAACTCTGGATCCCAACACTTGGAAAATTATTTGTTCCCTATACGTCTGCTACACTGTGTAGTGGATGGCGCAGCAGAAACTCTGCATCCTAACACTTAGAAAAAAATTTGTTCTCTATACGTCCGCTACACTGAGTAGCGAACGGCGCAGCAGAAACTCTGGATCCCAACACTCAGAAAAGTATTTTTTCTCTACACGTCCGCTACACAGTGTAGCGGACGGCGCAGCAGAAACTCTGGATCCCAACACTTAGAAAAAAATGTGTTCTCTATACGTCTGCTACACTGTGTAGCGGACGGCGCAGCAGAAACTCTGGATCCCAACACTTAGAAAAAGTTTGTTCTCTATACGTCCGCTACACTGTGCAGCGGACGGTGCAGTAGAAACTCTGGATTCAACACTTAGAAAAAAAAATTGTTCTCTATACGTCTGCTACACTGTGTAGTAGACGGCGCAGCAGAAACATTTTGTAGAACTTTCCCCCAATATTGTGTCCCACCATTCAATCATTCAAACCCAAATCAAATGTCAACTTCAATCATTCAAACCCCAATCAAATGTCAACTGATTTCAGCACAAATCAGTCAAATCAATCATCTTCAACACAAATCAGTGCATCTCAACACAAATCAAATCAAACCAATGACAGCTTTCATAAAAATAATCAAGGTTTGTTAAAAAAACTGATTCGAATGTTACAATTTCAACTAGGGTCCTCATGTTGAGCCGGGTTCTCGTCCTTAGACATATTTTCAATAAACCTAACCGCTCTAGGCCGACCTTTCATAATTTGTTAAGCTATCATATATCTAAAGCCATCTACGCATTCTTGACCCCAGACAGTCGCCTTGAGGCTCTCAGACTGACAAATGTAATCCATGTACATGCAGACGAAGACGCCGCAGTCCGAAGTATTACGTTGCTTGGGCATCCCCTTCTTCAATCGGAATTAGAGCTTTGGCCGCGCCGGTACTCTTATATCACGGATTCTGTGGACCATGGCACAAAATAAATTCTGTGAGAAACAGAAAACGGTGTAAGACACGAGTTAACATTTACAATTGGCAAGTTACAATAAGCATTAAACAACAATCGTAAGATTACCATAGCATCCAACTGGGCTCTGTACATCTCCAACACATGCATGTGGATGGTATCGTCGTGGAGACTGTTGATGACTGATACAATTTTTTCTATTGGTTCATAGCAAACCAAGTACCAGTGGCTCTCCCCTAAAAATGGGATTAGAAACATGTTGGCAAGCCTTGCGCTCACTGGACTATCCCTATTAATATACGCTCGTAGGTTAGCGGACGGTCTCAGTCGCTCAACTTTTTCTTCCCCCTTTGATCGACCCACTCACGCCATTCAAATACTAGGAGGCTATGAAAAAAATATCCACCATAAAAATGCCCGGATACTCATTCAGCCACTCCCGACACCTTTGCTTCAGAATCTCCACGTAAGTAGAGATGACGATGTTATCTAACCAAGCCCCCGGAGCCAGGGATGACATTTCTCCCCACGAGCAACAGTAATCCATGCCCTCCGGGTGATCCACACTATATGACGCTTTGTCTCGGGGGGAGAGGGGGGAGAGGGGGGACTAAAATAACGCTCTCGGATTATTTGGCATTTATGCGGCTTTAGGGGCTTCAATGGATGCCCTTTGCGATATTAACCTCAGGGGTCGACCGGGGGATATTGCCCCCCTTCGGGGGGCTCAACCGGGGGATATTACCCTCCTTCGGGGGGGTCGACAGGGGGATATTTCCCTCCTTCGGCTACCAATGGTCCCGCCCACAGGACAATGGGCAGTGTCTCGGATAGACTGATGTTTCTGAAACCCCAGTCCTGCGTGACTTGACTCTGAGAGAGGGGTTGGGGTTTCGAGTCCGGAAGCAAAGCGAACGAGGGCGCACTATACTCTTCCCACAGTGCTTGAGCCTGGCCCATGGTGCTTAGTGGTCCCCAATCACCACCCATTCTCGATACAGAGGCACCACCGTATCCCTGGCTCACCCCCGAAGTCTGTCCCGAGGGATCACCGTATCCTTCGCTCACGTAATGGACCTGCCACCCCGGATAACCCATTCCCGGGCTGACGCCTGAAGGCTGTCCCGATGCTTGGCACAAAAAATTCCCGCAGCCAAACGCCAACGCATTAGCCTATTGGCGAAGCTCCTCGCCCATTGCATCCACTAGATCCCTCCGCTCACTCAACTTCTGGAAGAAGGCAAGCGAGGCATTAACCTACATACATACCCAAAGAGATAATAAATAAGTAACTTCAAACACCAACTTAAAATCATCAAATTCAATTAAAAGCACTTGTTGGGCAACTTACCAGATCGTATGCCATATGCTTATCGATCTGACCCCTAGGGTGTGACTTCTCCCCGCGTTCAAACCTTATTGAGGCTACTCTCTTCCGGGTGATGCGGTAGTACCACTCATTGTACTGTTCGATGCTGATCATGGGGTCAGGTTCCGACACAATGGCCGCCAGCATGTCCTACCAGGAATTCCAAACCTCAATTTTTTGTGTGCACAAGTCGTGCGCATTCACCTTGCCAAACCGTTCGACACCCGGTGGGTTCCTGTTAACCGTCATATTCGGGGCATCGGCTGGGAACCCCTGCAGGCAGTCAAAATGGCACATAGTGCGATCTGGCAGCTGCCACTCTGCGATCTCAAAGTGGATCAGGGGTGTGCGTTGCAACCCAGAGAGCGTGAAGACGAACGACTCTCCCACCCGTCGCGTCAAATGTTTGTACGGTGCCCAACGCTTCTGGCCTGAAGATAGCGAGTCGAGCTCCCCCCGATAGTACATAATGTTGTGATGAGGATCGTCTCTCCTCGGGTAGTGGCTGTCCTTCCGGCTGTACTCCCAGGGGCACAACCGAGGCCATACATTATCGGTTTCGTCCCTACGCCTAGGTGCACCGGTAGCAAGGTGTTCATAAGACCACACCTGAGAGCAAAGACAAATTATATAAAGTATTGTCAAAATTTATTGTCGATTCAACTAAAAAAATCGAACACGAAATCAAGATTTATATAATATACCTGCAATAGTGAGAGACTTGCACATATAGCTTTGGAGTCGGGCCTCGTTGCCTTGTGCAATGCTCGGTATAGGTACGCAAGAGTTGCTGCACCCCAGGCATAAGCCCTAACCTCCCGCGGGTTACCCAACAACGGTAAATATTTCACGCTAACCGTGTTCTTCGACGTCGTTGGGAATAAAATTGCCCCCATCACCCATAAGAGGAAGGCTTGTGTGTACAGCACAAGCATCTCGTCCGTATAGTTTTCCGGCAAAACCTTGTAGGTATCTACCAACCACTTCAACTTTATACCACCAGTGCTAAATTGATTCTGGGATATCGAAGTGAAGAAGTCCCTAGCGGTTCTCTTATTCGTTGCTTCCTACAGAGGAGCAATTTTCGGCCGCCCCGTCACCGGTAACCCTAATATGAACCCTACATCTTCTAGGGTAATTATCATCTCTCCGAGAGGGAAGTGACTCCACCTTTCAACAAGGGCACCTATTAAGTGCCGGTCATGGTGTTGAAAGATCTGCCCATGCGTGAAAATCCTAAACCCAATTCCACGCAATAATCTTTTCTGGTATTTGTTCAATTTTCACAATTTGAAATTATCGGATACCTCTACGATGGTGAGAAGTTCTATTTCCTACGAATTAATAAATACAATTTAAGCAAAACAAACGTTATACAACGTTCGTAAGAATAAGAAAGTTGATAAATAATGTATCTTACTCCACCATCCCATATGAGCATACTGATATGGTTAGCTTGGTCGTATAATATGGAGGGATCTTCTGGTCCAGGGTTAAAATCCATTTTTTCCAACTGAAATTATGGAAAAACGGCAAGGTTGGAAGCTTTTATCAAACGCTCTCAAACATACAACGCTAGCACATGCATAATACATACAACGCTAGCATGTGCTCACATAAAATCACATGATGTGTGTGTGTGTGTCTATATATATATATATATATATATATATATATATATATATATATATATATATATATATATATATATATATATACACACACATACATACATACATATATACATACACGGAATCAAATTTTGCAACTGAAATCGCACGAACTAATAATACGCAACACACACACACACACACACACACACACACACACACATATATATATATATATATATATATATATATATATAATTGACAAACGCTAGCACATGCTCAATACATATACCATGCGTAAGCCGCAATACTCATAACAACTCTAGATTATGAACAAATAAAGGATTGGTTTGTGAACTTACGTGATTGATGAGACGATTAAAGGATTTCTTGGGAAGAAATTGCGCAGATCTACTTGCCAACGTCCACTAGAAAATTTTTTAAGAAGAAAGAATGAATAAGAGTTTTGAAGTTAGGTTTTTGTGTATATATATGGACCGTCCGCTACATAGTATAGCGAACAGTAAAAATCGTCCACGACACAGTATATTAATTTAGTATTTATTTAAATATTATCCGCTACACAGTGTCGTGGACGGGGGATCGCTACAGTCGTGGGGCGACAGGACTGATGTGACAATTGTCAGGGGGGATGTGGATGACTTGACCACCGTCAGGTAAAAAGCCATCCGCTACACAGTGTAGCGGACAACTTTTTGACTGACGGTTTTTAGGACCAGGAAGTAGTCCACTACACAGTATAGCGGACTAGGGAGGAAGGGCAATATGGTAAAAAAGACTGTCCGCTACACTATGTAGCAGACGACTGACAGCTTTTGAAAAAAACAAAGATCTGGGTCGTCCATCTTGAAATGATGGACGGCTAGATCGCGCTAGCAAAATCTCCCATTTTGCTAGTGCTCTCAACGGATCACCTCCCATATATATATATATATATATATATATGTGTGTGTGTGTGTGTGTGTGTGTGTGTGTGTGTGTGTATATATATATATATATCTGTGTGTGTGTCAAATGCACTGTCTATCGTGGGGGTGTGTACGTGGAAAGGGAAAAGGGGGATGTCGCATGTGTCATGTGTGTGTGTTATGTGAATGAATTTCATAGTATGTGTGCAACAGTGTGTACAACCATTTGGCTGTGTGTGTGTTTGCGCGCGCGCGCTTGCAAGCATGTATGGAGGGGAGTGTGTGTATTGTGTATGCATGAAATTGCACGTGTGCAGGGGTGTGCGTGCGCGTAGGCAATGTGTGTGCATGTGTGTGTGTGAGTGTGTACAATTGGCGTGTGTGTATAGTGTTTGTGCATGAATTTGTGTGTGTAATGTGTGTGCAGGGGGTGAGGGTGGTTATGATGTGTGCATGTGTCTTAGTGTATACACAGTGGGTGTCTGCGCAT